>JAKOOJ010000002.1:68134658-68734658 GCA_022577455.1 Arizona elegans | reverse complement strand
GTATACATCACCAGAATGCAAATAGATAGTGTGAAAACATTTCTGTTAACTGGACCATACTGGAGAGCAGAGTTTTCTGGTTAATACTATCACCTGGTTCACAACTGGCTTTTATGAAGACGGAACAATATGCCTCTCAGTCTTCTTTGCTTTATCTAGCATCATGTTCACCTTCTGAAATGACCATTAAGTTATCACCAATAGCTTCTAACAAATAAAAAGCAGGATGGTGATGAAGCAGACCTGGCTGCTTGCCTTTCATACCCTTGCCTTATTAAGTGATCACCATTTGAAAGACTCTGCCCATCCCTGCACTGTATAACTGATTAGAAATTATACTGACTTTGCTTTTCACATTAATTTAGATTTATGAGTGTGCCAACTTAAGGAATAGGACTCTCTCATCAAACTTGAGAAATATGAGTTCCTTTGCTCTTCCCTCCCCCCAAAAAATAAGATGTTTTATTCATTGGCAAAATTCCCAGTTCAACAATATGATGGGAATAAATTATGTACATTTGCATGACACTTTTGTAGGTCCTAATTAAGAAATGGCACCATATCCTCGGCAGAAAAGCATTTTATTCAGTGACTGATGGGACAAATTCATTAACCCCTATAATTCTTATATTTAGCAGGATGGATGGATTTATGATTGCTGTTAATTTTTCTCCGTTGTGCTAGAAAACCTTTCACCTTACAATATTGATTAAGAGCAGAGAGTGCATAAATCATGGTAGAATTACAGGTACAGCTGCCAGTGTGACAATCTCAGCAGTATATGATTAAGCTTTGGGCTGGTTTATTTTAGCATTGTGGAATAGTAGATTCAGTCCACATATGTTCAATCCTCAAATTCAAGGAAACAAAGAAAGTTGTTCTATTAAATATCCTGTTTGCTGGAACTTGTGGTTGAGGTGAGTGCAGATAGAATGTATGTGGCATAATACTAGAAGTGAACCTACTTCTGCGCCAACCTGCGCCTGGTGGCGCAGCAGACTAAACTGCTGCTGTTAAAGTAGCACTTAGCTGCCAGCTGTCTGCAATTACTGCAAATTCAATTCTCACCAGGCTCAAGGTTGACTCAGCCTTCCATCCTTTCGAGGTAGGTAAAATGAGGACCCAGTTTGTGAGGGCAATACGCTGACTTTGTATAAAATAGAACACCGCTTTGGGGGGGGGCAAAAAGCCCTACTAAGCAGGTATATACAAAAGTATGAAGGCTATTGCTTAATGCATTGTAAGCCGTCCTGAGTTTAACAGACGTTAAAATACTGGAAGAGCTGGGTAAGTATGGAGAGGTAGCAGGTTTCAAATTAAACAAATCCAAAACTAAATTGTTGACCAAAAACATGACTGAGGACCAAAATAAAGCACTGGAAGAATCAATGGGGATTCAAATAGTTAAGAAGGTAAAGTATCTGGGTGTATGGTGCTCGACCCTTAAGGAAGATAATTATGTGCCCCTGATCAGGAATATCAAACAGGACTTAGAAAAATGGGAGAAACTTCAGATATCATTCCTAGGCAGGATTGCAGCAACAAAGATGAGTGTACTACCCAAGTTGCTGTACCTATTTCAAACTGTTCCAGTCAAATTAGATAAAAAAATTTTCTTGGAACTTAATACTATCATTAGAAAATTTATTGGGGGGAGGGGGGGAAGAAACCAAGGATTAGAAACCTGCAAGACAAAAAGGATAGGGGTTGTTTCAGATTCCCTATATAGGAGATGTTATGTATTGATACTTTTAAGCGGGAGTTTCAAACCTGCCTACGTTTCTGATTGGCTGACAGTCCCTCCAGGATTGTATATAAGGAGGGCTGCAGCCTCTGAGTTTTTGCTGAAGTCTCACTGTATATTAAAGAGCTGTTGTCACTTGCTTGCTTGTGCCTCTCGTTATTCTCGAACCACTTCATTGGTGACGAAGGAGGGATTGAGGCTACAAGAAGCCAACCAGTGAGACCACGAGCTTCAGCTAGGTGACGAGGTGAACCACAGGAGGCATACCGAACATGTCTGCCTACGTTCCGCCCAAGCCTTTTGATCCGACCCGCGAAAAATGGGTCTCGTACCTAACAAGGTTCGAATGCTCGCTTGAAGCCAGCGACATGCAGGGCCTCTCCGCTAATCGAAAGAGAGCCCTCTTCCTAAGCCACTGCAGACCGGACGTGTTCGAGATGGCCGAGTCACTGTGTGAGCCAACACCGGTTCAAACCGTCTCCTGGGACACCCTGGTGGCAACTCTCCGGGCTCACTATGTTCCCATCCCCTCCAAATTCGTGCAACGATACCAACTCAGGCAGCGCGTTCAACGAGAGGGAGAACCGGTCAGCGTGTACATGGCCAGCCTGAGGAAAGCCGCAACCCATTGCGACTATAGAGACTTGGATGATGCGTTGCTTGAGCAACTTATCTGTGGTGTTCGGGACATTAGGCTGCAACGGCGCCTGCTCGCCAAGCCTGATTTGATGCTTGCTGGAGCCCTAGACGAGGCCAGGGCTCATGAAGCCTCCACAAAAGCTGCCAAAACGCTGCAGCGTCCGCTGACCAGCAAAGACAGCCCCAAGTCTGCCCCGGTGCACAGAGAAGACGCCGGATCCAGCTCAGAGTCCGAGTCGGATGAGGACGTCTTCCGAACGGAGCACCAGAGAAAAGACACTGGCAGCCCCCGGCGAAGCTGTCCCAGCTGTGGCAGGCACCATGATAGACTGTCCTGCAAATACAGAGAGGCTATTTGCAGGCGTTGCAAGAAAAAAGGGCACTTGGCACGAGTCTGTAGAGCCATTCTGCCCAGAAAACACCAACCACGTGAGCGCCACAGCCAACCGGAATCAGCGCGCCAGAAGCAGCCAACGAGAGAAGGCGGCGCGAAAAAACGGCGCGAATTTGAACCGCGAGACGGCCGCAGCATACACATAGACCAGGCCAGCACGGCGATCGAGGACAAAGTCAGCACGGTGGTCGAAATCAACGGCAAGCCATGCTCGATGGAGATCGACACCGGATCAGCTCTCTCCATAATGTCGTGGGCGACCCTAAAGACCCTCCTGCCGTCGTTCCGGAAGGACCAGCTCTCCAAGCAGAGACTGCGCATCCTAGACTACCAGGGGAACTGAGTCCCCTCGAAGGCGTGGGCACATTCCGAGTCACCTACAGAGACTACGAAAGAGACCTGCCACTGACCATCATCACGAAGCAGCTTCCTAGCCTTCTGGGCATGGGGTGGTTCCGAGCCCTCGGCATGGGCTTCACCGGCGTCCACCTGATGTCCAAGTCAACACTTAAGGACAGTCTCCTGACCGAGTTCCAGGACGTCTTCGGGGACACGTTGGGCAAGTATGTGGGGACCCCTATTTCCCTAAACTTAGACCCCAACGTAGCCCAAATAAGACTTAAAGCCAGACGGGTGCCGTTCGCATTGAAACCGAAGATCGATGCGGAACTGGACAAATTAATTAAACAAGGGGTGTTGGTTCCCGTTGACCATGCAAAGTGGGAAACCCCTATAGTGACCCCAGTAAAGTCCGACGGCTCAATAAGAATTTGCGCCGACTACAAGTGCACGATCAACAAGGCTTTGCAGCCAAGCGCCTATCCGGTGCCGATCGTGCATCATCTACTACACTCCCTGGGGCCCGGAAAATTTTTTGCCAAATTAGACCTGGCCCAGGCCTATCAGCAATTACCAGTTGACGACGCCACGGCAGAGGCGCAAACAATTGTAACTCATAGGGGTGCATTCAAATGCACCAGGCTCCAGTTTGGGGTGAGCGTCGCACCCGGCCTATTTCAAAGCACCATGGAGCGCCTTCTGCAAGGGCTTCCAGGAGTGGTGCCCTATTTCGATGATGTTCTAGTCAGCGCTCAGGACGAACGTCAGCTAGGGGACAGAGTAAGGAACGTCCTTTCTAGATTTAGAGAAGCAGGACTCAAGCTTAAAAAAAATAAGTGCATGATTGCTGTCCCCTCCGTTGAATTTCTGGGGTACAGGGTGGACGGCACGGGCATCCACCCTACCGAAAGCAAGGTGAGAGCTATTAAGAGCGCACCTGCCCCCAAGTGCAAAGCGGAGCTCCAAGCTTTCCTTGGACTGCTCAATTTTTATTCTATGTTCCTGAAGGACAAAGCCACTGTTGCAGATCCCCTACACAAACTATTAGGGAAGAATGTACCATGGGTCTGGGGGAAACCACAGGCAGCCGCTTTTGAGGCAGTGAAGAGACTTCTATCTGAAGACAGCTTCCTAATTCAGTACAACACAGCGCTGCCACTTGTACTAGTTTGTGACGCCTCCCCCGTAGGAGTTGGTGCCATCCTAGGCCATAGACTGCCAAATGGCCTAGAGGCGCCCATTGCGTTTTACTCTCGCACCCTGTCAAGCGCAGAGCGGAACTATAGTCAGTTGGACAGAGAGGCTCTGGCTGCAATTGCGGGGGTTAAAAAGTTCCACAAATACCTCTATGGCCGACAATTCGAACTTGTGACTGACCACCGGCCCTTGCTAGGACTTTTGGCAGGCAATAGGCCAACCCCCGCTGCCCTTTCCCCTCGTTTGACCAGATGGCCCATTTTTCTGTCGGCCTACTCGTATCAGCTCGTCCATCGTCCTGGCCGAACTTTGGGTCACACGGATGCCCTCAGCCGCTGCCCCCTACCCGACCTACTTGCCAACCCAACGTCTGACGCCTCCGTTCTTTTGCTGGACACTTTGACTTTGGGGGCTATCTCCTCTTGCAAGGTCGCAAAAGCCTCGGCTAGAGACCCAATCATTCGCACGGTTATGGGTTGGGTGCTGAAGGGGTGGCCGGTCAAAGTGGACGGGGGGGAATACCAAGGTTATGTTAACAAACGTAACGAACTGTTTATGCAAGGGGGTTGTTTGCTGTGAGGTGACAGGGTGGTAGTACCAATGAAACTAAGAACTAGGGTCTTAGAATTGCTGCACGAAGGGCATCCGGGCATTGTCAGAATGAAAAGCTTAGCCCACAGTTATGTCTGGTGGCCCAACATGGACCAAGTTATCACCGAGTGGGTGGGGAAGTGCAGACCATCCCAGGAGTCTCGTCCCGATCCCCCAGTAGCGCCCATCCGAGAGTGGGAGAAACCAAAAGGGCCATGGGGGAGGATCCATATTGATTTTGCCGGCCCCTTCCATGGGCAAACGTTTTTAATCGTAGTCGATGCCTTTTCGAAATGGCTCGAAATAATCCTAATGCCCTCTACCACAGCCGAGGCAGTCATTAGAGTCCTTCGCAAGCTATTTGCCACACATGGCCTACCGGATACTTTGGTATCTGACAACGGCCCTCAATTCACAGCGACCCTATTCGAGGGTTACTTGGCCGGACTGGGCATCCGCCATGCCCTATCGGCCCCATTCCACCCGGCTTCTAACGGATTGGCCGAACGTTTTGTAAGAACGGCCAAAGAGGCACTGTCCAGACTAGATAACGGGGACTGGCAGGCCAGGATAGACCAATTTTTAGCTGTCCAGCATGCCACACCATGCACAGCCACAGGGAGAAGCCCAGCAGAGCTCCTCATGGGCAGGAAGCTTCGGTGCGTATTAAACAGGCTTCAACCCAACTACTCGCACAAAAATTTTAAGGGAGAAACCTCTGGACTAAGACAGTTTCAGGTTGGGTCCCTGGTGTTCGCTCGCAATTATGCCAGCGGACCTCTATGGGTTGCAGGAACCATAGTGGGCATAACAGGCCCAAAATCGTATACGGTAGACGTAGGGGTAGACAGACTCTGGAAGCGCCACATAGACCAACTTAGAAAAAGGGTGGTCGGCAAAGCAAACATCAATTTAGACATCTCCGAACCTAACTACAACAACTTTCCCAAAACAGCTAACTCAAGCCCGGGTTCGCGAGAATACTTAGCTGACAAGCCCTGGTTCCAGCGCTGCCCCAGCAAGTCGCCACTCCCAGCCGGGGATAGCCACGCCCCGGACAAAATCCAGGAGGTTCCATTGGCGGAGCCGGGAGAGACTGAAAGTCCCTCCGACCAGCTCGACGCTCCACCAGACACTGAACTGCGCAGGTCAACTAGAGCGAGAACTCGTCCTAGGCACCTGCGAGATTTTGTGTGTACATATGTAAATTTCTGAATGTTAGTGCCTTCTGGGAAGGGAGGGGTGTTATGTATTGATTCTTTTAAGTGGGAGTTTCAAACCTGCCTACGTTTCTGATTGGCTGACAGTCCCTCCAGGATTGTATATAAGGAGGGCTGCAGCCTCTGAGTTTTTGCTGAAGTCTCACTGTATATTAAAGAGCTGTTGTCACTTGCTTGCTTGTGCCTCTCGTTATTCCCGAACCACTTCAGGAGATTTACTACAAAGCAGCAAATTTAGTATGGTTGAAGGAGTGGGCAATCTTGGGAAATAAAAGACTCCTGACCTTGGAAGGGCACGACCTTCAGAAGGGCTGGCATGCTTACCTTTGGGATACTGGAAAAAGAACTAGAACATACTTCCATAGACACAAAATAAGAGATACACTAATGCTGACATGGGGTGAAATAAGATGAAAACAATACACAAAAGTTCCGAGATGGCTTTCCACGATGGAGGCAATAATATATCCAAAAGTGTTGGAAATGGGAAAAACGGTTAAATATAAAGAGATATTAGACGGGGGAGGGAACCTTAAAACAATTGAAGAACTGAAAGAACAGGTTATTTCTATAGATTGGTGGCCATATGGACAAATAAAATACCGTTATAAAAAGGTCAAGGAGGAATTTGGCATAGAGACAGGCACTAATGGATTCAATCAGTGGATGGGCACTGATAATAAAATACTAGACAAATTATACAATTACCTGCTGGATTACGACATGGTAAAGGGGGTGGTCAAGGACCCAATGATAGCATGGGCCAAAAACATCGGACAAAACATAAATTTAAATGAATGGGATTCAATTTGGAACAGTAACCTCAAAATGACTAGGGCGGTAACCTATAAGGAAAATCAATATAAGATGTTCTATAGGTGGCATTTAGCACCAGCTAGGATCTCCAAAATTTATCCTAATACGAGTCCGAACTGCTGGAAATGCGGCCATCATAAAGGCACTTATTACCACTGCTGGTGGACCTGTACCCAAGCAAAAAAATTCTGGAGGATGATTTGGAAATGGATTACAGAAATAATAGGAGACAATATTAATTTTGAGCCAAAAATCTTTCTCCTGGGAATCTTGAAAATAGAATATGCAAAAAAGAAGAGGTACTTAATTACACACATAATGACAGCTGCAAGAATTTCTTTCGTTCAGTGTTGGAAAGAGAAAAAATTACCACCCGAAGAACATGTAATCAGGAAAATATTGGAGTGTGCCGAAATGAATAAATTAACACTAGAAATTAACGATAGAGAGAACATGGAATATTATAGCATGTGGGATATGTGGTATGAGTGGATAGAGAAAAGAAACAGAAAGTGAAGCTCGAGGAGTATAAAGTTTAATTTAATAATCAATTAACAATGATTATATAGAATTGAGTATTCCTACTTGTAGTAACAACTGCAATTGGGTAAGGATGTAAGAATATGTAAACAATAAGTAAATAACATGTATATATGATCATAAAGAATTGTGCATGATTATATGTAATATCTTTCAAACCAAATATAATGCAAGGAAGCAATAACATGTAAATAATAATAAGTAAATAACATGTATATATGTATTAACACCACGGAACTGGAAATGTTTGAATTGTATTATCATATTTCACAATAAAAAACTTTAAAAAAAAAGAATGTATGTGGCATAACCTACTTCTGCGCCAACTTGCACCTAGTGGCGCAGCAGACTAAACTGCTGCTGTTAAAGTAGCACTTAGCTGCCAGCTGCCTGCAATTACTGCGAATTCAATTCTCACCAGGCTCAAGGTTGACTCAGCCTTCCATCCTTTCGAGGTAGGTAAAATGAGGACCCAGTTTGTGAGGGCAATAAGCTGACTTTGTATAAAATAGAACACCGCTTGTATATACTAAGCAGGTATATACAAAAGTATGAAGGCTATTGCTTAATGCATTGTAAGCTGCACTGAGTCTCCGGAGAAGGGCAGCATATAAATCAAACTAATAAAATAAATAAAATAATAAATAAATACTCTAATATCTTTACTGCTAAAGTCTAACCTGAATGTATCATCAGTCACATTACTTATGATATTACTGTATTGCAACAACATATAATCATGATGGCAAACCTATGGCAGGTGTGCCAGAGGTGGCACGCAGGGACCTCTCTGTGGGCATGCGAGCTGTTGCCCCAGTTCAGGTCCTCCATGCATGCACATGTCCTTCCTGATGGCCATCTGGTCTTCAGGTCTCTACCATGCATGCATGGGAGCAAGGTGCATGGGAGGTGTGCATGTGCAGGGGGTGTGCATGCATGTGGGGGGCATGTGCACATGGGGGCCCAACATGGGCATTGCATTTTGGGGGTTTGGGTGTGCAGACGCGCATTCACGCGTACATGCACACACTTTGGGCACTCGAAAAAGGTTAGCCATCACTGACATATAACAATAACAAAATAGCTGTCAATTTTTCAACTATGTATTCCTGATGTGAGTTGTGTCTCTGGACTGAGTTTCTATTCATAATCCAAACCCACAATATCTGTGAAGCATATCGACCAGAAATTCTGTGAACTGTAGCCCATTATAATTAATCAAGTTCTTGCTTTTCTTGGATCAGAAGGAATCAGATCCCCTTCAGATTCCTTTTGTTTGTTTGTATGTATGTTTGTTTGTTTTAAATTTCACCACTTGCAAACCTTTTTCTTTTTCTTTTCTTTTAAAGTCTCTACTACTTTATGATACTATTTGCAGTTGATCTAATTTCTCTTATACTGCTTTAATAAGGCAGAGTCCCAGATCATATGGAGAGTCATAATGGATTTTCCCTTCTGACATTTAGAAAGGGCAAAGGTTAATGAACCATGCTGACTCTTTCTCTTTATTTTTTTCAGATAATATTGCTCAGTATTAGAGTAGTAAAAATTTAAAAATATAATAATAACTAATATGAAACTGCAAAAAAATACAGAAATAGAAAAAGGAAAAAGTGCAGAAAAGAATAAAGAATAATATACAAAGAAGAAAAAATAAATTAATAACAAAAAATAAATATAAAGAAATAACTTTCCCCTTTGTCTCAACAAGTATAATTTTTAAAGAAAACTTGTCACTTTCTCTTAACACAAAAAACAACCTCTCCATGTCCTCTTTGATCTACATACAAATCCTTAAAACAATGTGATGCAGTCCTGGTCAGCAAAATTCCATAAATAACATCTATTTTAAACTTGATCAAATGAACCAACTTTATTTTTCCTGTCTTTTTAACAATGTGGAGCTTTAATTCTGTGAAATAATATCCTAGAATTTGATTTTTTTTTTCTCCGATCCTTCTCACCAAGTCTTTCAAAACATTAATCAATCTCTTTTGTAAATCCAGTATAGAAGTTTTTCTAGGTCACTCTTCTGCTTTGTGTTTATATGTTCTTTTCATTATTAAATTTATTAATTATTAAATATAATTATTTAATTATTAATTATTAAGACATCATCTAGCTTCATTCAAAATTTCATTTTAGTTCCCTCTAGTGTCCAACCTTTAAAATCCCATTCTACCATGTTATTTTCTTTCTTTTCTTTTTTTTTTTCCAAAATTCAAAATACAACCCATTTCCCCCTCGGAAGGACTCAATCCATTAATTTGAAAAACTCATTACAAATCAGTTTAGACCCTTATTCTATTTATAACTATCCAAAATCACACCCCAGTCAACCTTTTGCCACGTATTCCCCAAAATTGTCTAAGGACTGACAATTTGGGGGAATAAATGGCAAAAGGGCAACTAGAGTGTGTTTTTGTTGCATCTAAAATTTCTTCTGTTAAGGATTGTACAAAACTCATTCACTAAATGCCATCAAACTTGCTTTCTAAAGATTTTTAATATTTAAAAAGCAGAAACAGTAATTAAAATTATTAATAAATGAAGCTCAGCTGACCTTTATGTCCATATAGACTATGTTATGGATGTAGACAGAACCCCTCAATTCCCAGTTGCTTTATTTACCAGCTGACCACACAAACCTCAGTTCATGAAGTTTTCTTGTGAAGAACACATATCTGCAATACTTGTGAACAACCTGAAATCTCTCTTTTTCTGGAGAGATGTTTTCCCTCTCGCATTGGAGCTGCAACTGTCAATTTGTCCTCTTCTTTTGGGCTTAACTTCTACTTTCTCTATTGTACATTTGAACAACTAGAAAAGTGGTTGATTGAATTTGCATATTCCAAACTATGCAATTTCTTACCAAAATGGCTGTTTGACATTTCTCTCTATTTAGATTCATTAGCAATTTCAAAGGAGACAATATGCTAGAATTTTCTAGATATTTATAGCATTTGTGAAAAGGTAGTCATAAACCTGTTGAAATATGAAAATGGAAATAGAATTTTCAAAATTGTGGGTAGCTACATTTGCTAAAAATTCTGGGAATCAAAGTCCACATTTCATGTTGCCCAGGTTGGAAATGTTGCTTGGAAAATTCTTTTACTAAGAGGAAAACAGGAAAAGAAAATGGTTCTGCCCAGCATTACTCCAGTGATAGTTTTTCTCCTCAAAAGAATACATACTTTCTAATTGAACCTTAAATTTTAGTTTGACTCTTCAATTCTGCAATTTCCAGTAATGAAAATATTTTCTCTCTCAAAAAAACAGAGGAATTTCCAAATGGAAAGAAGAACCCCAACATAAATCTACATGACAAACCAACTAAGCCAAAGATGAAAACACATCTTTTGTGCTTATGAATGCAAACTGTCATGGCACCCGATTGGTTTTGCCCCCACCCCCCACCCCAGAGAATTTTCTAAATCAAAGGTAAGCAAATAATTCATTATTCAAGTCAAGCTCTCTGGCAGCTAAACCTCAGTAAACTATCAAAATGTTTATTAAGGATTTTATTACGAAGAAAAGGTCAAATACATAATTTGAGCTGATTTTCTGTTCACAAATTCTACCTGAATTGTAGGTAGAATTACCTGCAAATGGAGAAGAAATGGTAAAAACAAATCAGCAAGAAATTAAATATTGCTCTCTATATTGATTGCAACATCTACTGTTTGCTAATAAATATGAAGAATGGCATGGGAAGTATGATTTTGCTACCATTCTAAGTCAATCTTTTATAGAGAGTACAGTGTAGCTAATGAAACGTAAGTCAAGTTACAAATGAGGTGAAGGATCCATGAATAATTTAATTTAAAATAAATACAGCAGGTCCAGTTTGAAATGGGGCTATGATTCTGCAAGGCTGTCTGGATACTTGCTTTCACAAAGCTATATTTTCTTGCTAGGGACAGATTTATACAACTGTGCCTGTGAGGAAGTGATTGGCATATACTTTATCTTCTGGTTGCAACAGTGGTTCTTAAGAGTAGCTATATATTGAGAAAAAGGATTAGCTTCTCTAATGCTTGCATCCAAATTGTTGCCCATAAAGAATTCCATTGATGAAAGGTGTGTGGGGGGGGTAGTGGAACATTCTAGCAAGAAGGTACAAGCAGGAATTGGTTCTTTTTAGTGTTTAGAAATGTAAGATCAGAGATGGTATACTTAGTAAAACTCCAAACTATGGAGGCTATGAAAACCCTCGGAAATGAGGTTTTCTTCCTTGGGCTCATTTCTGAATTAGGAAAAATATACATGCAAGCATGTTTCTTAGATGTCACTTTGGGATAGACAGTGTGACTCCCTATCAGCCTCTTTGTCTCCCAGCAAGCTCAAAAAAACTTTGGGAGAAATCACTACACCTCCCTTGATAAAAGCGTACAAAAAGCTTACAACTCCAGTGGGTTGTGCTGTAGCAGGACTTCACAGGGCTGTATATGTATTTAGTTACATATAATCCTTCCCCTAATCTGGGCTACCAAGGACTGTCTTGAAAAGTTACTCCATTCAATTATTATCTTGTGAATCAGTTCAACATATTTTATTTCTAAATCACATCATGTTGGTCAAATTCTTATTTCTTTTTTTCTGAAGGCAACCTACTAACAAGTGTAATCTTTGGATTAGAGCCAGGACCCTTAATTTTAGATGACAGAAGACTACAAGTTTGAACTACATTCTGTCTTTTGCACTTCCAAAGCAATTTATAGACTTCTTAGGTGGAAAAGAGAAGCTAATTCCAGGGGCAACTATAAAGAGATAATAAGTAACCAATTCCCACTGTTCAACAAATCCACATGCTATTCTTGAAGCTGCCTACTAGCTAGTTAATTGGCCATGAAGTGCAGCTGTGCCTATGGTTTCTATTTGCAAGAAGATGTTCCCCCAATATAATTTTAGCCTAAGTTTTCAAGGTAAACACTATGCACTGCAGTCTAGAGAAAGCTAATCATGTTACACACATACACACATACAATACACACACACAAATAAATTATTAAAGTTCTTTAAAAAGGAATATAAAAATAGAATATAATACAAAATAATATATATTAAGAAAAAGAAAAGAAATGGAAATGGAAGAGAAAGCTAAAAGTTCAAGAAAGGAAAAAAGTAGTTTTCATTTTTTTTTTATAGCAGAGATAAGTACTATTATACATTTACCTCTCGTTCTATGTAGCCCTATTTTTTTCTATAATCTATTCTTTCTTAACATCAGAATCATAAGTCATAAATTGATGTTTTTTACTGTTTCATGCAAAAAAATCTATAAGATGTTTCCAGTCATCAGTAAAGATAGATATCGTCTTTAATAAAGTCATTTAGCCATCACAAAAAATTCTATCATATTCGTATTCGTATTCGTATTCGTATTATTATTATTATTATTATTATTATTATAGTATACACAGCAAATGAGATGACCATGCTGGATTTCGTATCCCAAATCACTAGTCGAACACTTCCCAAGCGTTTAGGACTGTGTGATGTATTGGCAGATTATGCGAACAGATCCCAGTAAGGTGGCCTTCTGCAGCTGACCAATGGTGATCTTGTCAGCGCCAATTGTTTTTAAGTGCTTGCCTAGGTCTTTAGGCACAGCACCCAGTGTGCCAAGTTCCACTGGAACCACCTGTACTGGTTTATGCCAAAGTCTCTGGAGTTCGATTCTCAAGTCCTGATATCTGGTGACTTTTTCAAGTTGTTTCTTGTCGATTCTGCTGTCACCAAGTATGGCAATGTCGATGATCCACACTTTTTTCTTCTCCACAATCGTGATATCCGGGGTATTGTGTTCCAAAACTTTGTCAGTCTGTATTCGGAAGTCCCAGAGTAGTTTTACATGCTCATTTTCAACCACTTTTTCAGGCTTATGATCCGACCCAACCATCATCATCATCATCATCATCATCATCATCATCATCATCATTACTATTACTATTACTATTATTATTGTAAAAGATATGACTTTCCTGTATCCAAAAAGTCATGGCAATATAAAGTGGAAAAAGTTATAGAAAATGAGAAGGTGAAGATCTTGTGGGACTTTTGAATACAGACAGATCGTCAGTTGGAACACAACACGCCAGATATCACAGTTGTCGAAAACCGAAACATACAATTTATTGACATTGTGGTACCAGGAGATGCCAGAGTCAAAGAAAAAGAACTGGAAAAAATCATGAAATATTGTGACCCAGCCATCGAAACTACACAGCTATGGATGAAATATGTAACAGTGATACCCATTGTCATTGGGGCACTTGGTACCATGTTCAAGAATTTTATAACATGTATCAGCAAATTGCAGCTTCCTGCAATAACACCAGCAGAACTGCAAAAAACTGTGTTACTTGGAACATCGTACATCTTAAGAAGGTACTTGGTTGATACCTAGGACTCTGGCAGCAACCCGTATCAAACATTAGCAACAGTCAATGGTATTTGTGATGCATTATTGAATGTTCAGTTGACAGAATTTTATATTTAATGAATAAAGATAATAATAATAATAATAATAATAATAATAATAATAATAATAATAATAACAACAACAACAACAACAACAACAACAACAACCCCTCTGAGGAGCTCTACCTTGTCATGGTGGAGGAGCTTGCATGCTCTAGTGATCCTAAGGGCTATGCTGAACAGATGCAACCATATCAGACAGACCTTAGGTGAAGGGCCAGACAAAATTTGCTCCACAACCCAGTCAAACATGGTGAATACAAAAAAAATGAAATTTATGCCGGCTGAACCGTAGCCCAGATTAACAAGGGTTCCGTCGGATGCTATGGCTCCTGGGCATTCTACGCAAAATTAATTACAGGGCTCAGCTCCCTCTGCTAGGCAACCAGGGCATGGAGCTGACAAGCTACTGGAAGAAAAACCCAAAAAGCGAAAAATCTGGACTAGGGAAGAAAACACCTCTATTATGGAAGCTTACTATCAGTCTGAGCCAGCAAAACATGGATTTCAAAAACGAATGTATCAGATTTGGAAGATGAACCATACGGACTGTGACACCAGTGAACAAAGGTTAATGGACCAACAACGTGTAATCCTAAACCACAAATTTTTCACTACAGAAGAATTAATAGCAATAGAAGAGAAAGCAATTAATGGTCTGAATACATCAACAAAGAAGAGTAACATCAAGAATGATTTGCAGACTCAAAAGCAAATTGAGGAAGAAAGGGAGGAAGAGGATATGAAATGGATGAAGATAAAGAACAAGGAAGCACTAAAGAACAAACATCAACAGATAGTGCTCAATTAGCTGGAAAAATAAAGCATCAAATGGAAGATGATGAAAGAACACGTTTGCCAAAGCTCAACCAAGTGAACCGGAAAGAATTGAGAAATGTACTAAAAAAGGTCAATGAGGCTGTGCAAACTATTCGAACCACTACACTAGCCGAAACAAACCAACGGATGTATGCAGCAGCCGTCATAACCACCAAAGAACTGGGGTTGAAAATACAAAAGAACCAAAGAGGCAAGAAGGGGAAGCCTAAGTGGAAAATTTGGTTAGAATTGAAGATCAAAAAAGTACGTGGAGATTTGTGCAACTTGAAGAACCTAAGGCAAGGTCAGCTAAAGAACAAGCAGGTCAAAAGCAGCCTGGAAGCAAGATACGATCTGAGGAATAAGGAGATTGCAGTAGTAATTGAAGAGCTGAAGCAGAGGGTTGTTGCCATCACTGAAAAGATTAAAAGGTATGAAAACCAAGTAACTCAGTTCAAGGAAAACTCACAGTTCAAAGCATATCAGCACCAGTTTTATAAGAGCTTAGAAAATGGAGATGAAGTAACAACAAATGAAAAGCCTGATAAAGAGAAAGCTCTGAAATTCTGGAAGAATTTGTGGGAAAACAACAAGAAGCACAACAGAAATGCAAAATGGATCAAACAGGTTGAGGACTCTATTAAAGTGCATAAAATGGAAGATGTGAAAATAACAAAAGCAATGGTGCAAAGACAGTCAAGAAAAGTGAAGAACTGGAGTGCACCTGGACCGGATGAGCTGCATGGCTTCTGGTTAAAGGCACTTACAAGTCTGCACAAAAGATTGGCAACCCAGATGAACCAGATCCTAAAAACACCTGAAAATGATGAATGTATAACAACTGGAAGGACATTTTTGATCCAAAAACATAAAGAAAAAGGAAAGGACCCTGGAAACTATAGGTCAATCACCTGTTTGCCAACAACAGACAAGCTTCTTACTGGTATCATTGCAAACCAAATCTATGGATACCTGGAAAGAAATAACTTGCTTCCTGTAGAACAGAAAGGATGCTGCAAAAACTCAAGAGGAACAAAGGATCAATTGCTGATTGACAAGCTAATCCTAAAGAACTCAAAGAAAAGACGAAGCAACCTGTTCATGGCTTGGATAGACTATAAGAAAGTGTTTGATTCAGTTCCCCATAGCTGGATCAAGAAATGCCTGGAAATCTTAGGCATCAGCAGCAACATACAAAAATTCATGGAATCTTCAATGAACCTCTGGAAAATGGTATGGTATAGTTTATTGAATATCCCGAAGGCCTTTTCAAACAAAACAGAAAAGAAAAAGGGGAAAAGATAAAACAGTTACAAAAATAGCAATCTAAAAATATATGATAGATGACATTAAAATTTTACCATATCAAATTTCAATAGCTAAGTTGCCAAGACTAGAAGACTAGATAACCCAAATAGGATAGCTCCTCTCTAACTGAGCTCATCTTTCTTACAATCGATAAAATTTTCCTTGATATAACTGGCTCGTATTGCCGTCAACCTTTTAAGGTATCGAGTGATCGCTCTTACCAGGGGAGGAGAGTCAGCCCTCAACAGAAATGCTAATTTTTGGCTTATATTCCAGTAGGGAAATTTATTTATAATTGGGGACAGATATTGATTTCTAACTTCCTGATAGAGACTACATTCGAATATTATATGCGCCGTGTCCTCCACGACGTTTACCCCACATATGCATATTCTCTTGTCATACGGGATTTTCTAATAACGGCCGAATCTAACGTTAGTATCTAGAAGTTCGAATCTAAACTTAACAAATAACTGTCTCTTCACTGATGGCATTTCTAAATATAAATACTTTTCCAGGGTGAAAGTTGTTTTAATTGCTGTCAGCAGTTTAAGGGAATGATTAGTTGAAAGGGTTGCCATATCCATTTGCCCATGTATATCTTTAATCCGTTGTTTAACTTGGTTCAGTGTGTCACACAACGGGAACCCTACACCATATCGGTTCAATATTTCTGACAGCCGGGTTAGCCAGGAATACCTTTGAGGATTTGAAATCTGCTGTTCCTCTAGACATATTTTAGGGAGTCTGCTGGCATCTATCTGGGTCATTTTTAGCCAGTAGGCTACCGCCCTAGTGATTGTATAGGTGTACAGTGAGAAATGTCCCAATTCAGCTCTGACGGCTGCAGCTGAAGTGGAATTGTTTACCCCAAGCATCCTCCTTAACAATTATTTTGAGTTCTCTCTAATATGAGGGCCTCTGTAAGACCCCAAATTTCAGCACCATAGAGCATGATCGGAACAAGTTTAGCCTGAAAGACTTTACGAAGAGGTAAAATGGAGGTTGGTTGGATTCGTTTACTTAATTTAGATACAAGGCTTGCTCCTGCTCTAACCTTTTGAGAAAGGTATTGATGGTGCAGAGTCCAACCTCCTGCACTGGAAAAAACAATTCCAAGATAAGTATATTGTGTAACTTGTTCAATTTTTGTGTCGTTAATCTGCCAATTGTGCTTTTTATTCTTGTTGCCAAAGACTAAAACTTTTGATTTAGCTACATTTATAGTCAAGTGGTTTGCAGTACAGTAACGTGTGAGCTTGTCAAGAAGTCTCCTCATTCCTATTTGGGTTCTAGAAAACAACACTAAGTCATCGGCATACATTAATACGTTAATAAATCTAGAGCCTATTTGGGGGCTGTGCGTCATAAGATCATCCAGCTGCACTGGGATATCATTTATATAAAGATTAAAAAGAGTAGGGCCCAGCAGGCAGCCCTGCCTCACTCCTCTAGATGTCGGTATGCTGTTTGTTGAGGCCCCATTTGCTGCATATCTGACTCTAATTGCCGTATTAGTATAGAGAATCCTGATCAACAAAATAAGTCTGGGGTCCATCCACAAATGGTTCCTATCTATAGAATCAAAAGCAGCAGTAAGATCAATAAAGGCGGTATACAGCTTTTTCCCCTGGGTCTTGTATTTATTAATTAAGTGGGAAAGGACAAAACAATTGTCTATGGTAGACCTACCTGATCTAAAACCTGCCTGCTCATTTGCCAGAATTTCCTTATCCAAGCACCAGTCCTCTATTTTATTTAGGAGATGTTTCGTATACATTTTTGAAATTATATTAAGAAGACTGATGGGTCGGTAGTTGGATGGGACGGCTCTGTCACCTTTCTTAAAAATTGGGAAAACTATAGCTAACCTCCACTCTGGAAAATGAAACTTATGGCTAATGAAGAAGAACTGGGTGAAGTTGAAATTAAACGAGGCATTTTCCAGGGCAATTCCCTTTTACCCCTACTTTTTATACTCTCAATGCTACCACTGACAATCATTTTGAGGAAGATGAACTGTGGATATGAACTTGCAAAGAAAGGACTGAAAATCTCGCACTTGATGTACATGGATGATTTGAAGTTGTTTGGTAAAACAAAAGCTGAACTGAATTTATTAATTGAAAACACAAAAGAATTCAGCCAAGACATCGGTATGCAGTTTGGAATTGACAAATGTGCAATAATAGCAACCAAAGCAGGCAAGATCATAGAAGAGGATGGAATAGAACTAGAGAATGAAGAAACGATAAAGGCAGTAAAATCAGAAGAAGGCTATAAGTACTTGGGGATTTTAGAAGCCTCTGACTTAATGCATAATAAAGTCAAGGAATCAACTTCAGCCAAGTACATTCGGCGAATTCGTAAGATATTAATGTCCAAATTGAGTGGAGGAAACATCATAAAAGCCATAAATACCTGGGCTATACCTGTGATTAGATACTCTGCAGGAATAATTGACTGGACCCAGATGGAGTTAGACAATTTGGACAGAAAAACAAGGAAGCTTATGACAATGAATCATGCCTTGCACCCTAAAAGTGATGTTGACCAATTATATTTACCAAGAACAGAAGGTGGTCGAGGACTCCTACAAGTAAAGCAGACTGTGAAAGAAGAAAAACGCAGCTTGAATGATTACATCCAGAAAAGTGAAGAACCAATGATTAAGGAAGTAAATAAAGGAGGCTTTTTAAAGACAACTAAAACAAAAGCAGAATATAAGAAAGAAGTAATTGAGCAACGAGCTGAAAATTGGAAAAGCAAAGCTCTGCATGGCCAATACTTGAAAAGTATTTTTTTTCTGTTTTTTTTTATTGAAAAAGTTTTTCAAATACAGATTTCTCCCCCTTTTTCCCCTCCTCCCTAACCCCCCCTCCCCCTCCCCTCCCCCCATGGCTTCTCCAAAATAAAATCCAAATTGATATCAGATTATGTAATACTTTACCATCCTTTTACACCCCCCCTATATGCTAACCATTTCTTTCTAACATTATTATTATATCCCCCCATACTATACATTTCAAAGCAACGTTCAGCTATAAAATTATATAATAAACCCTAATTTGGCATTTATTCAACTCATAATCTACCCATTTCCTCCACCCCCATACATATATCTCTTAATTCAAATCTTTTACGTATATTAATATCTGAACATAACATCCCTTTTCCTAAACTAAACAATCAGTAACCTAACCTATCTCCACCCATTTTCCTACAGGTCTACCATACATAATATTTTTAGTATCTTTGTTCTTCTGCCCACACCACACCACTAAAAGATATTTCCATATATAAATAAAATCCTCATATGACTTTAAGTTTGTAATCCATATAGTATCTTCTGTAATGTGTTTCAACTGGATTATTAATTCCATCGCCCATGTTAGGGTAACATCAAGTTCAGCTTCCAACAGTATATTCAGTATCTTCAATTACCATCTGCCCCCATCAATAATAAGTATTTTCGTATATAAAAACCACCCGAGTGACTTTATATTTATATTCCATGTAGTATCTTCTGTAGTGTCTTTTATCTAGATTATTAATTCCAACCACCACCTAAGGGTAACAACCAGATCTTCTGCATGCCCCAATCCCATAGTTCTCTTGCCTTATAACTCAACATATACGTAATCCATTTTTTCAAAAAGTCCAAAATAGAAAGTTCCAATCCGCTCAATCAGAGGCCATCTTCCACATCCCAAAAACACCAGCACTGCAGAGATCTATTATTCTTCTCAAAATAGTATAAGTCAGTAATTTGCCTCAATTATATTTTCATGTATCAGCCTTCTATAAATCCCGCTTATTATATTTAATCGTCTCTTAAGTAACTGGCATTAGTCAGTTGGCTAATAATTTTTTTTTGTTTAGTTTAAATTTTTTTAGTTTTGTAGAACCTGCTTCTTCTTTTCTTAACTTTTTGGGGTTTAGATCTCCATCCTGGTTGCCTTTCTAGGGCTTGTATATCAGCTGATTTATAGGTAATCCAGCTGTAGCCTCTGAAGGAGAATCCAAAAGTGCCTTATCCAAAAAGCCCTCTGTAAATTGTTGTTTTATTACCTCCATCTCCATCTGCTTATCCTGAGTTTCAATTTCTTGTTCATTTTGCTTTTCTTTATCCCCCTCCTGTGTTCCTGACACTGGTCACATACGTGGAGATGTTGGGCCCATTTTAAAAACCTTGTAGTAAAATTCTTCTGCTTTTTCAACAGTATTTAGTTGATATCTTTCTCCTTGATATCTCAATATTATACCAACTGGAGCATCCCACCTAAATGGGATGTTTTGTTTCTTTAGCTCAGTCACCAAAAATCCAAAGTTCTTTCTATCTTTTAACATCTTGGACAGCAGCTCTTTATATATCCAGATCTTCCTTCCATTCATTTCTGGAGTGGAGTTAAAAGACTTTTGCACAATATAATTTCTTATTCCTTTATCAGTAAAGTAAATCACCACATTTCTAGGCAACTACCTTTGCTTTGCCACCCAAGAATTTACTCTGTAGGCCTTATCAATCTTACAGGATACCTCTTCAGGACTAACCTTTAAAATCACAGCCAGAACTTCAGCAGACATCTTTCTCAAATCATCTATGTTATTCTCCTGTATTCCCCTTATTCTGACTGCAAATTCCATGGTTCTGTATTGCATCATTGTGACTTCATTTTCAATCCTTTGTTTTATATTATCTGCATTGTAAGTCTTGTGATCAGCTTCCTTTATTTTAGACTCTACTTCTGAGCTATTTTCTTGAATATTTATCAAATCATTTTCAATTCTTTGTATTTTATTATCCAGATTATGAATCTTATAATCAGCTTCCTTCATTTTAGACTCTATTTCTAAGTTGATATCTTTATCCATCTTTATAATTATTTCTGAAAAGCTTTTCAATGCTGTAACAATATATCATTTCAGGTTATCATACTTTTGTTGTACCAACTCTTTAATTTCCTGACTGAATTTTTCAAGATTCTGGTTCACAATCTCATCATGTCTTGCCATCTCCTCCAAAACAAATTCCCTTAGGTCTTTAAAGCCATTCTTCTGCATCTGCAAGCTCAAAACTTGTTCATGTGATTTGTAAATGGGGGAGCCCCCCCCAAGGCTTGATTGTCTGGCTTTGTTAGTTTTAACGCCATCCTGCCACACAAACAAACTCTTTTTAAAGAAAAAGACTTCTCTCCAAACAATATCAATATCAAGTCTCTAAGAAGGAAGAAGCATTAAATAGGAATTTTTCTCTTCACTTCTAGCCAGCGCTATTGTTTCAGATACTTTGTAACATATTAAACTATTCAAACGCAAGGACTTTCGCTTTCAGCTTTCTTCTCAAGCCTCAGCCAGTCGTCATTTTAAACTTTCTTTCTTCGCTTTTAAAATCACTCATAGGGTTGTTAGAAATACTTGCAATTTAGAGTCCCAAATCCGGATTTCATCCTGTTTGATCAGACAATCTGTTAGTTTTCGTTGATTGGGTTGGTCCCATTGCCTGGCTCTGCAAAACGCAGA
The DNA here is from genome assembly GCA_022577455.1 of Arizona elegans. Lineage (NCBI taxonomy): Eukaryota > Metazoa > Chordata > Lepidosauria > Squamata > Colubridae > Arizona > Arizona elegans. The sequence goes on along the minus strand of JAKOOJ010000002.1, from coordinate 68,713,045 downwards.
GTTCCCCCGAAGCCCAGAGCAGCAGCGAGCTGGATAGGGAGCCACATTCTGCTTCCTCCCCAAGAGTAGAAAAAAAACTCTGGGGAGTTTGCAGAGGGCTCTACCTGTTCTCGCCGGCTCTCTCTCCCGTCTCCTCAATGAGACAGAGTTTTTTGAGCCGTCTCTCAGCTGTAGAGATGGCTCTTACGGGCGACGAGGCTGGAGGTCCTGAAAGACCATCTGGCGGCGACGGAAGCCAAACCGGAAGCCTCAATACTTGAAAAGTATTGAAGGCAAAGCTGACCAGAAACTAACTTGGTTAGTTGATCTTGGTTAAGATCAGGAGTACTGAAAAAAGAAACAGAAAGCTTTATTTTGGCAGCTCAAGAACAAGCCCTAGCCACAAACTGCATGAAGGCAAAAATTCAACATGTTACCACCAACAGCAAATGCCGCCTCTGCAATGAGAAAAAGGAGACAGTCGACCACCTGATCAGTGGATGCAGCAAAATTTCACAAACTGACTACCTACAACACCATGACCGTGCTGCTAAGATCATTCACTGGAAATTGTGCCAGAAGTTTGGATTTGAGTACAGCAAAAACCACTGGGAACATCAGGTTGAGAAAGTGTTAGAGAATGAGAAACTCAAGATCTTGTGGGACTTTAAGATTCAGACTGACAAGCACTTGGTCCACAACACACCTGACATAACAATAGTTGAAAAGAAAAAAGTATGGTTCATTGACATTGCAATACCTGGTGATGCACGGATTGAAGATAAGCAGCAAGAAAAAACCACAAAGTACCGGGACTTGCAAACTGAAGTTGAGCGACTGTGGAAAAAGAAATCGTGTGTTATTATAGTGATGCTCAGACATTTGACTTTCTTTTTTTTCTTGAAACTTGTTTAATTAATTAATTCTGCTTGATCTTCTATTTTTACAATTTTTGTTAACACTTTCATTTTTTGCTCATTAGTCTTAAAGCCTGCTAATGTACCAAATGCTAATATTTCAAATCCTCTTAAAGGATCTTTCAGGATCAATAATAAGTCATCAGCAAAAGCCCTAAACTTACTTACTTCCTTCCTTCCTTCCTTCCTTCCTTCCTTCCTTCCTTCCTTCCTTCCTTCCTTCCTATTTTTACTGCCACTGCTAAATTCTTGCAAAATTGTTTTCAATCTATTAGCTAGGAGTGTTGTGAACAACTTGTAATCATTATTCAATAATCCTGTTGGCCTATAATTTCTTGTTAAAGTCAAATCTTGTTCCTTTTTGGGTATTAATGTTATATTTGGCCTCTTTCCCACTTTTGGGCATCTTCCTCCCTGTAGTATAGAGTTCAGCATGTTCCGTACAATTTGTAAAAGTTCATTCTCAAAACATTTATAATCCATGTGCTCCTGGCACCTTTCCTGGCTTAATATTTTTAATAGTTTCAGAATCTTCCCTTATTGTTATTGGTCCATTCATAATTTGTCCCTGTTTCTCTGTAATGCTTAGTAAATTTTGTTTCTTTAGATATTCATCTATTTTCTTTAGAAAGATGTTGTTTCTTTTGTACAAATTGGAATAATACTGATTAAATGCTTTTTGTATGGCTGCATTGTCCATTAATACAGCATTTCCCTTTTCTAATTTCAACATTATTTTTTTTTCTTTTTCCTTTTATACTTTATATGATATCTACTTCCCTAGTTTATTTGCAAACTGAAAGGCTTTTTGTTTTGCTTCAGATGATTCATTTTTAGTTTTGTCTTTATTTGTCTTCTCAACTATAAAGAAATTGGCTGTCTACACTTACTACTAATAAATCCAGTCCTTTTGTAGGGATTGAGCTTTTCAGCAGTAAGTGAAGTCCAACCAGTTTCAGTAAAGTCTCTCTTTAGCTTTTTACTAAAACAGCAGTTATCCCTGAATAAACCTGGCGGGCCCATGGGGGAGGACCTTCTCTGTGGCTGCCCCGGCTCTCTGAAGTCTGGACCGCCCCCACCCTATTGACCTTCCGGAAAGCAGTGAAGACCTGGCTCTTCCGGCAGGCCTGGGGCCAATTGATCTCGTTATAGTGATCTTGTGAGACCCAGCTACCAATTGGAGTGTATGTGTTTTAACGTTTTAACGTTTTAATGTCTTCTTTTAACTTTTGTATGGGATATTGCTGCATTGTTTTATTCTCTGTTGTAAGCCGCCCAGAGTTCCTCAGGAGTTGGGCGGCATAGAAATGTGACAAAATAAATAAATAAATAAAATAAGTCTTATGAACATTTACCATAATTTTCTGTTGAAAACTTTCTTTTCTTTCCATATGTCCTATAGCCATGATGGCATACCTATGGCACGCGTGCCATAGGTGGCATGCAGTGCCCTCTCTGTGGGCATACGAGCCATCCAGTGGTGGGTGGCCCCCAGTTTGGACTGGTTTGCAAGAACTGGTAGTAAAACTGGTGGGAGACCCTGCCCACCACCCCAAATGTCATCATTGGATATCTGTGCATGATCGCGATCCCGTTGCGAACCGGTAGTAAAGGTAAGTAGAACCCACCCCTGGAGCCATCGCCCCAGTTCAGCTTTGCTGTGCATGCGCACATGCTTCCCACCAGCCAGCTCTGCGGGGGGGGGGTGAGTGCATGGGGGGATGGGATGCATGTGGGGAATTGATGTGCATGAACAGGGCTGGGGCGCATATGGGGTGCAAGAGTGAGTGCATGCAGGGCATGCTTGCATGAATGGGGGAAGCGCACATGCAGAGGTGCACTTGTACAGAGGGCAGGGCGCATGCTCGTGTATGCATGTGTGGGGGCAGGGCTCATGCACGGGAGCCGCACACACATTGCATTTTGGGGGTTCGGATGCACACAAACACTTTGGACACTCAGTCCGGAAAACATTAGCCATCACTGTCCTATAGCTTGAAATGGCAAGGATAACTTTTCTTTTAAAGGAGAATATTTGTAGCTCAGGGTTGAAATGAGGGCTTCTTGGTGCTCTTTGAGCTTGATTGTTTTCTTGCAGATGTTTCATTATCCAAACTAGGTAACATCATTAGTGCATTGCTAAAGATCTATGGAGATCCTCAGTCATCCATGAAAACAAAGACCAGTAGCCTTTGAAAGAAGCACCTTTGGGACATCAGTGCACTGATGGTGTTACCTAGTTGGGTAATGAAATATCTGCAAGAAAACAACCAAGCTTAGAGAGCACCAAGGACTCCTCACAACTTTTTTTAGAGCCATGATTTAGTAATCTGCTAACCACAGATCAAATTCCTTTGAGTTTTTAAAGCTCCATTATGTGAAATAATTAGCAATTGTGTTGTGATGACTAGAATAAGGAGGTACAATGCAGGATTTAATCTGGGTTGGTAACCAGGACCAGAGGTTTAGTCTTTCAAGCTCTTGGACTCGTCCTGGAACCCATCCTTAAGAAACCTCTCATAGCAGAGTCTGTTGCCTTCATTCGTGAAGTAGAATACATTTGGAGATGTAATCATTTTAAATGTTTCCTAAAGGTTTCTGCATGTGTTGCATTGGTCTATGTCAGGGATTGGCAACCTTAAACACTCAAAGAGCCACACATACCCTAACCGGAAGCCCCCCGTTCAATTCTGGAGCCAACCATAAATCCAGTTCCCCACCAGCATAGAGTCTCCTCTTAGTGCGGTGTCCTTTTCCTTCTACCTATCCTAACTGATAGGAGCTGACTGGCGACAGTCATCAATTGTGGAGCTGACTGGCGACAGGGAGCAGCAGCAGAGGGATGAAAGAGCCACATGCGGCTCCAGAGCCGCAGGTTGCTGATCCCTGGTCTATGTCCTCTAGTTTCTAAAAAAGTAAAAACCACTAATTGTCTAGACTGGAATGTCTCTGCATTGCCAAACCTTTCTTTCTACTTTATTTTTCTCTCCACATGTCAATGGTATATTCTTGAAAAATTGTTGGGCACCCAAAGAACAAGGGGTAAAACCTACCTGAATTGTATATTGCTGAAATAACAATAAACAGAAAATGAGACCAACTGACTATGCAAGTTTTTCTTAACATGAAAGAAAATATGTGAAATGTTACCAAGATGGTACCTTTATTTATATTGGGACAATGCTTAAGAAATATCCACTGAGACAGTAAAATATGTTTATCTTTTCCCAAAGTTCAGACTCAACATAAGTGATCATGCCATTGTTATACCAATAACTCAGCTCCTTTCCTTCCCTTTAAAATTGTATTTTAAACTCATGATGCATTTGAAAATGTAGGAAAGAAAAAACATTTGTAGCAAGTTGTTTTTTTATGAAGATAAATGTCCATTTTAAGAAATGTTTTTCCTTAAAAAAATTAAAAAACTTACCTCTCTAATTTGTATATCAGTTTGAGTCCCTCTCCTCTAATGGAGTACTGAAATAGCTGAGTTGTAGAATGTTTAATTGTAATATTTTTCTCTCCATTTTTTTTTACTTTGCCTTTAATTTGTTTAATTATGGAAGTAAATGCATAGTTACTGAAAGACTATTTTTGTCAAGCTTTCTACAATAATTAGCATTGATTGTTAAGTGCCTTTTAAAATAAATGCTTAGTGAAATAAAACTTTTTTTAATTTAAGTGATAATCTAGTTTTTTTATCTGTCACTAACCATTATCTGTCATTTTTCCATTAATTTACATATTTCATTTCTAAGGAATTATGTTTCCATAAAACATAAAACAGTAAAGATGTCCTAACTTCAGCTAAGAGTATTTCTTCCCATACTTCTTATGCCTACATCAACTTTTACCTCAAGTGTATGCTATATGTGTCTGTGTGCATGTGTAAGTGTGTATGTATACAATGTGTATATGTGTGTATTTGTGTCTGTATACACACACATACCTCGTTATCTCCATTCTAAGTTCTAAATTCATCCAAAAAATAATAATTATTTTTTCCTGATTCAAATAAACCCAAAATAAGGAAGAACAGGCCTGATTAAGCTGGAAAAATATTGATCCCAGTTCAGATATTACACTAACAGTGGCTGACATATCTTATGTACAAAGTTTGTACTTCTGACTCTTGGAGAGGGAAAATGACAAAAGCAAAAACTTAGCAAGCACTAAAAAAAAAAACCCTATTCCATCTCACGGATAGACTTCTGAAGTCAGGAAATAAAAATGTTAATGTACAGTCTAATGCAGAGCAGGCATTAGAGGAGGAAGACCTCCTATCTTTTCCCACTATCTTGATAACTTTTATTGGAATCATTTATTTTATTTTCATAGTGTTATATAGATGCCTGAGGTTGGTCATTTCTGCTTTATTAATTTTTCCCCAAGGGAGGTGGCCTGGAAAGAGAAAAGAATATTTGAAGGTAGAGCAAGGTTAAAAGCAAACCATGCATTAGTAAAAATGATTATGGAGGGCCATTTTTAAAAAGTAATATTTCCAATTGCATTTTTTGATGTTGCCATTTGCCATACTTTAGGTGTGATTAAATTTTGCCATGTGTAAAAATATTCTTCTCAAGACTCTGAACCATAGACAAAGCAGTTAGTGTGTTTATTAAGAAACCAAATCACAAAGCATCAATAATGCTATTCATCATACCTCATGACTTTCACTGTGTCCCTACATTGAACTGAGAAACAAAGTTGTCCAGGAAGATATCCACCCTATTTTGTCATGTTTTAAAGAAAGAAATTGAGGCTTCAGGGCCATTAAAAAAAAATAGTTCCTCCGGTTTCACAGCTACATAACTGCATGATCTGAAATCAAGTGTACTCCAAAGCTTCATCCTAGTAATTCATAGATGAGCATTTTAAAATCAAAATAGCACATCAATTACTATGTAGTTGAATCATCAAACTGACAGATGGCAGTCCAGTCTCTTCTTGAAATCTCCAGTGATGAAACTCCCACAACTTTGGAAGGCAAGCTGTTCCACTGGTTAATTGTTCTCACTGTCAGAAAATGTCTCCTTAGTTCTAGGATGGTTCTCTCCTTGATTAGTTTCCATCCACTGCTTCTTGCCTGGCCTTCTAATGCTTTGGTAAATAACTTGATCCCCTCTTCTTTGGGGAAGCCCATCAAATATTGGAACACTGCTATCATGTCACCCTGGTCCTTCTTTTCACTAGACTAGACATACCCTTCTATTCCTGCAACTATTATTCGTATGTTTTAGCCCCCAATCTCCTAATCATCTTTGTTGCTCTCCTCTTCACTCTTTCCAGAATCTCAACATCTTTTTTATATTGTGGTGGCTAGAACTGGATGCGATATTCCAAGTGTGGTCTTACCAAGGCATTGTAAAGAACATTTCACATACTGTAATATTGATTCTATCTGTCTGTTAATGCAGCCTAATGCAGCACTGGATTTTTGGATGGCTGCAGCACTGGCTTTTTGGATGGCTGCAGCACAATGCTGGCTCATATTGTGATACTAGGACACCAAGACCCCTCTCACATTTGCTGCCATTGACCCAGGTCCAACCTATTCTATACTTGTACATTTGATTTTTCTTGTCTGTATAAAATTTTATTTTCTCACCATTGAATTTCATTGTGTTACATAGGGTCCAGTGAAATCCTTCTGGATCTTGAGATCTTGGGGTGTTGGCTATTCCAGTCAGCTTGGTGTTGTCTGCAAATTTGGTAAGTTTCCCCCTCTATTCCTTGATCTAAAGCAGTGGTTCTCAACCTTCCTAATGCCGCGACCCTTTAATACAGTTCCTCATGTTGTGGTGACCCCCAACCAGGGGTGGGTTCTAAATTTTTTTACTACCGGTTCTGTGGGCGTGGCTTATTTTGTGGGCATGGCTTGGAGGTCATGTGACTGGGTGGGTGTGGCTAGCTGGTCATGTGACCTGGTGGCCATGGCTATGTGTATAGGGACTACTCAGAGGGCTGAAACAAGTCATTTCTGACAGGCCCTCACACTTTTGACTGGTCCTCACACTTATGACCATCCTCACATTTATGCCCATGCAGCATTCTTAACAACCATGTCACGCATTTCACAACTGCTTCTCTTCACCATGGTGACAGGATAGGGCAAAAACGTAAAATGTGAGGACAGTCGTAAGTTCGAAGACTGGTCAAAAGTGCGAGGACCAGTCAGAAATAATTTTTTTAGCCCTCTGAGTAGCCCATATGCATAAAAGGATACAGCAATAGAGAGGGATGAAGGAAGGGAAGGGAAATTAGAGTAGGAGTGAGGGTAAGAGAGGGAGGAAGAGAAGAGGAGAAGGAGAAAGGAAGAGGAAGTAGGGAGGAGAAGAAGAGGGTGAGGAAGAGAAAGTAAGAAGGAAAGAAAAGAGAGAGGTGGTAGGTTTGAGGAGAAAGATTGCTGTACAATAAAAAAGATGAAAGGGAAGAAAGCCAACCCCAAAGAAATATAAAGATATTAAGATAAAGAATGAATTGTTAAACTTTAAAGAATAAAAGAGAACAAATATGAATAAATAACAATAATTAGAAATGCACATACAAACATACAATGTATTTTCTTTGAACAGAGTATTTGGCTGGTTCATAAATTTAAACAGTGTTTAGTCATTTCAATTAAATTTACAATTTCTATATTTCCTTTTTGCCATATTTATTCCTCATCTATTTTTGTAAAAAAACCAATATTACCCTTCATCCTCATCTCTAATCTTAATCAAATTCAATTTTTCCCTTCTATTCTATATTATACCCCTTCCCATTGTCATCTATTTTTATATTCATCCTCACATTGGTTAATTATGTAATATTACAGTTGTTTAATATGAATTCAACATTTTAATATAAATCAATTAGTTATATAACTACCTTTTTTGTATATTAATCAATATGAACATGAATATTCCAATTATTTCCATGCAATCCAATTTCTTGCAAATCAATTAATTATATTTACCAATAATAATAAACCAAATAATTTCCCCCATATATTCCTCCAAACCACAACTTAACCATTTCTGCTTTCAACACAATATACAATTAATAATATTTCAATTATTACAATTCCCTAGTTAAATAGAGCTTTTTTTCTTTTGTGTTTTAAAATCTCCTCTTTTTCCCTAAATTTCCCATTGTTTGCACCTACCTTTTTTGGTGAGGAAAAAGAAAAGAAATCTGCCTGCCTAATTTTCCAACGTGCAAAGCCAACAGCCTGCTTTACTTTCTCTTTCGTTTTTCAGTATAGCTGGGGAAAAAAAATCTGCACTCTTTCCAAGCAAGCAGCAGAGCCCTGAGCAAAACAGCTGAGAGCAAATCAGCTGGGGGTCAGGAGCCGATCTAAGCAAGGGCTAATTAGCCTATGCTGAAGCTCCGTGAGCCAATAAAATTACAAAAAAACACCGAACCATTTGTTAAATTGCTGGCTCCCCCGCCCCTCGCCCACCACTATTTATTGGCAATAAATAGTGATGCGGAAGGGCGGGGCAAGCCAGCAATTTAGCAAACGGTTGGGCTGCACCACTGGCTATAGGGCGGCCCTTTGAAGTCCTGCGGCAAGAATTTAAACAGTTTTTTTTTCCTCTAGCCATCGGAGGCAGCAATAGATTGGGAATGGGCGGGGTAAACGAACAGCTGGCGATCCAACAGAGCAGAGAGTGAGGGTGAGTGAAGGTGTGGGGGGGGGCGAGAGAGGGCTTTGGCGACCCCTGTGAAATGGCCGTTCGACCCCCAAAGGGGTCGCGACCCCAGGTTGAGAACCGCTGATCTAAAGCATTTATGAAGATATTGAAGAGTGGTCCTAAGACAGAACCTTGGGAACCCTACTGCTTACTTCCCTCCATGTAGATGTAGTTCCATTAAGAATTACACATTGAGTGAGTGCAGTTTGTCAGCCAGTTACAAATTCATCTGATGGTGATGCTGTCTAGCCCACATTTTTCTAACTTACTAAGAAGTAGGTTTTGGACTACTTTGTCTTACTGAAATTCTAGGATAGTATGTCTACAGCATTTTGCTGGTCCACTAATTTAATCATTTAGTCAAAGAATACAATAAGATTTGTTTGGCATGATTTGTTTTTGACAAATCCATGTTGGCTCTGGTTATAACTTTGCTTGCTTCTAAGTGTATGCAGATCTGTTGCTTATCTTTTCCAGGATCTTCCCAGGTGTTGTTGTCCAGCTGATTGATCTGTAGCTTCCTGGATACATGTTTCCCCTTTTTTGAAGATGAGAACCACATCAGCTCTTTTCAAGTCGTCTGGTGTACCCCAGTGTTCCAGGATTTTTGAATGATATGTTTCTGAGTTCACGGTTGCCAGCTCCTATAGAACTCTGGGCTGTAATCCATCTAGTATTGATTTAAAAAAATGCTGTTCAGGTATGCTCTGTGTTTGCACTAATTCAGTAGGCTCCTCCTTCAATTTATGCATGAAATAAACTATTGTAATTATGTCTATAATTCTACAGTAGCTACAGGATACAAGTAGATATTTAAGTGAAGCATTAACAGTTGTAATCCAGAGTTCTTTGAAACACATTGAGTGCTAAGATTTACTGGTGTGACTCTTCCAAAAACTGACTGTATTAATACAGTCTACAATGTCTACTTATGCACAGTTCATTGAATTGTGGCATCATTGTCCTTAACAAGAGAAGTGCACACTTAATTCCTGAACATTTGACTAGATGGCAAAAGGCCTTGCTCAGTAGCTAAAAATAATTAAATCCTAACTCATGACTCCATGGAATAAAAAGTGTTAATAGGAAAGGAAGTCTTCTCCAAGCATAGTGCTTGATAACATCTCAGCTTTATTTCTTTTTTTCTCCTATAGGCAAATTAAGTGAATTCCAGCTACCCTCTTTTCAATAAACAAAAGGAATAGTAATCTGTCTGTCTTTTGAAAGTTTTAAAAGATTACCTTTTTTCTTCCAGATCACAACATATTTTTGTTCTTTTAACTTCATTTTTCAAAAGAAATCTAAATCTTCTGAAAAATCAAAAGGTATCTAAAATATAAGATTTATTTGCACATGTTAATAAAGAGACGCTTTCATTTGCTCTCTTCTTCTTTTACTATTAATAAATATTGGTTTGAAGACTTTTGGTAGTGAAGCATAAGCTTTATCTATTACATTCATATTTTATTCAGACCACAAAATGAGAATCATTTGATGATGAAGTGCAGACAAAAATGTAACTCTATGTACCTCTGACTTTACTTAGCCTCCAAAGGCATTTACCAGAGTAGATGGAACAAACTACATTTTTAATTGAGTTGAATCTTAGGAGACCTAACCACGCCATTTTCTTTCCTTCTTGATCAAGCTCATAATAAGCAAATGAATTACCACATCGCATAAATTTTATCAAGTTTTGCACATCGATAGTCCTCGACTTACAGCAGTTTGTTTAATGACTGCTCAAAGTTACAACAGTACTTAAAAAAAGGAGACTTATGACAGTTTTGAAAACTTATGACCGTTGCAGCATCCCCAGGGTCACATGTTCAAAATCCAGACACTTGACAAGTGACTCAGATTTATGACAGTTGCTGTGTCTTGGGGTCATATCATCCCCTTTTGTGATCTTCTAACCAGCAAAGTTGATGGGCAACCCAGATTTGCTTAATAACCATGTTACTAACTTAACAACTCCAATGATTCTTTTAACAACTGTGGCAAGAAAGGTCATAAAATGGGAGAAAATTTACTTAGCAAATGTCTCACTCAGCAATATAAATTTGGGGCTCAGTTGTGGCTGTAAGTTGAGGACTACCTGTATTAAAGATACAGTAGATAACTCTGTCAGGAGGTGCATAGCCTAATTCTTACTTTCTGTTCAATGGCTGGCACGTACTGTCAAGCCCTCAAGTCCAAAGTCCAAGGCATCCATCATCCATTTCAAATCCATTAATTATGAACACATTAAATTGGCAAGGACTTGGTGTAATTCTGACTCTGAACCAGATCCGGAATTACACCCAATAAAAGCAAAAGTTTGAAACTTCCCCCTGAGTCACAATCTCCAATCAACTGTCAGTCCAACAGCCCATGACTCCAAACTCCACCTTCGGCCAACTGCAGGCATCTTCTCTTTTCTCACTGGAAAGGAATACCGGGTGCGCTTCAAGGTGTTGGTGACTACCTTTAAAGCACTCCATGGCTTAGGGCCTGGGTATCTATGAGACAGCCTTCTGCCGCCAATAGCCTCCCACCGGCCAGTACACTCGCACAGAGTGTCCTCAGGATGCCGTCAGCCAGACAATGTCGGCTGGTGACCCCCAGGGGGAGAGCATTCTCTGTGGTGGCACCCGCCCTCTGGAACGACCTACCCCCAGAGATACATATGATCCCGGACCTCCGGACTTTTCATCGGGCCCTTAAGACCCACTTATTTCATCTAGCCGGGCTGGCTTGATCCCATCTTTTAGTTTTAATTAGTAATTCATTTTATTGGGGTTTTTTAAATTGTGGGCCGAAATTATTTAATATCTTTTTAAATTGTTTTAAATTTTGTATGCTATGTTTTACCTTGGCTGTTCACCGCCCTGAGTCCTGCTGGAGAAGGGCGGTATAAAAAAAAAATCAAATAAATAAATAAATAAATAACATTTCCCCTTTTAACTTTACACCCCCCCTGTCAACAGTTAGAATGTGGCGAGCCTGAAATATCTGTTAAATTCAGTTACTACAAACCTAAATGCTAATAGAAAGAGATTACAAGGGCTACAATAAAATATAGCTACACGTATGTCATCTTCAGTGTCGACACGTACATTAACTCAACACAATAAAATCAGAGACTCATAAAATTACAGAGTTGCAAGAGACCACTATGAATGTAAGGTCCAACACTGTGTAATTTGCAGGAAAACCAATGAAACCATTATTTTTGTTAAAAAAAAAACTTAATTAAATTTGTACAAAAGATAAATGAAAAAGGAATTAAAAATGAAAAGAATAGGGAAGGGGAAAATGAAGGGAATAATGAAAGAAGAAAAAATGAGAAAGGATAACTTCTAACTTTCTTCGATACAGTTACAAATCCAAACTACATTAAGTTTTTGATTTAAAATTCAATAATGCACAGTATTTCTATAATCATAAACAATTCTAATCATTAAATCCCAAAATTTATACAGCATTTCCAGTGAAAAGTCCTAAAGTGATTTCCATGGAGAAACAAAGTTAGACAAAGGCTTTTCTTTAACAAAGTAAGTTAGCCAATTAACTTCACTGTGCATTCTTCCATTGTGGGAATCTTTACATCTTTCCATTTCTATGTGTACAAAAGTCTCACTGCATTTATCATATATGAAAATAGAATCCCATGCTTTTTCCTCAAATGCTTATCAATGAAACTTGAAAGAAAAAGGTCTAGTTTCAATTGTACGTTTGTTTTAATAATTCTCTGAATTATAATTTTATTAAGATTCTTAAGATGTGATTGCCCAGCCTCTTCTTAAAGAGTGCCAGAAATGCAGAGTTCACAACTTTGTAAGCAGGCATTTCCACTGTTGTACAGATCTTATTGTCAAGGAACTTTTCCTTGTACTTAAATGAATTCTAGGTGACTGCAACTTGTATTCAATATTCAAAGTGTAATATTATCTCCCAAATTAGATTTTGACAAGATTTCCATCATGCTCTCCCCCCACCCAAACCTCCTCTCTGTCTCTCTCTCACACACACTTCAATAAAAAGCAAACACCCTGTTATTAGTGACTTCAAACTCATTTTTATTTTTTCACTGAACCAGAGAAAAAATATTGGAATTTCTTTTTATTAAATATAGGATAACATTGTCTTTAGATTTGCTGTAAATGGTGATGAAAATTACAGATGCAAGAAACTCATATCTTCAACAATATAAAATATAAAATCTTACATTTTAAGGCTTAGTGCTTGAGCCCAAGGACTTTTGTTCAGAAATAAGTTGCATTGGTTCCTGCCTTCTTTCAAGCAAATACACTTAGGATTACAATGAATATCAAAATATTAATGGATCAAGCAATAATCTAGAGAAACCATACAAAAATGGCAACCCGCTAATTGCTCACAAAAAATAGATCAGAATAAATAATCCAACAAAGTGTTTTTGAATATTAAAGTACATGCTATGATGTTGTAATGGAAACTCCTCTTTTTTGTATTTGATACAATATTGCGATACAAGTAGAAAAATGTGGAGATTGTGTTTTCGCACTGTAGTATTGTAGTGACAACAACTGAGAACAGAATTGGGTGGTTTCATCCTTTCCTCCCAAAAATCCTCTGAGTTTTACACATTGTTATCCATCTTCCTGCCTTGGTTACAACTGCTTGATAGTTTTATGGGTTTTCAAAGCAAAGAGAAAGAGCAGCTGCCATTCTTCCTGTTTCTTGTGGAAAGAAAAAAGTGTTTTTGAAAAATCAATTTCATTAAAAATTAAAACTAGGAAAATGTAACACTCCCCCGTAAGTAGTCAGTACACATTAAGTAGTCCACATAAAAGCAGATTAAAATAAGACTAAAAGATTATAGCAATGAGAAGATCAGAAACAGTACCTCCAATATCAGTCTGCCATACTGAGAGACAGGACAAAGTTCCATGGTAGGCTTAAAGCTAGAAATGGAAAAGAATTGTGATTATTCAATATACAAAACACTTTATATACACAGAACTAGAAACAATTACTAGAAACAATCAAACAAAACAATCTACAGAAGTAACATCCAGATTGTGTATCTTAGTATACTGATCCCTGTTACTGTGTGATTCAGATGAGCATTGTTTCTCACAGGTACACTTGGATAAACTTTGTTTCTCACAAATTTCTAATTTAACTGTATACATTTATATCTTTGGAAGTTTCTGCATATGGATTCAGAGTCCCTCTGAAACATTCATTTTCCAGAGGAATCAGCCTGCTTCTTTTTATAGAACATCCATACAATTTACATCTCATAGACTAGAGAACAGTCCCCTCTTTTTTTTTTTTTAATCTATGCATGTCTCTGTTGACATTTTAGAGACTTCTGAATCCCAATCCAAAATTTCCTCCCTTGCCTCTCTTGCCACCATTCTTCATTCTCTCTTTTACATTATATTTTCAGCTCAATTAAACCTGGGTCCCAGTTATTTAGAAGGTTGTACCCAGGGGTGAAATTCAGCAGGTTCTGACAGGTTCTGGAGAACTGGTAGTCGAAATTTTGAGTAGTTCAGAGAACCGGCAAATACCACCTCTGGCTGGCCCCAGAGTGGGGTGGGAATGGAGATTTTGCAGTATCCTTCCCCTGGAGTGGGGTGGGAATGGAGATTTTGCAGTATCCTTCCTCTGCCACACCACCAAGCCACACCATGCCCACCAAGCCATGTCCATAGAACTGGTAGTAAAAAAAAAAAATTGAATTCCACCACTGGTTGTACCCCAAAAGCAAAGATGTTGATTCCTAATAAACTGTGTTTTGGCCAGCTGGATGTCTGCCTTGCACAAGTGTAGTAGATTTTGGAGCAAATGGAACTTATCCATTCACTACAAATGTAAAGCATATCCTTGAGGTTATTTCTGAGCATTTTTATACAGAAATACATTTCATCGATTTTAGTGGGACATACTTTCAAGAAAGTACAGTAAAGCACTATAACCAGAACAGTATTTAGTGATATCAAAGGCATATTTGTAAAAAGAGATGAGATGGTAGACGTAGAATCATGATTCGCATCCAATTTCTTTTATATGTGCGCTTATGTCACAAGCACGTATAAAAAAGGAGTGCCTTATTTAAAAAAAATCCCGATCTGCCACTTGTCTGTCCTGCAAAAATCTATCCGCCATACATTGATGACACCATTTAAGCATATTTCTTAAACATATTTCAGCATATCTTGTCCATTAGACACTGTCTGGATAAATCCAAGTCTCATCTGAGCAAGGCGAGAATCATAGTTAATTCATCTTAAATATAATGCACCATATACAAGGGAAACATTTTTCTGCCTCTCTTAGAATCAAGTTAGAAGGACAGATATTACATAAGGTCATTTACTTAACGCTTAATATCACATATCATAACATACATTACATTTTGTTCTGAGCTAAAAGGAAAATGTACATTATGTGAAGAAATCTAACTGTGCTTCAACTGTTATGACCAGCTTTAGACTTTGATATGTTCATTCTGCTAAAAGCTTTTTCCCTAGGATGCATCAGCAAGACATAGTAGAAAGCTATGTTAAGAAAACTGATCTTTGGATCTTGTATCAGCTAAAATCAATGAAGAATAAAACTAAAATAACTTGGCAAAGGGCCAGAGGCATCCATTAAAGTAGGTAGAATACTTAGTATTATCAGCCATAACAAACCTAAACAAACAATTTTTTTTCATATTTTAGGCCTTTATTAATAAGTATTCATTTCCACGATATTTTTACAACACTTCCATATAATATTTTGATACACTCTTCAAATAGTTTCCTATTAGTTCACCTAGTCCAATATGATTTTTCCAACAATGGTGAGTGTGATCTCAGGAAGGTGTATGGGTTGCAATGGGTAGGATAATGATGTAAAATGGGTAGAATCACCTCATGTATGGTAACTTGATTTTTTATTGCTCCCCATTGATAGAGCTTTTTCGGTATGTATTTTAAATAGTTTAAAAAAAACTATCTACCATGTTATGTACATGGGTGGTGGTCATGGTGATATGAAATTATGCCTTCATCTCATGCACAGCATTCATTCATTCATTCATTCATTCTTTCATTCATTCATTCATTCATTCATTCATTATTTTTCTATAGCCATCCAACTCAGCCTCATCTGCTTTATTAGTGCAAAACATTCTTCAGGTCAATTCAGTATAAATCCCTTTGTTTAAAATTAAATTAAATTAAATTAAATTAAATTAAATTAAATTAATAAAATAAAATAAAATAAAATTAAAATAAAATAAAATAAAATAAAATAAAATAAAATAAAATAAAATAAAATAAAATAAAATAAAATAAAATAAAATAAAATAAAATAAAATAAAATAAAATAAAATAAAATAAAATAAAATAAAATAAAACAAAACAAAACAAAACAAAATAAAATAAAATAAAATAAAATAAAATAAAATAAAACGGAGCTTCCTCTACAGCAGACATGAGCATTTTACAGCCCTCGGACCATATCTGGCCCTTTGGCTGTCTCTGCCAATTCCAATGGCTCCTTGGGGAAATTAATTGCCCACCCCTGCTCTACAGGATCACGAGAACAGCACCTGCTTGCAGAGTTAGCATGAGGTTGCTATTCAAAGGAAAATCCATCTCGTTCAGTTCCAAGCTGGGAGAAAGATGTTGGAAACAACATGGAGGCTGATTGGAAGGGGACGTTGGCAATTCCTGATACGCCCCTTCTCGTTGAGTGGAGACAGCAGCCAGATGTGGGTTATGCTCATTGGTCAAATGTGGACTGAGCCTGTCAATTAATTATTAAATCCCGCCCCTATTCCTAGGGATTCCAGCTTTGGTGAAGGAGGAAGACAGACTCTGAGTGTGGAAAGTAGAAAAAAACAAACAAACTGTTAGATAAATTCTACTCTTAGTGCCCAGACTGATACTGGGTGGGACTGGCTGCTGTCTCCACTCAACAAGAAGGGGCGTATCAGGCATTGCCAATGTCCCCTTCTTCCTTGAGAGTGGAGACAGCAGCCAGATGTGGGACATACCCAAGTTCACTGTCCCAACTAATGGGAGGGAACAGTATGGGCCGAAAAACTCCTCCCTGACCTCAACACCTTGTAATACTCTTCTCCCAAAATCAGCCTCTGCAGAGGCAAATTTATCTAATTTATAGTGTTTAACAAATGGAGAAGGAGAGGTCCAAGTAGCTGCTCTGCATATTTCAGACAATGAAGCCTTAGAAGCCCAAGCAGCTGTAGTTGCAGCACTTCTGGTGGAATGAACTGTCACCTTGGTAGGAGGAGGCAAAGATCGCAGCTCGTATGCCATCTTAATCGTTGTTCGGATCCATCGACCTAACGTCGAAGAAGATACCTTATTTCCTAATGAAGCCGGAAGATAGGAAATGAACATTGACTCTGTCCTACGAATAACAGCCGTCCTCTGGATGTATAACTTCAGTGCCCGTCTGACATCCAACATGTGTAATCTGTTTTCCAATGGATTGGAAGGTGAGGAATAAAAATCTGGTAATACAATTTCCTGCAAACGATGAAAAGAAGAGTTAATTTTAGGTATAAAAGTAGGATCCAATCTGAGGACCACTCTATCTACATGGAATACACATAAAACATCTCGGACCGACAATGCTGCAAGTTCTGAAATACGTCGCACCGAAGTAATCGCGACTAGAAAAACAACTTTTTCTGACAATAGGCGTAAACTGGTAGAGTCTGTTGGTTCATATGGCGAACCCATAAGTGAATCCAACACAATTGAAAGTTCCCAAGAAGGGTATCGATGTATTACTGGTAGACAAAGGTTAGTTGCTCCTCTGAGAAAACGACGAATCATGGGATCTTGTGACAATGAATTATTGGAATTATATGTCAGGATAGATGAGATAGCAGCCACCTGTCTCTTGAGAGTGTTGGGAGAAAGTCCTTTTTCTAAACCAGCCTGTAAAAACATCAGTACCTACAGAAGCTTGAAGAGCAGAAAAACCTTGGGTCTCACACCAAGATGTAAATGTGTGCCAAGTTGCTGAATAAATTTGTTGTGTTGATGACCGCCTAGATGCCTGCATGGTTCTAATTATTGGAGATGGAATGTGATTTCGGATGTGTGATTACGCCCTGGCTGAGGCAATTCGTGATACATGGTATCCTCCAAGGAGGAGTCACTGATAAATTCATGAGGTCTGCAAACCATGACCTTCTTGGCCAATGTGGCGCTACTAGAATGATTTCCGCCCTTTCCAGTATTAGTTTCCGAATTACCCTCAGAATTAGAGGAATCGGTGGAAAGGCGTACAACAGACCTTGTGGCCAAGGGGAGCGTAGAGCATCCACAGCTTCTGAAACGTTGGACGTTCTATCTTTTATGACCCTGGCTACAAGAGATCTCAACCGGGGTTACGATCCGGGTAGAGGAAAAACTTACCTTCAACTAAATCAATTATAGTTCCTAAATGAAGAATTCTAGTCATCTAGGAACCATAATTCTAGAATCATAGTTCCCAAATGAAGAATTCTAGTCGAGAGTTTCAGATGGCTTTCTCTATGTTAACAGAGAAGCTGTGCGAGGCCAGTTTCTGAATGGTAAATTGGAGATCTGAAATGTCCTGCTGAGGGGTTAAACAGAAGAGACTTAAACAGAGCCTGGGGAAATAGGCTCGTGAATGCAGGTTGATCCGGAGGTAAGCCCTCAACCAACAGCTCCCCCAGCACCTGGATGAAACGACGTATCTGGATTCGTTCCAGTCGGGCTTCAGGCCTGGGTACAGCATGGAAACGGCATTGGTCGCGTTGGTTGATGATCTCTGGAGGGCTCGGGACAGAGGGTGCTCCTCTGTCCTGGTCCTGTTAGATCTCTCAGCGGCTTTTGATACCATCGACCATGGTATCATGCTGCACCGGTTGGAAGAGTTAGGGGTGGGAGGCACTGTGTTGTGGTGGTTCTCCTCCTTTCTCTCTGACCGGTTGCAGTCTGTGTTGGCAGGGGGACAGAGGTCGACCCCGAGGCCCCTCATATGTGGGGTGCCACAAGGGTCGGTCCTCTCGCCTCTCCTGTTCAACATTTATGTGAAGCCGCTGGGCGAGATCATCCGTGGTTTCGGGGTGGAGTACCATCAGTACGCTGATGACACTCAGCTGTACATCTCCACCCCGGATCACCCCAACGATGCCCTTGAAGTGATGTCCCGGTGCCTGGAGGCCATACGGATCTGGATGGGGAGGAACAGGCTCAGGCTCAACCCATCCAAGACCGAGTGGCTGTGGTTTCCGACATCCCGATATAGTCAGTTGACGCCATCACTGACTATTGGGGGCGAATCATTGGCCCCCACGGAGAGGGCTCGCAACTTGGGCATCCTCCTGGACTCACGGCTGTCTTTAGAAGAGCATTTGACGGCCGTGACCGGGAGGATTTTTTATCAGGTTCGCCTGATTCACCAGTTGCGTCCCTTTCTGGATCGGGACTCGTTACGCACGGTCACTCATGCCCTCGTCACCTCCCGCCTGGACTATTGTAATGCTCTCTACATGGGGCTCCCCTTGAGGAGCACCCGGAGGCTCCAACTGGCGCAGAGTGCGGCCGCGCGGGTGGTAATGGGAGCGACATGGCGCTCCCATGTAACACCTCTCCTGCGCGAGCTGCACTGGCTCCCGGTGGTCTTCCGGGTGCGCTTCAAGGTTTTGGTTACCACCTTTAAAGCGCTCCATGGCTTAGAACCTGGTTATCTATGGGACCGCCTACTACCACCAATAGCCTCCCACCGGCCAGTACGCTCTCATAGAGAGGGACTCCTCCGGGTGCCGTCAGCCAAACAATGTTGACTGGCGGCCCCCAGGGGGAGAGCCTTCTCTGTGGGGGCACCTACTATCTGGAATGAGCTCCCCCCGGAGATACGGAGGATCCCGGATCTGCGCTCCTTCCGCCGTGCTGTGAAGACCTTTTTATTCCATCAAGCGGGCTTGGCCTAATCTCTTCCCTTTTTAAATATTTAAATTTTAATCTGTTTTTAAATTATCGGGGTGTTTTAATTTGTCTGGGCCAAATAATTTAATTTGATTTTATTGGGTTTTTAAATTTTGTGTATCTATGTACTTTATTGCTGGCTGTTCACCGCCCTGAGTCCTTCGGGAGTAGGGCGGTATACAAATCAAATAAAACTGAAACTGAAACTCAACCTCCGACAACTCTGGTTCCTGAGGCTCCATCTTTTCCGATACAGAGTGTCTACTGACATAGGAGACGGATGGAGAATCTGAGCCCGCAAGCGAGAGGGCATCTTCCATATCGACTCCGTCCAGCGAAGCCGAATAGTCCGAATGGACCGAATACACTGTAATCGGTCTGGCAGTCGAGAAAGTATGAGTCGACAGGGATCGTTGCCCCATTGCTGCAATCATACATTGACTGTCCTCTGGACGTAAAGGGGTAGAATCTCAGGCTGGGTCGGCCTCTGTAGACGCTTGAACCAGAGCAGAAGATACAGGTGGATGAACCACCAACCCAGCTGGAGTGCTAGATTCCACACAGCATTGATACCCCACAGGCAGGGGAGATCCCAATAAATCAGCTGACTCAACTGACACCAGGAAGTCTTGCAGCAACATCTGTCTGGGGTTGGAGAGAGGTCACGTCTATGTTCCCCTGGAGAAACCTTGGCTGTTGTAGATGATGTAGGATCACTGTCCTTGGCCCTGACTACAGGCTTCCATAGAAGCTTTCCCTTGCGTCTAGCAGAAAACTTAGCCTGAGGTTTAATGGATACTCCATCCCCTTGCACATGCTTGGCATCTTACGCTTGGAAGCAACTGACTGTTCCCTTACTGTGGCCTGGTGGCCATGTTTTGACTTGTCCAGAGCCTTAGGCATGATAGGTCATATAACACCCAAGAAGTGGAAAATAGACTCCATGTTAAGCAAGGCAGTCCTGTAGCAGGGGAATGTCAAATTCTAGATGCATTCTAAGATAAATATGCAAGGCAGCAACAGAGAAAAGAGAAGGCAATTAACCCCAAGCCTTTAAGGTGAAGCAATGTCTGCCAAAGGGCTGAAGGCAAGGTTAGGCCAGGATAGCAGGCACAGCCAGAAAGACTGGAGGCCTGAGAGAAGCTCAACGTGTCGCCTCACCCCTAAACATAATGGCAGCCAGAACTGCCAACTCAGGGATCACAAAGCTCCGTTACTAATCAGATCAGCAATGTCAAACAGCTGAGATGCGGACCAGTAAGAGAAGTCAAAGAGTTGAGCAGGTATAAATTAGGGTGATTTTACATATCACCAAGCCCTTGTGATGTGACCACAAGTGGCAAACCACAGGGAGCACGAAAACTCCACTTTGAAGCCGGCGGCAAGGTCAATCAGCTGAGAAGCGGTTAATAGTGACAGCGGGCAGAGCTTTGTTCATTTCCGCAGGAGAGAATCAAAGCCTGGAGGAAAAGAACCGACAAGCAGTGATAGTCAGGGAGCGCAAAGACTCCACTCAGAACCCGGCAGCTAGTCTCAAACAGCTGAGAAGCGGCTCTATTGAGTCTGCTGGAGAAAAGCTGTGCCTGAGTGAAAGGCCGACAAGCGGCGAGAGGCAGGGAGTGCGAAAAACTCCACTAACAGTTATGCGGCTGTCAGTGACAAAAATGGCTGCCCAAAGACCGTGGGGAGTGCAAGACTCCGCAAAGAGAAGTCGCTGTTTAAAATGCAGGGCTCCACTGGCAAAGCCAGATGATTGAACTAAGAAATCTTAGAGTCAGTATAATCATTTCTTTTACGTGACTTTTAAACAGTCTTGTCCTGACTGATGACAGCACTGGGAGTCACCAAAAAATGTTTTGCGGTTGTGCGCATAGGAAGTACACATTCCTTTTGTTTCTGATTATGATCCTCCCTAAATGAAGCCTGTGATTGCTCTCTTACTGTGGCCTTTCGGCCATGTTTGGATTTTGAGATAACTTTAGGCATAATAATAGATTGGGAATCAGACCAAATCTATAATCAGTAAGATGTAAGTTATTTAAAATATTTATTATTTTTCAATAGTTTGAAAGGATAGATAAAGGCTAATATGTTTAATGTTCTCAGGTAAATGTAAAATTCTAGCTGCGCCAGTAATCAAAATGGCGTTTCAGCACTCAACTGGCACAGCCTGATAGGCTGGAGGCTCTCAGGAATTGAACTTGAGTTATTGCCGGTATTCAAAGGGCAACCGGCTCAACTGTCAATGTGAGCGCGAGGCTCAACTGTAAGGCAGAGATAAAATTCCAACAGTTAAAAGCCGTTAAGGTAACTATAAGTACCTATGTAGAATAATTATTAAATGAGGCTTTAATTGCTCTTGGGAGCGTAAATTGATATTGGGAGCGTGATTCTCCTCTTTCGGCTAGATTTGAAGCCGCAACTCAGCTCTAAGCAGCTTAAATCAATTTATGTTAGAAGAGGTTTTTAGATGATCTTGGGAGTGTGAGACTCCTCTTTTCGGCTAAATTTTTAGCCGCATTTCAGCACTAAACAGCTGAAATCAGTTAAAGTCAGCAGCAGCAAAGGGAGGCTGTTTTTAAAAGCATCAAAGCCGACTTTGATGTAAAGATTGTAGCAACAATCTGTAAAGCTGTGACTTTATTCAGTGGCCGACAAGCGGTTAGCATGAGGGAGTGCGAAACTCCACTTTAATGATCAGCTTAAATTAGCTGTAACAAGGTGAGCGCAAGACTCAACAATTGGTTTTTTTGTTTTTTTGTTTTGTTTTTTGGTTTTATTTTATTTTTTGTTTTTTTACATTTAAAATAGCTTCTGCTGATAAAGGCGAAATTAACCCCCCCGCCCGCTTAAGGGAGCGGAATGCTCCAAGGAAATGATTAACTGACCAGTTTCAACGATGTTTTCTGATGCTGAAAGTAGAAAACGTCCTCAGATGTCCTAAGAATCTTCTAAGGTATAGGTGAATTAAATTAAAATGTTCAATAGATAAAAGAACTGAAGAAATTAAGCAGAAATAACACTCTAACGCTGAAAAGCAGATAGAGCACACTTTCCACACAACTGTCCAGTTTGACGACTGAGCAAAAAAGCTGGAATCCCTAGGAATAGGGGCGGGATTTAATAATTAATTGACAGGCTCAGTCCACATTTGACCAATGAGCATAACCCACATCTGGCTGCTGTCTCCACTCTCAAGGGAGAAAGGAAGTTTATTGATGAACAGAACCACACACAAAGACAGTGTGAAGTTCTGGGTCAGCTGAACAACTAGCTGAGTGAGAGGAAAGGTTCTTATATGGTTCTGGTGTTTGTGCAATATGGGCTTTAGGTTTTTAAAGAGGGTGTTGGGCAATTCCCATTGTGGGTGATGGCTGTGCTGGATTTTGGGTGAGGGTCTGCTTGCTTTAATTCTATCACTCTGCTTTAGTTAGCTGTCGAAATTGTAACAAGTTTCAAAATATCCTGTCTTGAATGCACTTCTGCCAGCAGTATTTGCTTTGCTTATGAATGGAAACATCTGGATGGCTTCCTCTTTCAATCAACTCGTTATCTCCTTAAAGTGTCAGCATCTGCAGTTAGCTTCTTGTTACAATGTTTTCTTTAGGCATCTGGCTGGAATGTGGAATGGCCTTCAGGCAGTTTTTTATCAGCATTTTGGTCTTTTGGCTTTTCTGAAGTTTTTCCTTATGGCTAATATTATATTTGGGATAACGGGAGTGTGTGTGGATTTCTTCTTACATGAGGCTGCCTCTGTAGCAAAGCTGAGCTTCACATCAGCCCTGAACCTTTCTCAGAAGCTACAAAGAACCAAAAGTTAAGTTGGTACTACTGGGCCCTGGTGCTAATTGAGGAGCAGGCCAAGTCCCTGAGTGGCTGAGTGTTTGACTTTGGGTGGGAATGAAGCTCAAAGCCTGCAGGAAGCTAATAGGGATTACATGCTAGAGCAAGCCTGAGCAACCTTGGGTGGGAGGCAAGCAGGCCCAAAGCCTGTAGGAAATTAGCAGGATGGGATGGTTGGACATATTTGTCATCTCTTCCCCCCCTCCCCCCGCCAAAAAAGTTCTGTTCTTATGGCTTTTCTTGATTTTCGAGAGACTTTATGCTTTTTTAGGGGGGAAGGAAAAAATAAAATATGTATGTTTATACATATGTTTATGTATGTACTTAGAAGAAAAGCAGCTGTAGCAATTTGCTTTGTTGCAGAAAAACAGAGTGGGAGTGGGATAATATTCAGAAAATCTTTTCTCTGGAAGCTGTACTTGCCACTCCCACCCCCCCAATTTAAGGATTAAATCCTTGGAGGTGGTTGAATTAAAAGAGCAAAGCATATGGTGGGAAAATAACCACAGGCCCAGCATGGTTTATTTTCAGCAAACAACAAGCTATCAGTGTTTTATGACCTTTGATTAAATGTTTACATTTGGTCTCAAGATTACTATTAAAAGCAAAGACGCAGGATTGTTGAAAATACAACTGTTAATTCCAAGTATGGTTCATTGTTTGAAACAATCAGATGGATCAATATTTTCCATTCCGAGTGATAAAACTCAACTGTCAAAAGTTCATATAAAGACAAAAGTTATGTGAGGCTTTCCCACACACTCCCATTTACTGGACCATTGATCTTAATGGACAAAACACGGTGGAGGGGAGGGAAAAAAAGAGAATAAGACACAGTGAAAATAAAAGCCAGGTGTGCTAATAGTAATGCTGGTGGTAATGTTAAATGAACATTTTCCCTTCAGGCCTCTTCAGAATTTAAAAAAGCCCTGGATAGCAATGCACATTTCTTGGGAGGGAAATGGTCATTCTGCTGAAGAAAGTAAGAATTTATGTTTAAAGTGCAAGTAATAAAAACAGCATCTGCAACAGTGCACAAGTCCAATCAGCTATGTTCTGACTGTAATGAATGAGGAAGAGGAGGAGGAAATGCTACAGGCAAGAAGCTTCAACCTTAGTGGACCTCACGTCAGACCAGAAATAAATACTAAGTTCTTAAGGTAACATTTCCTAGATTCTCTCACTTGCTGGGCTGGACATCTGGAGTTTTACTTGTCACAGGAGGTGAGGTATCTGCTTTGTGTTTAATTGCACCGGCTGAGAGATTTTAAAGCCCATACCGAGTACGGAGGGTCAGTGCAAACCAAATCCTTGCCACTGTCTTCAAAGATGAACATTGCATGACCTGAGTATGAAAATCCATTTTGGGGGAGAGGGTTTTAGATGGTCTTTGTAACAGTGATAGATTTTAAAATGCCACCATTTAATGTAAGGCACGCGCTGTAAACACATTGCTTGGGAAAACACTCTTGATGATAATAGTTCCTGTCTTTCTTTTTCTTTTTCTTTTTTCCTTTCCATTTTACTAAAAGAATAATTTCTGATTTCCCTATTGGGTCTGTGTTCTTCACAATAGGAATCATTTCTGCATTTATTTTCTGAATTGTTGTTCTGGAACCAATATAAAGATAAGAAAGGGCAACTGTGCAAGGACATACTCAACCACAGAAATGTATCAGCAATGAATCTGTAGGCTATTACCGAGAACTGCTTTCAAACAGATGACTGAAAACAAAATGTGTTTTATTGTTTGGTGGTATTTCCAATCACTCAGTTTATTGTAACTACATCTTAAACATGTTGTACACATCTGCTGACCCCAATTCTCGTCAGTCAGATCCAATCAATTTCAGTTTAATATTAAAGGCAGAGGAATAGAACTGGAGGGGAAAAAAATAAAACCTACACTTGAAAGTGACAGTACCTTAGGTATTTAATGGTGCAGTAAATATTCATGCTGCATAAGAATAATAGCATGTCTTCCTTTCTATAAATGATGCTTAGGTGATGCTTATTTAGACATCATGCTCTATTTTGTTTTTGTTTTCTTTTTTCTTAAAATCCTGAGGTCCAGAGATTTGTGCACTTTTCCAAAAAAAGGTAGCTGGGAAGGAAGATTCCTTTAGAATTAAAAATACTTGAGCAAATGCTTAGCTGAAAAATATTTTTACTATTAGAAATGAACCACTCATTTCACACATACACATGTGCAAATCCATTCTTTGCTCTGCAAAAACAAAAACAAAAACAAAAAACCTTCCATATAAGTAAACTAATTTATGTAGCTATTATTTTAACACAGAAACTTTCTGTGTTTGAGATGCTGGTTCCCTTAGAGATCACACAAGCACTCTTTTACTGTT
Source organism: Arizona elegans (assembly GCA_022577455.1). Lineage (NCBI taxonomy): Eukaryota > Metazoa > Chordata > Lepidosauria > Squamata > Colubridae > Arizona > Arizona elegans. The sequence continues at coordinate 68,687,306 of JAKOOJ010000002.1, read as the reverse complement.
ACTTTAAGCATCCCTGCTGTCAAGGAAGGACCATAAGAAGCATTTCCACCTCCCTCCAGTATCCGGGAGTATCCACAAAAGGAAAATTCTGCCATTATGAACAGACAAAACCAACTTTACTACTTGAATTTAAAAAAATGACAACTACATAGTTTTGGATGTTGGAAGCATTCTGTATGAGCACATGAGGATTTCTGAGATTGGAAATCTGGTCTGATTAATGAAGATGGTTTTAAAACACAGAGATTTATATATAGGAAATACATTACAAGGATTTGAAAAACCTAGAATCTAGATAGTTATATCCCACCAGGAAGAAAGTTTAAAAACTGTGCTCAGTGTGTATTCCTGAAGAAAGGAAGAAGGAATCTTATGGCAATATTAGAAGCAGATAGAATGAAAGTTGAAAAGGGACTGGTGCAAACTGCCAGGAGTTTGATAGGAGAAGAAAAAAGTTAGATTGGGTGCTAAGGATATGGTTTCACAGGACTGTAACTAGAAGCCAAAAGGGATAAATAAATTTTTCAAAATACAAAGGTAAAACTGAAGTAGACAAGTGATAAAAAATACTACTGATAAGACAGCATGTAGTCTGTAAGGAATTCTGAATTGGGGAAAGTAGAGTATATGTCACAAAGTGTAGAAATGAAAGATGTGAAAGATGAAAGAGTTAGGAAAAGTTATAAAAAGTTGTGAATACAACACACACACACACACACACACACACACACACACAAATAGGGTGGATAAAGGAAAAGAAGAGAAGTGTAGCCTGGAGCAATACAATAGGTAGGAAAAGGAGTAAAAAGAAAAGATTAACCTAGAAAGGGTCAAGATAAAGAAAATAAAGTAATAAGAAATCAAGACACAGAAAGAAACTACTCATGAATAAGGAAGACATAAAAAAGGGAAAATCATAACAAGAGAAGAAGAGTAATTTGGGGGCTGCATCAGATTGAGGAATATTAGCCAATGCAGATACAGATAAACTGTATCTGCTTTTTTTTTTTTCTTCAAGCAGAGATGGAGGCTGGAACTATGACTCAACTATCTCAATACAATATCAGATTAAGCTAAAATTGGAGGCAGTAATCTACCTCCTTTTAAAGGTAACAAGTTCAGTGTAAGAACTCTGCTGTTTTCTTAGTGTGTGGTATAAGCTATGGATTGTTTGTACAATACTGAACACAACAATGTGTTTTGAACCTGAACCAATATTCTCCGAATTTAAAGCAATATTCTCAATAATGGCCATGCTATTTGGGGAATTCAGAAGCTGAAGCTGGGGTGCCCAGGTAGAAGAAACATACTCATTCCCAGCCTCATAGAAATAACACATTTCATACACAAGGTTGAATTATATCTTTAAATTATCCATCCATCCTTTCAAGTTCAGAATTATTTAATCTCAGAGAGTGAATCTCTCATGTTGTTATCATTCCAACCTCCTGTTCAATAAGATAAGATTAAAATCTGGAATATATCAATAGCTCAGAAGTGTATGGTTTTGTGCCAGTTCATTTGTGATGGATGATTGTAGTAGTGTAATTGTTCGATTAGGCCTGGAGAGATCCACATACAAGTTGACCTTAAACCACAGCAGCTTCTAGAACATCCCTGATTGACTACTATGCCTGTTTATATTTATAGCATTGCTTATAGCAGTAATGGCAAACCTATGGCATGCATGCCAGAGGTGGCACACAGAGTCTTCTCTGTGGACACATGCACCATCGCCAGCTGCTCTTCTGGTTTCGGGTGCACACATGCACACTGACCAGCTGATCTTTGCAGGCGCCAGAGTGCAGGAAAATGGCCTGAAAACGGCCAAACAACGGCCCAAACCAGCCAAAAAAAAGGCCGTTTTTCAGGCTCTTTTCTGGGCTGTTTTTTGGGCCATTTTCCAGACTGTTTCCAGGCCATTTTCCAGGCCATTTTTGGACAGTTCTTTTGGGCCAAAAACTGTCCGAAAGACAGCCTGAAAACGGCCAAAAAATGCCCCCAAAATAGGGATGTATGCACTGGCCACCTAGTCTTTGGGTTTCCAGGGCTCCGACGCACACACATGTACCCAAATGCACGTGTGTTCCGGTTGGGCACTCAGTGCAGAAAAGGTTTGCCATCACTGGCTTATAATGATTGCATTTGTTCTAAAAGTGTCCTTCACATACATTTTCTTTTTCTTTTTTTTTCAAGTATTCCTGTTCAATTTAAAATAAAAGAAATTTATCTCAGGAATAAAAGGGAATGAAAGAAAGAAGTTTTTCATAAAACTGTACATAAAAACTAAGTACAAAACCATAAGAGGTTTTGTACTTAGTTATGAGGCAAGATGTGTGTATGTGCGTTTGTGTGTGTGTGAATGTCATATTCTTCACTGCACAATCATTCAACCAAATGATCAAATAAAAAAAAAAAAAACCAGCAATGGAGAGATATGTATTATTGTAATAAATATATATATATTGGACATGTAGATAGCAAAGTAAACCCAGAACTATACTAATACCAGATTGTGTGGAAAGGAATTGCAGGGTAAAAATTCAAATAATCTGAGTCTTAGGGTTCAGGTGATGGAACCCTATTATCTGTATCTTTACACCACTTAATGAAACATCTAGTCTCTCTTTTACTAGTGAATTGTCACCACAATAGTAATCAGTTCCATTTTTTGTAAATGTGTATCACTAAAATGTTAGCAGTAAATCTATATCCTGGATAAATGGATATAATAATGGATTTTATGAGTTTCTGTATTGTGGATTTTGAATTTTGTAAACTGTCCAGTGTCATCGTGTTGAGTTGGGCAGCCATATACATTTATCGAATAATTAGTTAAATAAATCCCTGACATTTTTTACTATGATGCCACATACAAGACTGTAGCAGCAATACCAGAAACTATTTTTGTAAGCTTTTGATTCTCAACATATAGATAGAAAAAGAAATTAAAGATCAATAAAATATCTGTGGCTTTTAGAGCCCCCGAAACTTCTGGTCTTATTTTATATGGAAACCACAATATTTTTCAAAAGAAACCTAGTTCACATATCATGGTAAGGCATGGTTCGCGTTGCTATAGTTTTTCTAAATAAACCTAATTAATTTCTAAATAAGGTTATTTTATTTATTTTTAATAAATCACATATTTAATATTTTAGTGAATCACAAACTGTGGGATTGTGCTTGTACAGCATGCTGAGAAATAAAGGTATAGTTAAAAAGCATGTCTTGTCAAATATAAACATTCTATATGATGGATACTGGTTAGGTAGACAAACAACTTGCACTCAACAGCACACAGCAGACATATGTTGTTATTGACTTAATTATTGCTTTTATCAGGTTTTTTTTTCCTCAGCAAGTGATGATACTTAGCTGACTTGTTTAGACTCTGAATCTAGTCAGGTTGAGAATTGGTTAGTAATTGGATGACAACCTCCAGGGAACACAGAACTATAGATAGTTACCAAGACAACTGAATAGATGGGTCCATGAAGTTACTACAAGTTCAACTTGGAGTAGACAATTTGTTAGGGCTTCTTTAAGTTTTTCACGCCATTATCTTATTTCCTCCATCTGAACTTGTGAAGGAGAAAACACATTCCCCAAATAAAGCTATATTAAAAAATAAATCACCATAAATAATTTCTCAAAGATGCTTTTTCAAGTGGCAGCTGGACTTTCTTGTTTTTCTTTGATGATGTTTCGCTTCACACCCAAAAAGCTTCTTCAGCTCTGACTGGATGATGGGAAATGGAAGAATTTATATTCCATGCAGACAGCTAGTCATTTGCATTATTGTAGAGAAGGGATGTTGGTCTTCCCTGATACGCCCCTTCTCGTTGGGTGGAGACAGCAGCCAGATGTAGGACAGTTGTGTGGATACTTAACTCTGACAGCTTTCAGCATTAGAGTGTATTTTATTCATATCTGATTATTAGGTTTTGACCATTGGACTTCGTATTGGACTACTCTTCTGCTTATGGTAATATTTGAACAAAAATTTACCTCAACATACCTTGATTAACATCAGAGGCACATTGAAACTGGTCAGTTTCAGAGGTTAGTGGAGCTTTCCGCTCCCATGGGTGATCCAAAGTCACCGGCTTAGCCAGTGGGATCCTAACAATTAAAAAATGTTACCAGTTGTGGAGCTTTGCGCTTCCATATCGATTCTCCCAACAACTATAGCCATAAACTTTTGAATTTGAGGAGTTGTATCGCTCCCTGATTCTTGCCGCTTGTCAGCAGTTTTTAACAAGGCACAGAGTTTCCCTGCTATTTTAAACCGCCTCTCAGCTGATTGAGGCTAATTAACATTTTCGCTAAGAGGCTCCTTTTAAGTGCAAGGAGAGGCTACTAAGAAAACCTATTGTCAAAGACAAAGGCACTGGTTCTGCCCCATTGGCTATAACCGTTGGGTCTCCAGGAGAATGTAGACATGCATCCTCTCTGAACCCGGATCAGATGTCAATACAAGATTTCCCACTATTAGTTGAGTCATCTGATTTATGGGGATCTCCTCCTCCTGTTCAGAGTAATAATACTGTGGAGTCTAGCATTCCCACTGGGTCAGTGGTTCATTCACCTAGAAATTCTGTGTCGGTCCAGTCCCTAAGGAGGTCGGGCCCACCCGTGACCATGATTGTGTCTCTTTACGTACAGAGGACATTCAGCGTATGATTGCAGCAACAGTACAGCAGACTCTAGCTGCTCATAGTTTCCCCTCTCCCAGATTAACTCAGGAAGATACGGACTGTTTGAATTATCCTGCTTCGCCAGACAGAGTCGATCTAGAAGATGTCCTCTCTCTGGCAGGTTCAGATTCTCCATCCATCTCCGGTGTCAGTAGACACTTGGTGGAGGAAGAGATGGAGATTCAGGAACCGGAGTTGTCGGACGATGAGGGTCTTCTTTCTGATTAACCGGCATTCACAGGCTTGTTTCCACAAGCTCTATTTAAGTCTCTGTTATTTAAAGCAGTGAATACAGCATAGCTCAGAGGTATTTCACAGCCAGAGCCTCTGCCGGCTCCAGGTGCCTTAGAGCCATTGTTTGCCGAACCACCAAAACATGTGACGGCCATTCCAACACCACCTCTTTTTCTAGATGTCATTAAGAAGCAATGGTTCTCTCCGGCTTCAGCCCCGGTACCTTCTTCTATTGACAAAAAGAATTTCATTGTATCTTCTGAATTGTCTACCCTGCTTCAAGTGCCTTCCATCGACGCACCAGTGGCAGCCTTATTAACCTCAACATCAGTTCCTGGTGATCCAGAGGAAGGACTGACTGGATGATGGGGAATGGAAGAATTTATATTCCATGCAGACAGCTAGTCATTTGCATTATTGTAGAGAATCGTTGACGCCACTTGGAGGTTTATTTGTGTCCTCAGGGTCACCTAAGTAGTGCAAATGGGTGTGGAGACTTCTTGGAACTGCTGAAAGGACTGTGTTGTAGACAGGAGTTATTCCTCACCCTCTGTTGAAAGCTGTTCAATTTTGACATAGATGGCCTCTTTGACCCCCGCTTTCAAACCAGTGGTCCTCTCATCCAAAATGTGGACTTTGCTGTCTTTAAAAGTGTGGCTCTTTGCCTTTGTCTTCTGAACCTTGTCCTGATGGGTTTATTTTCCAATGCTGCGCCATGCATTTGTGAAATGGCTGTTTTGTTTCCCCAATATACAGAACCCATAATCTGAATGACTGAGAATCTCCATAGAAAGTCAATGTTACTATCAAAACAATCATCATTTCTCTGTTTTCTTTATAGAAGGAGAACTAACAAAATATTTGTTTCTGTGTGAGAATCACATTACTGTCAGGCATTTTAAAAAGTAGTGAAGATAAGACTTTTTACTAAAACTTGCATTTCATGTATCATTATATTTAAAACATTTCTTCTGCAGTATCAGTGTTTCCATTCAATGAACAGACATGAACATCTTCTGCAGTAAAGAAATGAACAAGATTTGAACATTGCAAGTGAATTTATTAGAAAGTTGTTGTTCTTTCAATTTTAGACACAATCCATAAAAGCTTTAGAGATCATTCCAGCTGACATACAGATTAAAACAAACAAACAGATTACATGCTTATTTCCTTTCTCCCTCCCAGCTAAGGAAATAAAGGCCATGAGACATCAAGACATCAAGAAATAAGAATGAAAGGGGATATTCAAAGAAGTATTTTGCCCACAGCACTGTTTCAGTGAATTGGAAATAAGTGAAATGGCCATGTGGCACAGGTGGTGTTAGATGCTGAGGAAGACAGAGTTTTTCATGTTTTCTGGTGATTTCTGTTGTTGAAAATAAGGGTGTCAGGCATGAACCCAGGAAACACCATTCAGTTTCCTTTTTGACTTTCTGCTTCTAGTCACATGAGTAAAGGATTCAGCAATTTGAACAACACGAGAGAGTTCCCTATGAAAAGAAATTATTCTGGGCTGGACAATTTCAGTGTTATATGTAGAAAGTCTCAAGATAAGTTTCTCTCTTCATTAGATGAGGCAGACAAACCCCTGCTTAAAAGTTAGGAAATTTCTACCTGAAATGGATTTATCAAGAACACACATTCCCTAGTGCAACACTTTTCTGTCCAATTGCTGTTATTGCATTTTCAGGTAAGGCCATGTTGGTTCCAAAATGGCCTTACCTGAAAATGTATGCTGATGACACTCTGTTGTACATCTCCACCCCAGGCCACCCCAATGATGCCCTTGAAGTGATGTCCCAGTGCCTGGAGGCCGTGCGGATCTGGATGGGGAGAAACAGACTCAGGCTCAACCCGTCCAAGACTGAGTGGATGTGGTTTCTGGTGTCCCGATATAGTCAGTTGGTGCCATCACTGACTATTGGGGGCTGGCCCCCACAGAGAGGGCTTGCCACTTGGGTGTCATCCTGGATACACGTCTGTCTTTAGAAGAACATCTGATGGCTGTGGCCAGGGGGACTTTCTATGAGGTTCACTTGATTCGCCAGTTGCATCCCTTTCTGGATCGGGACTCCTTATGCACGGTCACTCACGCCCTTGTCACTTCCCGCCTGGACTACTGTAATGCTCTCTACATGGGGCTCCCCTTGAGGAGCACCCGGAGGCTCCAACTGATTCAGAATGCGGCCGCGCGGGTGGTTATGGGAGCGACATGGCATTCCCATGTAACACCTCTCCTGTGCAAGCTGCACTGGCTCCCAGTGGTCTTCCGGGTTCACTTCAAGGTATTGGTTATCACCTTTAGAGCGCTCCATGGCTCAGGACCTGGGTACCTACGAGACCGCCTTCTGCCACCGGTAGCCTCTCACCGGCCAGTACGCTCCCACAGAGAGGGACTCCTCAGGGTGCCGTCGGCCAAACAGTGTCAACTGGCGGCCCCCAGGGGGAGAGCCTTCTCTGTGGGGGCACCTGCCCTTTGGAACAAGCAAATACGGAGGATCCCGGATTTACACACTTTCCACCATGCCCTCAAGACTTTTTTATTCCAACAAGTGGGGCTGGCCTAACTCTTTTTAATTATTTAATTTTAATTTTAATTTGTTTTTAGAAACAGGGGTGTTTTAATTAGTATAGGCCAAATTTATTTAATATGTTTTTAAATTGTTTTTTAAATTTTATATTGTATCTGTTTTATCTTTGGCTGTTCACTGCCCTGAGTCCTTCGGGAGTAGGGCGATATATAAATCTAAATAAACTAAATAAACTGAAAATGAAAATGAGAGAATGAGAAAATTTATCCCTCCCCCCTTTCCTCCACCTAGATTATTACCATATATCCATTAAAGGATTTTCCAGATTATATGAATGCATATATTTAATTTATATATTTTATAAGATTAAAGACTGTAATCTGATTCACTAATTATTCTAGTCTCTGCTGTTTCATTGTTTAGTTTTAATGTAAAATCAGGTTGATTTTTTTTTTCTTTAGCTTTGAGATGTGAAGAGTACCAGAAAGTTGTGTGTGTGTGTGTTGGGGGGGGGGGATTAAGCAATGAAATTGTTTGGAACTAAAAGCATTGTTCGTACAATTCTTTGCCTTTAGCCCCTCAACTTAATAAGAACTAAATACCAAGCCATCATAAAAACACCAAGCTGTCTCTTCCAGCTATAAGGGAAAGTACGATATAATCATTGCATCATCAAATATTGAATTTTAATGACAGCAAGAGGTTTGTTTAGTATTCAGAAAAGAGCATAAAGGCTTTTCTTTTTGATTAACTTTAGTTTGCTTGTTATCTAGTGCTGCTTTGGAGTTATAACCATACACATTGTCTTCATAATAGGCTAAAACTTCATGTTCAGTTTTTCAACATCTGTGTCAATGTGAGGTCTACCAAATAGAAATGTATTGAGTTTTGAAGTTAAGAATAATAATACCCAGCAGCTATTTTTGTACCTCACCTTCTTTTGTAGCATTTCTAAGTAAAACAGAGGTGTTGCAAATATATAGGGCACAAGAAGGAGCAGCATGAGTTGAATGGGAAAATGTCAGTAGAATGCCAGCCAAAAATGATGGTGGTGGGATTGCTATTTATATGAAACCAGGAGGTCATGGAAGTAGAGCTAGATTAATTATCTGTCGATACCCTCAGCTCCTGGAGGTGAGCTTCATTTGTAAGAAATGGCATTTGTAAGCTTATACTTCCTATAACTGTTAGGAAAGGTAACATACCAATTTGGTTAAAACATTTTCATGATTTTTTTGTAGTCATTTATGAGCCAAAAACTGGAACTGCATAATATTTAGCTTTTGGGGTAGCAAGTATGAGAAGGAAAAACCAAAACATTACAGCATGATTCACTGCTAGAAGAGTTTGAGCTTGTCTCTAAGCTTGATTTTTGTTTTTCCGAAGCATCTCTATCTATTTCAGAACAACATCAGTGCAAGACCCTCATTAGTTTATGCAGAATATATATAATAAAAGGTAACATTTGTTTTTATTTGCTTCGCCCTAGAGTACAAAGTACAATTCCTTAGATACTCTTATTTTATGAACTGTGTATCATTTTATCAAGTTAGAAGGTGTTATTGCCATTCTGGAACAGGAATGTTCCATTGGATAAGATGGATACAATCTTCAATGTATTTGAGAGAAATCATTTATATTCATCTTATACTGAGAATTAAAACATATTTCTATCTGAAAATACATATATTTTTCTAAAAGCTGTTCCTTAAGAGGGAGAGAATACTGGACTTTCTGACATAAGGCTGGTGGTGAAAAAAATATTGCTTTCTGTGTTTGACTGTGACAATTTAGCATTGGGTTAACCTGGAGTGTGAATGGGCATGTGAGAAACCAACACCTGTTTTCTAAAGCCATAGCACACATCTAGTAGACGTCTATGTTGTTCTTAATGAAGTGCTGAATATTTTCCTTTAAGACAGTCATTTTGGTGTTAAAGTGGTTAAAGGAACTGGACTAGAAATAGGAGACTGTGAGTTCTAGTCCTGCGTTAGGCACAAAACATACTTCAGCAAAGGGTACCATATTATGATATGGAAACCTGTACCAGCTTCTCTCCATATCTTGTCCTCAAGAAAGGATCTACAGTATATATATATCAATCCTGGAATAGTTAGGCTGAGTTTCTTTTGAGTAAAATGCATTCTAACCTTCCACCAAATTGAAACAGACTATTTGTTGGGGGGGTTTCAGAAAACCCCCCCAACACCAAGTAAAACTCTGAAGCAAGCATTTTTCAAAGTTCTATTTACTAGAATAGGTAAACTGGCACATCTGGGAAAACCCAAATCTGAGAGGTTCGGGTTTTCCCTCAGTAAATCAAAACCCCCAAAACCATCCCCTCACTCCTCAGACGATCACATGCTCCAATCACCGTCCGTCCCATCTCAAGACATCACTCCGACCACTCCTTCTCCAGATGCAGGATCAGCCTGACTTTGACCGACAGGAAGAATGCTATTATGTCTAAAGACAACCCCTCTACTAAATCCCCCCTTCTACTTTCCCACACATGAGAAGGTGGCAGCATGGAAGCTTCCGGCCTAATATGGCTTCCAAAGCTGACACAGACATTATCAATGTGCATAATAATGATAACTTTTAATTTGCCAAGAGCTAGTTTGGTGTAGTGATTAAGACATCAGGTTAATAAAATAGAGAGCATGAGTCTAGTCCTACCTTAGGCACAAAGCCAGCTTGGTAACCTTGGACGGGTCACTCTTTCTCAGCTGTAGGAAGGAAGCATTGGCAAACCATTTCTGAAAAACCTTGCCAAGAAAACTGCAGAGATTTATCTAGGCAGTCTCTGAGAGTCAGATACAATTGAACAGAAGGGGGAAAAATAGTCATATACCTGATAATACATACTTGGTCTCATAGGAAAAATTCTGATTTGTATGAGGACAGGATTTCACGGCTTAAGAGTAGTCAGTCTATAAATTGACTAATGATTTCTTCAATTTATGACTAATCGAGGAGATAATTAATTATTTATAACTAATGAGCAAATAAACCAGTTATGGCAAACACACATACATACTTGCTTACACCCTTAGAATAATAAAACAGTTAGAAATGCTCTTTCTAATTTGTCACTCATTCAGTGTCTATTTCTTGCTCTTGGAGAGATGATTTACAAGAAAGTTTTCAACATAAATATGCACTGATTTCATTATAAATTATAACTGGATTCACAAATCCCACTATATCTGACATTTCTTTCTAGTTACTGTAGGGATTATTTTAATATTTAAAACTGAATACGACTTTGCTAGAACTCTGATATTAAAACCAAGCATTTTAGCCTTTAAAAACAAATTACTGTATGTATGTAGAATTATACTTTATTGAAAAATATATTGATTTTGTAATTGATTGAAGAAATCCATTCACTTGTTTCTCAGTAACAACAATAAAGAGTAGAACCTGCATTCTGTTAAAATGATTGGCTTAAATTCCATTAAACTTACATTATTTTTGTATATAAGTGCAGAAAAAACTATAGGTTTAGAAAAAAATTTAAAAGAAAATAATTTGAAATTTACATCTTACAAAATCCTGAACTTAATATAGCAATAACAGTTCATTTCTTGCAGTACAATTATTGCCAGGGGAAAAATAATGAATGAAAAATATTCTGAATATTCCAAATGGAAAATCACGTATTCTTTTAGAAGAACACAATACTTTGCATTTGTAAAAGTTAGCTGGCCTTATATGGCATGTTTCATTTTCTTTAGTATTATTTTTTATAATTTAATTATAATTCTGTAATTATATTTTCTTTCTATGTCGTGTCTTGCTTATTATGAAAAGAATTTATAAATTAATTTGGAGAGATTATAGAAAAATTCTACATGTTGTTATCTGTGCTGGCAGTGGCAAAATGATTACTCATTTTGATCCAACATTTTGACAACTGAATTAATATTAATATGGTTTTACTCTCTATTTTCCCCAGGTTTTTATAAAATTGTGCAACTTAAGACATAATTTCATTTTTTTTTTCAATTAGGAAAGTAATTTTTAAAACATTACTTATTTCTCAACAAAAGTGTTCTAAACAGAAATGTTTCATTTATCATTAGAAATATAGTTTTGTGTACTACAAAACTATGCAATAATAAGGTCTCACATAATTTTAATTTGTTTCTGTTCTCTTTTCTTTTTCAGAATGTTGTTGGTATTTTTAAATAACATTGTTTTAAAAATTATATATAATATAATTAGTATTTTTCCTTGTCTAGTACATTGTTCAAACTTATTTCCACAATTGCTTCCTTAAAATATAACAGTACTAGGCTACACCCAACATTATTTCTACAAAATTTTCTTTTGTTCAAAGAATTCAGGGCGTTGGATAGTCATTATCTAATCAGGCCATATTAGAAATCTATTTTAAAATAGTTTTCAAAAGGGTAGAATTATAGGAACTGTTAGCAAACCTTCATTTCAAATGAGTCATCGTGTGACAATCTAGGATCTAAACAGTTCAGGAAATGTTATTAAAAACCAGAAAAAAAAAAAAAACCCTTTACACTGAATTTACCAAAATTGAATTATCTTTTACTGCTGTCAAGAACTACAGACAATCTTTAGCTTAAATTTGGATTGATAGTTATAGATTTTTGAAAAGTCAGTTCTCCCCGTATTTGTGTAAATAAAAATAAAAAGACTTTTTGATTGAATCATTCAGGATCACATATGGAATTTGAGAGAAAGTGGCTACACGATTATTGGGCCAATCATAAAAGAGCTATTTGCCAGAGATAAATAAGTGAGGTTGTTTCCAGATGCTAGCATGTAGATAATAAAACCAGAGCATCTTCTATGATGCTTCCCACTCAATGTTTCTTGTTCTCTCCCCTCACCCCCTAGTAAGGAGTCACATTTCCAACAATATGCTGAGTTGCAAATCCTCATCAGAATGACAAATTTCCAGAGGGCCATCAGCAGACTCTTGCATTTTTTTGAAATTTTATGATAAATATAACTATAATTGCCACTTCTGCAATCTGAAATAGTTCATTATCTGTTCCACTACTGGAGATGGTGGTTAGTTGGTTGCCTAGGTGGTATCCAGTGGTGGGATTCAATTTTTTTAACAACTGGTTCTGTGGGCGTGGCTTAGTTGGGGGTGTGGTTTGGTGGTCAAGTGACTGGGTGGGCGTGGCTAGCTGGTCATGTGACCGGTGGGCGCGGCTATCTGCATAGGGACTACAGAGTGCTGAAAAAAGTCATTTCTGACTGGTCCTCGCACTTTTGACCGGTCCTCGCACTTATGACCATCCTCACATTTATGCCCATTGCGGCATTCTTAACAACCGTGTCACTCATTTCACAACTGCTTCTCTTCATCATGGTGACAAGATAGGGCAAAAACGTAAAATGTGAGGACAGTCATAAGTTCGAGGACTGGTCAAAAGTGCGAGGACCAGTCAAAAATAACTTTTTCAGCCCTCTGAGTAGTCCATATGCACAAAAGGACTACCCAGAGGGCTGAAAAAGGTGATTTCTGACTGGTCCCCGCGCTCTTGACCGGTCTTCGCACTTATGACTGGTCATCATTTAGGCCCATTGTAGCATTCTTAACAACCGTGTCACTCATTTGACAACTGCTTCTCTTCACCATGGTGACAAGATAGGACAAAAACGTAAAATGTGAGGACAGTCGTAAGTTCGAGGACTGGTCAAAAGTGCGAGGACCAGTCAGAAATAACTTTTTCAGCCCTCTGAGTAGTCCATATGCATAAAAGGATACAGCAATAGAGAGGGATGAAGGAAGGGAAGGGAAATTAGAGTTGGAGTGAGCGTAAGAGAGGGAGGAAGAGAGGAGGAGAATGAGAAAGGAAGAGGAAGTAGGGAGGAGAAGAAGAGGGGGAGGAACAGAGAGTAAGAAGGAAAGGAAAGAGAGAGGTGGTAGGTTTGAGGAGAAAGATTGCTGTACAATAAAAAAGATGAAAGGGAAGAAAGCCAACCCCAAAGAAATATAAAGATATTAAGATAAAGAATGAATTGTTAAACTTTAAAGAATAAAAGAGAACAAATATGAATGAATAAATAACAATAATTAGAAACACACATACAAACATACAATGTATTTTCTTTGAACAGAGTATTTGGCCGGTTCACAAATTGAAACAGTGTTTAGTCATTTCAATTAAATTTACAATTTCTATATTTCCTTTTTGCCATATTTATTCCTCATCTATTTTTGTAAAAAACCAATATTACCCTTCATCCTCATCTCTAATCTTAATCAAATTCAATTTTTCCCTTCTATTCTATATTGTACCCCTTCGCATTGTCATCTATTTTTATATCCATCCTCACGTTGGTTAATTGTGTAATTATGTAATACAGTTGTTTAATACAAATTCAACATTTTAATATAAATCAATTAGTTATATAACTATCTTTTTTGTATATTAATCAATATGAACATGAATATTCCAATTATTTCCATGCAATCCAATTTCTTACAAATCAATTAATTATATTTACCAATAATAATAAACCAAATAATTTCCCCCATATATTCCTCCAAACCACAACTTAACCATTTCTGCTTTCAACACAATATACAATTAATAGTATCTCAATTATTACAATTCCCTAGTTAAATAGAGCTTTTTTTCTTTTGTGTTTTAAAATCTTGAACTCTCCTCTTTTTCCCTAAATTTCCCATTGTTTGCACCTACCTTTTTTGGTGAGGAAAAAGAAAAGAAATCTGCCTGCCTAATTTTCCAACATTTCAGCAACAGCAAAGTCAACAACCTGCTTTACTTTCAGTTTTGTTTTTCAGCATAGCTAGGGGAAAAAAAAATCTGCTCCAGCAACTAGCAAGCCCTGAGCAAAACAGCTGAGAGCAAATCAGCTGAGATCGGGAGCTATCTAATCAAAGGCTAATTAGCCTATGCTGAAGCTCCGCGGGTCAATAAAATTACAAAAAAACACCGAACCATTTGTTAAATTGCTGGCTCGCCCACCCTTCGACCACCACTATTTATTGGCAATAAATAGTGGTGCGGAGGGGCAGGGCAAGGGGCGGGGCGAGCCAGCAATTTAACAAACAGTTTGGCCGAACCCCCTAGAACTGGCAGAATCCCACCACTGGTGGCATCTAATAAAGTTTGTTCACTATAACTACTTTTAAACTAATGTTATACAAGAGTTAATACTACTTGTGTCTTTTTATATACAGAAGTGTGCTTGGGTATGTGCCTATTTCCTTTCTAACAGATTTACTGATGAACGCAATGAGTGCACCCTTATATACAGACTCTTTTTAAAGCACCTCATTTCAGTGCTTGAACATTATGAAGAGAATATTTTGGTTCCCTCTAAGATGTATGTTGCTGAAATGGTAGTAGAAGGCTTATAATAATGCCTTATAAGACTCTGATCTGTGCTGCTGAGTGTGGATTTTTTTAACACGATGTTTAAACCTCCAAAGTTGTAAATCTGTCTCTTTCCACAGGCCCTGCGTTCAGTCAAAATAATTTTCCAGAGTAGCAAATAAATATAAGTGCCCATTGGAAAAAAGATTGAAACATTTGCTGCACCTGCTCGACATGGAGCCCCATCAATGTTCTTGCTAACAACTGAACATTAATCATAGCACACTTGAAATAGGGCATGTCATAGGAGACAGAGCCTGTCATTCCTAGGTTCAACTTTTTCTGAATTATAAGAGCAACTGGCTTCTAAATCTCTGCAAAGAGAAGTTTACTAATCTTTGAAAAAGAAAATCACGACAATAATTCTCCAAGTCTCACAGTCTAGGTTTTAGAATCCCTCTTTTGTCTGTATTTTAAATCTTACTTCAACCACATTTAATTTCTTGCTTTTTGTTTTCTTGTTTCTTTAAAGTTTCTTTAGAATACTCCAAACAGCTAAGGTCACAATGAAGAACAAATCATTTTTTTTTATTGTTAGAACAACAATGTATATTCATAGTACAGTTATTCAGTTGCTCGGAATATGTAGAAATTTCATTGGAATTTTAATATAGAGGTTAAGCTTTAATGATGATAGCACATAAAGAATAGGATCAAGAGTTTTGAGAGAGAATTTGAGAAGAACTTCCTCGTTTGGTTTGACTTTTATAAAAATAATATTGCTAAAATTATATTTAGCCTATTTTAAGGTGTATTAAAATATGTGCTGTCTGCAAATTGCCATTGGAGAGGGGCTCTGGAAGCAATGAAAAGGAGGTTCAGAGGCTGCCAATGGCCTTTTGCATTCCGTGTTTCCCATTGCATTCCTACACTATTTCTTAAACTAAATATAAGTACTATGCAAATACCATAGCAAATTACTATTCAAAATCACATAGTTGTTACTCTGCAAACACTTATTTGATAAAGACATTCTTTAAAAAATCATCCTCCCCTTCCTCCTCCATTTTCCCCAAAACAATATTTTACTTGATATTGTTGCATTGCAAAGGGGCAATTGATACAAGTAAAACTCTCCCAAATATAGCTGATATCTTTTTTTTTCTTTTTACATTGTATTTCTTCAAGGATTCCAAATGCATTAGAGTTACACATACCACAGAATTGGGAGAACAAATTCATCACCATTGAGCAGAACTGACTTTCAGGTTGTCCTTCAGGTGTGGCAGTTTGTGATTTGAAACAAGTGCCACTTCCTGGAAGTCTTATGTTTTTTATGGCTCCTACTGCACATCAATAATATGAATTCCATTTTAATTCTTCTGTAAGGGATTTTATTTATAGAGCAATTTTCATTGCAGTGTCTTGTCCCTGTGAAATGATTGCCAACTCAGGCTGCAGTTAAAGTTTACAGCGTAGGTCTTCTTTCAAGGTACAATATGGATACTACTTTTCCACAAAAAAAAAGTAATTTAAAATACTAAGCAGTGGGCACACATTAAGTACTTGAAAGCTTATTCAATCAGGACTTAGTACTCTGCATAAGTGAAGGAAAATGTCATTTGCTCTCAACACTTTCTGATGAATTAAACTTAGTCAAATTTGCCAAGGAGGGTGTATCTCTATGTTTTGTCCATAAACAATCATACACGTAGCAGCAGGGGTGGATTCTAAAATTTTTTACTACCGGTTCTGTGGACATGGCTTATTTGGTGGGTGTGGCTTGGTGGTCATGTGACTGTGTGGGTGTGGCTTGGTGGTCACGTGACTGGGTGTGGCTTGATGGTCACATGTCTGGGCATGGCTTGGTGGTCATGTGACTGGGTGGGCATAGCTTGGTGGTCATATGACTGGGTAAGTGTGGCCAGCTTGACGTCACTCATGTCAAGGGTTATGGTTAGGGTGCCTGGCCTCTCCTCGCCTCAAAGGCTTCAACGAGATACAATTTCCCTGTCTATTTATTTACTACTACTGAACATCCAAAATATACTATTTAATCCTATGTACATATGCCATACGTGTACATACATATTACATAATATAGTGTATAGGCACACAAAAAGATACATTATTTACTATATATACTGTATGTGTATGTACACATACACACACACACACCTCTTCTAAAACTATACATATTCAACCTCACTTACTATATTTGGAAAAACACCCAGAGCCCACTTTCTGCCAGAGCCACATTTAACTATAACTTCTATACATTTAGAACATTACACACACCTTCAGATGTTCTTCCCTAACTTTCACATGACTGTTAGAGCCAGGAGAGATCATGGATTGAGTAAAATGTGGTGAAACTCACTTAATAACACTTTTGCTTAGCAACCAAAATTTTGGGCTCAATTCTGGTCATAAATCAAGGACTATCTCTGCCTTCCTCTGCATGGCAGCCTTGTCCAAGTAAAATCCTTCTCCTTTCTGACAATTTTCCTCTCTGTTAGAGGCACCAAAATAATCCAGGCAATGTAAGGTTTCCCGCTGGAGCAGGGGGTTGGACTAGATAGCCTCTAAGGTCCCTTCCAGCCCTAGACCGCTGTCCTGTTTCAAAGCGTCTTCTGAAGCCATGTCTAGTGCCAGGGTTTGTGTTCCTTCCTTCCTCTTCTTTCTTTCTTTCTTTCTTTCTTTCTTTCTTTCTTTCTTTCTTTCTTTCTTTCTTTCTTTCTCTCTCTCTCTCTCTCTCTCCCTCCCTTCCTCTTCCTTCCTTCTTTCTCTCTTTCTTGTCTCTTCCTTTCTTCCTCTTTCTTTCTTTTTCTTTTTCTTTCTTCTTTTTGCTCTCTCCCTTCCTCTCCCTTCTTTCTTTCTCTCTTTCTTGTCTCTCCCTTCCTCTCTTTCTTTTTTCTCCTTTTTTCTCTTTTTTCTCTTTTTCTTTCTTTCTTTTTTCTCTCTCTCCCTTCCTCTTTCCTTCTTTCTCTTTCTTTCTTTGTCTATCCCTTCCTTCCTTCCTTTCTCTTTCTCTCTTTCTTTGTTTTTTCTTTGTCTCTTTTTCTTTCATTCTTTTTTCTCTCTCTCCCTCCTTTCCTTCTTTCTTTCTTTGTTTCTTTCTTTTTCTTTCTTGTCTCTCCCTTCTTCTTTCTTTTTTCTCTTTCTCTCATTTTCTATCTCGCTTTCCCCCCCCCCCTCTCTCTTTCTTTCACTCTCTCTCCCTCCCTCCCTCCTTCAAAGTCTAGGAGGCCTGAGAGAAAATGCCTGGCTGCAGCCGCAGCAGCAGCAGCAGCAGCAGCACCCAAAACAGGAGCTTCAGACTGTGGCAGACGGAGGCAGGGCAGGGGTCGAAATGGGAGCTTCAGTGCCCCGAAACTTTTCCTGTGTGGCTTTTGCCGCAGCAGGCATCAGTGGCGGTGGAGGGGCGTCCTGGAAATCCTGGGCAGTTTTCCCTCTCAGCCTGGCAAAGTGGCTCCTTCTCTCCAAAGGGCCACCCACCCACCAGCTGACCGGGCCAGGCCTGAAACGGTGCATCTCCCATCACGGGTTTGATGTCTGACCTGACCTCAGAAGGCAAAGGTGTGGTAGACTGCCAGGAAGGCCACATGGAAGTTAGGCAAACATGGCTGGGCCATGGGGGAGTAAGCTGCTAGCTCTTTTCCCCATGGCTGGGCAGTCCCGGCATGCTTGCCTGCCTTCCATGTGCCCTTCCCGGCAGTCCCCGTGGCCAGGCCCGCTTGCCTGCCTTCCTCCCCCACCACCGCCTCCTTGTTTAGGCTGCTTACCTTCCACGGCTGGTCCACAGTCCGGAAAGCAAGCTGATTGTAGTTTTCAGCAGCCCCCAGCCAGCCACAGCTGCTGGTAAGCGGCTGGCAAAAAAGCCTCCCAAAAAGGCTTCTTTGCCAGCCACTTTCTCTGCAGGCTGCCAAAACATAACGGCAGAAAAAGCTGCTGCTGTTGCCACCATGTTCTTCGCGCATGTGCATCCCATTGGATTTGCAAGGCAATGGGATGCATGTGCGTGAAAAACATGGCGACGAACATGGAAGCCGGAACAAGCGACCGGCGACTGGGGGAACCAGTTCAGGGGCATGGCCAGCTGGCCACCGTTACCAGTTCTGCGACCTTGGCCAAATTTCTGCCAGCGGTTTGCACAAACCAGTCCGAACCGGTAGCAACCCACCACTGAGTAGCAGTATTTTCGCTTTCCCTTCCAGGGGTGAAATTCAGCAGGTTCTGACAGGTTCTGGAGAACTGGTAGCGGAAATTCAGAGAACTGGCAAATACCACCTCTGGCTGGCCCCAGAGTGGGGTGGGAATGGAGATTTTGCAGTATCCTTCCCCTGCCACACCCACCAAGCCATGCCATGCCCACCAAGCCATGCCCACAGAACTGGTAAGGAAAAAAAATTGAATTCCACCACTGTTCTCTTCCCCATTTCTCCTTTTTGCTTTTGTATTTTTTTGTATATCATAAATTCATAAAAATTGTTATAAACAAAAACTAATAAAGGCATTGAAAAGAGGTGACTTTAAACTAAAACAATTGAGAATGATATCGTATGACATATATTGTATTTGATAGCTTGCCAAATGCTAAACTCTAGCAACATATTGTCATATAAAAATAAGAAAAAAAACCCTTAACAAATAGCACAAAGCATTAAAGTATACAAATTTAACCATTAAATTACAACAGAAGTACAGTAATTAAAATAGTCTGGTACAGTGGTGGGTTCCTCCCGGTTCGGCCCAGTTCCCCCGAGCTGGTAGCGGTGACGATATGATGTCACCGAACCATTCTGCCCCCCCTTCCCCCCCAGCCCCCCACGCCCCGTGTTATTTTTACCTTTTATTTGGCCCCACTCCCCATCTATTGCTGCCTCCTGAGTCCCAGCTGATGGCTAGAGGAAAAAAAAAAACCTGTTTAAACTCTTACCGTGGGGCTTCAAAGGGCCTCCCTACAGCTGATCAGTGTTAAAAGAAAACAAATGAGTAGTCCGGTGCCTGCAAAAATAAATGGATAGACCAGTGCCTGCAAAAATACATGAGTAGATCAGTGCCTGCCAAAATACATGAATAGACCAGTGCCTGCAAAAATAAATGGGTAGACCGGTACAGCTCTGCAAGCAGTTAAAAGCCTGGTAGACCAGTACCTCTGCTAAATCCTAAATAATTGTCACATGACCATCAAGCCACGCCCACAAAATAAGCCACACCCACATAACCGGTAGTAAAAATTTTAGAACCCACCCCTGGTCTGGTATGTGCATTGCTAACGTAATCTACTTAAGTCCCAAATAAAGCAAAATAATCAAGCCTATACTGGATGACTGAGTCAAGAGGAGATGTTTGGATTCAAACAGAGATTTGTGATGGCTGATTGTTCACTTTTTATGTTCACTTATATTGATAACATCGAGAATCTATAAAGGCTTATTTGAGCCAGATGATATAAAAAGTTGAAGCATGGACAAAGTTTCTTATAAACCTAAGAATTCTTAAATAGTTATTCCCATTAATTAATTCAGTGACTCCTCTGTTCTTTCAAAGCTGCTTCTAGGAGTCCAGACAGGGCCAATATGTCTATATAGAGAACTGATGGTAATGGAATGGATGCCAACAAGAAGCAGAAATTTGGTGAGGGAGAAGTATTGATTTGGAATAGAAATCTTATCACTGAAATTATACATTTCCCTAATTTTTGAAGATACAGTGTATGTTGCCTAAATAACTGAGGGGAACCTCACTGCCTCTTCAGTAACCTCTGAAAATCCATACCTTGGACCCCATATTTAAAAGCAGAAGTAAATGATACGTTGTTTCCAGTATGCTATTGGTAATCAACTCAGTTATTTGCATTTTATGGAAACATGTTTGGTGTGGCATTCTCTGGTTTTTAATTAAATTCATATTATTTCAGTTTAATTGGAAAATTCATGGCACCACTGACTTCTAATATTGTCTACTTGGGAAGTAATATTAGAGCTGAATATAAGAAATACAGAAACTCTTGACATTCAGAATATTGGATAGGGGATAGGCAGGTTGAATGAGGACATTATGTAAAAATAAAGAGAACCTCACAGAGAGCTGATGTGGAAATTAACCTTTGTGTATAATCTCAACAGTTCACTAGCAGTACAAATTGGATCAACAAGGAATTCATTTATTAGGGTGTAATTTCTTCTCAAGCAGCTGAGAGGATAACATTTTTCTCTGGTTTTGTATTAATTGGAGTATTTTGCCTGCTTTCTTGCAGTACAACTGAAAGGTTCTGATGGCAAAGATCATTTTAAGAGTCTGGAAGGTTATACAATGGCACCGAGTAGGAGGCTTTGTCATAATTTAATATATCACCTAAGTAAGTAGAGCCTTGGATTTCCAATTAGCAAACACCTGTTTTAAAATACTAGGCAAAATCCAGTGCTCCCTGAGCAGGTGTTGAGATATGTATGCATTATTCAATAAAAACATGTTTGGCCTCACTTCACATACTGCCGTTTAAATATGCATCCTGAAATGATAGATTCATCAGTTTTCTACAATGGTCTTTATTTGATTTATATACTGCCCTACTCCCGAAGGACTCAGGGCGGTACACAGCCAAACAATAAAATACATACATACAAAATTAAAAAAAAAAACAGAATAAAACTGAATTAAACAAATTTGGCCCAGACAGATTTAAAACACCCCAATCATTTAAAAACAGATTAAAATTTATGTATTAAAAGAGAAAAAGGGGGAAAAAGATTAGGCCAGGCCCACCTGGTGGAATAAAAAGATCTTGAGAGCGCGGCGGAAGGTGCGCAGATCTGGGATCTCCGTATCTCCGGGGGGAGCTCATTCCAGATAGTAGGTGCCCGCACAGAGAAGGCTCTCCCCCTGGGGGCCACCAGTCGACATTGTTTGGCCAACGGCACCCAGAGGAGCCCCTCTGGGAGGGTACCGGCCGGTGGGAGGCTATTGGTGGTAGTAAGCAGTCCTGTAAGTAACCAGGTCCTAAGCCATGGAGCGCTCTAACCAAAACCTTGAAGCGCACCCGGAAGACCACCAGGAGCCAGTGCAGCTCACGCAGGAGAGGTGTTACATGGGAACGCCATGTTGCTCCCAATACCAACCGCGTGGCTGCACTCTGTGCCAGTTGGAGACTCCGGGTGCTCCTTAAGGGGAGCCCCATGTAGACAGCATTACAATAGTCCAGGCGGGAAGTGACAAGGGCATGAGTGACCATGCATAAGGAGTCCCGATCCAGAAAGGGACGCAACTGGTGAATCAGGTGAACCTGATGAAAAACCCTCCAGGTCACGGCTGTCAAATGCTCTTCTAAAGACAGTCATGAATCCAGGAGGATGCCCAAGTTGCGAACCCTCTCCATGGGGGCCAATGATTCGCCCCCAATAGTCAGTGATGGCGCCAACTGACTATATCGGGACGTTGGAACCCACAGCCACTCAGTCTTGGATGGGTTGAGCCTGAGCCTATTCCTCCCCATCCAGATCCTCACGGCCTCCAGGCACCGGGACATCACTTCAAGGGCATCGTTGGCGTGGTCCGGGGTGGAGATGTACAGCTGGGTGTCATCAGCGTACTGGTGGTACTTCACCCCGAAACCACGGATGATCTCACCCAGTGGCTTTACATAAATGTTGAACAATGGACCAAAGAGCAGCTTTGGGTGAAGAATTTTCAGGAAGAATATGGTTCAATACTTTCCCTATGAACTCAAATATATTTAGAGGCCCAATACTGTTGATTAAAAGATATAAAGATATTAAATTGTCTACTGTATTTTCTTGTAAATTGCTAGGTCCAGTTGTAATGAGTTTATTTTTTGTGAATATGTCCAGTTTGATTTTGCACATATATGCACAGAGAAAGAGAAAAAACAAGAGAAAATCTATGCATCAATGCTGTAGCTTTATCAAAGCATATGCATTTTGTTGCTCAATTCTGCACCGTTTTTCTAAATGATTTCCCATCAATACCATGCCTTTTGTGTATTGTTTACATGAAGATTTGCATATATTTATTTACTTGTAATTTAAATTTCTAGGTCTGCCAATCATCCATATCTCTAGACAGAAAAGAAAGATTAAAACTGAGAGCCAATGCTTTAAAGCAACAATCAAAATATGCACAAAAAAGAGAACTGCTTGATAAAATTTTCTATTAATTTAGCTGGTTTTGTTCATTCCTTGAAATAAAGCTTTTCAATCTGATAAAAAAAGAAGAGTGGTGAAATGATTGAATTATCATCTACTTTAGCCTCTCTAATTCCTGGGAATCATCCTGCAAAATGTGGAAAACAACATATTTCAAATAATAGCTAAGGTTAGGTTTATGTAATACTTCCTTACTCAAAATAATTTTCCCCCATTCCTTTTTATAAGGTTTGACTTGAATTCTAGTATGTGAATGTGTTTCACTTTCACTTTCTTCCTCTGTGTGTGTATGTGTGTGTGCGTGTGCGTGTGTATGAGAGAGAGGAGGGGGAATGCTCAATACACACCATATGGTCTATTTGCACAAATTGCACAATTGTTACAACCTCACAGGTCTCAATTAAGTAGAAAGCAAGACTTGTACTCCTCCGTTCCTTTTTGTGTGTGCGTGCGTGTGTGTGTGTGTGTGTATTTTGAAAATCTAAGGCCAAGATACAGTATAATCAAGTCCTTTTGTTTTTATTTTTTGCTTAGGCACATCTCGTTTCTTAAAATATAACCTTTTGTTTGGGAAGTGCATTCTCTGAGATGGAACAGAACTGATAGAAATGGAAATTAACGCTATTTCACCTGGGCATTATTTTCTGAACCTGAGTGTTATCTTAGATTGTGATTCCAGTGGAATTATTACGGAAACAGCCAGTGAGTAGAATGTAACTTGAAGTGCAGGTAACCATGGAAAATATCAGGCTCTGGTGCTGAAGCCTAATACTTTGACATAGCATACGATGCATGTATAAACTCTATTTCAGGTTAAGCACTTTTCTAAATCCCCTCAATTTCAAAAAGATAGTTAAGCATGGGTTTAACTCATATATAAATAAGGACATAAAGTTGCTCCCATTCATATTTGCTTGAAAACTATTTCCCCTCAAGACTTACATGGTAGCCTTAACCACAGTTGTCAGGGAGTAAGCCCCAAATACACTAAGAATTTCCTAAATATTGACTGAATCATCACTAAACTTTAAACTGTTGCATCCCAGCCCAAAGTTGTTTTCCAGAGCAATTTTCATGGCCTAGGGAATATGGTTCACTAAGTGGAGAAGAATTTACTTCCTAAGAAAACCTTTTAAAGATTATGTTATATGTTAACTTTTAGTATCCATACTTCTGCCAAAAAAGAGAGACACCAAGAGAAATTTCTATTGTGAATTTGAAAAATAATTATCCTCATGTTTTTGTGTTTGCAAGCATTTGGTTACTTGACCCTTTAGGCTTATTGAAATGTCAGTTATTCAGTGACTGAATAATGCATTGGGACTTACGTGTCCTCTTTTCAAAAGCTTTTTTCTAAATATGAATTATTATGATTGATTTATTGATTTTTCATAATTTCACGGCACTGGAATGGAGATACCCTCCACCTATTTTATACATGCAAACAAACCTTGTTCAAAATAAAACATTATTTTCCTTTTTCTGCTGCAACTTTTAGAGAGAGTGATGTTAGACAGCATCAAAAATATGAGTGGGCAGAAGTAACTTGTTTGTAGATGAATAAGCAACCTTTTATCCAGGGGTGGGTTTTACTTACCTTTACTACCGGTTCACAATGGGCCGCGTACAGGCATCTGTGGAATTTTATCACCTATTATGAGTCCTTTAGTAATGAAAGCTTTGGCTGACTCAAAAGTGAAATGTAGAATTACCTTGGCATCTGAGCCCTAAAGAATAAAGGCAAACATTACAAATTGTTTACTGAAATCCAACTTTCTGAGTTAATCTGAACACAGTTTATAGACACAATAATAATTTTTCATTAAATTTTCTAAAGCTAAACTCAGGGGTGGGCTGCTGGGGGTTCACAGGGGTTCAGAAGAATCTCTAGCTAAGATTCTGTGCAGTTTGGGGAAACCCCAAATCCCACTCCTGGCCCCACCACCCCACCCTTCCCCTCCCAGGAGTCCCCATGTGGCCAATTTTGGATGCAGGTAAGTGCAGGGCGCATGTTGAGGCTTGGGGAGGGCAAAAAATGGACCTACTGGAAGTTCAGAAAGGCTAGAAACAGGCCAGTTTCCAGCCTCCAGAGAGCCTCCGGAGCCTGGGGAAGCTGTTTTCACCCTCCCGGACACTTGAGGAAAGTCTCTGGAGCCCGGGGAGGGCAAAAACACTCCCCCCCTGCCATGGTGCAGGAGGCCGATTAGGCCATGCCCACCATGGCCATGTCCACCCAGCAACCGGGCAGAGAACCCCTTGCTAACATTTTTGAAACCACCCCTGGCTAAACTCCTATTACCAACTATATTGGAATGAATTTCAATAGATTTGGCAGAACTTACACCTGAGTAGGTATGTATAAGAGTGAGTATGTAAAGATGGACTACTTGGAATCCAAAAGAGGATGTAGACTATTTCACATGACAATTATCTTTTTCCTTGTTCTATCTGTCTATGGAGATTCTCGATCATCCAGGTCATGGTTGTCCCAAAGCTGCTTTACAAAAGGCAATTGCACTTTCTTGTTTTTTTTCCTTGAAAATGTTTCATTTCTCATCCAAGAAGCTTCTTTAGAATTGAGAAGTGAAATGTTTTCAAAGGAAAAAAAAAAACAAGGAAGTCCAGTTGCCTTTTGAAAAGCAGCTTTGGGACTGCTTGCTCCATCCCTTCTTAAAAAAAAAAAAAAAAAGGTCACTACAGTACAAATGAATGTGGTTTAATACTCAGAGCAAAATGAATTAAGAATGTTTAAATCTTTATTCCAATACTTTCTCATTCATGATTATTTATTAGGCCAACATGAACAAATGTCTGGGTTTTGGTACACCAACTGGTGAACTGAACTGGTGCTGAGATGCCTGGATAAAATTCAGTTTTTATTTCCTCTAAACACCTCCCTAGTGCAATTCCATTTGTGCAATGGCACAATTTGTGGAAAAAAGACAACTTTTTTATAATTTCTCCAAGAGCTACAAAGAAGTGGGCTTTCACTATTCGATAATATCTGATTTATTGACTAAACCCAAAATATTAAAGAGGCTTTAATAGGCTTGTTTCCATTTCTTCCCTACATTTTATAAAACTAAGGTGATTCCAGAAGAGAAGATAAATTGGCTGACCAATGATCCTCTAAGACTAAATAGAAAGCCCTTGTGATCTCTTTCCCACATTCTCTCTGCAATGGTTGAAAATGTGCAGAAACGCAGGTTCTATTTCACATATTAATCTTACAAAGTCCATACATAGTGATTTTATTTGGAATTCTGTTGTCTGATTTATTCCTTCTTTTTTCCAAAAAGGAAAGGTATCAACTCTGTGTATACCTAGATGTGTGGCTTCATAAGTTTAAGGTAAAGGTAAAGGTTCTCCTTATACATATGTGCTAGTCGTTCCCGACTCTAGGGGCCAGTGCTTATCTCCATTTCAAAGCCGAAGAGCCGAAGAGCTGTCCGAAGACATCTCCATGGTCATGTGGCCGGCATGACTAAATGCCAAAGGCACATGGAATGCTGTTACCTTCCCACCAAAGGTGGTCCCTATTTTTCTACTTGCGGTTTTTCTTTACGTGCTTTCAAACTGCTAGGTTGGCAGAAGCTGGGACAAGTAATGGGAGCTCACCCGGTTATGCGGCACTAGGGATTCAAATTGCTGAACTGCCGACCTTTCAATCGACAAGCTCAGACTCTTAGCCACTGAGCCACCATGTCCCTTTTTCATGAGTTTACTAAATCTCATAAAACATTACCCATGTAAAATATAATACAATGCAGAGCTTTTATATTTTGAAAGTAGCACAAAGTTTAGTAAGTTTTATATTTTGAAGTTTTTGGTAGGAAAATCCAAAGTACCATTCTTTTTATTCCCCTAGTTTTAAACTGAATGGAAAAGTCCCTGGTAAAAGGACCTCCAAACCTTCAAACAAGACAGATGTTGGTGTGTCAGGAGGTTCAGTTTGAGTAGTGGCAACTTATCATATATAGCATTTTGTATAAAATTCTTCGAAGAAGAGAGCTGCCAGCTATGATTGAAATTACTTCCCCCACCCAGTTTGTTATAATCAACTTGAATCAATCACATTCTGGGCTTTTTTCTCCTCCTGAGATGAAATGCTATCCACCATCCTTGACATGGTAGAAAACTATGCCTGCATGATGTTGACATCCCATTGCCAATGCCCTTTTCAAGTTCACTACAGTTATTTGACTCCCCTCCAAGATAATGAATTACAAAGCTTAACAGATGTTGTACACTTGCTATTGCCCTTGGACAGTATTGAAATAAGGAGAAAGCACTTCAGCTAAGGACAACTTAAGTCTGCCTGACTCGTGGACAATAGATAAGAGGAAAGCAATGTCATGGGGAAACAGCGGAGAGGGGAAAAAATGATGTTGCAAAGGCACATTTGAACTGTGATTAGGTGCAAGTGGTAAAATATCTCTCAGGCTAACAGGTGTATTGCAATGATAAAGGGCTCTTTTTTATGTTCAAATGTTAATTCCATGAGGCTTCCCAAAAAGAGAGAAGTATTTTGAACTACTGTGAACTACCCATAATATGGAGACTTTTAAGAAAACCAATGTGGTTAAATAATGGTTAAAATATCGGAACAGGAAGCTCACAATGAACCACGGATATTCACCAAGTATGTATAAGCTGGTTACCATTATAAAATTTTGTCTAATAGGTTATTGCCTACTAAAAGATTTCTAAAAGTCTAGAGATAAGATAAAAGAGCACTGAAGGAAAACTTAAAATGAAAAAGGATGACTTAAGTTTTGTTTTATATAGAAATAGCAATAGCACTTAGACTTATATACCACTTTATAGCCCTCTCTAAGTGGTTTACAGAGTAGGCATATTGCCCCCAACAATTGCCCTCATTTTACCCACCTCGGAAGGATGGAAAGCTGAGTCAATCTTGAGCCTGGTGAGACTTGAACTGCCAAATTGCAGGCAGCCAGCAGTCAGCAGAAGTAGCGTTCAGTACTCTAACCACTGCTCCACCATGGCTCGTGCCTGACTTATAGAAAATACAGGTATAATGTTAACTGCTGAATAATAATACAAACTATAAGCCTGTAAAAATGTGTTTATTTTTCTGGGATTCTCCTATATTTTTTTCTAGAAGTCTTCTATAAACTTTGGAATATGTGTAAAGAAGAGCAACTAAGATGATTAAAGGCCTAAAGGAGACTAAAACATATGAAGAATGGTTGAAGGATTTGGGTATGGCTAATCTAGAGAAAGGAAGGACTAGGTGGGACATGATAACAATATTTCAGTATTTGAGAGGTTGCCACAAAGAGGAGGGGGTCAATTTATTTTCTAAAGCACCAGAGGGCAGGACAAGAAAAAATGGATGGAAACTAATCAAGGAGAGAAGCAATCTGGAATTAAGGAGAAACTTTCTTACAGTGAGGACAATTAACCAGTGGAACAGCTTGCCTTCAGAAGTTGTGGGTGCTTCATCGCTGGAGATTTTAAAGAAGAGATTGGACAGTCACTTGTCAGAAATGGTATAGGGTCTCCTGCTTGAACAGGGAGTTGGACTAGAAGACCTGCAAGGTTCCTTCTAGCTCATTTCTGAATTGATTGATTGATTGAAACATTTGCCTAGAGAGACACCTTCTTGTCCAACAATCCTGTTGAATAAAATTACCTTCTTTTATTCCCTAAATGTTGAATTTATTGTTTGAGTACAGTTAAGAACCCATTCCTTCTGCAAGTGAACATTTCTACAATATTACTCTCATAACCTAATATACCTTACAAAATGCTATTCTAGGAATAAAATAAAGGGAGATCCCTTGGTCCACATGAGAAAAGGTAAGATACTGATTTAATTCATTAATTCATAATAAATCTGGCAAGGTTCTGTCATTTAAAATTATTTCTGCAGGAGAAATGCCAGAGCTAAAATCTCCCCCCACCCCCCAAAATAGTCAGATAAACCTTATGGGGACAAAGTAAGAAAAAAAATCAAAGCAAAACTTGCTTTGGTTTGTGTGAGAGTAATAAATATCATTTCAATCTGGAAGAGTTTGAAGAAATTAGTATATAGATAGCAAAGTTGGTGATTCAATTGTTCTGGCAAATATAAACAAAATCAATTTGATAGTAACTGTCAGAGACTTTTTTTAAAAAGGGGGATTCACTTAGAAATTAGAATACATGCAGCACTGACTCAAATAAAATGTCAACAGTTACCTATTGGGAAAATAATTACTTAGGTTGCCTTCTGCTTAGTAAAGGAATATATTCAATGTATAATAATAAATTAAACTCAGTAATTGCATCTATAACTCTTGAAATCTGGAGAACCTGCCCCTTCGAAATCATATCTCATCATCATCATCCCATGGTTACTTCTTAGGTCTGGCTTAAGTTATGTTTTCCTGCTTTGCATATTATATCATTCAATGAATAGACAATAACAACGTCTGTTGTTATCAGGATGTTTGATTACCCTGCAGATAAGTGGTTGTTATTGTGAATCCAAGTGCATCACCTGCCTCATATTTCTTCCCCACTACAGTTTGTAGATTTATATCACTTATAAATTTAGCAATAACAGTTGCAACGAAATTAAAATGAAGTAATAATCAAAACTGATGCTTTTCATTGTGTATGTCTGGTAGGTGTACCTTTAGTATATAAAAAATAACTAGGGAGGGAATGTGAGATAATAGTTAAGAAGTTAGACTAGGGCAGTTGCGGTATTCAGCCAGCTCTATCTGGTTCTGGCGAACCAGTAGCGACGGTGGCAGGAAGCTCCACCCACCTGCCTGGATGTAATCATGTCCCATTTTTGATGATCTGTGCATGTGCGGAAGGTCCTGCACATGCATTGATTGTCAAAAACGGGACATGATTACATCCAGGTGGATGAGCAGAGCCTCCTGCCACCGCTACCAGTTCGCACACTCACATTGCGCTCACGTTTGCGCTCACATTTGTGCTCACGTTTGCAAACTGGTAGCGAAGGTACGTGAATATCACCCCTGGATAAGGGTATGGAGAGAGGAGGAGGAGGATCAATTGACAATGCTATAGCAGTATGTCAAATTGCAGATTGATTGTTGAACAGTGGGGGCTGGACTAAATGAATTCAAAATAATTTCCAATCCAATGCCATATGAAGGAACTTTTCAAGGTATAATTTTGTCTACAAACTAATACATTTGCTCTGAAGATTTCTGATGCCATATTTTACAATTCCTTTCCCTCTCCTCCCAATCCTTTTTTCTCCCTCTTTCTCTCACACACATGCATTCATATACATTGTGGCAACTTAGCAATAAATTTCTGTCTAAAGGGAACAGCCTTATGATTCACACACTAATAATCAGGAATCAAACACCATCATTCCACATAACGTTCATCTGAAGGCACAACAGCATCCATACATTCACACCAGGGGTAGGTTCTACTTACCTTTACTACTGCTTCGCAATGGGGCCGCACACATGCATGCTCAGAAACTTCCTGATGACGTACGGGTCAGTGGGCAAAGCCTCCCGCCGGTTTTACTAACAGTTCTATATAACCGGTCTGAACCGGGAGCAACCCACCACTGATTCATACCTATGTATTTCCTTTCTTATTTGAGAATAAAATGGAATAAATGTATAAACATCATTCTTAAAACTCTAATAAAACAATGTCATCATTCATGAGTGATGAAAAAAACAAATTATTATTAATCTTGGGACATATTTATTATATTATCTTAAAAACACTTGGTCTTTAATATGTTGAATTACAGTTCTACATTGTTCCGGACATTGTGGTCAGTGGATAAGGGTGCTGGGAGTTGTAGTTTGACAGTATCTGAATGCATACAATCAGATTTTTCTTAAATGGCATTTTTAAATTTAGGCTGCTTTGGATACATTATTCTTAGTTCTTTGTTTGGATACTAAAGTTGGAGCTCGCAAGAGACTTAAAATTCTGTTACCATTTAACTAAATGAAACAGTTTTTTTTTTTAAAAGGTATTCTGAAAATTACTGCAAAGGTTCATTGCCATTCTACACAACATCTCCTACTTTTAATTTGCTCTGGAAATCTCATTTGCATGATTGCTTGTTATATCCTTTGTCTCAAAATATGTTAAGTGTTATGGTTGATTGGGAAAAAAAGATTGTTGTAGAGCACCATTTTCCCTCAAGTGGCATGCTATGCAATCATATATGCCAATTTCATATGTCTTTAGATTTACTCATTCTTTGGTGATGGAAATTTTGTTAACAGTAAACATGAGGATTTGCAGCTTGGTAATTTACCTATTTCCAGATGTGTCAGCAAATTGTCCAAACTGTGCTTTATGCTCTCCTATTTTTTTACAGAAAAGTAAAAAAATGCCAACTATGATATTTCCCACATTGGCAATTCCAATTTCATACACCTGATTTTCCATTAGGATTACACCTTTTTTTATTTTGGGGGGTGGGTAGGTAAATCAGAAACAGGAAACCATTAGACTTATTTAAATAATAAATAAAGATGTGGTGGCTCAGGCTAAGATGCAGATCAAAAGATCGGCAGTTCAGCGGTTCAAATCCCTAGTGGCGTGTAACAGGGTGAGCTCCCGTTACTTGTCCCAGCTTCTGCCAACCTAGCAATTCGAAAGCACGTAAAAAATGCAAGTAGAAAAATAGTAAGCACTTTTGGTGGGAAGGTAACAGCGTTCCATGCGCCCTTGGCATTTAATCATGCTGGCCAAATGACCACGGAGACATCTTCAGACAGCACTGGCTCTTTGGCTTTGAAACGGAAATGAGTACTGCTCCCTAGAGTCAGGAACGACTAGCACATATCTGCGAGGGGAACCTTTACCTTTTAAATACACTTGTCATGGTTTCTAACATATACATATACCATGGCAAAAATGCCATGCTTCAAAAGGAATCAATGTGAACATGTTGTCTTACAGAAATTTGAAAAAAAATATTGGTAAATTTAAACATTTTAACCTTCTCAATGGTGCATCCATCTAACTTCCAGATTCAGTGTTTCAGGCATTTGAAGAAAGTAATTATCTTGGTTTTGGCTAAATTATTGCTAATGTCTTCTAATCTATTGATGTGCTCCCAAAACTATTTTAAAACCAATAGAAGTCAAGGACAAAATTACTGTCATACACTGATATGGAGTTGTTTGAGAGGATAAGCTATTTTAAAACCAATAGAAGTCAAGGACAAAATTACTGTCATACACTGATAGGGGTTTTTTGAGAAGATGGAAGACGGAATTAATTAGAGTATCAGTGAATTTATATAATAGCTAAATAAAGCTGGAGTCAATGCATAACTTTGTCTAGCGCATCTCTGTACTGACATTTCCTTGGTAACATGTACCACATCTGACCTTCAGAGTAGAATTCTCATGTATTTAAATCAGAGGCAACAAGTTTGCTATTGTAAATTATTTAAGTTTATACTGCAGTTTAGATCTAGTTATTGTGTCAAAAGCAAATATAAAATTAACAAATTCTGCAAAAGGGATGAACCTGGTCTGTGGGCATACTTTTCTGCCAAATCTTATAGCCACTAAGCATGATCTAATATTGACTGACCTGCCCTAAACACAGTTTGTTTATCCATCAAAATGTCTTTGGATTCAAGTCAGTTAAGAAGTTTCATTTTATAGGTATATTGCATTTTGCTATCTTGGTTTAACAACCTAATTGAGCAGAAATAACCAGAATGACCAAGAGCAGGCAAAAAAAAAAAAAAAAAACAGTGGAAGCAACAGTGACTTCCAACTACATGCCAGCTTCCTTACAGAGTTTCCTCCCCTTCCCTCCCCTTTCCTTGAAGGTAGGTAAATAGTTGCTGCTGGGTGTGGGATAGAGTGAGATTAAAGAAAAAAAAAAAAAAAGAGCCGTGGTGGTGCAGTGGTTAGAATGCAGTACTGCAAGCTACTTCTGTTGACTGCCAGCTACCAGCAGTTCAGCAGTTCGATTTTCACCGGCTCAAGGTTGCCTCAGCCTTCCATCCTTCCGAGGTGGGTAAAATGAGGACCCAGATTGTTGGAGGCAATATGCTGACTGTAAACTGCTTAGAGAGGTTTGTAAAAGCACTGTGAAGCAATATATAAGTTTAAGTGCTATTGCTATTGCTATCACATAACCACAGGAGCAGCCCAGTAGCATAGAAACAGACACAACTTGCCCAAATTTAATTTCCTCAGAAGTCATGGGTTTTGGATTTGGGGAAAAATTCTGTAAATTAGCCTATTTGAGCTACCTTGGTTCAAAAATGGTTGCCCTGTGATCTACTATTTCACTATGTTAAAGGTCATGACAATGAGAGATTTAGTAGTATGTAGATCAGTGGTGAAATGTAAATTTTGTTACTACTGTTTCTGTGGGCGTGGCTTGGTGGTGGGGGTAATATAACTGAGTGGGTGTGGCCAACTTTTTTTTTTAACTTTTAAAACCATTTTCCTACTGAAGAGGTTGTTTAAAAAATGCTTTTAAAGCCTCTGATGATCGCAGCTGACTTGCCTGATTGGCAGAGGCTTTGTTTTTACTTTTAAAAGCATTTTTTCTATAACCTTCGACCAAAGAGGTTGTAGAAAAAATGCTTTTAAAAATAATAAAAAAAGCCTCTGATGATTGCGCGACTCAGCTGGGCAATGGGGGGCGGGGGCAGGGATTTTTGCTACCAGTTCTCTGAACCACCCACTTCCATCACTACTGGATTGGGTGTTCCAGTCCAAACCAGGAGCATTTCACCCCTGATGTAGATGATATAGAAGATTCATATTTATACATATAAATGCAAACACAATTACTGTACAATACAGTAATTAGATTATCACACATGGACTTGAATCCATATTGTACCAATTCTTAAGGCCTTAACAGTTGAATAAGTATATACTATACTCTGCCTTGAGTTGTTCTGTCCCCCGTCCTCACACAGACAAATGCAATATCAAACACGCCTGCCAATAATTTATTGTATAAACAGACCAGAATTCCTGGCAGATGAGAGTTCTGGCAGCTAACTGTAAAACACCTGGCCAGTCCAATTGTACTCCCAAAAATCAGGCAAGGCCTTATCTGCAGCCCGTTTCCAGAACAACAAATTATCCACAAGAGTTTAGTCCAAAATATATCTGACCCGAAGTGCAGGATTCACGATGTGACTCTTTAGAGTTTAAACTTTTGTCCGTCACAAAGCCTGCCGAGCAATCACGCCCCCTTTTATCCCTTGTGGGGCGTGGCTCAGCTCAATCCCTGGCCCTCCCACACCTCTTCCTTTGCTGCGCATGCTTCTCTCTCCGATGCTGCCTGGGATCAAGCCAGGATTCATCTATCAATGGGTGCTCCGAAATGCCTTCCTCCTGGCCCATCCAGGCTGTTCCTCCTGGCCTTCGGATGGAACCTGAGGCATTGCCAGAGAGGAGGGTCCTGGAGAGGGAGGCCTTGTCAGTTCCTCCCCCTCACCTTCTGAGTCCTCTTCCTCCATGAGGACAGGCTCGGGCATCGGAGTCACAACATGAGTCTTCGGAGAAAGGTGGCATACAAGTTGAACAAATAAATAAATAATTATTAAATATAGCTCTAAATGACTTAGGATTTGTATTGTACAGTCTCCCTCTCTTTGTTATGAACCTCCTAGATATTAAACTGTGGAAGACCTCCTTTAATATCAGTACATCTCCTAGACCTAGAGGTCAACTTTTCCACATATAGGAATAGGAAAGGGCTGCACCCAAACTATGAAATTTTTCTAGGCTTTTGTGCTGGTAAGGTACAACCTAGCCTTCGTCTTGCATTAACTTATGTAATTTAATGCTTCTGCTAATAGTTTTATGACCTATTCGTTTGGTATTTGATTAGATATATTGTAAAGCAATATTGCTATGTCTACTGTGTTAATATTCCTTTATGAATAATTTTGTATTTGAGTTCTTTCTAAAAGCTACCAAAAGCTAGCCACATATTCCCTAAAATAGTGTTATTTATTCCTTAGGGCTTCCCCTATCTATTCCAATGACATCACAACATAACCAGCTGCACTGAAGTTTTCAGGCAAGTCAAAATAGCATAGGGCAATTCCGAGCTCAAGAAAAATAGCTAGAATCTGACTAGTTTCTACTTTCTTGTTGATAATATTTTTTTTTGACAAAAACGATACATTTGTGAGATAATAGAAAAACATTAAATTTTCTCTGTCTTCTACTTAAATCTCTGGGGAAGAATAATCTTTCCCCAAAGCCAGAATTCTACTTAACTCTTTTTGTTTTCTAGATGAGGAATATCATAGGAACATCAAGTTGTAGGAAAAGCCACTTTCCTTCCTTCTTCTTTTCTCGGCAATGCAATGGCTATGCAGTTTATTAAGCTAGCATGTCTTGCAATGATTGTTAGCAAAGTTTGAAACCACACTCAAGATTTGGAATAACTTCTTTAAAATGTAATCCTAGACTGCTAACATATTATTATTATTATTATTATTATTATTATTATTATTATTATTATTATTATTATTATTTACAAATTACAGTTTTCTTTGGATCATTTTTTAGCATATTAGGGCAAAGAAAGATGAATGGAGATGCAAAATAAAAGGCCATGGATGGCATTTATTTGCTACTCAATACATTTGTCTGGACAGGAGTTATTGGGTCATAGATCACAGGATTTCATTGAATGTCACTGGAAGGAAAATGGAGTGATGAATTTGGGGCCAAAGTATCAATAGAATTTAGTGGAAAATCAAGAGGTGTGAATTAATTGTGTGTTTGTTCTGCAATGGTCAAGATATTCTGGGAAGGAAGGAAGGAAGGAGGAAGGAAGGAAGGAAGGAAGGAAGGAAGGAAGGAAGGAAGGAAGGAAGGAAGGAAGGAAATGATCTGTCCCTGTCCACACCCACACACACAAACACAGCAGCCGAGGGTTAAGGAAGCACTTGGCACACACCCAGGTCTTTATCTCCAACTTGGCAGCGATATACACACCGTCTGCCAAGTGCTTTTATTGCCACAGAAACAGAAAGATAATATACTCAGCGTACAAGAGTCCAACAAAAACAATATTCCTCTCGCAGCTTCGGTCGATGCTCTAATGACTATCCAGGGTTTGTTTTTGTTTGTCACAGGGATCACTGGCCACCACCCTCTATTATATAGTCTCTGGGGTGTGGTCCAGTGACTCAGTTCTAATCCCTAGCATGCCTCCTTAGCTGCTGCAATCGTTTATCACGCCTTCGTTGGCGTGCGTCCAGGAATGACGTCTCTCCTTCACTCTCATCCGAGACACCTGTCTCCCGGCTAATCTCCTCTCCCTCGGCCAGCACCTGAGACAGTGCCAGAGGGGAGGGGCCTGGAGAGGGAGACCTGGCTGACTCCTCTTCCTCATGCTCGGAGCTCTCTTCCTCCGATGGGATAGGCTCAGAGGGCGGGGCCACAACAGGAAGGAAGGAAAGAAGGAAGGTGAATTCTGATGGCTGGGCATAATATAATTTAATATATTCAGGATATACAGTACTCTCCAAGACAATTAGGGATTCTTTGTCATAATTAAACTATGCTGCTTAAGTCCACTCTGAACTCTGATGGAAAAAGGACAACCTTCTAAAGGATTGGCTCAGCAGACTGATAGCATTGTGATTAACACCAGCTGTCTGCAATTACTGTAAGTTCGAATCTCACCAGGCTCAACCCTTCCATCCTTTCTAAGGTAGGTAAATTGAGAAGCCAGTTTGTGGGGGCAATAAGCTGACTTTGTATAAATATACAAAAGTATGAAGGCTATTGCTTAACGCATTGTAAGCCGCCCTGAGTCTCCGGAGAAGGACGGCATATAAATCAAATTAAAAAAAAAATCACTTTCACATTTAGTATACACAATGATCATGCCTGTATTTGCATGCAAATAAAAAAAAGAAAAGAAATGATACTCAGGTATGTGAGTTCATGAATTTTTAGATTGGTAGAGACGCTTTCTGGGCAAGCAGAATGTTTCCAAGATTCTACAGGGAAAAAAGGTTACCCCAAGAGTTCCATTCAATTGCATCCACAATTTCTGTTGATGCTCTATAATTGTCATGGAAATAAGGAAACTTTTCCCAGGTGTGGTATACATACAGGCTATGTATACTCTTTCCTTCAACTAATAAAGAACGGCTGTTAAAGAATAATTAACAGAGTTCAAAAGAAAATATATCTGTATTGTTGTTTACTACAATAGAAGACCACATCTGGAAACAGAATTTTATGGACAAAATGCAATTGCTAACTGATTCGAATGAAATTAGAGTTATATCTTCTAAGAAAAGATAGAGGAAGTCTAGTTGGTACAAGACTATTGTATTTTCATATCTGGCAAGGCCACAAGGGAAATGTGTCATTGGTATTTATAAGTGCTTAAGTTTGTCCCATCTGTCCAACACAATTAACTCATAGAACTGCAAATCAAACAATATTCCTTTTTTTAATGTTTCAAACACACACACACACACACACACACACACACACACACACACACACAATCTGTGTTTGTATATCCCTCTCTGTCTGTGTATGTGTATAAAGTTTCAGTAGCCCTCTCCAGTAGTTTTGAACTTTAGTTTCTAGCATCATGAGCATGAGCCATGCTGAGTGGGATGATGTAATGGGAGTTGATATCAGACATTACCTGGGGTACCATAGATTCTCACTCTAATTCAATGTGGGACCTGTCTGGTTTCCAGACTGTTTCCGGACTCCAGCTGTGAACATTTTTATAGATAACAAAAACATTATTCTTGATATAGGCATCTGTATAAAAAGAATGTGAGAAAGGCATATTTTAAATGTCAAGGCACAAATTCCTCCAGTGACATAGACCTTTGCCAAATGTGTTTGCTGTTCCACGTGTTCCGTCATATTTGATTACACTCAAATCCCCTTAAGACCTTTAGCTGAATTATACAATCATCACACTGTTTTGGAAACAAAGATGTACCCAAGAGCCCTTTTCATTTTGACCACAGGTTTATTGACTGCCATGATCCATTTAAACAATTTTTGGAAATACCATGTCAGTCATATAATTGAATCTGATAGATTTGATTCAGTAGATATTGGGAAAACACTGCATAAATATACAGCTTGGACTTTAAGTCTTTAAACAACAATACATGAACATCATTTTGAACCAGAAGTAATATGTCTTCCAGATGGAAAAGGTGAAAACATGTAATACCTGTTTTTTTTACCCCCCCTGGGAAAAATAATTCATAGCACATCTGATTACATTTGTCTGTATTCTTGAAGACAATGCACAGAGACATCACTCTTATGTCTTAACAGAGTCTTTGTTATTTTGCATTCATTCTAATGAGCAGATGCAAAGCCAAGATTTTAGCCTTACTTCAGATAAAATATGGGTATTTCTCTTTAACTCTTCCGTTGTGTCTCATTTGAAATACATTAATGTTTCATTTTTTAACAAAATTAAAAATACAGGTATGAAATAAATAAATCTGAGATAAAAATCAACTAGCTAATACTTTTTATATCTTTCTAATCTCAACTAATCTTCCTCCTCCTCCTCCTCCTCCTCCTCCTGTATCCACAATGATCTGAAGCCCTAAGACAGCGGTTCTCAACCTGGGGGTCGCGACCCCTTTGGGGGTCGAACGGCCATTTCATAGGGGTCGCCAAAGCCCTCCCTCACCCCCCCCCACGCCTTCACTCCCCCTCACTCTCTGCTCTGTTGGATCGCTGGCCGTTCGCTTACCCCGCCCATTCCCCATCTGTTGCTGCCTCCGATGGCTAGAGGAAAAAAAAACTGCAAATTCTTGCCACGGGGCTTCAAAGGGCCGCCCTAGAGCCAGTGGTGTAGCCGAACCCTTTGTTAAATTGCTGGCTTGCCCCGCCCCTCCGCACCACTATTTATTGCCAATAAATAGTGGTGGGCGAGGGGCGGGGGAGCCAGCAATTTAACAAATGGTTCGGTGTTTTTTTGTAATTTTATTGGCCCCCGGAGCTTCAGCAGAGGCTAATTGGCCCTTGCTCAAATCGGCTCCCGACCCCCAGCTGATTTGTCTCAGCTGTTTTGCTCAGAGCTCTTTTGCTTGCTTGGAAAGAGTGCAGATTTTTTTCCCCCTACCTATACTGGAAAACGAAAGAGAAAGTAAAGCAGGCTGTTGGCTTTGCACGTTGGAAAATTAGGCAGGCAGATTTCTTTTTCCTCACCAAAAAAGGTAGGTGCAAACAACGGGAAATTTAGGGAAAAAGAGGAGATTTTAAAACACAAAAGAAAAAAAGCTCTATTTAATTGGGGAATTGTAATAATTGAGATACTATTAATTGTATATTGTGTTGAAAGCAGAAATGGTTAAGTTGTGGTTTGGAGGAATATATGGGGGAAATTATTTGGTTTATTATTATTGGTAAATATAATTAATTGATTTGTAAGAAATTGGATTGCATGGAAATAATTGGAATATTCATGTTCATATTGATTAATATACAAAAAGTTAGTTATATAACTAATTGATTTATATTAAAATGTTGAATTCATATTAAACAACTGTAATATTACATAATTAACCAATG
The DNA here is from genome assembly GCA_022577455.1 of Arizona elegans. Lineage (NCBI taxonomy): Eukaryota > Metazoa > Chordata > Lepidosauria > Squamata > Colubridae > Arizona > Arizona elegans. The sequence goes on along the minus strand of JAKOOJ010000002.1, from coordinate 68,647,774 downwards.
TGAGGATGGATATAAAAATAGATGACAATGGGAAGGGGTATAATATAGAATAGAAGGGAAAAATTGAATTTGATTAAGATTAGAGATGAGGATGAAGGGTAATATTGGTTTTTTACAAAAATAGATGAGGAATAAATATGGCAAAAAGGAAATATAGAAATTGTAAATTTAATTGAAATGACTAAACACTGTTTAAATTTATGAACTGGCCAAATATTCTGTTCAAAGAAAATACACTGTATGTTTGTAAGTGTGTTTCTAATTATTGTTATTTATTCATTCATATTTGTTCTCTTTTATTCTTTAAAGTTTAACAATTCATTCTCTATCTTAATATCTTTATATTTGTTTGGGGTTGGCTTTCTTCCCTTTCATCTTTTTTATTGTACAGCAATCTTTCTCCTCAAACCTACCACCTCTCTCTTTTCTTTCCTTCTTACTTTCTCTTCCTCACCCTCTTCTTCTCCTCCCTACTTCCTCTTCCTTTCTCCTTCTCCTCCTCTCTTCCTCTCTCTTCCTCCCTCTCTTCCTCCCTCTCTTACTCCTACTCTAATTTCCCTTCCTTCATCCCTCTCTATTACTGTATCCTTTTATGCATATGGACTACTCAGAAGGCTGAAAAAGTTATTTTTGACTGGTCATCACACTTTTGACCAGTCTTCAAACTTATGACTGTCCTCACATTTTACGTTTTTGCCCTATCTTGTCACCATGGTGAAGAGAAGCAGTTGTGAAATGAGTGATACATTGTTAAGAATGCTACAATGAGCATAAATGATGACCAGTCATAAGTGTGAAGACCGGTCAAAAGTGCGAGGACCTGTCAGAAATCACTTTTTTCAGCCCTTTGGGTAGTCCCTTTGTGCATATGGACTACTCAGAGGGCTGAAAAAATTATTTTTGACTGGTCCTCACACTTTTGACCAGTCCTCGAACTTACGACTGTCCTCACATTTTACGTTTTTGCCCTATCTTGTCACCTTGTTGAAGAGAAGCAGTTGTGAAATGAGTGACATGGTTGTTAAGAATGCTTCACGGGCATAAATGTGAGAATGGTCATAAGTGTGAGGACCAGTCAAAAGTGCGAGGACCTGTCAGAAATGACTTTTTTCAGCCCTCTGAGTAGTCCCTATACACATAGCCATGGCCACCCGGTCACATGACCAGCTAGCCACACCCACCCAGTCACATGACCTCCAAGCCATGCCCACAAAATAAGCCACGTCCACAGAACCAGTAGTAAAAAAAATTAGAACCCAGCCCTGGTTGGGGGTTACCACAACATGAGGAACTGTATTAAAGGGTCGTGGCATTAGGAAGGTTGAGAACAACTGCCCTAAGAGATTGTTCAATTTAGGTTTTTCAGTTCTCTGTTGGGCCCCTTCTGTATTTCAAATCTACAAATCTACAATGAACCCTTTAAAGTCAAAAGTAGGCCAAACATTTATTGGCTTAATAGCAATAGCACTTAGATTTATATATCGCTTTATAGTGCTTTACAGCCCTCTCTAAGCAGTTTACAGAGTCAGCATATTGCCCCGAACAATCTGGGTCCTCATCATCCTCAGAAGGATGAAAGGCTGAGTCAACTTTGAGCCTGGTGAGATTCAGTCTGCCAAACTGCTAGCAGCCGGTGATCAGCAGAAGTAGCCTGCAGTACTGCACTCTAACCACTGCATCACTGCAGTTCTAATGGTTCATTAGTTCCAATAATTCTCCTTGAAAACCTTTTAGCAAGATGAAAGCAAAAACCAAAGCTTACTGCAATCTCTTTTTCTCTTCCTTGGGGCTTTTATGTTTAAAGAGATCTAAAATGGAAAGCTGTCAGTTTTGGATATATTATGGCATACAGACTTAGCAATGGTAGGTTCCAATCCTCAAACTACTTGGCCAGTATCATTTGCCTAGTGCTCTATAGAGCTTTATTCTTTGACTCCTTTCAATGTTTTTCCTTCTGTTTGTAGATGGGAGATACAACAGAATTTCATTCAATGAGAGATGCTCTTCTAATGGTCAGAATGAGCTGAAGACACTAATTGATGTATTTTTGCTTTTCTTTTATGGTAATACCCATACTAGTGTACCTTGATATCCTTCCAGGAGAAACAAAGTCTATTGTTAGGGAGAGATAGTTCATTTCAGAACATAATCCTACTATAATTGATAAGGTTGCTAAGTTTTTATTTGCAGAGATTTCTATAAAAAGCCATAAAATGTCCTAAACATCGATATTATGAAACACAGCTATTGTGAATTTTTTTCTTCAATGTTCTTCTTTATATTCCATTTTATTTCCGTTTATTTTCTTCATTTTTTTTTCTTTGAGGTCACAAGTTTTTAGATGTCATGTAATTGATTCACTGCTTCTGTTATTCACATTGCTTTTGTGTTACATCTTGATGATCATTTACTCTAATTAAATTAAATGGTGGTGATAAAGAAAACCTTTTGCTTCATTGTTAATGTCTTTGCAGAATATTACAGAAATATCCATGAGAAGGTATGCAGCAACAATTAGTAAAATATGAACTTAGTCCAGGAAAACAGGAAAGCATAAGAAAGAAACTTAGTTTTTCTCTGTCTTGACTTTGTTTGATATGAGAAGGGAAATGGAAACACTGGATTTTAAAATTCTTGCAGCTTATACAAATAAATCAGAATTCCTGCAATTTTTTTCATGGTAACTATTTCATTCTTGGCCTTACCTCAAAGGGCTGATATCTTTAAAATTTGATTAACCATCATAGTTTATTATTATGCAGGACTATGTGGAGAGCCAATTTTCTGCAAAACATACTGATATCACAAATAGTAAACATTTTTCTTTTGAAATAGCATAGCATGTCCAATACACTTTGAAGAAAAGGAAGGTAAATAATAGAAATGTTGGCTTCTGAAAGTATTTAATATATGCACAAATCTTTGTGAATCATGCGTTCCTAGAGTTGTGAAGACTTTTTTTCTGATAGATGGACAACCATATACATTTGTTTAATAAATAAATGAATAATTACCACAGCTAATTAAGTACTTGGCAAATTAATTATTTCACTAACTCTATGTTCTTCCTAATTCCTGACTTTTTGTCTTTGCCTAATAATGTGTATGGAAGAATTTTATGTAGAGAGTGTGTATTTATGATCAGTGTATATGATTAGTGTATATACACTATATACATAGTGTATATGTATAGAATTGTACCTAGCTCTGTAAAATTCCTGTATCTTTCAACTTAATTCAGTCAAGGCCTTAAGAGTCTTTTTAAAGATGAATCAAATCCCCAGCTGATGAATAAATGTGTATTGTTATGGAAAGTTGATCATGGCAAATTATTTTCTGAGACGACTAACATTTGTATAGACATTGACTTGTTGGATAAAAATATTACTACTTTGGATTGCAACTTAATATGAGAAGATATGAAAACTATGGAAATACAAATTAACACATTTCAAGAGGAATTGAAAATATGAAGACAGTAATGGTTCAGTCTATGAACCTAGGCTGAAGGTACTAAGAATCAAAATTGAAAGGGAAGTAAAAAACACGACAACGTTTGGGTTAAGGGAGAGGTGACTTGCGGTAAAATTAAAGTAAGGGTTCTTCCTATAGATATAGAAAAGATAGAAACTTTGCCAGACTGGGTTTTTTTTCTTTTTTTTTTCTTTTTTTTTTTTTTTTGAGGTGGGGGGTGGGGGAATGCTTGCAAGAAATTCTTTTGTTGCCCTCAGAAGTAGATACTGAAATTGAGGAAATTGAAATTTTGAAACTGAAACTTTGAGGCAAAGTTTCTATCTATCAAGTTAAATCACCCTCAAAACACTATAGTAGTGCCCTTTTGATTATTGTGAAATTTCACAGAGTGGCAGTTCATGGTATAGTTTTAAGGAAAACATGTGGTTTATTCATTGCAATATAAGGAACATAGCTTGCAAGTATTCAGTGATATTCCTCAGTCTGTGATAGCTTTGAAGAAATAATTTTCTTTGGCTCAGGTTTTGGCTAAAGAAGAATCTATTGACGATTTTTTTTTCTTCCCTGCTATTTTTTTACCTGACCATCTCTGATCAGATCAGCTTTATGGATCTTGATGCTGCAGTGACAGTTCCAACAATGCAGTTACTGATAGCAGCCATTTTAAAAGATTCACATTGTCATGGGAAAATGTTCTTGTTTTGTCTTTATCTTGCTAGCATTGATCCAGTGCTAATCTTAATTTTGTTTCTGGCCCCTTTAATAAGAGAAGAAGGAAGGAAGGTGGGGAATTTATTGTCTCTGGAAGTCAGGAGAAAATTAAAGGATTTTAGTGTTTAGCAGGTTTTAGGATTAATAATCAGAAGACATGTATGTTAAAAAAAAATATAAAATTAGAAGATCAAATACAACTGATGGAGAAAACTGGCTTTAAGATTGAGAAAAAGTAAAATATTTGGATATTACTATTCACATAATAGTATCAAATATGTGTTATTTCAAAATAATTATACTAAGATATGGAATGAAATTAAGAAATGTTGAGATGCAAGAAATTAAACTTGTCACTATTAAGGTTTGTGATAAAAATAAATGTTTTGTGGCTTCCGGTTTGGCTTCCATCGTCGCCAGACGGTCTTTCAGGACCGCCAGCCTCGTCGCCTGTAAGAGCTGCCTCTACAGCTGAGAGACAGCTCGAAAAACTCCGTCTCATTGAGGAGACATGAGAGAGAGCCAGCGAGAGTAGGTAGAGCCCTCTGCGAACTCCCCAGAGTTTTTTTTTTTTACTCTTGGGGAGGAAGCAGAATGTGGCTTCCTATCCAGCTCGCCACTGCTCCGGGATTTGGGGGAACTCTGCGCTTTGCAGAGCCAGATGATGGGACCAATCCAATCAGCGAAAACTAACAGACTGTCTGAACAAGCAGGATGAAATCCGGATTTGGGACTCTAAATTGCAAGTATTTCTAACAACCCTATGATTGATTTTAAAAGTGAAGAAAGAGTGAAAGGGGAAAAAAAGAAAGTTTAAAATGGCGACTGGCTGAGGCTTGAGAAGAAAGCTGAAAGCGAAAGTCCTTCCGTTTGAACAGTTTAATACGTTACAAAGTATCTGAAACAATAGCGCTGGCTAGAAGTGAAGAGAAAAATTCCTATTTCATGCTTCTTCCTTCTTAGAGACTTGATATTGATATTGTCTGGAGAGAAGTCTTTTTCTTTAAAAAGAGTCTGTTTGTGTGGCAGGATGGCGTTAAAACTGACAAAGCCAGACAACCAAGCTGGGGGGGGGGCTCCCCCATTTATAAATCACATGAACAAGTTTTGAGCTTGCAGATGCAGAAGAATGGCTTTAAAGACCTAAAGGAATTTGTTTTGGAGGAGATGGCAAGACATGATGAGATTGTGAACCAGAATCTTGAAAACTTTAGACAGGAAATTAAAGAGTTGGTACAACAAAAGTATGATAACCTGAAACGATATATTGTAACAGCTTTGAAAAGCTTTTCAGAAATAATTATAAAGATGGATAAAGATATCAACTTAGAAATAGAGTCTAAAATGAAGGAAGCTGACTATAAGATTCATAATCTGGATAATAAAATACAAAGAATTGAAAATGATTTGATGAATATTCAAAAAAATAGCTCAGAAGTAGAGTCTAAAATAAAGGAAGCTGATCACAAGACTTACAATGCAGATAATATAAAACAAAGGATTGAAAATGAAGTCACAATGATGCAATTTAGAACTATGGAATTTGCGATCAGAATGAGGGGAATACAGGAAAATAACAGAGAGGACTTGAGAAAGATGTCTGCTGAAGTTCTGGCTGTGATTTTAAAGGTTAGTCCTGAAGAGGTATTCTGTAAGATTGATAAGGCTTACAGAGTAAATTCTTGGGTGGCAAAGCAAAGGCAGTTGCCCGAGATGTGGTGATTTACTTTACTGATAAAGGAATAAGAAATGATATTGTGCAAAAGTCTTTTAACTCCACTCCAGAAATGAATGGAAGGAAGATCTGGATATATAAAGAGCTGCCATCCAAGATGTTAAAAGATAGAAAGGACTTTGGATTTTTGGTGACTGAGCTAAAGAAACAAAACATCCCATTTCGGTGAGATGCTCCAGTTGGTATAATATTGTGATATCAAGGAGAAAGATATCAAATAAATACTGTTGAAAAAGCGGAAGAATTTTACTGCAAGGTTTTTAAAATGGGCCCAACATCTCCACGTATGTCACCAGTGTCAGGAACCCAGGAGGGGGATAAAGAAAAGCAAAATGAACAAGAAATTGAAACTCAGGATAAGCAGATGGAGATGGAGGTAATGGAAAAACAACAAGTTACAGAGGGCTTTTTGGATGAGCCGCTTTTGGATTCTCCTTCAGAGGCTATAGCTGGATTACCTATAAATATAAGAAAGGCGGCTTTGGACCTCGATTTGATGTTTTATCAAGTTACAGACCAGCATGTAACTCAATCAGCTGATATACAAGTCCTAGGAAGGCAACCAAGATGGAGATCTAAACCACAACAAGTTAAGAAAAGAAGAAGCAGGTCCTACAAAACAAAAAAAATATTAAACTAAACAATTTTTTTTTCTTTTTTACCCAACAGATTAATGCCAGTTACTTAAGAGATGATTAAATATAATAAGCGGGATTTATAGAAGGCTGATACATGAAAATATAACTGAGGCAAATTACAGACTTATACTATTTTGAGAAGAATAACAGATCTCTGCAGTGCTGGTGTTTTTGGGATGTGGAAGATTTCCTTTTATTGAGCGGATTGGAACTTTCTATTTTGGACTCTTTGAAAAATGGATTACATATATGTTGAGTTATAAGGCAAGAGAACTATGGAATTGGGGCATGCAGAAGATCTGGTTGTTACCCTAACGTGGTGGTTGGAATTAATAATCTAGACAAAAGACACTACAGAAGATACTACATGGAATATAAATATAAAGTCACTCGGGTGGTTTTTTATATACAGAAACATTTATTATTGATGGGGGCAGATGGTAATTGAAGATACTGAATACACTGTTGGAAGCAGAACTCTATGTTACCCTAACATGGGTGATGGAATTAATAATCTAGTTGAAAGACATTACAGAAGATACTATATGGATTACAAATTTAAAGTCATTTGAGGATTTTATTTATATATGGAAATATCTTTTTAGTGGTGCGGGCAGAAGAACAAAGATATTAAAAATATTATGTATGGTAGGCCTGTAGGAAAGTGGGTGGAGATAGGTTAAGTTACTGGTTGTTTAGTTTAGGAAAAGGGATGTTATGTTCAGATATTAATATATTTAAAAGATTTGAATTAAGAGATATATGTGTGGGGATGGAGGAAATGGGTAGATTATGAGTTGAATAAATGCTAAATTAGGATTTATTATATAGTTTTATAGCTGAATGTTGCTTTGAAATGTATAGTATAGGGGGGATATAATAATAATGTTAGAAAGAAATGGTTAGCACATAGGGGGTGGTGTAAAAGGGTGGTAAAGTATTATATATAATGTGATATCAATTTGGATTTTATCTTGGAGAAGCCATGAGGGGAGGGGAGGGGGAGGGGGGGTTAGGGAGGGGGGAAAGGGGGAAAAATCTGTATTTGAAAAACTTTTTCAATTAAAAAAAATGTTTTGCCAAGAATTATGTTTTTGTTTCTGGCAATACCTATTTTGATAATTGGTGTACCTTTGAAAAAATGACAAAATTTTACATCTAAATTTATATGACAAGGGGAAAAAAACCATCAGTTAAATATATCATGCTACCAGAAGATATGGAAATAAATAGGTTGAAAAATTTAGAAATTATTGAACTGGGTGTTAATAGTTGCCTTGAATTCTTTTGAGCTGGTGGGACAATCTTAATATTATTACAATGAATATTGTCCCTTGATTCATTTATATTCTTAGCAGTATCCCTATGTTAATATTAAATACATATTTATTTTGGATTCATAATTTATTTAGAAAATGTATTTGGAATGTTGAACCACTGAAGCTTTCCTTATCAAAATTGAGATTAGAATCTAAGGAAAGTAGATTCTACTCACACTACTACATACTACTCATGACCCAGCCACAGGACACAGATTCTGAATATCAAAAAGTTGTTCCAGCTGAACCTGTGGAATGTCAGCCTGAGGAAGCACCAAGCCAACAAGCACATGAGGCTGATCAAATACAAACACAACCTGGAGCAGTCAGATGAGTCTGATATAAGGCTTCCCAGACTCTGCACCAGATGACTAGAGATATATTGCACGAAGTTACTTGCTAAGCAAAGGAATACGTCTCTGAATAGTGACAGCTGCAGCCTGATTTAAAAGCAGCTCTAAACTCCTGCTCTTTTTACTGAAAATGTCTGATTTCCTGTAAATCCTGCTTATGGAAGAAGCCTTGAACCTCTAGCCTCAGGGCTGGCTGACAATCCTGACCTGGCTTTCCAAACCCTGGAATAGATTTGGACCATTCTTCTATGCATTTCTATTTCAAAACAGATTATTCAGGTAAACTGCTGTTTTGTTTACATTCCTTTGTTTCTGGTTATTTTTTCAGCCTTGAAATAAAATTCTGTCTTCATAAGCAACTAGGATGAGTATGTGTGGTTGAAACATAAAGCATGACAGGTGAGTTTAATTTATCTGATTGCAAAAATACCATTGGGCCAATATTTTATCAACTATCTCTTACTAGAATGACAATATAATGGAATATAATCCATTACAGACAAATTGGAAACTTAAGTTGTTTTATTCTTAGGAGTACAGGTGTTTAAAATGGGCCTATTAGGATCTTAACTGAGTTTTGATGAGACTCATGAATATCTAACAATTTGAAAAAAAATCTACTTTGAAAATTGATGGTAAATAATTTTATTAGAAAGCTTAGACCAAAACTGAGATTATTTTAAATCAATTATTGTGTAATGAGAAGGATTTTCTTGACTTCAAATCAAACCTGGTATTCTCAATTCACAACACAGGAGGCAGTGGTAGGATTCAAATAATTTAACAACTGGTTCTCTGCCCTAATGATTTCTTCTAACAACCAGTTCACCAAAAACTGCTCAGAAAGTTAACAACTGGTTATCTCGAAGTGGTGCGAACTGGCTGAATCCCACCACTGAAAGGCGGTATCTTCAGCTTAAGCCTGTTCAAATAGATCACAGCCCGCAGGCCAGATGCATCATGTGCTAGTCACGTCCACAAGCAGTTTAGCAAAGGAGAAAAAAGTTGCAATACATCACGTGACAATGCTGTGACAATGCAATTTTGACTCTGAAATAGATCAATAAGAGCCCTGGTGGCACAGCAGACTAAAGCACTATTATTAACATCAGCTGCCTGCAATTACTGCAAGTTCAAATATCACCAGGTTCAGGGTTGACTCAGCCTTCCATCCTTTCTAAGGTAGGCAAAATGAGGACCCAGATTGTGGGGGCAATAAGCTGACTTTGTATAAATATACAAAAGTATGAAGGCTATTGCTTAACGCATTGTAAGCCGCCCTGAGTCTCTGGAGAAGGGCGGCATATAAATCAAATAAAAAAAAAATATGGACCAAATTCTTTGGCTGCGTCAAAGGCACTTGAACTGCTTTGTTGCATAATGAAATCCATTACAGAAATAAATCTTACAGAACTCTATCAAAGAATAGACTATTTTTAATTAATATTAAAGAATTAATGGAAAATATTTTTAATGTGGACATTTCACTAATGTTTAAAACATAAACTAAGGAACTAGAATTTTCAATAAAGTCATAGCAAGCATGCAGATTCTTAAAAATGTTAAAATGCTACCTACCAAGTTGAGACTGAAGTTGATTTATCAAAAATGTATTTAGGATGTGGACTCTCCACACAATGTATTTGAAAGGACAAACATATTTTTTTTTAATGTTAAAGAAGCAATGAAATTTGAGAGCTCATTGGCTGATGTAACGGATTTACGATCTTTTAGTACTTTTGAGGACAGTGTACATACTTTTTATTAAGAAATTTACTTACAATAAAAAAAGAATAAATATCTGAAGAAGCAACTTACAACCTTTATTATTGCAATTTTTGTAACTCTTCACCCTTAGTTTATAACCAATAATCTCTTTATCCCATATCCCATCACTTACCGCTAGACAAATCCATTAAGTACCATATTTTCAGTATTAGTGACAGCATAAAATCCATTAAAATAAATTTATTTATTTATTTATTTATTTATTTATTTATTTATTTATTTATTTATTTATTTATTTATTTATTAAATTTATATACCGCCCTTTTCCCTGAGGACTCAGGGTGGTGTACAGCCAGAATTAAAAAACATGAAATACAAATATTAAAAACAATTAAAATATATATAAATTTGGCCCAAAATTAAAAATACAAACCAATTAAAACATTTAAAATTTCTTCTTAAGCCAGCCTGGCTTGCTGGAAAAAGTGGGTTTTAAGGGCACGACGGAAGGCATTAAGGTCTTGGATTCTCCTTATCTCTGGGGGCAACTGATTCCAGAGGGTAGGTGCCCCCACAGAGAAGGCCCTCCCCCTGGGGGTCACCAGCCTACATTGATTTGCTGATGGCACCCTGAGGAGGCCCTCTCTGTGGGAGCGCACGGGACGATGGGAGGTCGTCGGTAGCAGCAGGCGGTCTCAAAGATAGCTAGGCCCGATGCCATGGAGCGCTTTAAAGGTGATAACCAACACCTTGAAGCATACCCGGAAGACCACTGGGAGCCAGTGCAGCTCGCGCATGAGTGGTGTTACATGGGAACGCCATGCTGCTCCCATCACTACCCACGCTGCTGCATTCTGGACCAGTTGGAGCCTCTGGGTGCCCTTCAAGGGGAGCCCCATGTAGAGAGTGTTGCAGTAGTCAAGGCGAGAGGTGATGAGGGTGTGAGTGACTGTGCACAGGGTGCACAGAAATGACACTTTTTTAATCTTCATCAAATAAACCAACTTTACATTCCTTCCTTATACTTAATCTCAATCTTCAGCCCATTCAAATAATAAAGAATTTTATTCTTTTTCACTTTTTCTTTGTTCCTTCACATAAGATTCTTCAAAGCTTTAACAAACCCTTTTCTAAATCTTATATAAAACAATGATCCAGTTAATAAACACTCTTGGTTTATTATTATATTTCCAATTTGGTTTTTAAAACATCAACCAGATTGTTGTTTTTTTGCAGGTCCAGTGAGACACCCTTTTCCATATCATTCTCAATACCTGCCATTCATAAATTTGTTTTATGCCATTTTTGTTTTGTCAAATAAATCTTATCATCTGCCATTTCTTCCATAAGATCTTCTGAACATCTTTTATTCATAGAAGCAGACATTGACATTGACATGGTTGATACTAATGTCTGATTCCATTTTTCAAAAGTGTCCTTCAGTATGTTCAATGTTACAAAGTTTTGTATTATTTTATAGGTAAAGGTAAAGGTTCCCTTTGCACATATGTGCTAGTCATTCCCGACTCTAGGGGGTGGTACTCATCTCTGTTTCAAAGCCAAAGAACCAGCACTGTCCGAAGATGTCTTCATGGTCATGTGGCCGGCATGACTAAACACCAAAGGCGCATGGAATGCTGCTACCTTCCCACCAAAGGTGGTCTCTATTTTTCTACTTGCATTTTTTATGTGCTTTCAAACTGCTAGGTTGGAAGAAGCTGGGACAAGCAATGGGAGTGGCACTAGGGATTCGAACTGCTGAACTTTCGATCAACAAGCTCAGTGTCTTAGCCACTGAGCCACCGCTCAGTTTTTTATACATCCTAATTAATTAGCTCTTAATCTGTTTTATTTTTCTCCTTTAATTAAAATTGTTAGTTTCCTCTACCGTCCAATTTTTAAAATTACTTTATTTCATTGTGCAAATGTCTGAACAAATCTACTTCATACAACAAAGAACCTTTAAAATTAATTCCAAAATCTTATTCCTAATAAGAACCCTTAATCTGTTTATTACTTTCTATGATCAAAGTCTTATTTAGCTTTTTGCTATTTATTTCAATTTTTATGAAAATTTTTAAACTTATAATTAGCATGAATTATTTTATTTTTCCCTTTCATTTATCTTCTATTTTCCATTTCTTTACCATTAACTATGATGGACCTAATATACAAAGAATATATAAAGTCTAAGTGGTGCAATTCAGGGGCCTGATCTGTAAGAGATGGGCGATGGGAAGTAATAAAAATGCATAGAAACTTTGGAAACTAAACAACCCCCTGAAACACCTTGAGCATCCTCTACCTGCAAACATATTCATGGCCTTCAGTATGGAAATACCAACTTGTTAGTTTAAAAAAATAGTTGTTTTCATTTCTTCAGACTTTTGCAGTATGGAAAGGATAAATACAGTATGGGATCTCTCTCTTTGAAACTTTCTCTCTTCCTCATTTCCATATACTTCTCAGGTAGGAACAGAAAGGTCAGAAACTTAATGAAGTCCATTAGGATTTCGGCCACAACTCTTGCAGAACCTTCCCATCAACCCCATTGACTAGAGCTGATCCAAACATCCTCCTGAGTTTTCTAAAAATAACTTGTTTCTTAATAAATACAAACAATTCAACTCAGACAGGTGGTAGCATCTAGAAGTTCCCATTCCAAATAACAGTTTAAAAAAACTCGGCAGAGTTGTTTGCTATCACCTTGAAACTGATCTAGTAGGAGACATATGTTTTGAAAACTCTGTAGCCACCAGCACATGGAGGAAAACAACCAAAGAAAAGAAGGGGATTTTCTTCTTGATAGGGAGTGAATGGTCCAGAGCAAGGGTGCAAACTCACTTTGTCATGGCAACTTCATGTGACGTATTGGGACTTTTTTCCCCTTCGCTAAACTGGGTGTGGGTGTGGCCAGTGCGTGATGCATCCAGCCCATGGGCCGTGAGTTTGACAGCCCTGGTCCAGAGAAAAAGAAATATAAAGGCACAATAAGAAAAAAAAAAAGCAAGTATAAGAGTACAAAGTGCAAGTATAAGAGTTGCAAGTACTGCACATGCTGGCCAGTAACTGAAAAAAAGAAGAAGTAATCCCAAGGAGAGGAATTAAGGCAGAACTGTATCTGTAAGAACAAAGCATTGTTACATAACAGCAATGCTATAGACTAGAGTATAATAGTAAAAACGAAATGTTGTGATAATAAGTATATAGTATAGAGAAAATACTATATATCGAATAGTAATCAAATACTGTAATTTTATAGTAATAATAACTAATGTAGTAGTATAGAAATAATAGTAATAAAATATAGGACAGGACAATAGATCCCACTCATATGTAGATCTCTTAATTTCACATTTTACATTATCTCCTTTTTTTTCCTAAATTAAAACTTTCCAGTATGATTCCTAATATGATTTGATTGCTTATTTGTTCCCTATGATTATCATTAAGTGTTGTACCTTATGATTCTTGATGAATGTATTTTTTCTTTTATGTGCACTGAGAGCGTATGCACCAAGACAAATTCCTTGTGTGTCCAATCACACTTGGCCAATAAAGAATTCTGTTCTATTCTATTCTATTCTATTCTATTCTATTCTATTCTATTCTATTCTATTCTACTCTACTCTACTCTACTCTACTCTACTCTACTCTACTCTACTCTATTCAATCCTTATAAGGAAATATTTAAAAACCTATCTGTCCAGGTCCCTTTGGTGACTCTTTCGAGTCTGACTCAATCTGATTTGGTACAGGTTTTTTTTAAAGGTGACAATTGATTTTCCAGGCAAGAAGGTCTCAACCAAGATGCTATCCAAGAAGTCAGCATTATGAGAAGGATGTTTGAGGCAGTCTCTTGGCACCATCTTCCCCAAAGAGTATAATGAACGCCATGAAAGAGGACTGAGGGAGGCTAAAATGACATACAGAAGCTTATTAAGTTGTTAGATTATTCATCAAAAGTAAATTCTCTCATAGTTACTAATTAAGATTTTATTACATGCATTTGTTGCTTGCTAATTAGGTAACTGAAGCTCTTTGTTTACAGTGTATCCACTTGCTTTGGAGGGCAAACAGCAATTAGCGTAGGCTGCTGCTGTTGCTTCCTTCTATATCCATTCCCAAAATTACTGTCATTACTTGTGCCTTCCATTCAGCTGCAATCTCCCTCAAGGTTTAATCCTTGCACATATATTCAATAAGAGAGAAAGAGAGAGAGAAATAAAAGTAACAAAAAGCTTTCTTTCCAAGATTTGAATTTTTTAAAAGGAAAAAAAAAGTACTTCAGACTTAGATTCTTTTTTTTAAAGAGCTTAACATAAAATACTTTACCTTTCCAATACCATAGATCACATAATGAATATAATATACAATGCAATATTCTTTATTGTCCAAGTGTGATTGGATACAGAAGGAATTTGTCTCCGATGCATAAACTCTCAATGTACCTACAAACAAATAGCAAACTAATATAATTATAAGATACCAAGAGCAGAAGGTAATAGGAAAGATGAGAAGGATAATAGTAATACGGCCCTACTACATGAGTAAATAGCTTTAGACATAAAACAGTACCATGGGAATTATATGTGGTCAGCAAAGTGATGGCATGAGGGAAAAAAACTCTCTGTGTCTAGTTGTTTCGGCATGCAATGCTCTATAGCAGCATCCTCAGGGGAGGAGTTGAAACAGTTTATGTGCAGGATGTGAGGGGTCTGTAGATATTTTTTCAGCCCTCTTTCTGGCTCATTTAACCCATGAAGGGCCATGGGTTAAATGTAATGCTATATAGAAAATATATTTTCTTTTTTGAACTATTTGCAGAGAATCTGTTTTTCAAAAATTGTATGTGATGGTGGAAGATGACAAAAGTGTCATTGCTTGAATTTTGTTTCCTTTATTTATTTAAGATCTATGCCTGAGACGATTCTGACACTTTCATGGCACAATTATCTCTCCAGTGAGGAGTCCTTGCTCTTCTCTGAACTTGGCTGTTTTAATTACCCAAACTTCAAACTAGGTAGCCTTATCAGTACGAGTCCTCCAATGGCGTACAAATTTCTTTGCAACCTCTTCCCATAATACTTTTGCTGAAACCATTATGCCTTGCTTACACCAGTGTGTGGATGGATCACTAAATATTCAGGAGGGCAGGAAAAGTTGATGTCATTCTCAAATGATCCCTAACCTTTTGGGAAGGCCACCTTCACCTCACTTCCTATGCAACACAAATAATTTTCTCTAACCATTAGTATATAGATGAATACTAGACAAAGGAATGACTACAACAACCTGTGATAACACACCCAAACAAGAATGTCTGCCTACGCCAGATACTTGGGAAGGACTTGATAAATGGATAAAATACCAAATCCAGTCTAAACATCTGGTTGATTGTGTGATGAGCGATAAAAGAGCCACAACTGGATAGTGTGCTCTCCCCTGATGTATTTTGTACATGAATAATTTGAGAGAATATGAAAAATATGGCTAAGCCAGGGGTGTCATACTCATGGCCTGTGGGCCAGATGCATCATGTACTGGCCCCTCCCCCTCCCAGTTTAACGAAGGGGGGGAAAGTCCTGATATGTCATGTGACGATGTGATGACACAAGTTTGACACCCCTGAGCTAAGCCAACCACAAGTTTGTATTTGCTAAACCAGCTACAAGTGTTGGTATTAGTGCAATCAAGAAGTAGTTTGCCAGTTCCTTCTTCCAGGGTATGTTTAAATTACAATTCCAACCTATATCAGGAGAAACAGCTCCTGGCTGTTTTTCATCCAAATGGTAACCAGTCCTGATTCTTCTTGCATTTCTAGATCAAGCAAGGTTAGATAGGTTCTGCAAACTGGCTGGGATCAGACGCTAAGTAGGTTTGGACCTGGTTAATACTTGATGGAAGACCTGTGGGAAGTAGCAGCCTAATTCTAAGGCCTAAAAGCTGGAAAAAAAGAAGATGGGACTGGCAGATCATTTCCAGATGTGTCCAATTAAGTCAGCAGAAGTTGAGCTCACCTTGAAAGTAACTTTAAGAAAATGGAAAAGTTTTTTTTTTTAGTCAGAATCCCTTATTCCAGTTTGAAGTAATATAGTTATGGAAGGTCTAGCATGAGGTCTTTTTAGTAACTGCAGATTACCTTTAACATAAAAATCCAGCATGATGAGACAGCCTGAGGTAATGTTTTCATTTCCACTTCAGGGTAGAAAAAAGCATTTCAGGGGAAAACAAGGATGAAAGAAAAAAGGAGCAGAGAGAAATGCTAGTTATAATTTTACAGGTGGCTATAATTTATGGCTGTCTCTTTATCTATCTTCCAGGTAATAAAAGTAGAAAAAGTCAGCACAACGTTTTACTGCTGATGAAGAAGTTGGTGCTTCCCCTATGATTGCCACACTAGAGTAATATCACGGGTTTTTCTTTTATGCTGTTTTGGAGGGTTCTCTACTTGTTCACTCACATTTTGTCCCTCCCTCTCATTTTCTCTCAATCTCTCCTAGTTTTTTGTTTTTCTTCCACTCTACTCTAAAATGACATCAGGGTTTAGGAATGATTATCAGATTATGCACAACTGCCTTGCTACTTACAAGTGGCAAAATAAAGCATTCTATTATGTCCTGTAGATTTTCCTTGACATGCTTTTCTTTTCATTCTGCTTCACAACAACAACAAAGAATTCAGTATATAATGTTTGTGTTACTCTCCTCCCCTTCTCAAGTCCTTTGGAGCTATTTATGAACATATGCATATTTTGCTCATTCACTTCTCCTTCTCCCTACCAAGGCTGTGTTATTTCTCCCCAATGCATCCATGAAGGAACATTGAAAAGTTTCTCACAACTGTCAAGATGCTTGGACTACTTGATATCTTACAGGCATTGAACAAAGAACACTAATAATCAGTGCTCTAATAATCAGTGATCCAACATTTGAAAGTTCTTCTTTCAAAAGTAGGAAATTATATTTATTTTCACTCCTGCTTCCAAATTTGGAAGTTCCCACTTCCAAAATTCCAGGAATTTTTGCCCCCACTTCTAAATTTGTTATTAATGAAAGATGTGTAGGTTTGTTTATGTTGCATGCACACATTTAATATGGCAACTGGTGGTTTCCATGAAAGACAGACCACCTTGGTTTAAGGGGATTCAAAAGGCAGCAAAAGGCTTCAATCTACTTTCATAATGTTGATATGGCAAAGAAAATATTGCCTAGGGTTTCCATTTCTGAGCCTGGTGACCATTACATGAGAAATTGGTCTGCTGGCACATCATGCAACACCAGTTTGCATACAGAAGAAATAGATCTACAGAGGATGCTATAGCCACCACTCTTCACACTGCACTGATTCATTTGGAACAGCGGGGGTGGGGGAGGGGCTATGTAAGGATACTTTTTTGTAGATTTTAGCTCTGCATTTAATATAATACTTCCACATAGGCTGGTGTCTAAATTTATGGATCTTGGGCTTTCAGTCTGCCTTTGGATTATGGATTTCCTGTCTGGCCACTCTCAGAGGGTCAGATTAGGTAATCATATCTCTTCAGCCCATATTCTTAACACTGGTACACCACAAGGTTACATGTTCAGTCCCTTACTCTATACTCTATATGCACGACTGCATTCCCACTCACGCTATTACTAAATTTACAGATGATACAACAGTGGTGGGACTCCTCTCCAGGCAGGATGAGTCTGCCTATCAAGATGAGGTGGACCAGTTGCTTTCATGGTGTGGAGACATTAACTTGGTCCTTAACACCAATAAGACCAAGAAGCTTATAGTAGATCAGACATCTAGCCCTTGCTTATCAGTGGAGACCGAGTGGAGCAAGTGGCCAGTTTTATGTTTCTGGGTGTTATCATAAAGGAGGACTTGACCTGGGGCATTCACATTGCAGCACTGGTCAAAAGGGCCCAGCAGAGATTATACTACCTGAGACTTCTCAGGAAACAACAACTGGATGAAAAACTGCTGATGACCTTCTACCACTGCACCATAGAGAGTATTTTAACTTACTGCATCTGTGTATGGTTTGTCAATTACACAGTGGCAGATAGGACAGCACTCCAGAGGGTTAACGTCATTGCCCAGAGGATCATTAGTTGCCCTTTCCCCTCTTTGGAAGAGCTTTATAGCTCCCGCTGCCTTAAGAAAGTTCAAAACATTCTTAAAGATCCATCTCATCCTGGGCACCTTTTTTTTTTTGAATTATTACCATCTGGCAGATGGTACAGGATAATAAAAACAAGGGCAAATAGGCTGAAAAACAGCTTCTATCCCAGGGCAGTAACTATATTGAATTCTACTATATAGTTCAATATTAATGCAATATCGGTTTTCAATTCAATTGTACAGAAGGTGAAGGATGTGTTTGTGTTTTATTTTTATAATTATAACATACACTGAAGATGGCATTTAATTTCATTGTACGAGGTGCAATGACAATAAAGTAAACTAAACATAGCAACAAAGAAAGAAAACTCTAAATCTCTGCTACCATCTAATGGATATTTATAGTTTTGTGGTCCATATAAAGCACTCTTACATTTGGACGCCCAGATATAGTATCAGTTTGCTGAGGCGACATTGTAGTATAAGCAAGAGATGCTCCACAATTAGTGTTTCTCTCTCTCTCTGTCTCTCTCATGCCAAAGAACACAGCCTTGCTTCAGAATGCAAGATTTCCCCATGAAAATAGTGTTTATTACCCAGTGAAAATGAAAGCGTCTTTGTATTTTTGTTCTAGTAATGTAGATTTGGGAACGGCAGGAGATCAAGACACTGTCCATGGTAGATACACAGTGTCTTTTCTCAGATCAAAAGATACTCTGTTTTCGCAACCAAGAAAATCATTACAACTGTTTATGACTTTACCCCATCACACACCACAGCTTTTCTCTTATCTTAGTTTGAGACCCACGTGCCTGGAAGGAGAGAAATTTATAGCCATATAAAATTTCACTGGTGAAACACTGGCCATTTTATAGACTGATATATGTATGGGGATGCAGCTTCCTAACTAAACCACTGTGTGTAAGAGTCGGTGTTTGTCTTACATTGATATACTGACAAATCACCATGGTAGGGAACTGGATTTATTTACTGTAGACTATTGATTTATAACCAAGCCACCTTCTTTCTAAAGGCTCAGGGAAAGTAGCATCAAATTAATTATAAATCTGCAATGACAGCAGACCTCTGATAGAATTACATATGAGCTATGCCCAAATGCTCTTAGACACAGGAAACCTTAACACATCTTGCTGTGTTGGATTTATATATAGCTTGAGGAAGGGGAAGGAGAAGGAGGAGTTTTCACACTGGAATATTGAAAATAAGCACATGATACAGATGTGAATCCTGAGTTTCACTTCTGCTTCAGACATTCTACACTCCTCTGGAATATACTTCTAGAAATCCCTAGGTTCAGGAAAAATAAAAAATCAGAGAAAATTGTAGGTTATTGGAATAGAAGAAGAATAGAATAGAATTCTTTATTGGCCAAGTATGATTGGACACACAAGAAATTTGTCTTGGTGCATACGCTCTCGGTGTATATAAAAGACAAGATACATTCATGAAGAATCATAAGGTACAACACTTAATGATAGTCATAGGGAAACAGTCAATATAAATAGCAGATGGTCTCGTGAGTAAGAAATCCGTAGTGAGTATCAGAGAATAATTAAAAATAAAGAAACCATTAGAGAGCATTTCACCAAGGAAGCCTTCAGTGGCGCCATCTTGGTTATTCTGAACAGAGTTCCTTTTTTCAATCCATACCAGCCTGTAGTTTATTACATGATATGTATTATTATAAATGTGTTTGTTGTATGAAATGGTACAGAATTTGTTCCAAAATCACTATCTTGGTAATACCAGTGTTGAGGGATATTAGGAATTGTAGTTCAGCAATATTTGGAAGGCCACAATCCCCATTCAGTTTTTCCTTAATATTTCTACTTGCCTATGAAAAAAAAAAATTGGCTGATATAGAATCTGGATGAAATAAACATTGATGAAAGTTTTTAAAAAAATCATTACTGAAAAAAAACATGTTTTCACTTGGCAAGTCTTACTTCAGGGATTATTGTAAAATTGGCAAATTCTTTCAAATTTCTTCATTTGTTAGCCCATACAATGCAAGCATTATCTCTAAATTTTACTCATGACTAAATTAAACACCAGCAATTTCAACAAGTCTACTCTAAACTAGGTGCATACATATTGGGAAAAAAGTACAGCTGTTTTACTCTCTGGATTATTTGGGCAATATTGCAAATCATAAAAATAATGTTTCTTGAAACATACTTTGAATGCTGGTAGCTTTTGTACACAACTTCCCCTTACTTAGTTAACTTTCCAAGAACCTTACATTGAATTTCAAATATTCTCAATATTGTCTTTGTTCCCTTATGGACTTTTTGCATTAAAAAAAATGACACTCTGATTTATATTTTGATGATTTGACATGATAGATTATAGAAAGAAGAGAATAATAATGTAACTTTAGAGAGCGAGGTTAAAATGTGATACTTGTAACTGCTGTGAAGAATATAGGAAGATTCCTTATATCTTGATATTTCTTTTTTCTATTTGTATTGCTCTTTTAGCTTTCTCTATTACTTGTCTCTTGTTTTCTTTCTTCTAATTTAGTTTGTTTAGTTATTGCATTTTAAAAATATAATACAAATTATATTAAAAAAGAAATTGATTTTATTATACATTTTTCCTGATGTAGCCTTTTTAAAATATGGATGTCTCTAATGTAAGCATTTCTTTTAAAAACAACTACATTTTACAGAAATTTTATAAATATACCTTCTTTTTTCATATGCATATCTCACAAATACATTCTTATGTGGATTTCTGTTCAGATTTTTAACCCAAAAAATTGTCAAATTTTGTTTAATGGTCCTTGCTGTGACCAAGTCTGTTTTGGCAGATTTCACCAATCTTCTCCTATAAAAATCCATGATGGATTGTGTTACATCACTTCCTTAAACAAAGCTCTGTTTGTATCTAATTCTTCTATTACAGCATGAATGGGGAACTATGGCCTTTCAACTGGCTCAGGAATTCTGGGAGTTGAAGTCCACAAGTCATAAAGGGGCCATAGTTCCCAATCTCTGTACTATAGTGAAACATAATCTGAGAGCATTGGCTATCCAGGGATGAAATCCAGCAGGTTCTGATAGGTTCTGGAGAACCAGTAGTGGAAATTTTGAGCAGTTTGGAGAACTGGTATTGGAAATTTTGAGTAGTTTGGAGAACCGGTAGTGGAAATTTTGAGTAGTTCAGAGAACCGGCAAATACCACCTCTGACTAGAGTGGGGTGGGAATGGAGATTTTGCAGTATCCTTCCCCCAGGAGTGAGGAGGGAATGGATATTTTGCAGTATCTTCCCCTGCCATGCCCACAATGCCATGCCCACAAAGCCACGCCCACAGAACCAGTGGTAAAAAGAAATTGGATTTCATCACTGTTGCTATCTATATCATACCAGGTCAATTTTCAAATTCCTTCTTTGTGAATGCCATTGGTTAAAGTTAAAATAATCAAACCCATAATATGTAACTACTTTAGCTCCATGCTTGAATTTTTTTTAGCATTTTTTACTTAATTAACAAGAGATGTCAAGGGATGACTTTGTGACATTTTGAGATTTTTTTTTTTTTATGAAGAGTGTGTTGCTGTTTTGAACTGAAAGTAACAAGAAGATACTTCACATTTGCGTGAAATTGGGTACCAGCACAGAATGCTGTGCTAATAGAAGATGTTTTTTTAGAATAAAAAATCACTAAACATTGTACTTGAATGCACTTCAATTTTATTTCCCTTTTCTGGCTTGCTCATATAAGTAATAGGGCTAAAGTCCAATGTTAAAAAGAAACATCAAACAATTGCAGCATGAAAATGCCGAAACAAAATGTAATATAATTAAAAATAGACAATATTCAAGCCACTGGATGTAGATTTTAGATACGATATATAATGTTTGACCGAAAAGAGGGAAAAAAAACTCAGTAGGCATCAAAAAGCCCATAAATAAGTTAAACCTCTCTAGTTGATTATTCCATGCTTGGACTGACTCTGCTGAGAGAATCTTCCCTTTAATACACTTCATTTGGTACAACTCTGCACAATATTTTAAGGATTGGCAGGAATATATGGGAGGTTGTAATTTTTTTCTACAATCTAAATTATCTGAGTCATATGCGTGATCATCATCTGGCAACTTCTCAGAGTTCTGAGAATGATAGAAATTAGTCAACTTAAGGAAAGCATTTCAACTGGTTAGAAAGATAGGAATGCAGAGATGATAAAAATTATAACAAATAGGGAATATTAATAATAAAAATCCCCAGTAAGTAACTACTTTGTGATAGTTATGGAGGTTGCATCCTGCAAGAAAGATGAATACTATGACAAAGGTTCAGCCATACAAGACATGTCTCATAAGAAGAGCCATACAAAGAGTATCTCTACCATAAATAATATTTGTTGTTGTTAGTTATGAAGTTGTGTCTGACCTATTGTGACCCCATGGAGAACATTCCTCCAGGCCTTCCTGTCCTCTACCATCCTCTGGAGTCCATTTAAGCTCACGCCTACTGCTTCAGTGACTCTATCCAGCCACCTCATTCTCTGTCGTCCTATTCTTCTTTTGCCCTCAATCGTTCCCAGCATTAGACTCTACTCCAGTGAGTCCTTCCTTCTCATTAGGTGGCCAAAGTATTTGAGTTTCATCTTCAGGATCATAAATAATATAGTGAGATGTAATTTATAGAAACTGTATATATTGGATTCAAATTCAACAAACAAACAAACAAACAAAAGCCAAATAGTGCACCACCAAAAAAGCCAAACAGTGTACCACCAAAATAAGCTGGAAAATAAGATCAGCAAGCCAAAGTCAGATGCAATGAACTAGAACAGATGGAAAAAAGAAACCCACAGAAGTTGAAGAATAAGATCAAAGAATATCTAATCAAGAAATATCATCTAAAAACAAGAAAGTACAAGGCAGCACTGGAAATAATAAAGCAAATAACAGCTATAATCAAAAAGATCAGCAGATACAAAGCTCAAACTGCACACTATAGACAGAATCTCCAATTTCAATCAAATCAGAAACATTTATATTAATCCATCAATTGAGAGAATGCAATGAAACAAAGAAGAAACACTATAATTCTGGGCACAGCTATGGGATAACCCAAAGAAATACAACAAGAATGCATTTAGATAAAGGATGTGGAAAAGGAAAAAAAGAAGATCCAACAAAACAGGCAGAACCAGGCAAGTGCAGGCTAATTGCCTACATACCAATAACTTTCTAATTGCTAAATAGAATTGTATCTGACACAGTACAACACATCTATTTTAAAACAACTCTTTGCACTTGAGCAGAAAGAAAATTGTCCAAACAAACAGTAACCAAAAAATAAAAAAATAAAAAAATAAAAATCAGCTCCTAATTGACAAGATGACTTTGGAAAACAGCGAGAGAAGGAAAACAACTTGAATTTATGTTAGGTTGATTGCAAGAAGGCATTTGACTCTCTGATACATGATGGGATAATCAAGCATGTAGAAATAACAGAAGCTTTGTGCAAATATCAATGGCACAATGGATATCATTGTGAGACTTGGATAAGTTAGCATGAAGAGAGGAATCTTCCAAAGAGACTCACTATCACCATTACTGTTTGTCATAGTATTGATTCCTCTGTCAACAATACTGAATAAGTCCATGGCTATCAAACATCAGAACATCTACCAGGCTATCCCACCTCCTCTATATGTATGATCTGATAGAAAAACATAATCTCAAATAGAATCAATAGCAACAGCGCTTAAATTTACACATCACTTCACAGTGCTTTACAGCCTACTCTAAGTGGTTTACAGAGTCAACATATTGCCTCCAACAATCTGGGTCCTCATTTTACCAACCTCAGAAGAATGGAAGGCTGAGCCAGCCTTGACCTGGTCAGGATCTAACATCTAGCACTCAGCAAAATTAGCCTGCAATACTGTATTCTAACCACTGCTCAACATAGTCCGTATACACAGTCAAGATATTGCAATGAAGCGGACTTTACCACCAACAGGTGAAAATAGTGAAAACTGAAAGAATCAAATGGCCTATGGAAATAACATCATGACTTTAGATGAAGATCACTACAAATACTTGGGCATCTTTCAGGCTGAATCAGGTGCACTGAAGTAAAGAAGAAGGTTAGAGCTGAATACATCACAAGAGTTACATTTAAACTTTTCTTTTAGATTTAAAGAGAAATCATCACATTTGTCTATTGTTAGCTTTCTAATATCACTTAAATTGTCCCACTTTTTTTGCAAAGTTTTCAAAGTAGCTTAATTTCTTTAACTACTGCCCAAAGTTTATAATCTCCCTCAAAAATTAGAACATATTAAGAGAAATACTTATCTGCTATACAAAAATTCCTCTCTTGAACTAAAAAAAGTAAAAGATTCAAAAGTGCAGTAGAAAAGGGACACGGCAGGCTCTGATGTCCATGAACAGGCTGTACTTCAGCCTAATCCTCATCCCACAACCACACCACTCTGTTTGGAAAGCCTCAAATTTACTTTGGAGATCAAATAGACCAAGTTACAGCTTCCCCATTAACCTGGAGAAAATAAATAACCTTGCAATAGCTGCAAGGTGTTAAAGGGCTGAGATACTGTGTCTGCTACTTTGAAGATGATCAATCTACCACAGAGGTCTTCAAACTTGGCTGCTTTAAGACTTGTGGACTTCAACTCCCAGAATTCTCCAGCCAGCTATGGGGACCCCTGATCTACTATGTCCACCATCAGAAGTGAGTGAAGAAGATCTTATAAATCCAAACAATGGAGGAATTAGCATCAAAACAATTAACATCTGGGCAATTCCAAAGCTCTGCACATGGACAAACGGGGAACAGGCTCCCACTGTTCTTCTGCCTTGCTGATGTCAGACTCGGGAGGCTCCGGAGACTCCAGAGGTGGCACATAATTATCAGATGGCCTTGGCCCCCTCTCTGCCTCTGATACAGAGCCCTCATCTGAGCTTTTCCCAGACCCCAGGACTGGTCCAAGTTCCTCCCCAACCTCCTCACTGTCCAACTCTGCTGCCAGTTCCACTGGCCATTGTTGGGCTACAACACAAATCAAAAAAACCAATGTATATAAAGTCAGAAATGAGAAAAAAGCAATAGGCACCATTTCTACAAAGAAACAGACAATCTAGCTAGCTGATGCAAGAAGATCACACAGACTGGCTACCAAAAGTGGGAGGAATATGGCAAGACAAATTAATAATAATTGTGCATTGGAAATACCATTTGCCTGCAAGCAAGAACTGGTGGACCCACAAAACAGGCAAAGTAATAAAAAATGAAGAAGCGAAAGTGTTCTGGGACTTTTAGAATTCAGAGAGACACCAGCAAAATAACATTCCAGATTTAACAATAGTCGGTAAGAAGAAGAACAACAAAAGGTCTGGATAGTGGATAAATCACTACCTGGAGAAAACAGAGTAGAAGTGAAAGAGCTGGGGGGAAAAATCACAATATAGAAAGACCGTCAAATAGAATAGAACAACTGTAGTAAAATAATGCAAAGATAGGACTAATAGTAATAGGTACCATGGGTGAAATCCCAAAACAACTAGAGCACCACTTGAGCATCAGCACTGAGAAAATCACCACCAGTCAATTGCCAAAGGCTCCTTGGGATTACATCCCATGACAATACCTATAACACCATCAAACAACAGCTGTCTATCCCAGGTCCTTAGGAAGGACTCAGGTAAAAATGCCAAACCCAGTCTAAACATCTGACTGGCTGTACAACAACAACAACAACAACAACAACAACAACAACAACAACAACAACAACACCTCTAATTGATAAAACAATTCTGGATTGTATTTGCATAAAGGAAAGTGCAAGCAGATGGACTATGGTATAGGCAGTTCTGTGTACACTCTGGATGTTTTGATACCAGGGCTACAGAAATGTTTCTTTCATTACTGATTCTCAGTACTGGTCAATTGTTTCATGGCTTCCATTTCTGATCATGAAAATGTTTATTTTTTTGCCTGTGTTGTGCAAGTTCTTTGTAGAAGCCACTGAGTTCCAGTTTCATAGGATCAGTTTCTTGAATACTGCATGATGCTCTCAATTATATATCACCCAGCAAAAGGAAACAGGACTCTTCTTCATGGTTTCATGGAATATTCTTTATTTATGTCATAGGAATAAATGTCTTTTTTAATGAAGGAACAGAATCTACACTTTGCTAATTAACTGAGCCAGGACTGAAAATGTAATAATTTAATCCTACAAAGTACATTTGTGAATTCAGCTCAAGTTTCTTGAAAACTAGAGTGTCTCAGCTGGATAGGTTTCATATGCCCAGGAAAAGTGGATGCACATTCAGGATATAACATGAACTTTTTGAGTTACCTTTAGAAATTTGAAAATCAGTATGGTATTGTGCTGGACTGAGATCTATGAAATGCCTAGTTATTGCATATGATCAGGATTAACTGTTTGAATGCATGCATTTACTGTATGCCTGAATGCGAATTTTGCATAACTTCTTTGGTTCCTTTAAAAAAGAAGTGTATTTAAAAAACAAAATTAATAAACTTACATATGTTGCTAGAGTTAGATCACACAAAGAGTGATCTAGTTTATTGGATTTTTATTTGGAAGTCTACAAAACAACATCCTGAACGAATTTGTATGTAAAGTTAT
This sequence comes from Arizona elegans, assembly GCA_022577455.1. Classification (NCBI taxonomy): domain Eukaryota; kingdom Metazoa; phylum Chordata; class Lepidosauria; order Squamata; family Colubridae; genus Arizona; species Arizona elegans. The sequence goes on along the minus strand of JAKOOJ010000002.1, from coordinate 68,621,040 downwards.
TCATGGTGGAAAATTGACTAACCATAATCATTACAGGTAATCCTCGGGTTACGAACGTTCCCTTAGTGAACGTTTGAAGTTACGCGATAAGTGCCCCCTAGTATTTGTGAACAAGTACAAAAACTATGAATCTTTCAGCACCATGGCATTTTTTTGCCCTTACAAACAACCACAGAGGCTCTGCAACATTCGTCCTGAATGCTGCCAGCCAAAATGGAGCTTCCAAGAGTTGGATCCGCCCAGTGGTGGGATTCAACCACTTTGCACCCTTTGGGAGAACTGGTTGTTAACTAACCAGCAAACTGGTTGTTGGAAGAAATCATCAGGGCAGAGAACCGGTTGTTAAATTACTTGAATCCCACCACTGGATCCGCCTATCTGATGCTCCGTTTGGGCCTCCAGAGATCTCATCTGGTCCATTGCAGGCTGAAATGGAGCTTCCGGGGGACAGATCTGCTCTTCCAATGCTCCATTTGGGCCTCCCTGAGTTCAAGGTATGAGATTCACTCCCATGAATCCTCAGGTTACAAATGGAATGGGCAGGCTCCATTACATTCATAACTTGAGGACTACCTGTATAATGTTGAGTAAGTCCTGAATTAGGGTTAATGAACATAGGCAACTAAATATAGAACTGTGAACAAGAAGTATACATCTAATCTGGTCAGGCTCCTTGACTGGGTCGAATTTGACAGATCAATCAAAACTAGAATGTTCTTCCATCTGCAGGTATAGTACACATTCCCCCTCCCACTCTCATACATATACAAAGAGAGTTAAATGGTAGCCTTAGCTCAGTATGGAAGGACTTGACATTGTTTAAATGTCAGAACTTTAATTAGCAAAATTTCACCGTATTATAAAGCAGTTGAACACATCTTAATCACAAACAAATGCTGATGGGTAAAAAAAACAATTATATCCCAATTTGGAAGGGGAAAAAATGCTCTTTTTTGGCTTTGCAAAAATTACAGGCTTCATCCTTATTTTGCTTATAAATCACTTGCTCACCGTATCAGATGATAGAAATCTTCCCACTTCCCTGCACTAAAGGCAATTGCTTTTTACACTGTTTTGTTTTGCCTTTAGTTTAATTAAAGCCATTTTCTTTTAGCTCAGAGCTACTTCCCAGCTTCTGTCTTCAGATATTTGAAAGGTGGAGAGCAAATGAGAAGCAATTTGCCCCTTCACTGGATAAAACAATAAAAATATATGCAAAGTTGATTTTTTGCGCAAGATGATGTAATATATTTCTTAGGTTCTCCTTAGTATCAGCATGTCCCTTTAGGACACACATGTTTTTTGATCTCCAACCGTTTCTCAATAAACTTGCTGAAAAGTCTTTTCTCACTAACTTCAAAAATCTGGTTTGTAGACTTTCATTTGTCTAATTATGAGAAATAATTGATTTTAAGCATGATTAGAGAAGGAAGAGAAGGAGTCTTATTTTTATTTTTATTATTTTATTTATTTACTTTATTTGTCAAGCATATATAACAAATAAAAGTATAAACATAATTTGCATATATGAAAAGGATACGAGTAAAAAGAAACATTAGGACAGGGGCGGTAGGCACGCTGGTGCGCTTATGCACATCCCTTACAGACCTCTTAGGAATGGTGTGAGGTCAATGGTAGACAGTCTAGTTTTGCGGGTTTAGGGAAGAAACCACAGAATCAGGTAGTGCATTCCAGGCATTAACCACTCTATTACTGAAGTCATATTTTCTGCAATTAAGTTTGGAGCTGTTTACCTTGAGTTTGTATCAGTGGTAGGTTGCTACCAGTTCTACCCAGATCGGCAAACTGGTAGCAGCGGCAGTGGGAGGCTCCACCCACCCATGCCAGATGCTTTCACACACAAGCGATCTGGTAATGATGGGTTTTGCAACCCACTACTGGTTTATATCTATTGTTTACTCATGTATTGTTGTGGTCTAGCCTTCTTCATGATCTGTCATTGGCTTAACATTGCTTCTAAAAGCTGAAAACTAGTATTTTTAAGCAAGATTTCATCACAGTGTCTCTCCTGGTATCTATTGTTTGCTATCATAAGAGTAATGAAAAATTCCAATGCTGTCTCTTCTTCACCAGACAGCTATCAAGCTTGATCTTTTGTCTGATAAGGAAAGAGAGTGGGTCTTAGCAGGGCTGTGCAGCAGAATCTCAGGAACAATCTCCTTTGGAATGCTAGTGGGTTCATCAGTTGTTGAGTACGGAAAATTGAACAGCTCTTGATTCCTTGGGGGGGTGGGGGGAGAGAGAAGAATCACCAGAATGTGATCTGACCCTCACAGCAAGGACAAAAAAAATTCCTCTCTCTGATCACATTGGAGGCAGGGTGGACCATGCAAAACTTGGCATCAGATGTAAAAAGATAACGTACAAACCATGGACATCAAACAGAAAGATACAGAAGTTGCTGCTGCTGATAGGATTCATTGGAAGAAGCTTGTTGCCCCATGAATTTCATGCAAAAGGAACCGATGATGATGAAGAAGAAGGAGGAGGAGGAGGAGGAAGAGGAGGAGGAGGAGAAGAAGAAGAAGAAGAAGAAGAAGAAGAAGAAGAAGAAGAAGAAGAAGAAGAAGAAGAAGAAGAAGAAGAAGAAGAAGAAGAAGAAGAAGAAGAAGAAGAAGAAGAAGAAGAAGACACTGCTGCTGCCTGAGAAGGAAACCATATCCGGTGTGTACCTATTGTTTTGGGCCATGGATGACTTAGGTTAGGCCTATGACCATCACGGTGGCTATGAACTCCTAAGCTACTTCCAAAGCAAGACCCAGGAACAGCCTCCAGCAGCTCAAATAGGGAGGTTGCTATGTAGCAGGAAGGCTGGTACATTAGCAACAAGCTTAGCTGATCTCACAAGCCTATCTTCAGAAACAGTGTCTCACAACTCTATCAGACTCCCATATGGCAACTGCTACTCCCCTTACACTGCCTTGAGATTTGTCTAGTGTTATACCCTAAACCCAGCCAGGCACATTTCAGAGAGAGATAGCTCCCTCTGTGAATGATAAAAATTAAAATAAATATTTATTTTAAATAAATATTTAAATAAATAAATAAATAAATTGAATGGTTAAATTGTCCCATGGTGAGTTGGCCACAAGTGAGTTGGCTGCGGTGAGTTGGCCGCAGTGAGTTGTACTATTCTGTGCACCTAGCCGGGTCTTTAAAATAAATTCCAGGTGGCCTGCTCCTTACTAATAAGATCACAAATAAGAGAAGCTTTGTTATTAACTGGCCTGACGTTAAGCAACAGGGACTGAACATGGCACCGGTATCACTGGGACATCTTCACTGGGAGTGGCCTACACTCTGTCTCCCGTCACAAAGTCCCATATCCATCACATGAATTAATTGATCTGCCCCAAATGTAAGTCATCTTGTCTCTTGCCAACATTTTAATATGTGATGGGTATCAAAGAAAAGGATGGAGATTAGCTCCTTAGTCAGCTCTATCAGCCCCTCCCCCAAAGGAGGAAGGGGAAATAAATTACATTTACCCAGGGGAGGGGCTGACTGAACAAGTGAGAACTGTCTTTGTGGTCTTTTGTACCTCCTAAAGATCCATGTATAAAAACAGCTAGTTCAAATTTCTTCTAGCTGCCCAAAAAAGCAGATCCAGTTTGAGGAGACAATGGGGAGGATAAACTGTGAGGAGGAATTATTTAAATCCTTTCCCCAACCTCAGCTCCCATTTCTCAGGCTGGTAAAAGTGTGGCCTGCTATTTTTAAACACAGTTCTTCTATGCTAACAATGGGTAAAAGTTTGGGAATTCAGAAGCTAACTTTGCAGAAGCCAGATATCCAATCCCTCCTAAATCCTGGCTTCCAAGATGAAATCCCCATGCAAATCACTACATACTGGGAGTGGAGGAGCAGCCTATAGAAACCTATAGGAACTGGCCCCCATTTCTAACCCCTCATCACATTTGGAAATAAAATCATGTAGCAGGAAGGGTCAAAGTGTAATCATATGGGAATTTCTGTGTTTGGAGAAGAAGGCAGACATACTGGAACATCTAAATGCTTTCAGATGTTTTAGGCTGCATCCAGAGAAGTCTAGGTGAGACAAAAGCAATATCTAGTCTAGTGATGCTGCAGTTAGCAACACATGGAAGAAATCTAGGTGTGAATAACAAATTATTGACTTTGAGAGACCATCAGTTTATTTCCTACACTATTACTCCACCTACCAGTTTGTCCTGAATGCATCTCCTAATCTGATACTGCCTAGGAAAATTCCTTGATCCAGGAAGAGTGAGTCAACTCTTCATCTAGTTGACATTTCAAAATGTCAACTAGATAAAATCCTGGATTCTGTAACTTCCATATATCCGATTCTTTATTTAACATTATCTTCAGTGCAAACTTCCATAGCTCAAACTAGTTTGTGTTCTCTCTCTTAGTAACATAACCACACTCACATTAAGGAAAATTACTGAATTACCCAAAGATTAATTAGAAATGGGAATAAACAGTTCAAAGCACTCTCCAACCTAAAGACCCTGAGATCATCACTTAATGAGTAATGAGTGCAGTTAATGAGCAGTCACCAAGTACTGGCTTTAATGAATAAACATAAGGTTTCTGGCTATGGTTATAGATATTTTCTTTCTATTTTTCTTTTGACTTTCTCACCTCTATACATAATGGAGGTCATGTAACTCACATGCATCTGGGTTTCTTCAGAATGAAATTATTTTTTTAAAAGCATTTAGAATGAAGTTACTTCTATATCCCTCTTCTCTCTCTTTCTCTCTCTCTGACGTGATTGGTGACAGATACCTCAAAGTTTCAGATAACCTGAAGAGCCAGTATTTCTTTTGATAAAATCATGCTAGAAAGCAGCAGGTTTGAATGTTCAAGAGTTTCTCTTGAACCAGAAAACTTGTATATTACTAATTCTTCCAGGTGTTGCATAAAAATGTATCTACACTTAATTGAACTCAAATGTATGATGCTTTTGTTTCCCACTAATCCTTCCTGCGGGTACTACACTGGATTTGGGAGAAACAACAATGTAATAATTTTCCACAGTATACTTCTGCAGATTTTGTTTTCCAAGTCAAGTAAATTTGTAGATGACCAAACTGAGCCGACAGTGGGGTCAACGGCATAATCAGTTTGTAGTTGCTCCACTCCATAAGAGACCTAAGTTCAGCCCTTCTGCTTGAATTCCATAATTTTGCCAGAAGACAAAAGAAAAATTGAACATTGTTGTTTTCCGATAGATTTTGATGAACCAAGTCAATTATAACAAAGCATGTATCGACCCGTGCGCTCCCACAGAGAGGGCCTCCTCAGGGTGCCATCAGCCAGACAGTGTAGGCTGGTGACCCCCCAGGGGGAGAGCCTTCTCTGTGGGGGCACCTACCCTCTGGAATCAGCTCCCCCCAGAGATAAGGAGAATCCAGGACCTCAGTGCCTTCCGTCATGTCCTTAAAACCCATTTATTTAAACAAGCCGGGCTGGCTTAAGATGAAATTTTTAACTGTTTTAAATATTTTAAACGTTTTAATTGGTAATGAGTTTTAATTGGGCCAAATTTATATATCTTTTAATTGTTTTTTAATATTTGTCTTGTATGTCTTTTTAATTCTGGCTGTACACCGCCCTGAGTCCTCAGGGAGAAGGGCGGTATAGAAATTCAATAATAAATAAATAAATAAATAAACTCAGGAATAAAATATGAAATGAAATAGCAATAGCAGTTAGACTTATATACTGCTTCATAGTGCTTTAGAGCCCTCTCTAAGCGGTTTACAGAGTCAGCATATTGCCCCCAACAATTTATTATTTTACCGACCTCGGAAGGATGGAAGGCTGAGTCGACCTTGAACCTGGTGAGATTTGATCTGCCAAACTGCTGGCAGCCGATGATCAGCAGAAGCAGCCTGCAATACTGCACTCTAACCACTGTGCTACCATGGCTCATAAATAAACCAAAGCATGACACACACCTCTATATATTTCTATTCTTTGTTCATAACTATTACTGTTTTCTTCTCTCAGAAGAGTCAGCAAACAATGTTGGATTGGTGGGTTGTTTTACATCAACTAATGCAAGAATGGAATCTTCAATGGATTTTGAGAAAGTGCAGTCATTCTGCTAGCAATGCCTTGTTCTTTTTTCTGTATACGGAGAAAATGGTGGTAGTTCTACTACCACCAAAAGCCAGATGAAAGACTGCCCCACTATTGTTTTTATCATAGATTAGAAGAAAGGCATTTCATTAAACCTGCTAACAAGATGCAAAGATCTGTATTAATCACCTAATTTAGTGGCACCAAGCAGAACTGAAAATGGAAGATTCATAGTCAATTAGGTAGTGCAAATAGAACTTCTGCCAGTGATGGGCTGCTGTATCCAGATGTCCAAGATAGCTTCTTTTCTTATGTCTCATGTCCATCAGACATGGACTTGTCTGATAATAATAGCAATATGTAGACCTTTTGTTTGTTTATTTACAATGTTCCTAATGGAGGCACTGCCAATCTCAATAGTTCAAGCCTGCCAAGTAAGATTGAGAAGAGGGAGTGCCCTCTAGATATCTTCAGTTAAAGAGTCTCACCTATTGGGACCTAGGAAATGTGCCTGTTCTGTCTCAGTCCTTGTCCTCTGGAACAGTATTACCCTCCGGAGATAAATATGGCTCCCACCATGAAGTTCTGAAATTCTTTGAAAACTTGGGTAGTGTCCCCAGTCTAGGAGTGTGGTGGTGGATTAGATCCTGTTGAACCTCTTTGGTGTGCTGTCTTATTTTCTTTCCAGAAGTTCATGTTTTTTTTTTTTTAATTTTAATCTGATTATTTTTAGTTTTTTTAAAGTATACTCTTGTCACAGTCATCTGGAGTTGGGCAACCACTTTATTTAATAAACAAATCCATAAAAACATTTTAATGCCATGCAATTCAAGGGGCACTGTGAGAAGTTTAAGAGGTCTTATTGTATCAATCTTATTAGTCTGAGGTGAGGATCTTCAGGGAGGAGTCAATTGTTGTTGATTATTGCTAGACTGCTGAGCTTAACATTTTTTTGTAAGGACTCAATTAAAAAGCAAAGCTTTACTCCTGGATTTATGAGGGAAGAAAGATTAAAGCTTTAGAATTCATCTTCTGGGGTTGCACTTGCCAATTTACTACAATCTGACCTAAAGTTACGGCATTGTTAATTTAAGAACATTTTGCTTTCTTCCTTTAGCTTATTAAGAATGAGAGAATGTAGAATATAAATGTCAAAAGCTAGGATTAGACATAATTCCAAAGATTTGAAAGTTGAAAATAAAAACCCTAAAAATACTCAAAATAGCTGACACTTCGTTATAATTCTCCAAATTCTTGGCTACAATACAGGAGGTCCTCCCATAACAACAATTGGGACTGGCAACTTTGTTGCTAAGTGTCATGTCGTTAAGTGACAACTCCTGTAGCCACAACTGGCTTAGGACCTTGCTTCTGCCACAGTCCTTAAGCAAATCACACCACAATTGTTAGTGAGACATCAAGTGACAGCAATTTGGAAATTTTACAGCTAATTTCTGATTGTTGGAAGTTGATTGTGAAGCACACAAGTGGTGATAAAGTGACATTGGATTGCTGCAAAGTTCATAAACTCCACCATTTGCCAAGTGCCTAAATCTTGAGAACATGCCTGCAGCAAATCTGACTGCATAAAAATGACTCGTCATAAAGTCAGCACCATTATAACTTTAAATGGTTGCTAAGAAGGGCAATAATTAAGCAACCTGTATTCCAAAGAAAATAACTTGATTAGATTTCTATCTCCAACTTCAAAAAGAAGTTTCTCAGTGATGAAAAAGGAAACTCAGGATGGGTTGTCTCCTCCTATCTTACTACCAATCATTCTGACTGATTGTTTCTCCAACAGCGTAACTTCAATTTCTAAATGCTTAAAGGGAGTATTATAAATATCAGAGAAGGATCAGATGGAAGAAGCTTTGTATTCAATAGATTCTATGAGCTGTAGTGGCACAGTGGCTAGAATGCAGTATTCAGCTCACTGCTATGAGTTCGATCGTCACCGGCTCAAGGTTGACTTAGCTTTCCATCCTTCTGAGGTCGGTAAAATGAGGATTCAGATTGTTGGAGGCAATATGCTGACTCTCTAAACCGCTTAGAGAAGGCTATGAAGCTTTGTATAAGTCTAAGTGTTACTGCTATTGCTATGTCCTCCTCATCTGCCACACTCTTAAACTGAATGAAAATATAAATTTTAGAATTGATACACATTTATCCCCTCAGTCTATAGTGAACAATGGGAAGGATGTTTTTTTCAAATAAAAAACCAGGAAGAGCAGTAAACACTGCTTTTCCCAGTCTTCTACCCTGCTGGGATGATCCCAGCAGGATGTTGTTTTTGCCAAAGCCTTCGTTGTCAGAGCATGATTCAAACTTCATGATTTTCTGATTATTTCCCTAATTCAAGGTTGCTTTGAACACAGCACATAGGAAAAGAACAAAAGGAAATTGTATTATTATTATTATTATTTTCTTGACTACAGCATAGGATGTTAGATCCCTGGGAGAATAAAAGCTTACTGCTGAGGAGAAAATATGACAAATATCAAAGTGATGAGTTCTTTTTCTCCTTATCATGGGAAACATATTAATTGTTGTGTGACCCTCAGTCAGAGCAGCCAGAAACTGTGATTGCCAGTACAGAAGGATGGAATGTATCCAGTTTTAGAGATGTGCTGAATTAAACCAAATCAGCGCAGAACAGCTGTTAAAATATTAGCTTGTTTGCATATAGAGCAGATGTTTTCAGTATCTCACAATTGGCTGAGCCATATAGGCATATGTAGAGGAAGAGGGAAAAGAGGTAGTGTTTTCATAAGAATTTCTACCATTCTGAAGGCAGATCAAATAAGATAAGAATCAATGTACATATAGTATAAATGAATTAAAGATGGGAAGAGAAATTTCTGAAGTGGAAACACAAGGAGAAATTCTTGCTTTATGAAAAATCCTTTGACAGGTGGAGGATTTAAACAATTAGTTTAAGCATCAGTTTAACTGATAGAATTATTCTAGGACTATTCTTTGATACCCCATTCTGTTTTATGTAATAGGGATGGCATAGGTAGTAGCCACATTAGGAATTGTGGGATTTTTTTAAAAAAATGTTTGTGTATCATTTGGCTCATGATGTTGTGGCCCGCCAGTGGCCTGCATGGATTGTGGCTGATCCTGATGAGGAGGAGGCTGGTGTGTCGCGCGAGCAGCCTGTGCAGCCGGCACTTGAGTCAGACAGTGAGGAGGCTGAAGAAGATGTGGTGCCAGAGGCAGAGTTTCAGCCAGGGCCTTCAGATCCTCCAGAGACTCCTTCAAGTGAAGAGAGTGAAGTGGAGGAGCCTCTTCTCAATGCATGAGCACACAGAGATGCCAAAAGGCAGGAGTAGTTACTCAGGAGGAGGTCTCCTCGAGAGTAAGGCTTGGGGCTAATTGGCCACTTCCTTAGCCTATTTAAGTTTGCACACAGCTGGCAAACATTGCAGGAAACAACATGTGTTCATCTGGTCATTTGTTGAGCATTTGAGAGTGAATTTTCCTTGCAAACTTGGTTTCTGGGCTAATTGCCAACTCTTGTAAGTCTTTATCTAATCTTTGGAATTTCTGGCAGGCTGTTAAGGACATTTTTAGTAATAGTCAGTATTTGAAAAAGACTGTGTTTGTAGTAAATTATTTCATTTGCTTGATACACATGAAAGTTTCACTGTGAGTTTTCTGAATCTTGGCAAAAATGAGGAGTCAACCTTTGGCTAAGCTTAGTACCCCATTTGCATGGTGGAGAAACAAACTCAGATACATCATGGCCACATGATTCCATCTGCTCAAAAAGAAAATATCAAACTATGGTGGCTTTTGTGCATGGGGTATGTGTACCTTACTGAATCTGAACCTTACATATTAGGTGACCTACAGAACCAGTGGCTGTATCAGTTTGTGAGCTAATCCTATTTCAAATTTTATTTACATTCATTAGATGTATGTCATTTGTCAATGAGCGAAACATTCCTGACCTGCTCTCACTTTAGCATAGGCAGGGGGATTGGGAACTGAGCCTCGCAGCTACAGTGAGGGAATTGCACTTCAGTCAAAACAAAAGCACATTCCAGCCATCTCTATGTCAAGGCCATTTCCACGGTGACCCACAGTGGCTGGAGGGAGGGACTTCTACAATCTGCAAAATTGCTTTGTTGGGGAATGTGACCGATGACACGCCTTGGAGGGAGGGGGGAACAGGGTCAGAGACTGGGCATGAATTAAGTGAGGTCAGAGTTGGCTTTACTTGGAACGTGCCAACATGCAGCTCCTAATAAATAACTGGATTTCTTTTGAAGATTGGTTCAAGACTCATGTTTTAATTAGGGCATCAGTCAGAACCCTGACATCATTTCCTTCAGGAATTCAAGGCAGTATACATAACATTCCCTCCTATTTCACAGAATCATTCAATTACAAGTATGCAGAGGATTTCAGCTGTGGTAGATCACGTCAGCGGAATATTGCATATAATAATGGGCTGTGAGAATAACCTTGAGAGACAGGAGAAAGATTGCAGCCTAGGCCACAATCTAAAAAGAGAAATCTGTATCCAAAGTTAAGAATGGGATAGTCAAAGCATCTCAGAACTGACTCTCCCTAATACCCTAGAACCATGATGGTGAATTTATGGCATGTGTGCCACAGATGGCACGTTAGCCACATCGGTGGGCACGTGAGTGCCTGCGTGCACTGGCCAGATGATTTTTGGGCCTTCTGGGCCCACCAGAAATAGGGAAACAGGCTGTTTCTGCCTCCAGAGGGCCTCGGGGAAGTGGGGAAATCATTTTTGTCTCTTCCCAGACTCCAGAGCCTTTCTAGGAGTCTGGGGAGGAAAAAAACAGCCTTCCCACCCAGAGGTCCTCCAGAAGTTGGAAATGGCCCATTTGCCAACTTCTGGTGGGACCAGAAGGCCTGTTTTTTTGCTCTCCCCAGGCTCCAGAGCCTTTCTAGGAACCTGGGAAGGACGAAAACAGTCTTCCTCTCCCGGAAGTCCTCCAGAGGCCGAAAATGGCCTGTTTGCCAACTTCCATAGAATTATGGGTGTAGGCACGTGCGCACATGACTGCCCCCCACTCCCCCTGCTCCTGGAACATGATGGCAAAAAGGTTAGCCATCATTGCCCTAGAATGTAAAGGTGGGAAGAGGAAAACCCTGCTGCAAAATTTTGTTACTGTAGTCTTACAATAAAAGTAGCATTAGTATTCTTGGTTTGGTTTCCTGGTGTAAAGAGCTGACATTATATATATATATATATATATCATAATAATTGGAAATGGGTTAATTGATGGAATCAACATACATAGGCAATGCTGATAAATGTTCTATACTAGAAATTGTCCTATACTAGAAGATTTAGTCCACCATTAGTATGAACTTCCTTTTTCTTACTGTAGAACATGCAGCAACACAAGAAATAGATACTATGTAGGACTGACTTTTAAAGAGAAATGACATACCTCCTTGGGATGTGGTGGTGTCTTAGTGACAGTAGCAAATTTTAGCACAATTAACATTGTGCTAAATAGACACCAATAGACATTGGTGAAGACTCACTGACTTTTAAGGTTCTATTTACCTTTGGGCTCTTACAACAGTCAAGGAACATATATTGAAGCTGCGTAAAGCAATCGATTTTCCCTTCCCTTGTCAACATTCCTCACCCTTGTTTTCCCATCTCCCACAATACTGCTGAATACTTTATATGCAGAGTCTCAGTAAATTCCCATAAGAACTACTGTGCAAAATATTCATGATGGAAACTTTTTGAAATACACTTCTACGATGGAATGTACTGAGTGAGGAATGATTATATAATTATTTATTTACTTCTTGTTAAATCCTGATTTAGGCCGAGATACATTTTCACAGATTGTCTATCCCTTTTTTTTTCTAATTTCCAAAGAAAGTTAAAAGTGTTTCACCTCTTACAGTGTCCTCTTTCTACATTATCTTTGTAAAACATATAGCTCGTGTCTAATTTTATATCTTCAGAGAAAAAGGAAACACTTCAGAGTTAGAATTCAGAGCAGTGGTGGGTTGCTATCGGTTCTCCCTGGTTCTTGCAAACCAGTAGTGGAAATTTTGAGTAGTTTGGAGAACCGGTAAATACCACCTCTGCCTACCCCCATTTTCCTGGAAGTAAAAAAAATCAGGGCTCACTTGACAAAGAAAAGGAAAAAAAAACCAAGACATTAGCTTTAAATTGAGAAGCCAAGAAGCCTCCCAACTGATCGACTAGAACCGATCCACTCCATGGTGGTAGATTGGCAATTGAGGCCAAGCTGCCTGAAAGTGGTTTCCAATGCTCTTGGTGGTGGCAGAGCAGCAAAAAACTGTTTAAACTCTTGCTACAGTGCTTCAAAGGGCCGCCTTACAGCTGATCAGTGGTAAAAGGCAGTGTGGTGGTAGACCGGTGCGTTCTAAAAACAAATGGATAGACCAGTATGGCTCTGCAAGCAGTTAAAAGCCTGGTAGACTCTGCTAAATCCTAAATAATTGTTTGTCACATGACCATCAAACCACGCGCACAAAATAAGCCATGCCCACAGAACTGGTAATAAAAACATTTAGAACCCACCCCTGATTCAGAGGCATTAAGACAAATGTTACAAGGGTGATTTGGCCAAGATAGTGACGTTAACTTAGGTTTTAGAAACTGAGTATTAACAAATTACATTTATTGCTGGGGTGGGAAGGAAGAATTTGTATTAGCTTTCACTGGAGGTAATCTAACACATATGGATTTTTTTCTCCAAAGGAAATAATCATTACTTTTGCTAATTAATTTTTGATTGGCTCTATCAGGAATGTACAAAACCCTTGAGGACTCTTTGAAAAGCCACAATTTAGTTTGTGTCTTCAGAACCATAGGATTCATACTCTTCTGTTTTTACAAAAAGAAATATCCAACAAAAATGGAAAAGACTTGCACAAACCATTCAAATTCTGCCTTTGAAAGAGCTAGAAAATAGCTAGAACTATGCTCTTTTACTGCTGGGTAGAACACTTAAAAGAAGCATTAAATTCGCCAGAGTTGCAATCTGCCAATGATTTTTATACTGATAAATTTCCTGAAAAGATGGATGAGAATATGAGAACAATTACTTTCAGTAAAAGTTATTAGAGCAGTAAGATCATTGAAGATTAACAAAGCTGCAGGGTCAGAACAAATCAACAACAATTTTACTTGAAATTGGTGGGATCACCATGATCCAAAAGCTGGTGGCAATATTGGTGGCAACAGTATGTCCCAGCTGAGTGGAGGAGTGATCATGAAAATACTAAAGAAAGGTAATACCAATGATTGTAATAACTGGAGAGGCGTTGACATTATTCTTGATGCCCAGCAAGATCTGTATTGTCTTGCTCAGATAACTCCTTAATGTTGTAGATGAAATTCTGTGTGATGAACAAGCTGGCTTCCTCCATGGAAGATCAAATTGTGATCTGTTATTCATGAAACATAACATTATTGAACACTGTTTTCAATTCCAGTGACCAGTGATGATCAATTTCATTGACTCCCAAAAAAGCTTTGGACAGCATATATACAGAGGGTTAGGGTAGAAACTATCAGAAACTATGGCATTGCCCAGCAATATATCAACATTTTTTGGAGTCTGTACCTGAATTTCACTTGCTGTGTAAGTATCGACAAGGACATTAAGTTTTTCAGCATCATCACAGAAGTTCAAGATTGCGTTCTATCTCAATTTTTGTTTCTTCTGAATATGTATGAGAAGAGCCACAAACTAATTGAACTTTGGAATTCCATAGAAAGATAGTTCTAGTTTACAGACCTTGACTTCATAGATGATATCACACTAGCAGAAACCAGGGTAAGTCTATAAGACACAACTGAAAAACTGGAAACGTAGGTCTCCAAAATCGGACTACAGATTAGTATCACCAAAACAAAGGTGATACGAATGAGAAATGTGAGAAGAACCAAAACTCCTTGTCAGGTGCAAATACTTCAAGGAAGTAGAGTAGTTCACCTATCTGGAAAGTACATTTTGTAGTGATGGAAATGCTGAGGTAAGTCTCAAATCCAAGACAGATGAGGGGAGAGGAGGGGATCATTTCAATCACCTCTAATAATGCCTCAATGTACTGCCTGGATTATTTGCAATTAAAAAGATTTTCATGAAAGTTCAGCAGACTACAATTAAAGCAGAACCTAGTATTAACAAATGTGTAATTTTAAAAACAAGAAAAAAGTTGACTATACTCTACACCAAGTTTTCCCATAATATATATTTAAACTGTAAGGATTCACAAGGCTCTATTTTTTTTTCTTGATTTATTTCAAGGAATAATAAATATAAGCCCAATTCAGGTGTACTGTTTAATCTATGGAAGTTAATTAAGGACAGACCTGCATGTATAGCCTAATTCCTCTTAAATATATTTGTGTTCCTTTTCATCCATATTCCTGTAGACCTGAAAAACGTCTTTTAAATCACACCTGGATGGATCATCAAGATGTTCTGCAACTAGTAGAAATATAGAAAAAGTAATAAAGCCATATTTAGGAGACCAACCTGAAAGGCCCTTTGGTTCTTATGCCATTTAGTTGATAGCTACAATTAATTTTACTATGAAGTTTAGATAATTCTGTAAAAAAAAATACATTTTCCCTTTAAATGATTTAGTCACTGTATGTTCACATGATATAAAATTGAGTAATTTAAGAATTCAGGAAGCTAAAACCCTTTTCAAAATGTGGTTCATATACTGTTCCAGATTTGTTCATAGTAGGCCTTGAATTCTTTCAAAAGACTCACTTGCTTTCTGAGAAGGCACTCAATGACATACATTGTCATGCCATTTTAATTGCTGCCTAGTGTTATAAATAATAATTGCTTAGCTTCATCTGCTTGGGGAATTCAAACAGCTTTATTAGCAGAGCACTCCAAAACTTGGAGATCTTTACAGATTTAAAAAGGAATATAGAAAGAAGTGTAGAATTAGTTCTCAAGACTTCATCAAAGGCGTATTTGAACTGTTTAATCTGTCTCTGAGTTAGTTTTATGCGGCCCCCCTTTCTCTCTCCCTCCCTCCCTCCTCCTCTCTCATGTATGTATGAGTTATTTGGGCTATCTGAGAGCTGAGGGTGAAACCTTTCTACCTTAAGTGACTGGAAAACAATGAATTTGTGAACTTAGACCATTTCCAAGTAGAAAGGAAAAGAAAAATAGTGGTATTGGGTGTTGTTGTTTTTTAAATGTCTGCCAGGTTTCAGATCAACAACCTTCTATTTGAAAGGAAAGAATTTATAATCATTATTATAGCTTAAGGTTCAATATGGCCTGACTGTCCTCAATAGATTCTACTCCACCGATTTAAACTCATGATGACAAAAAGTTTTTTGCCTTGACCAAAAATATAATATTCAATTTCCTATATGTTATATTTTAGTTTTATAATAGTGCCTTTTGCAAAACTATGAGGTGGGGAGAATGAAAGAGCTATAGTTTCCTAACACTAAAAAATGAAGCAATTAAGAGTGTGATATTACAGTTTTTCCTTCTCCAATCCATCTGTTTTTGGCCAATATTTTATAAAGTTATTTCCATAGAAGTAACTTGCTCTTATTGGATGATGCCAAGATTTGCAATATAAAAATATGACAGTATTATAGAATCATATAAATGCTGCCTTGGGTAGATCCCAGTTCCTGTAGAATGCACAATGTATTGCCGTAGCTTTAATACTGATGATCTCCAACTTTTTCTCCTAGACTCAACTTTCACAGCTGTTAAAGTATTCATAAATATTCAGAGGTGACCTCCCTCTTCCCCTTCAGGTGACACACTTCTATGTTGTCCCACCAACATTTCCATGTGATGAATCTTTGCTCAAAAACAGAAATAATCCATAATTTATTCTTTCCATGTCAATCTCCCTTTAACCCATATGCTGTATTATTAAAAAGCAAACTTGTCATCCTTAGAAAAGAACAGCATGTTTGAAGTCAACCATGACACAATCTATTTGTTATTCCCTTACACTTTTGTTCTGCACTGCTTCTCTTTCATAAGGGTACGAAGGTTAATAAATATATTTACTTTAAATTGACTCTTGTTGAAGATGACAAAAGTTTGAATTCTGCTGTCATATGCATGTCACCTATTAATGCTTAACATAATTTCCCACTGAGCTGTCTTTTTCTATTCCTCTTATCTCTTTACCAAATGCAAATGAAGTAATTATCTAGCTAAATTCTGAACAGCATTATTCATTTGAGAAATCTGTACTTTGAAGTGCAAAGGAAGCATTTTCCCCCCACCTTTGGCACTTTACAATAAACTCATTTTGATTTAAATTGATTGCTGTGGGATTATCTCAGAGTCATTAAAATATTGCTGTATTGACATTTGCTAATGTCTTTAATTAGCAATTTCAAATTTCAAGGTTTGGTATTAAACATGCATAGATATGACTTCCTATAGCCAGTGGATTACACCAAAAACAATACATTTCTGTCAGTGAAATTAATTCTGCTGTTCATAAGATAACGTGGTATTTTTTTCAAAGATCTCTCTCCTGGCAGAAGATGTTGTTGCCCAGTTTCTCTTATAAAGCTTTCCTAAGAAAAGCTTCGATTCTATGGGCAGATTTACTAATACAATATTAAAATGTCCAACTGATACTTGTGCATAACAGAAAACCTGTCTTCCTAGTGTATTCTGCAATGAGTTTTTTTTTTTTCCTAGAAAGCTGCTTTAGGGAAGAAGTATGAATCTGTGGCTCAAGGCCACCTCCCGATCTCCTGTATGAGAAAGAGCTATGAGTTCATCTGATTGTGTAAATTTCTCATCCAAAGAGCCCAAATTATATACAACCTAAAATTAGTTGGTCTGCTCTTAGCAAATTACAGTTCTTCACATTTTTCCTAGTCAAGAGCAAGACACAGCAAATTTCCAGTAGAGATTTAGTAGTCTCTGTTATAGACCACTGATGTCTCCAAAAAGCGTGGAGAAGCTGTATTGGGAAAACATTACATTCATTCTCAAGTGCAATGATATTGAGACAAGAAATGGTCCGTTCTAGAATCATGGAGGGAATCATATTCTAGAAGGCTCATGACATCTTCTTTGAGATATTCACTAGGTTTTCTGTGCAGGTACTCATGCACACAAAGCTTTTTACTGGAAGAGGTCCTGAAGCATATGGACATACACATCAAACAAACTGCTAGAAAACTAACACCTGCCTCTGTCTGCTGTGATAAATAGCCAGCTTTCCGGTGCAGCCCAACAAGATGGGTAGGGCCTTTTCCTCCTGAGTAGTCTGGCTGATTTCCATTGCTCCTGCCTTTTCCCTGCCTTGTGTGTTTTTGGATCAGTGCAGAAGGCAGTTCCTCCTCCTCTTCATTGGCCATCTGCAATTGCAAGAATTCTCTTTAGGCTGGCCGTTCAGAGCTATTAATCAATTCAGTTCCTGTGCCAGGAATGAGCTCCTCCTCCCTTGAACTAACTTTTGAGGAGTAATCTGGGGAGTCGTCCCAGGGAGACATCACAATAGGATAGGTAGTTCAGTGAATTAGGGAGGTATCTATCTGAGCTACTTTTGAAAGTTATCTAGCCATTTTAGAGTTAAAACATGTTTTGCAGAGTTGCAAAGTAAGGAAGATGCTTGACAGAAATATGCAGGAACCATAATCTAGATCAGCGGTTCTCAACCTGGGGGTCGCGACCCTTTTGGGGGTCGAACGGCCATTTCTCAGGGGTCGCCAAAGCCCTCTCTCGCCCCCCCCCCACGCCTTCACTCACCCTCACCCTCTGCCTCTGCTGGATCGCCCGGTCGCCGTTCGCTTACCCCGCCCACTCCCAATCTATTGCTGCCTCCGGAGTCCCAGCTGATGGCTAGAGGGAAAAAAAACTTTAAATTCTTGCCACAGGGCTTCAAAGAGCCGCCCTACTCTCAGCTGTTTTGTGGAGGGCTCTGTTGCTAGCTAGCTGCAAAGAGGTAAATTCCTGGAGCAGATTTTTTTCCCCCTAGCTATGCTGAAAAAGTGAAATTGAAATAAGCAGGGTCTTTGGTGAAAGAGCCTTGATAGTACAGTGGTTTGGTGCACCCTGACATTAACACAGCTGCCTGCAATTTCTGCTGGTTCGAATCTCTCCAAGGCTCAAGGTTGACTCAGCCTTCCATCCTTTCTAAGGTAGGTGAAATGAGGACCCAGTTTGTGGGGGCAATAAGCTGACTTTGTATAAAATATACAAAAGAATGAAGGCTTTTGCTTAACGCATTGTAAGCTGCCCTGAGTCTCCGGAGAAGGGCGGCATATAAATCAAATAAAAAAAAAAAAAAACATGACTAAATGAGGCTTTTTCCTCACCAAAAAATGTAGGTGCAAAACTACAAACAATGGGAAATTTAGGGCAAGAGGAGGTTCAAGATTTTAAAACACAGAACAAAAAAAGCTCTATTTAAACTAGGGAATTGTAATAATTGAGATACTATTAATTGCATATTGTGTTGAAAGCAGAACTGGTTAAGTTGTGGTTTGGAGGAATATATGGGGGAAATTATTTGGTTTATTATTATTGGTAAATATAATTAATTGATTTGTAAGAAATTGGATTGCATGGAAATAATTGGAATATTCATGTTCATTGCATGATTAATATACAAAAAAGGTAGTTATATAACTAATTGATTTATATTAAAATGTTGAATTTGTATTAAACAACTGTATTACATAATTAATCAATGTGAGGATAGATATAAAAATAGATGACAATGGGAAGGGGTATGATATAGAATAGAAGGGAAAAATTGAATTTGATTAAGATTAGAGATGAGGATGAAGGGTAATATTGTTTTTTTAAAAAAAATAGATGAGGAATAAATATGGTAAAAAAGGAAATATAGAAATTGTAAATTTAATTGAAATGACTAAATACTGTGTTGAAAGAAATATCCTTCTAGGTTCTGCTCCAAGTGGGGAAAAAGACACTGGAAACATGGAGACTGCTTGGAAAGATGGTTTAATGGTGGACAGGATCACATGGCTTGATGGGGCCCATTGTGTTAGTTTCTGTTGCTATTGTGTTGCAAATGTCCTTTGACAAAGGATTGACTTTCTGCCTCTGGCCCATTAACAAAGGGTGGGGGGCAGGAAGGTGGGAGCTGCTTTGTCTGTAAAATATGCTTCTCCATTTCTCATCCAGGAAAATATAATATTCTGCCTTTTTAATATTTCCCAAAATATTTCATTCTTCTAGAAAAGGGGTGGGTGCTAACCTCCTACAACTGTTTAAATTTGTGAACCGGCCAAACACTCTGTTCAAAGAAAATACATTGTATGTTTGTATGTGTGTTTCTAATTATTGCTATTTATTCCTATTTGTTCTCTTTTATTCTTTAAAGTTTAACAATTCATTCTTTATCTTAATATCTTAATATTTGTTTTGAGTTGGCTTTCTTCCCTTTCATCTTTTTTATTGTACAGCAATCTTTCTCCTCAAACCTACCACCTCTGTCTTTTCTTTCTTTCTTACTTTCTCTTCCCCCCCTCTTCTTCTTCTCCCTACTTCCTCTTTCTTTCTCCTTCTCCTCCTCTCTTCCTCCCTCTCTTACCTTCACTCCTACTCTAATTTCCCTTCCCTTCCTTCATCCCTCTCTATTGCTGTATCCTTTTATGCATATGGACTACTCAGAGGGCTGAAAAAATTATTTTTGACTGGTCCTCACACTTTTGACCAGTCCTCGAACTTACGACTGTCCTCACAATTTACGTTTTTGCCCTATCTTGTCACCATGGTGAAGAGAAGCAGTTGTGAAATGAGTGACACGGTTGTTAAGAATGGTACAATGGGCATAAATGATGACCATGATATGGGCATAAATAATGATAACTGCGAAGACCGGTCAAAAGTGCGAGGACCTGTTAGAAATCACATTTTTCAGCCCTCTGGGTAGTCCTTTTGTGCACAGGGACTACTCAGAGGGCTGAAAAAGTTATTTTTGACCGGTCCTCGCACTTTTGACCAGTCCTCGAATTTACGACTGTCCTCACATTTTACGTTTTTTGCCCTATCTCATACCATGTTGAAGAGAAGCAGTTGTGAAATGAGTGACATGGTTGTTAAGAATGCTGCACAGGCATAAATGTGAGGATGGTCATAAGTTTGAGGACCAGTCAAAAGTGCGAGGACCTGTCAGAAATGACTTTTTTCAGCCCTCTGAGTAGTCCCTATACACATAGCCATGGTCACCCAGTCACATGACCAGCTAGCCAGGCCCACTCAGTCACATGACCTCCAAGCCATGCCCACAAAGTAAGCCACACCCACAGAACCGGTAGTAAAAAAATTTAGAACCCACCCCTGGTTGGGGGTCACCACAACATGAGGAACTGTATTAAAGGGTTGTGGCATTAGGAAGGTTGAGAACCACTGATCTAGATCAATGTTTCTCAACCTCAGCAACTTTACAATGTTTGGATTTCAGCTCCCAGAATTCCCCCAGCCAGTAACTAGGGGAATTCTGTGAGTTAAAGTCCACGTGTTTTAAAGTTGTGAGATTGAGAATCACTGACCTAGATAATGGTTCCTGCATATTTCCACCAAGCATCTTCTTTACTCTGCAACTCTTGCTCACAGATATCATAACCATTGACATTTTCCTAGTATTAAGTGCTATGTGAGAAGAAAATGCTTCCTTTTCAGTTATCCTTTGTTACTGCATTTTCATTAAGCTTAGTGTCTTTTTTTCCAAAATTGAGGCATGGATGTGGAAAGAGTCAAATTCCTTGTGATCTCACAGAGCATTAGACTTGCCAAATTCTAGTAGCTGCTGTAAAACATCCTATTTTATAGGAAATGCTAAGTACGGGCATAGTCTGTTATTCAATTTAGAATTTTATCTTTCAGTGTCACTTTAAAGATGAATAAGGGATGTTTTACTTTTTTATAGATAAATACAAAACATTGGATCTTATGCTACTCCAGCATTTCTACAGGAAGTTCTGTAGCCAAAAATACAAATTTTGCACTGGGGGAGTTTTGACTCTCCAACAGGTGCAAAGTGTTCTTTTTAATTACTGGAAAAAACACTCTTCATCTGTCTTAAATGTAAGTTGTTAATATGCAGTAAGCACTGTCTGAAAATTGTATCAAAATTATGTCTCCTGTCCTGATATTTTTACTGATTATAGAGGGACTCCATTCACCCAACCTTGCATGAATGGATGAAACATTTAAAAATACCAGACTAGAACTAATGTCAGAGTGATTTTAGAGTCACTGTGAGTGACTAGGGCAGTTATATAAATTTGATTAATAAATAAATAATTGGGGAATGACTTCTTGGGCATAGTGGCAGGATAGTTTCAATTGACAGAAATTTATGTTGAACTTTAAGGACCATCAGATTCCCTTCTCTTCTCCATATCTTCCCACATTAATTGTAACTTACTAGATACAAATTTAAATTAAGAAATGTAGCAATTTTTAAGAATCTTCATTACCTCTTCATATATTACTTAGTAGGCATTATAAGATACGAAAATTGCATGTGCAAAAGAATTAGGGGATTCACTATCCGGAGGGCAAAACATTCCTCCATCACTTTTGGGAAGTTAATTTTGGTTCCAATCACTCTGAAAAGCATTTAGTTTTTATTATTAGTTTTATTTATTTATTTATTTATTTATTTATTTATTTATTTATTTATTTTTGTTGTTGTTGTGTTTTTTTCATAACTCCATCATTTGCAAGAACTATATTAATAGGCACAGTTCTGCCTCCCCCACTTCATAATAGGAAGTTATTCACATTAGCATTAAGAATGATTTGTGCCATAAATCTACCATACTTTTTGGAGTATAAGATACACTTCCCCCCCTCTAAAAGTGGGTAAAAATTGTGGTGCAACTTATACACCGAAAGCTGCTGAAGCCCTGCCCACCCACTGGCCCCCACCATTTGGCCATTTTTGGCCTCCGCACATCACATTTTTGGCCTTTGCACGCTCCATTTTAGATCTGTTCCAAGCTACGGGGATCGCCACAGCACATCGCTGCCAATTGCCACCTCATACGTCACATTTTTGGCCTCCTTGTGTTGCATTTTCAGACGGTTCCAGGCAGGGGGGAGTGGCAGTGGCGGCGATGGCAGCAATCCCCACTGCCTGAAACTGGCTGAAAATGCGACAGGCAAAGGCCAAAAACTGTGTGTGCAGAGGCTGCGATGAGCTGTGGCAATCCCTGCAGCCTGGAACAGCTGATTGGTGGTATTCTGGGAGGCCGATCCAACCGCCAATCAGCTGTTCATGCTGAATCAGGCTGCGATAATATGCTGAAGGTGACCAGGCTGTTTGCTGCAAGGACTCTAGCCAGATGAATACCGATGGATGCTGGTAGGCAGAGCAGATTTTTTTTTCTTGTTTTCCTCTCCAAAAACTAATGTGCGTCTTATACTCCAGAGGATCTTATACTCCAAAAAATATGGTATTTCTTATTCCACAAGTCACTTTACAGATGTATAGAGAGAAAATCTGAGAGGGACTGAATTAGAATTTTTGAAGGCTAATATAACTGTTTTCTCAGAGATGACACTTCCACTAAAACAAAACAAAACAAAACAATTAGCCTAGTACATTGATTCATAAATAGTGAATGACTCTCCCATCTTAACTCCTTCTGCAGGCAATGCTGCACTGAGGCATCCCAAATGAAGAGATTAAATGAACAGCTGCCCTTTGAATTTTGGGATGAAAATCCACAGGCCTAGAGCTGTTTAAACTGGAGTGTTGTTATGATAAATGTGTATCTAGGGATGTATATCAAGGTCTGATTTTGAAATTGATTTAACCTCGCTGGAAGTTTTCTGACCCTGTTCCAACTAAAAACATTGCATTTTGACTTTCAAAAGTCAAAGGTTGAAATGAAATATTTCAAGGTTGGAACATTTCCAGTAATGTTGGAGGAGCATCGAAATATTTCCATTGAGATGCAGATAAACTGCTCCAAGTTTGAAATGTTTTGCACATCTTTATAATGAACTGTAAATTGAGCAAATGGAAGCCACATTCCAAACGTCTTTCCTATTCTGTGTTCTTTTATTCTATCAATGAAATGCCCCTTCAGAAAGCTGAACACTCAGAACTGTGATTCAGAAAATGGCCAGAAGAGGGGGAAAAACCCTCCCCAATCCAAACAGAAACAAATAATAACTGTCTGAGATGGATTGAGCTGAGAGACAGAGAGTGGCCTAAAGTCATCCAGCTGACTTTCATACCTAAAAGAGACCTAGAATGTACACTCCCTCAATTTATAGTTTAGAATCTTAACCAATATATCAAATCTTAGCTAGCCCCTATCGGTATCCAAGATATAAATTTCTACTGAAATAAATTGAAGACTGTGATTCTGTTAAATTTCTAGGATCTAGCCCAATAACTCTCAGTACTTCATCAATAACAGAAATTACTTATTTATTTATTATTGAGAATATAACTTAACCTATTCATATACATCTATAAGCTTGCTTCTGTATCTCATAGGTATTCATCTAAATCTGAGGGAGAAGTTTTACAGACAAGGACTTATATACCCAGAGGGAGGAGTCAAAGGTAAGGCGGCGTTGGGAATGGGATAGGTTTAAGGGATTTAACCCATGCTAAGCCATAGACATTTTATCTGACAAAACCCCCTCTAAATGTCTAACTGATAGGTAGATTTTGAACATACATACATACATACATACATACATACATACATACATACATACATACATTTGTATAAGCATCACATATATATATATATATATATATACACAGTTTTGACATTGAATAGGTATGTTGTTTACGTTGTAAAGGCTTGGTGAGGATATCCGCAATTTGCTCTTCGGTTTCACAATGAACGGCCTTAATAAATCCAATTTCTGCTAGTTGTCTAACATGTATTTAATGTCTATGTGACGTGATCTTTGTCCAATAGCATCAGACTTGGATATATCAATGGCAGCTTTATTTTCTTCATGAACAATAATTGGATATGAAGGTTCAGTCCAGATGTTGCAGAGCAAATCATCGAACCAGATTAGGTTGTTAATGGCCATGGATAAGCATACAAACTCTGCCTCTGTGGTGGAGATAGATACAAGCTTCTGTTTGCCCATATACCAGTGTATAGGGCTATTATTGAGGAAGAAAATGTATCCAGAAGTACTTTTTCTACTTTTGACGTCTCCTGCCCAGTCAGCGTCTGCATAGCAGGATAATTTTGATTCTTTCGAGATGTCTGGTTCAAGGCATAAGTATGCATCAGAGCTGTATTTTAAGTATTTGAGTAGTTTCTTGATTGCATCCCAACGGTAAACGGTGGGATGACTGACATGCCTGGACAAAAGATTGACTGGTAAAGCAATATAGGTCTTGTCCAGTTGGCTATGTATTACAGTATACCTATAATGGATCTGTATAGTTTGTTGTCTGTGAATGGTTCTGATTCGTTGTACATGTTATTAATAAAATAGCCGAGGGCTCAGGGCAGGGGCGGGGGGGGGTGGCGGTTATTATAAAGGAAGGTCTGGATCCAAGGGAGACCACTGTTCCACAGATAGCCGGATGTGAGTCCCACTTTGTGAAGTGGGGTCGTAGAGTACAGATGGGCTTGTTGGTCACGTACCTGGCTCCCTGCCACGTGGCAACGGCCCTGCCTGAGCTGCTTAACGTTATAGCCGAGGTGGCGGTGGACACCCCCAGACTTGTCATCATGGGGGATTTCAACCTCCCATCTATCGGTGAAACGTCTGAGGTGGCTCGGGAGTTCATGGCTTCCATGACGGCTATGGACCTTACTCAGTTAATTCATGACCCCACTCACATGGGGGACACACTCTGGACTTAGTTTTTGTCTCTGGTCAGTGGTTGAGTGGCCTTGCTATAGGGGATATAGCCATCGAACCCTTGTCATGGTCTGACCACTCGCTCCTTCGACTGGACTTTCTAACCGCTGCACCCCACCGCAGGGAGGCGGGACCGACCAGGTGGTTCCGCCCCAGGCGCCTGATGGACCCCGATAGGTTCCAGATGGAGCTTGGGCCATTTCCTGAGACTCTAGCTCATGACTCGGCTGAAGACCTGGTGGCCGCCTGGGATAGTGCGGCTGCCGGGGCCTTGGACCGAGTCGTGCCTTTGCGGCCTCTGACCCGGCACCGAACTCACCTAGCTCCTTGGTTCTCCGAGGAGCTCAGGGAGATGAAGCACCGGAAAAGACGCCTGGAGAGTAGTTGGAGGACCAGCCGCTCCGAATCTGACCGAACACTGGTGAGGTCTCATATTAAGACCTACCTAGTGGCGATAAAAGCGGCGAAAACTAGTTATTTTGCTGCTCTTATTGCGTCATCAGATAATCGCCCAGCCGCCCTGTTTAGGGTGACCCGCTCCCTCCTCCATCTGGAGGTGCAGGATGACCCCTTGCAGGGCTGTGCTGAGGATTTTGTGCAGTATCTGTATGACAAAATCGCTCAGATTCGGGAAGGGCTGGCCTCTGACTGGGTATGTCCGGGCGGGATGACTGAGGCAGGTCTTGAGAGTGTTACCTGGGGGGAGTTTGATCCTGTGGTTCCTGAGGACATGGACAGGGTCCTGGGACGGCTGAACGTGACCACATGTTTATTGGACCCGTGTCCCTCCTGGTTGGTACTGGCTTCCCGGGAGGTGACACAAGGCTGGCTCCAGAAGATTGTTAACGCTTCTTTGAGTGAGGGGGTCCTGCCGGCCGCTTTGAAAGAAGCGGTTGTGAGGCCCCTCCTCAAGAAGCCCTCTCTGGATCCGGCTGTTTTGGCTAACTATCGTCCAGTCTCCAACCTTCGCTTCGTTGCGAAGGTTGTTGAGAGTGTGGTGGCGCAACAGCTTCCCCGGTACCTGGATGAAGCTGTCTATCTAGACCCGCTCCAGTCCGGCTTCCGGCCTGGGCACAGCACGGAAACGGCATTGGTCGCATTGGTGGATGATCTCTGGAGGGCCCGGGATAGGGGCTGCTCCTCTATCCTGGTCCTGTTAGACCTCTCAGCGGCTTTTGATACCATCGACCATGGTATCATGTTGCACCGGTTGGCGGGGTTGGGGGTGGGAGGCACCGTCCTGCGGTGGTTCTCCTCCTACCTCTCTGACTGGTCGCAATCTGTGTTGACAGGGGGGCAACGGTCGACCCCGAGGCACCTTGCTTGTGGGGTGCCACAAGGGTCGGTCCTTTCGCCCCTTCTGTTCAACATTTATGTAAAGCCGCTGGGTGAGATCATCCGTGGCTTTGGGGTGGAGTTCCATCAGTACGCTGATGACACCCAGCTGTACATCTCCACCCCAGGCCACCCCAATGATGCCCTTGTAGTTATGTCCCAGTGCCTGGAGGCCGTGCGGGCCTGGATGGGGAGAAACAACCCCTCCAAGACCGAGTGGCTGTGGCTTCCGGCGTCCCGATATAGCCAGCTGATGCCATCGCTGGCTATTGGGGGTGAACTCACCCCCACGGAGAGGGCTCGTAACTTGGGCGTCCTCCTGGACGCACGGCTGTCTTTAGAAGATCATTTGACGGCCGTGGCCAGGGGGGCTTTTTATCAGGTTCGCCTGATACACCAGTTACGCCCCTTTCTAGATCGGGACTCCCTACGCACAGTCACTCAAGCACTCGTCACCTCCTGCCTGGACTACTGTAACACTCTCTACATGGGGCTCCCCCTGGGGTGCACCCGGAGGCTCCAGCTGGTCCAGAACGCAGCCGCGCGGGGGATTATGGGGGCGATGAGGCGCTCCCATGTGACACCCCTCCTGCGCGAGCTGCACTGGCTCCCGGTGGTCTTCCGGGTGCGCTTCAAGGTGTTGGTGACCACCTTTAAATCGCTCCATGGCTTAGGGCCGGGGTACTTACGAGACCGCCTTCTGCCACCAATAGCCTCCCACCGGCCAGTACGCTCGCACAGAGTGGGCCTCCTCAGGGTGCCGTCCGCCAGACAATGTCGGCTGGCGACCCCCAGGGGGAGAGCCTTCTCTGTGGCGGCGTCCACCCTCTGGAACAACCTCCCCCCAGAGTTACGTACAATAACAGACCTCCGGATTTTTCGTCGGGCCCTGAAAACCCATTTATTCCAACTAGCTGGGCTGGCTTGAGCCAAATTTTTAAACTATTTTAAACTGGAATTGTTTTTAATTATGGCCAAATTATTTAATTATTTTAATCAGTTTTTAGATTTTCTATGTCTGGTTTTTACTTTGGCTGTGCACCGCCCTGAGTCCTATATTGGAGAAGGGCGGTATAGAAATTTAAATAAAAAAAAAATCAGGCTGCATAGGTATCTCGCTGGGTTTGGTTTCTGTCATGTTGCATCTATGGAGCAGTTCTATGATTTTTTCTTTTTGGGAGAGTAAAAATCCTTTATCTGTCTTGGTGATATGAACTCCCAAATATTTTTCAGTAGTCCCCAGGGATTTGAGTGAAAAGTGTTTTTAAGTTCAGCAGCAAAAGCATCACATTTGGATTTATGTTTACCAATATATAATATATCGTCTACATAAACAAGAACATTTTCAATTAAATTATTTTCCCTCTTTACAAAAAAACATTTGTCTGCTGAGGTAGCCATAAAACCTATTGATTTGAGAGTCCTAGCTAGGCAGTCATACCATCTCTTGCCAGATTGTTTTAGGCCATACAGACTCTTATTTAAGAGCCATGTTTTACCATCCCTATCATCGATTCCTGGTGGGGCTTTAACTTAGATTTTTTTATCTAATCTAGTGTGTAGGTATGCTGTTTGGACATCAAATTGATATACTTCAAGCCCTAATATGGAAGCTATTACTAGGGCGCTCTTAACGCTCTTGGCTCTGACTGTGGGGGAATAGGTGTCGGTGTAATCATCTGGATATTTTTGTGCAAAACGTTGGGCAACTAGTCTTCCCTTGTATAATACATTGTTGTTTTCTGAAGGTTTGATTTTGTAAATCCACTTTGTTCCAATTAGTGTCTTGTGCTTTGGTGCTTCAGCTGGTTTATTATATACCTGTAAGTCTCTGAGGCTATTCATTTCCCTTGCCATGGCCTGTTCCCAATTCTTTCTTTCTTCCTGGGGCAATTTGAGTACTTCCTCATATGATTTAGGAGTGGTGTTATACGTATGTATGGAAACAATATAGTCTTCGAATCGGTGTTTTGTATCTATTGGTTCTGACTGGCCTGTCTGGTGGTGTGTCTGCTTCATGTAGTATTTGGCTTCTTTATCAGTGAGTTTGTCTATTCTTAATGTTGGGTGTCCTTCCTTCCACTCTTTGATCTTAACCTTGTGATGTTTAGTTCTATATTTTTTGTGGTCTTTTGCATTGTCTGGTTGGTTTCTGTTATCTTGTTTGAGTATAGAATGTTCTCTTTTAAAGGAAATATTGTTTAAGTGTATTTTTGACCAGTTGGAGTGATTGTGAAACTCTGCTGATCATGATACTATGAATTTGTTATTATTGTCTATGAATCTAAAACCTTTTGTCCCTGGTTCATATCCTATGAATCTCAGTCTCTTGGAGACCTTGTCTCCTTTCCTTCTTAATTGTTTGGGTATGTGAACATTGGCGGTGACACTGAATACATGTAGGTGTGCTAGGTTGGGTTTTCTTTTCTGCATTATTTCATATGGTGTTTTGTTTATTATGCTGGACCATAGTCTATTTAGTGTATAATTGGAGTAAAAGAGAGCTTCTGACCAAAAAACCTGATTCATCCCTGCGTCTTCTAGAACGCATCTCATCATGGTTTGGAGAAATCCATTTCTGCATTCCAACACTCCGTTCTGAAAGGCTGAAAAAGGAGAAGAGGTGAAACACAATATGCCATGTTCTTTTAGCCATTTTGAGAAATCCCTGGACATATACTTGGAGCCTTGGTCTGTCATTATTTGTCTGATCCTAATGTTATGTTGGACTTCTATCCTTTTGTAAAACTCTTTGAATTTCTGGAATGCCTCGCTTTTCTTCCTAAGAGTGTATACAAAGCTGTAATGACTAAAGTCATGTACAATTGTTAAAAAGAATCTTTCTTTGTATCTAATAGAAGGTTTAAGTGGGCCTACCAGGTCCATATGCATTAATTGAAAAAATAGAGTTAGTGGTGTGTCCTGACTTTTTTGGTCTTGGCTTTACCTTCATTTCATTTTTCATTTCATTTTATTTGTTTTATATACCTTAAGTTTCGAACTTTTACAGACAGAGCATTCGAGGTAATTTTCACAACTTTTTACTTTCAAACCTTCAGTACAGTTAACCATCTTTTTTATAACTGGGAAACTAATGTGGCCCAACCTTCTGTGAAGGAGATGGGCGCAATTGTCTTGTATGGGTTTCCCTATAGAAAATGCATTATCTTTAGGCAAATTACAATCATTGTCAGCATTTTTTAGATCAATCCCCTCTATTTCTCTATTCCTTTTTACATTGGTTGAACTTGCATATACACATTGTTGACTACTCTTTTTTTGGTACAAAATATGATAAACCACTGTTTACTATGACATCTCCTATTCCTTCGCCATTATTGGACATGAATACTCTACCATTTTTTTTATTGCAAGAGTTTTACAATTACATTTTCACCCCTTTCCCCCCCTCCACCCACCCCAAACTTCCCAACCTCCCTAACCCACCCTAACCCTCCCCCCCCGGACTTCCGCACAGTATACTCATATCAAGTAAAAAAAAAAAAGAAAAGAAAAAAAAACCCCTCCTTTATATAAAACTTATATAAAACTGGAACCCCTCCCTCCCGCTTATAAATTTTCATCTTCATTACATTAAAATATTTCTATCTTGATATAATATAATATAACATTTTCAAATAAAAGCTATTTGATACTTCCTAGTTTGATATTTGTTCTGAACATAATCTATCCACTTTTTCCATTCCCATTCATAAGTCTCTTGTGAACAATCTTTTAAATATGCTGAAATCTTCGCCATCTCTGCAAAACTGGCCATCTTCAAAGTCCATTCCTCGATCGTGGGCAAAGCTTTATTTTTCCAGTATTTACCTATCAACAATCTTGCTGCTGTTATCATGTACAATATCAATTTTGTTTCACCCAATGTAAAACCCTTAACTATATCCAATAAAAACAATTGTGGAGAAAATTGAATTTTTTTCTTCAAAACATTCTGCATGACCCACCAAATTTTTATCCAAAAAGCCTTAACTTTCCCACAGATCCACCAAACATGATAATATGTAGCATCTAAACAATCACATCTCCAACATTTTGGCTGAACATTAGGGTATATACACGACAATTTTTTGGGGTCTAAATGCCATCTATAAAACATTTTATAAAAATTTTCCCTCAAATTCTGCGACTGTGTAAATTTAACATTCTGAACCCAAATTTTTTCCCATGTTTCCAACATCACTGGTTCCCCAAAGTTTTGTGCCCACTTAATCATATAATCTTTAACCAGTTCAGTTTCTGAATCCCTTTCTAACAAAACATTATAAAGCCTTTTAATATGCATTGGACCTTTCTCCTTAATGTGTCTAACCAATTCTTCCTCATGCAACATAATACCAGTTTTTTGGTCCTCTTTCCATCTCAATTGTAGTTGATTATATTGTAACCAAGTTAAATTAATCCCTTCATCCAACAGTGTCTGTAGTGTCTTCAACTGCCATCTGCCCGCATCTGTAAAAAGAACCTCTTTGTATAAAACCCCCCTGAGTGACATTATATTTGTATTCCACATAATATGACCAAGATCCAGCCATAGCGGTATTTTATAATCCCATTTGTATCGGTGCTTCTTCCAAACTCTCATCAAAGAGTCTCTAAGTATATGGCTTTTAAATACTTTATCCACTTTGTTGTCATAAAATAAGTACGCATGCCATCCAAATTCAAGATCAAAACTTTCTGTATTCATTATTCCAGTCTTTTTCCTTCCAAACCAATCACTTACTAGAGTCAAAGCTGCTGCTTCATAATATAGTTGTAGGTTTGGAAGTTTAAGGCCTCCCCTTTCTGGAACATCTTGCATGATTTTCAATTTCACTCTCAGTTTTTTCTCGTTCCAGACAAACTTATTCACTCCAGTTTGCCACACTTTTAGTTGTTTATCACTTTTAAGCACCGGAATCATTTGAAACAAAAAAAGAAATCTTGGCAAAATGTTCATCTTAACTGCTGCTATTCTTCCAAGTAAAGACAGCTGCAGTTTTTTCCAAGTCTCCATATCTTTCTGCACCTCTCGCCACAACACCTCATAATTATTTTGAAACAATTTCATATTTGATTCTGCAACTTGAACTCCTAGATATTTTACCTTTGGTACAATCTCAAAACCTGCCCTCCTTTCAAGCTCGTGTTTACGATCTTGTGTCATATTTTTGACTATCATCTTGGTTTTTTTCTGGTTCAGTCTAAAACCTGAAACTTTACCATAGTCTTGTATAATGTCCTTCATCTGGATTAATGATTCCATTGGCTGTGTTAGGGTAACAACCAGATCATCTACAAATGCCTTTATTCTGTAATCCTCTTGCCTTATCATTATACTTTTCAAGATATTAGAATCCCGTATTGTATTTAACAAGACTTCTAGTGTTAAAATAAACAACAGTGGGGATAACGGACATCCCTGTCTTGTTCCTTTTTCAATTTTAAACTCTGTTGTCAAACTTCCATTAATAATAATCTGTGCCTTTTGCTCTTGGTAAATTGCTGAAACTGCCTGTATAAATTGATCCCCAAAGTCCATCTTTTTTAAAGTCTTTAGTAGAAAGTTCCAGTCCACTCTATCAAAGGCCTTCTCTGCATCCAAGAAGACCAGCACTGCAGGGATCTGTTTATTCTTCTCAAGATATTCCAATAAATCTATTACTTGCCTTACATTATCCTTCATGTATCTACCCTCGATAAATCCCGCTTGATCATCATGAATCACCTTTTGGATTACTGGCATCAACCTGTTGGCTAGTACTTTAGCATAAATTTTATAATCAGTATTCAAAAGAGATATTGGTCTATAATTCTCCGGTTTTTTAGGACCTACTTGCTCTTTTGGTATCAAAGAAATATAAACTGTTGTCCATGATGGGGGTATTCTACCCCCTTGTTGAATATTACAAAATAAATCTCGAAGTTGTTCCACCATTTCTGCTTGCAAGGCTTTATAATACACTGCGGTCAAACCATCCGTTCCAGGAGCTTTAGCTGTTTTTAATTTTTTAATTGCTGCTATTATCTCCTCGTCTGTTATAGGATAATCCATTCTTTCCTTTTGTTGGTCAGTGATTTTTGTAATTCTTTTATTATCTAAGTATTTTTCTATAAGTCCATTCTGCACATCATCTTTAGCATATAATTTAGTATAATAGTCCACAAAAGCTTCTTTAATTAATTTTTGTTGAAAGATTTCTTTCCCTCCAATATCAATACTATCAATAGTCCGTACACTCTGCTTTTTCCTTAATGTATAGGCCAACCATCTGCCCGGCTTATTGGCATTACAAAATGTACTATGCTTCGCATATTGTAAGTTTGTTGCAACTTGTTCCACCATAAGCATTTGAAATTGGTCTTTCAAAAGTTTTATAACACCACGTATTCTGTCATCTGTTGGGTTTTTAATAAGTAGCTGTTCTTTATTCTTTATTTCTGCTTCCAATCCAGATCTTTTCTTTTGTCAAATCAATCTATGTTTAGAGTTCATATAAATGAGCACCCCTCTCATATAAGCTTTGCTCGCATCCCACACAATTTCGATTGGGGTACCTTTATTCAAGTTTATTTCAAAAAATTCTTTCAAGTGCTTTTTAAGTTCTATTATATTTTTTTCATATCTGAACAA
This sequence comes from Arizona elegans, assembly GCA_022577455.1. NCBI lineage: Eukaryota > Metazoa > Chordata > Lepidosauria > Squamata > Colubridae > Arizona > Arizona elegans. The sequence continues at coordinate 68,588,127 of JAKOOJ010000002.1, read as the reverse complement.
GTTTTCATTTATTCTCCAGGAGCATCGTTCAGTCTTGCCCATCTCGATTTCTATCCATACTGGGCTATGGTCGGTCAAAGTTCTTGGGAAAATCTTTGTTCTTTTTGTCTTAACAAGTAAATCATCTGACAACAAAATAAAGTCAATCCTAGAGAAGGATCTATGTCTATCGGAAAAAAAAGTATAGTCCAATTCTTTTGGATTATGTATTCTCCAAATATCTTTTAATTCCAAATCTTCTTTCATGTCAAAGAAAGTCTGTGGCAGTCTGATCCTGGATTTCGCCAAACTCTTTTTGTCTAATTTAGAATCAATTACTCCATTCCAATCTCCCATAATTAAAATAGATCTATAGTCCCATTGCAGTATTTTAGTATGTAACATTTTATAGAAATGATCCTGTTGTTGGTTGGGCGCATAAATTCCAATCAAAAGAATTTGGCCATTTACTGTATGCAATTCAATTGCTATAAACCTACCATCTTCATCTGCTTCTATAGTTTTAGCTGTTAGTCTTTTGTTTACATAAATAACCACACCATTCTTTTTTTGCGAGGTTGAAGATATAAAATGTGTTCCTAATTTAGAGTTTATCAAATATCTTTGATCTTGAGTTGTGATATGAGTTTCTTGTAAACAAATTATATCATTATTAAATTGTCTCAAGTATGCAAATAACTTCTTCCTTTTCTGTACTGAGTTCAACCCATTCACATTCCAGGATAAACATTTAAACATCATCTTTATCTTTCTGAAGCAATGAGCAGAATAACCGAATATCTTCCTGAATCTTCAGTCTTGCTCCCCCCATGACTCTACCATTTTTGAACACAACCTCCACATTGGTATCTTGGCATAGTTTTATGGTGGCTAGTACATTGTATGATATTTCAGGTACAAATAGTACCCCCTCTATTTTACCAATCCCTGGTATGAATACATTCCCTTTACCTACTACCCTGGCGTTGTTTTGATTTGCTACCTTTATCATGAAATCCACTTCAGTAAATGAAGTGAATAGTTTGACATTAAATGTTGTATGGCTAGTGGCTCCTGAGTCTATGAGCAACTATGTTCTCCTTCTCTTTTTGGCTAAAGATAAAATTTCCGTTTCTAAAACCATATACGGAACCCATATTGCTGTCTTGTGAGTTGTCCCTGTGTTCTCTTACTTGTCTGAAGGTAGGGGACCCTCTACGCCCTCTCCCGCCTGTGGGTCTGCATTCTGGGGAATGCCTTCCCTGATACCTTTGCCTGGAATCAGATCTTTCTCTGCGTTGATTGTACTCTCTATTTCTGATGTTTCTAGGGCAGTCTCTTTTGAAGTGATTTCTAGAACCACATAGAAATCATTTGGGAATGCTGTTTACTCTTTCCTGAAATTCTACCCTCTTAGCTGGCCTGAGATCCTTGCGTGATAGGGTTCAGTCTCTCCTTAAATTATCCTCAGTGATTAACCTATTGGTGAGGCTATCTAGTGAGATATTTTCTATACGTAGACTATCTAATTAGGTGATGAAATTGTCCCAGCTGGGATCTAGAGAGTTGATGATGATGCTCATCATGCTTTCCTCTGTAATTATTTCACCCCTCTGTAGTAATTCTACTCTAGTGGCATTTAATTTTAGTAGATGTTCACTCATGGACATCCCAGGTCTAAGCCTAGCTGAGTGGAAATCTCTTGAGATCCTTGTAGTTGTAGCCCTGCTCTTGCTATTAAATAAACCATAAAGTTTTTGTATAATTTCAGATACAGTCATGTGATTACCAATACTGGGATATATGGCTGGCGCAATACTAGCTAATAATAGACAGTAAGCTTTATGATGTTTCAAAAGACCATGGTTTCTTTGGTGGTTTTAAGATCAGGAACTATACATTTTCTTTCATGAATATGATCTGAAGTTGTTGGTACCACTCTAGAAGATTTTTTCTATCTATTTGCAACTTAGGAAAGTCAATTGGTAAAGTTTCAGAATGATGAGAAGTGCTATTTGCAAATGGCAGCTGTCCATGGTCCTGAATGTGTGGGTAATCACAGTAAGGAATTGGTATAGCAGCAACTAGGTTAAACAGGCAGGCTCCAATTTTTTTTCTTCAGTTTCATTTGGAAGATTCTGTGCATGTGCGAAGCTCATTCTTCGCTGGAAGCCGTCGGGTGAGGAGCTCTTAGCCGCGGCTTCTGAAGCCAGGCCCAGCCTTGTTAGGGGAAGATCAGAATTACCCCAGGGATGGGTCTGAGTCGTAGGACCCTTACCGTACATCGGTAGGAAGCCTGGAAAAGTTGCGTTCACTGGGTGGTGTTCCCAGAAGTTCGGCTGTGCAGTTGGCATGGCGATCGGCTTTATGTCGGAGACGTCGGTCATGGAGAGAGTCGGGAAGCCCGGTGGATGCTGCTGCACTGGTAAATAGTTTGTATGACTTTTGGATCTTGGTATTTGATGCAGCAGCATGACAGGAGGGTGATTCAAGGAGTGTTGTAGTTTGAGATTCGGAGCTGTGGTTATTTTGTTTTTCAGATGGCTTGCAGTTGTTGTTTGTAAATCATCTAGAAGTTTGATAGTGTTTTGTACAATCGGGAGAGATGAAACTGGTGTAAAAACGGAGCCAAACGCTGCAGTAGGGTTTCTATAGCCTTTTGTATTTCAAGTTCTTTGGAAGAGCTTATGTTATTTTGGGTTTGTTTTTCGTTATTATTTTTGATGAATTCCTCGTTCTTTTTCATGTCAGGACTAGCTCCCGCCGAATGATTTGAATCTTGTTCTCTCATTGGTTGCTGGTTTGTTACCTTCTGTGGCAGTTCATATAAAGATGGCTGCCGAAAAAAAGGCGGGAAACTATATCCTGTTGTGATGTGACAAGATGGCGTTTCTCTCAGTGACCTGTTGCTCATTTGGTTTGATTCTTGTTCTTTGGTCGCTGCTCCATGGCTTTTGAGTAAGCTCTGGAGTTTCGCGATGAGATCTTTGTTAGTGACGGGTGATTCTAACATTTTAAAAATGGCTAGCCTGAGGTCTTCCCTTTTTGCGCTGTTGTTTTAGATTCGTTCTTTCCTTCATTCCGTTGTTCTTCTTTTTCAAGTGAGGTGTATGGTTCAGGAGTCTGCTCATTTTTGTCTGAGGTGATTTTTGGTATGTTTCCGTTGGGTGATAGTTGTGCAGCCATTTGTTTTGTTAAGGCCCTAGTAGTTATTCTATTTATTTTTGTTAAATATACAGTAGTCTCTGACATATTTCTATTTGGAGTTATGGGCAACCATCCTCTGCTACCATATTTGTTAAATTTCTAGGATCTAGCTCAATAACTCTCAGTACTTCATCAATAACAGAAATTACTTATTTATTTATTATTGAGAATATAACTTAACCTATTCATCTACATCTATAACCTTGCTTCTGTATCTCATAGGTATTCATCTAAATCTGAGGGAGAAGTTTTATAGACAAGGATTTATATACCCGGAGGGAGGAGTCAAAGGTAAGGCAGAGTTGGGAATGAGATGGGTTTAAAGGATTTAACCCATGCTAAACCATAGAGTGCAGAATAAATACAAGAGTTAGACATTTTATCTGACCGATTCCAAGAGGAAAAGGATTGATTTGTTTTTTAATTTATTTAGATAGAGTTAAAGTAGAGGCTTCCCTGTCCAATTGTGTCAAATTCTAGGATGCAGTGCTCATCTCTGTTTCTTGGCTGAGGAAGCCATTGTTGTCTGAAAAGATTTCCTCTGGTCATGTGGCCAATATGGCTATACGCCAAAGGTGCACTGTTACCTTCCCACCGAAGTGGTACCTATTTATCTATTCATATTTGCATGCTTTCAAAGTGCTAGCTAGGCAAGAGCTGAGGGCAAGTAATGGAAGCTCACTTCGTTGTGCAGAAGTGTGTGCAAAGCAAAATTAGTTATATTCATGGTTCTGCCAGGGAGTAGTTTCACCTGCTATGGAAAAATGATGAGTCCCCTGAAAGTTAAAATGGTAGGTGCAGAATGAGCAGTGGGAATCTTTCTCAGATATTTCTATAACATACATGAATTGTTTCTCTTATAATATGGAAAAGCTTATCAGTATGTAAGTCATTGTGGGGGGAAAAGGTGTGCTGAAATAGGATAGGCTAGAATTCCAAGCTTGGATGAAGCTTTGAAGGATCTCACCCCGGACAATAATCCGTCTGCCAAGATTACAGACAGAAGTGGTAGCTTTCCATGACTGCTGTGTTTCTCATGGAGCCTAATAATTGGTATGCAATTCTAGTGTTTTTATGCAGTATTTTCCTGGGAGGATTAATGGGTTCTTTTTCAGCCTTTATGTTAGCCAGCTGCATTGCTGGGCACTCATCCAAGCCACAGCCTGAGTTTTTCTTGTGTAAAGGAAAGAGAAGAAAGAACATCTCACCTCCCAATGATTTAACTTATAATTATAACATGTAACCTATCAAAACATCCCCACCTTTAACAGAGCCGTTTTAATGGTGGTCTTATTTTCCTTTGAAGCAGCTATTTCATAATTATGTTATACTTCGAAATTAAAACTTTTCAGGGACAAGGGGGGCATTTTTGATGTGATTTTTGAAAACGAATGTGCTGATCTGTGGGTTTTTTTTACAATTCTATTTTATAACATCTTCCTACCACAGAAGAAATAGGCTAGATATTATCATTGCAAGAGAGAAGAATATCATTTAAAAAAACCCTTCTGAAACTGAATGTCAGGACCAAAGATATATAAACCAGCATATAACTATTTACCAATTTCCCTGTTTTTCAGGAAGCCTGGCCAAGCTTAGTTACCATACTATCAGAAGCTCATGAACATAGGCAAATAAAAATCCAAAAATGTAATCTGGCTTTCTCTTTAAAATGGATAAAATATTTCAGTTGTTAAGAAATGTATTTCAAGTCAGTTGCTAGTTAGCTCAATACGTGTAATTTTTGTTCTCTCATTTTGCAAGGATTTTATCTTTATGTCAGCCCTTCATAATGTTATATTGATAGTTCTAAAAAAATAAAATAAAACTGTTCTGTTACTAAAACTATTCCGAACTCTCCTCTCTTAGAAGGTCGAGCCTATCATTTGTGTTATACAGAAGTATTTGAATTGGATTTTTGGAATGTTCCAAGCATTGTACTCTAAATTGATAGTAGATAGTACAGTGGTTTAATGCACCCTGTTATTAACACAGCTGCCTGCAATTTCTGCTGGTTCAAATCGCTCCAAAGCTCAAGGTTGACTCAGCCTTCCATCCTTTCTAAGGTAGGTGAAATGAGGACCCAGTTTGTGGGGGCAATAAGCTGACTTTGTATAAAATATACAAAAGAATGAAGGCTATTGCTTAACGCATTGTAAGCCGCCCTGAGTCTCCAGAGAAAGGCGGCATATAAATCAAATTTAAAAAAAAAATAAATTAAACAATAAGCATACTATTTCTCAGTTAATGCATCCTCAGATCAGGAGTCAAGGTCTTATTTCCTCACTTTTCCCCCCATCCTTTACATCTCTACTCTCTCCTTACTAGAGTGTCCTAGCTCAAGGGCCTCCAACCTTGGCAACTTTATGACTTCCTCAGCCAGGCTGAGGAATTCTGGGAGTTGAAATCCATAAGTCATAAATTTGCCAAGGTTGGAGACCCCTGTCCTACTCATTAGCGATTCTGCTGTATCTACAAATCCCTAATTACAACCCCATAAATATCCTTGGAAAAGGGCCACTTTTCAAGTGGGGTTTGAAAATCCTGTCCTAGGCAACTCTCAGACCCCCAAAGATCTTGAAATCTATATCAATAAACTCTTCTTGGTCCTTCCAGATTCCATTTGTTTATTCCACTTTGAAGCTCCTTATGGGCAAACCCCTTTTATGGTCATTTGATCAATGGAGAACAATGGATTTATCACTGGTTCAGATAACATCAGTCAAAATTTAAGGCCTAATCAGGACACTGATCTAGGATAGTTTTAGTCCTTGGCACTTCTGAAGCAACTGCCAATCACTGTCAAGAATACCAGATGTGTCACAAATTTCCTGAGACCGCCATGTTTTTCATACTGCATTCCTACAAAGTAGTTCACTGTGAAGAGTTGCATATTGTTCTCTCCTACAGTTTTTATTGTTCTCTCTCTCTCTCTCTCTCTCCCCCCCCCCCCCATTCTTTCATTTTCTCTAGAAAGCTTCCCCTGGGCTAATGGGTATTATCAATAGAGGAGTTTTTTTTATCAATAGAGGAGTTTTCTTCTTCCTACTGCAGGAGGAATAATCTTTATTCAATCAATTATGTGAAAAGGCAACCGGATAACAACACTAAACAATCTTAGCCAGTAATATCCAGTCCTCGTTTGATTGAATATTTCTTTTGCATCCAGGAGCTCCAGAGTTGATCAGTCTCTTTTCCACTAATGTTCTTACTTTTTGGTAAGAAGTATGCAAAGACAAGGTATGTGAGGTGTTTGCATATCAATGTAGCTTACTGTTTTAGCTATGCAATAAACAATACCCATCTGCAGTTACCATTTCAGTAGATTTTAATAGGATAAGGTCTTTCCCAAGGACCTCGGATAGGTACTTATTTGGCATTTGCACAATTACATTTTTTATTTTTATTTTTTATTCATTTCCTTATTTTTATCCTGCATTTATTATTTTTATAAATAACTCCTGGCAAACGTACATAATGCTTCCTCCTCCTATTTTTCACCATTACAACAACCTTGTTAGGTGGATTGAGCTGAAAGAATCCAGCTGTCACAAGGTCACCAAGCTGGCAAGCTGGTTTCTAGCTAGTGCCCTAGCCACTAGACCAAACTGCCTCTATTCTCATTAAAAGAAGCAGAAGCAGAATTGCATTGAAATATGCAATGATGTTTTCTGCACCTTATGGGGATTAAGTCATATATTGCTTCTGCACAGACGAAAATAAGAAACCGAAATACTTAGTGCTGGATTCCATGTTATTAGCTGAAGAACCACTATTTTCATCCATTACACAAATGATTGGCTTGTAAGGTGAATCTTTAAAATGCAGTAATAGCATTGACTGAAAAATGAACAAGCCCTTTCACCCAGTTGCTTTAAATGAAGGTTTTGAAACACTAATTAATTATTATCAGCAATGTAGTCAGTGCTTACTCTTTGGTAAATGTAGGGTTCATTATATTTTATAGCACATTAAGTTTACCATCAGGCAAATTTATTAACTTTGCATACCTTTACGTATACCTTCAACACAACCACCCATTGATTTCACAGGCATTAATTCCCAGAGAAATGTGCTCAGGATCCCAAATCTACTTATTAAGATTTGTTGTGGTGGTGGTTTTAGTGCCAAGGACAGAGTTAGGGGAGAAATGTAGGGATAGATATTTTCTTTTTCAATTAGCTAGATGGCACTGCAGCATAATAACATGTTATTCACTCTGCAAATTGAGTGGGAAGCATCCAGGCCAATGGCGAATAATGTTTACCGATGACTTATTATTTTATTCAGCATTTTTATTCTCCAGCCATTTCAATATTCCCTGGAAACATACTTTATAACTAAGAAGTCTGTTTTGGATACATGCCAGGGTTTACTTGTTGCTGTTGCTGTTTTTCCAACTATCTACTCCCTAATCCAGCCACCTTTCAGTGTTTTATTTTATCTTGCAGATTTATCTCTTCTATGATGAGATGAAACTTCAACATATATAGCTGGAACTGTGTGTGTCGTATCATCTGTGTGGTTACATCTGCTAGTTTACCAAGCCATTATCAATACACCAATATTGACTATTGTAAAGATGAGTAAGGGTTTCAGTTCATTTCTTATTTAAATGTTTATATCGCAGTCCAACTTGCAATTGTGGCTCTAGGTGGTTTATAACTTGTTATCAATGAAAAACAAGCCAATAAAAAAGCTTACAAATATATAATAAGTAAGGCCAGTCATAGCATACCACTTCTGCATGGATTTCTTCAGCTCTCTGATCCACTTCCCTGGGGGAAAGCAGATCTGTGGGACCTTGCAAAATGCAAATGGGTTGGGCCATTTGAATCTTGGGGAATGCTCTTCTGTAGGTTCTTTCTTTATTCATCTATATGTGGGTTGGGAAATGTTATCTAGAGTTAGATAGTATATGTTGTACTTTCTCATTGAAAGCTTGTTGAATAGAAGTTTAGTTTAAGGTTCCTAATTTTCATGTATCATTGGGTGGTAGAGAGTAGATAAAAACATCAGTGTCCATGAATGATGGTTATGATCAGATGATGAGATTGTTTCAGAATATATTAGGTAGAGACAATGATATATACACTGTATATGTCAACACCTCTGATTTTGTCTTAATCACTACCCTTTTTTTGATAATAATTAATTATATCAGACATATAAATATCCTTTCTGCTTCCAACTTGCTCTCCAATAACTCAACTTTGTAGAATATATGTTTCCTGCTCAGTAAAATCTATTGAAAATGTTGATAATGACACTCATTATTTATCTGAAATCAGGTTATGTTTTGATCTTAAGTCTTTTGTGAATAATCTTTATAAAGGAAAGTTAATTAAGATGCATTATGTACACCACCTCATTCTCTGTATTATTCTTTGAGAAGCTCTTTAAATAGATAAATGAATAATATATATAAACCAAAACAAAAAGAGAAAAAAATGGATGAGAAAGAATGGGACCCCATTCCCAGACTGAAATGAGAATAGAAAGATGGTTTTATGGAGAAGGTATGACTCTGGAGTCTGGCTCTTGAGAACAGAAAGATAGCACGGAGATACAAATGATGGCCTTGTACTTTTATTGGCCTGTCATTCTATTTTTCTTTAGGGTCATTGAACAAGTGCATGGAGGTTGCTATGGAATAAGTGATGCTAAAGGGGTGCTGTAAATATGCATTTTTGATGGAACACACATGACATCTCTGCTTCACAAGCTGCATTGGTTACCAATTTGTTTGGTAGCAGGTGCTGGTATTGACCTTTAAAGTCCTTCATGGCATGCGATCAGGTTATTTGAGAAACCATCTCTCGCCAATTTCATCTGCCCATTTTACCAGATCCAGCAGAAAAGATATACTATCAGTTCTATCACCTTCATTGGGTCTAGGACAACTCATCCCGGCCAACTCGATGTGGAACTTGCTGTGGGACAATTCAACACAGAATAACTCAATGCAAGTTAACTGTACTATTATCCATCACTATTCCTTCAACATTATTTTATTTTTAGTCATACATATTTCATTTTATCCCTCCTTTAACATCCTTTCTTTAATGATTCTATTTCACCATTTCTTTGATATGTCTTTGAAGAAATAGAATAGAATAACTAAACAGAATAGAATAACTAATGAAAGGATACTAAAGGAGAGATGAAAGGAAATATGAATGAGAAAAATTAAAACAATGTTGAAGAAACAGTGATGGATAACAGTACAGTTATGCCATGTTGAAGTTCTCCCATGGTAAGTTGGCTGAGGTGAGTTGGGCAGAGCAAGTCAGCCAGGACTAGACAACTGGGGCAAACTGACACTGGTGAGACAGCTGCAGCAAGATGACTATGGCAAGATGGCAATGGCAAGTTGTCCCATTCTGACTTAAGCTGTTGAATTTTGTCGGTCTTAGGTGGTGGATGTTTTCTGCTATGGCATTTGTGCTATGAAATCATATCCTCCTTGAGGTGAAGTTAGTGTTGTCAGTGTTGAGCTTCCCAAGGTCCTTGAAGATGTGTTTATGATGGCAGGATTGTGGACCTCAGAAGATAGGTGAACTAGGGAGGTGGCTTCACTCTTTGTAATATCCCTTTCTCTATTATTCTTCCTTTTACTTTAATGTTTATATTTCTTAATCTATTTATTAACTCTTTTTTTAGCTCTGTTGTATGCTGCCCAGAGTCACTTGTTTGTGAGATGGGCAGCTATATAAATTGGATAAACAAACAAACAAACAAATTTATTCTGTTAGACTATCCCTTCCAATTTATTTTTGATAGGAAGGGCATGCTATGGGTCCCGTCAATTAAAGAGTATTATTTTCTGGGAGCCTTTCCTGCTATAGCACTTTTCCTATGAAACATCTTATCTCCTGAGATTATTTTGACCCAGATCCTGCTGACCTTTCATACATGCCTGGAGACCTGGATGTGTTCCAGGGCCTGAAGGTTGGGAAATTAAATGGCCTATTGAGTGGTATTTGTCAGTTGTTTTGTCAGGATTTGTTGCCTGCAACCACTATAGGTTTTTACCCTTTGATAATATTATTTTTTATTTTCCTAATTTGTTATTAGACATCCAGAGTCACATTTGCCAGATGGGCAGCCATATAAATCAAATGAATAAATGAATAAGTACAAAAGGAAATCAACAAAAAGTTGAATTTCTAATTCCAGAGGACCTTTAACTAGAATTCTGTAGAAAGGCCTGAGGAGATGAGCATTTGGTTAGTCATTATAAAGTTTTCAGACTTTGATTTTAATTAACTGGCCAACATTATGAGGGGCAAGCCCTTTAAATTACTTGTTGGGTATAAATAATGCATTAATTAGCCTCATAAATGTGCTCAGCAGTGTCTTATAAGAAAATAATTATTTCTCTCTCTCTCTCTCTCTCTCTCTCTCTCTCTCTCTCTCTCTCTCTCTCTCTCTCTCTCTCTCTCTCTCTCTCTCTCCCCCTCCCTCCCTCCCTCCCTCTCCCTCTCTCTCTCTCTCTCTCCCTAAAGATAACTTAATGGACTCGTGATAATAATCTGACTCTCCCACACTATATGCTAGCAATGAAATTTACAAATGAAATTCTGGAGAAATGTTTAAAACTATGACTCGAAATTATTCTCACTTGGCTAAAGGGCAGGAAGCATTGTAATCATACAGAAAGTTAATGCTAAGGATTGTTTTGCCTACAATACACTGTATATGTCATCTTCTTAGTTTCATGACATAAACCCACACCAATTCTCCAGTATCTTAGCTGGATATATATTTTTCTCATTATTTGTAATTATTTCAGTAGCTGGACAGTAGTTGGGAGACAACATAGCAGGCTGTCTCCCAAATTACAGTTGGAGTTTTGCAAGCACCAAGTCCCAAAATTTCATTTACTATCACTTGCTCATAAATAGTACAAATACAAAGTTTTCCAGAGGTGAATTAGATAATGTAGAAAAAGAGGAGGAAAATGAAATGTACCTCAACAAATCATTTAATTAATCAAAGACAAGATTGTTTTAAGAACCTGATGATATGGATACTCATTTTGTCCTGATTGATGAATGTTCAAGCAACCTGCATGAAGATTAAAAGTCATGATAATAATGTAAGTAACATCATGGAAATGTAGTATTAAATCACAGAGAGGTTGAGGCATTTATCCATCCATCCATCTATTCACCCATCCATATATTTTATGGTTTCCTTTCAATTAATTACCCAAAGCCCATATATCATCAATATTATCATTCAGACGATTACATTTCTAAAGAAGAAAAACCCTAGGCATGAACTGCCAGTATATGGTACCAAACAAATGTGATGGGAAATTTACGTTTCAGTTGAAAAATTGTTCCACTATGAGCAAATGAATTAAAGGATGAGAATTTCAGAATAAAATAGAGTTGGAAACATTTTCTAAGACCAGCAAATATGGAGATGGATGGATGGATAGGTGGGTAGCCAATCAGCCTACGCCATAGATAGCATTGCCAATAACCTGACAGTGAACGTAATGTTATATCCCTTTGAGGTAAATTAGTTTTTAAAAGCCAAAAATGTAAAGGGCCAAAAATGTGAGTTAAGCCTTACAGAGGCTTAAGACATTTATTTTGCTTCCTATTTCTTCAAAAACAATTAACTAAATAACTAAGATGCATTTAAAATTGGCTTTTTGCTGAAATTACATGAATTAATATATATAACTTGTATCCTTCTCTTATGGCTGCTCTTGAAATTCATAAATACATTCATTTCTGGAAGAAAAAAAGGCACTTAAATATTGGAACAAAGAAAAGGTAGTATAGATTGTACCAATTAAATTAAATTAAAAAATTAAATTAAATTAAATTAAATTAAATTAAATTAAATTAAATTAAATTAAATTAAATTAAATTAAATTAAATTAAAATCTAGCTAGGAATATTCCTCTACAAATGTGCTACACAGTACCTGCTATTTCTTCAGTTCTCCCACCCCATCCACATCCCCGTCAACAAAATTCAGCTGAAAAAATTGCCAATTTTAATGACACACTTTTCTATTAGAGGACTGATGAAGTGTTGAACTGAAAGGTGCAATGTTCCTTTAAAATGTCTCAATCCTTCCAAATGGAGAAAAACTCTTCATCCCACCCATTGTCATAATTGTGATCATCATTGCAACTTCATAGTTGCAACCAAGAAGAATTAAGAACAGCAGCAGAAAAAAAAACTATCTTCCTGAACTAGAATCCCATCATTTATAATACATACTTGTTACTTCGTCAGCAATTGATGAAAATGACTATTAAAATAATGCCCAAATAAATGAGTAGATAGATATGGATTTCCTAGTGTGGTATTGAGTTCCTAGTGTGACTATTGAGTTCAAGGCAGAGGTGGGTTTCAGCAGGTTCTGATTAGATCTGGAGAACTGTTAGCGGAAATTTTGAGTAGTTCAGAGGACTGGTGAATACCACCTCTGACTGGCCCTGCCCCATCTATTCTCTGCCTCCTGAGTCCCAGCTGATTGGGAGGAAATAGGGATTTTGCAGTATCTTTCCCCTAGGGTGAGAAGGGTGAGGAGGGAATGGAGATTTTACATGCCCACCAAGCCATGCCACGCCCACCAAGCCACACCCATAGAACCAGTAGTAAAAAAATTTGAAACCCACTACTGGTTAATGGATATCATCCTTGGTGTCTTCTCCATCTCCTACTTCACCCTACTTTTTAACATTTATAATTATTTTAATATTAAGACCCCACAAAATATTTTTTTTAATTTCCTGCTACTTGCTGCACAACAACTCCAACATTTTAATCATTATTCACAGGCATTTCTTTAGTTTCCAAATAGATTTCACAATGTTATTAGAAGCTAACAGCACTGGAGGTCAAAGGCTATAGTTTACTTGTAAACCACCATATCTGGAAGGAATGGTCTGTAAAAAATGACAGGGAGCATCCTCACTAATATACATTCTGATTGAATTGCGTGATCAGATTTCCACTTGTTGTGAGTCTCAGAACTAATCAGATAAAGCATGTAAACATGTCTTTTTTATCAAGCATTCTGATTTTTTCTTTTATTCTTAGCATTGCTGCGATGACGCAGTGGCTAGAATGCAGTATTGCAGGATAACTCACTGTTCTCTGTCAGGAGTTTGATCCTGACCAGCTCAAGGTTGACCCAGCTTCCATCCTTCTGAAAACGAGGACCCAGACTGTTGGGGATAATATGCTGACTCTGTAAACCGCTTAGAGAGGGCTATAAAGCACTATGAAGTACATTATATAAGTCTAAGTGCTATTGCTATTGCTATTGCTATTGCACAGATAACATCCTTTTTTCTGAAAGACTGAGTTTTTCAGTGAAATAGCTAATGGACAATTAGGATGGACAATAATGGACAATAGCTAAAGGACAATTCAGCTAATGCATGCAAAGAGACCCTGTTTCTTCCTATGTCTGCTGTCAAGAGTGTTTGAAATGTAGTATACTAAATTATGATTGAAACATTAACATCTCTCTTCAGACAGTGCTACTATTTTTATTAAATGTATAGTGTCGCTAAACAAAGTGTCACTTACTCAACTCCTTAGAGTCAGATAGGATCCATTTAAAGCTTCTCTCTTGTGGCTACTGAAACTTGGATTTTCTTTCTTGAGTAGTCTCTGGATATCTCCAGAAATCTCCATAGTGTGTATGTTTCTAAACCTTAGCAATTTTAAGACATATGGACTTCAACTTACAGAATTCCCTAGCCAACTAGAATTCTGGGAGTTACATCCATACATCTTAGAGTTGCCAGCTGAAAAACATGAGGTAGACAGATCTCATTCAACATTGTTCCTTTGCAAAATCCTCCTTGGTGGTCCTGAATCACCTTGGAACTTTTCAGTAGCCTTCTCCTTCCCCTTCCCCTTCCCCTTCCCTTTCTCCTTCTCCTTCTCCTTCTCCTTCTCCTTCTCCTCCTCCTCCTCCTCCTCCTCTTCCTCTTCCCCTTCCCCTTCTCCTTCTCCTTCTCCTTCTCCTTCTCCTTCTCATTCTCATTCTCATTCTCATTCTCATTCTCATTCTCATTCTCCTTCTGCCTTTCTCCAGCTTCAGTTTTCCTCCCAGCTCTTCTTGTTAGTTTTTTAGGCTATTTCAAATTTTCCTCTCCCGTGAGAGGCTAAACTGTGTGGTAAGCCCCTGTGTGGTAAAGAGCCTGTAGTACAGTGGACCAAAGCAGTGTTATTAACAGATTAACATCTGCTGCTTGCAATTACTGCAAGTTCAAATCTCACCAGCCTTAAGGTTGACTCAGCCTTCCATCCTTTCAAAGGTAGGTGAAATGAGGACCCAGATTGTGGGGGCAATAAGTTGACTTTGTATAAATATACAAAAGTATGAAGGCTATTGCTTAACGCATTGTAAGCCACCCTGAGTCTCCGGAGAAGGACGGCATATAAATTAAAGCAAAAAAACAAAAAACAAAAGCCTCTTATTTTCTCCAACTGTCAAATCTGCCCTCTGCTCCAAATTTTGGAGACCAATATCACAAATGTTTAAATAGTTTTCTCCATATATACACTAATATGTGGTAGTGGCATAATGCAATTTGACCCTCTCTTTAAATTTGCCTATGTGCTTTCAGTCCATGGTGTTTTCAAGGGGGCAACAAATAATGTGTGATTCTGTTATAATGTATTTACCTTGACCTGTGTACTTATATCAGACATAGAGACATTTATCAACTTTGTTTCATTACAGTTTGCTGAAAATGTGGCTAATTTAGTCATGTAATGCTGGTTTATAAAACAGAAAGGAAAATTTCTGTAGTGCCTAGGCATGGTCTAGGGCAGTGGTGAAATCCATTTTTTTTACTACCTGTTCTGTGGGTGTGGCTTGGTGGGTGTGGTGTGGCATGGTGGTTGTGACAGGGGAAGGATACTGTGAAATCTCCATTCTCTCCCCACTCCTGGGGGAAGGATATTGCAAAATCCCCATTCCCTCCCCACTCCTGGGGGAAGGATACTGCAAAAACTCCATTCCCACCCCACTTGGGCCAGCCAGAGGTGGTTTTGTCAGTTCTCCGAGCTACTCAAAATTTCCGCTACTGGTTCTCCAGAATCTGTCAGAACCTGCTGGATTTCACCCCTGGTCTAAGGGCCCTTCCACACAACAACTAGCCTTGTCTTGCTTATCACATGCAACAACTTCACAGTGTTGCCAGCTAGAGTTTCATTCAGGTGGCCAATAAAAACACACACACACAAATTGCAACTAGCTTTGTACCCCAGTCTAGTTTTTCTCCCTCCAGAGGTGGGAGAAAAAAGTTTAAACACCTGATTGACAACATGGATGGCAATGATAGCTGGGTACAATGACACCTGCAGTAGAAAAATGATAGAGAACCCAGGAGTGGCAAGAAGGCTGGGGTGTTTCTATCAATAGGAAATTGCCCTGCCTTTCCTGAAGCTTTGGGCAAAATGCTGCAAAAACTGTTCTCACAACATTTATTCTAGTGCATACTGAGTTGATAATTGGTTTGGTTATTCTAGTCTTGTAAAAGCTCCACGATATCATGGGGATATTGGAGAGTGACTATATAGGGAAGGGCCTGAAATACCCTTACTCTTTTCTATGATGATTCTTAGTTATCCAGATTATGGTTGTCCCAAAAGTGCTTTTTCAAGAAGCAACTGGACTTTCTGGTTTTACTTTGAAGACGTTTCACTTATCATCCAATATATGAATATCAGAAAAGCTCAGGAGGATCTTCAGCCAATGCAACATATGTACACACTTCAAACCCAAGAATACACTAAGGCAGAAGCTTGTCCAGCCCAAGGATAAAATATCTAAACACAAACTGAGCAATGTGATATATGCAGTACAATGCAGTGAGCCATGTGCAGATCTGTACATTGGAGAAACAAAACAACCACTTCATAAATGCATGGCACAATATAGGAGAACAAACCCATCAGGACTAGATTCAACAGTCCATCTGCATTTAAAAGACAAATGCCAGTCTTTTGAAGACACCAAGTTCCATATTTTGGACAGAGAAGACTGCTGGTTTGAAAGAGCTGTCAAAAAGGTCATCTATGTCAACAGAGGCGGAAGGATAGAACATCATCTATCTCCAGTCTACAACACAGTCCTTTCAACAGTTCCAAGGCCATTTGCACCACTCAGGTGAGCCTGATTACACAGATAAACCTCCAGGTGGCCTTAACAATTCGCTAAAAGAATGCAAATGATCAGCTATCTGCAAGGAGTATCAATCTTTCTATTTCCCACCATCCAGTCAGAGCTAAAGAAGCTTCTTGAGGAGAAGCAAAATGTTTCCAAAGAAAAACCAGAAAGTCCAGTTGCTTCTTGAAAAAAAGCACTTTTGGGACTACCCATGGCATTATTTAATGGCAGTTTATAGTGGCTTGTCCTTTTGGCTCATGAAGCAGTTTAAACTGCCAGGAAGTTTGGTAGAGTGTTTAAATAAACATCTGAAAGAGTTAACTCAAAGGTTCCATATCTTTGAAAGAAAGACTTTTTCCATGTATGGAATTAGTTCTTCCCTTGAAAAAGGATTTGATTCAGCCATTAATTTGTCCTAGGAAAACCATTCTGAAAGCAAATCTCAATATTTTAATCCAACTTTATTGAATGATGATTGATTATGCGCCATCAAGTTGTTTTCAGCTCTTAAGACCACTTCGACAATCTACCCCGTCCTAGTATTTCATGTCTCCCAATCTTGCCAATGTAAGTGAGTCCATCCACCTTGCTGCCATCCTCTGTTTCTCTTCTATCTTTTCCAGCATTACAGCCTTCACTAGAAAGCTAGGCATTTACATAATATGTCCAACTAATTGAATCCAAGCTATTGTCACATTTTTAGCATTAGAGTTATGCACTATATTTTTATGCATTCTTCATGCACAAAATTGTTAAAGCTGTAACAATGACACCTGTGAATCAAAGGCAGATTTTAGATAATATATAACTATGGATGAATTCAAGTTATATATTTTCTAATGCCTGCTTTTGATTCACAGGTGCCATTGTGTGGCATTAATGATTTTGTGTATAAAGAATATATAAAAAAGTTTAGTGCTGCTTTCTAATGCTAAAATTTGACAATTACAATTACAGAATAGCTAAGCAATGTATAGTACAGCTCAGTTCATATTTTATGAATTCTCTGACTAAATTTATGATTATTCATATTGGCTAAATAAAGCATAAAAATTCCTTTTATTCTCATCAATTTTATTCTTTATCTCGTTGGATGAAACTAATGAAGTTAGTTGGAAATGAAGTTGGAAAAGCATAAGAGGATGGAACGCAAGTAGGATTTTAGCTTGTTCTCTAATCCCTGAAGCTTTTAAAACTGAGAAATATGTTTATGAGTCCTCAATGATATCTTGAATGTTAATATGGCTTAATATTAAGAATTTTATTAGCAATAATAAAATATGTTCTTGGAACTTAAAACAAAAGTTAATAACCAAACTTCATTAATAATCGAATTCTTCAAAAAATTTAGTCAACTGTATGTGCTTTTCCTTAGGAAAATATACAAAAATATATTTTAATCCCTTTGAAGAGATGGTAGGTAGGTAGGTAGGTAGGTAGATAGGTAGGTAGGTAGATAGATAGATAGATAGATAGATAGATAGATAGATAGATAGATAGATAGATATAAAAAGAAATCCTTCCCCATCCTTTTTCCATTGAAATGGCTGCTGGTTTAGCCTAAGGAAACTATGTTTCCATTCATAAAATATAATATTGGCATTCATAAACTGGGCTCTCATTCAGAAAATACTATGTAGCAACTGATTTCCGAAAGACCAAGCTACCAAAATTGATCACCCAGGCTAGGGTGAAAGAAGGTGTGTGTGGGGAGAAAACCTATGTCCACCTACCCTTAAAAATTGTGCTGGTTGTTCCTTTTAAAACTCAACAATATGTGGTGCGAGGGGAAGAAAATTCCTGGGGCCAGAGTCAAGGATGTGGTGGGCCAAATTTCTTCAAAAATGGACACTGGGAAGAGATTAGAAATGGTGCTGGTGGCCATTTTAAAAAATCATCACTATTGGGCGCCCAGGGAGGAAAATTCCTGATGCCAGAGTTAGGGATATGAGGGGCTAGAAGGCTATTTTTTTTTTCATTCCAAATGCAAAAATAGTAGCCAGGACAAGATTTAGGGTGGGATTTCATGCTTTAAAATTATGCTGATTGCTGTTTTAGAAATCAGCCATAGCAAGTGCCTGGGAAGAAAATTCCTTATGGTGGCATTAGAGATGCAATGTGCTAGGAGGCCTTTTTTTAAAAAAAAAAAAAAATCCTAAATGCATAAACAGATTCTAGGAGGAGATTCTGGGTGGAATTGTGTGCTTAAAAGTGGTGCTATTTGCTGTTTTTAAAAATCAACTATATCAGGTGCCCAGGGAAGAAAATTCCTGATGCCAGGGTCAGGGTCATGAAGGGTTAGGAGGCCAAATTTGCTTTGATTCCAAATGTAAAAACGGATTCCTGGACAAGATTCAGTGTGAAATTTCATGCTTAAAAATGGTGCTGGTTGCTCTTTTAGAAATTGGCCATATCAGATGTCCAGGGAATGGAAAATTTCTCTTGACATTCAATTTTCTTATTAGTTTATAATATAGCATACAAAGAGAATGCAAAAGTAAACAGTAGAGTAATTAGGGGAGGGAAAAGGGAAGCAGATAGTGGGGGAGAAAGCAAGAAAAAAAAAGAGAAAAAAAAGGCATTGACTTCCGACTGCTTTGGTGCAGTAAAATAAAGCGTTAACATCTAACCTCAACTTTTTACTTTTACATAATAATATAAAGTAGCCATTTCTTTTTTTTTTAATTTTAAAAAGCAAAACTTTATTCATTCTTAAAAGAAAAACATTTTAAAACATACAAAGACTTGATTAAGTTAAATGTTAACTTATCAAGAAACAAATTTGCATATACATGTACAATAATCAACTTCAACTACTAACTAATTATATATATACAGATATACAAACCTACAGTGACATATTTCATTTTCTATCTATCTGACAGTGCTTTCCTTTTACTTATAATAATTTCATCTAATTTTCATCTCTACCCATTTGGTCTCCTTTGATTTATCCACTGGTACCATCTATTCCAAATTCTAAAATATTTTGAGTCTTCCTTATCTTGTAATTCTAAAGTTAATTTGTCCATTTCTGCGCATGTATATATCTTTTGTATTAACTCCTGATCAGTTGGCAAACTATTTGTTTTCCAAAGTTGTGCTACTGCTAGTCTGGCCGCCATTATTATGTGAAGTATTAAGTATTTTGTATCATTCCTAATGTTCTTTTTGATCATACCTAATAGAAAAATTTCGGGTTCTAATTCAATTTTGCAATCTGTTATTTCTGCTATCCATGTTTTAATCTTGTTCCAATATTTCTTAATTTCTGGGCGGAGCCACCAAGCATGGTAAAAAGTTCCCTGTGCTTTTTTACACTTCCAGCAAGTCGGATTTACGTTTGGGTACATTTTTGCTAATCGTGCGGGGGCCAGATACCATCGATACCACCTTTTATAGTGATTTTCTTTGTAGGCCACCGATTTTGTCATGAAGTAGTTATTTTTCCACACTCTTTCCCATTCTTCTAATTGTATGCTGTGACCAATGTTCCTCGCCATTTCTATAACACAGAAAGGGAAATTTCTGATGCCGGGGTCAGGGACATGAGAGGTTGGGCAGCCAAATATTTTTTATCCTGAATACAGAAACAGACGCCGGGATGAGATTAAAGGTGAAATTGGATGCTTAAGTATGGTGCTATTTACTGATTTTTTTTTAAAATGATCAGATCAGGTGTTTGGGGAAGAAAATTCTTGACACTGAGGTCAGAGATGTGAAGGTTGGGAAGCCAAACTTTTTTTGATCCTGAATGAAAAATGTATGTCAGAAGGAGATTTGTGCTTTAGATGGTGCTATTTCATGCTTTAAAATGCTGCTGTTTGCTGTTTCTAAAAATCAACCATATCGGGTGTCTGAGGAAGAAAATTCCTTATGCTAGGATCATGGATGTGATAGTGTGGGAAGCCATTTTTTAAAAAATCTTGAATTCATCAATGAATGCCAGGGAGGCCATTTTTTTTTTCATTTGAAATACAAAAACAGACCTCTAGATGAGATTTGGGGTGAAATTCATGCTTAAAAATAGTGCTGATTTCTGTTTTCCTGATGCCAGGCTCAGTGACGAGGAAGGCCTGAGGCCAAATGTTTTTTCAACCTGAACATAAATATGCTGAGATGAGATTCACGGTGCAATTTCATGCTTCAAAATGGTACTGGTTGCTGTTTTTAAAAATAGACCATATCAGGTGCTCGGGGAAGAAAATTCCTAATGCCAGGATCAGTGACAAAAGAAGCCTAGAGGTTAAAAATGTTTTCAACTTGAATGGAAAAATTGATGCCAGACTGAGATTCAGGATGGAATTTCAGGCTTAAAAATGGTGCTGGTTATGTTGCCGGGTGGAGATAGATAGATAGATAGATAGATAGATAGATAGATAGATAGATAGATAGATAGATAGATATCAGTTTGAACACCATTTTTCCCCCCAACCTGAACAGAAAAATAGATACCAGTATGAGATTCAGGGTGGAATTTCATGCTTAAAAATGGTGCTGGGTGTTTTTTAACATATTTTAACATATTTATTTATTTATTTGTTTATTCATTTATTATTGCGATTTATATGCCACCTTTCTCCCTAGGGACTCAAGGCGGCTTACAAAATGACAATTTCCAATACAAATCACAATGAAATAAAGATTAAAATCAGCAACCCTATTAAAAGAATTTAAAATTATAACAGTGTACCCCCAAATGGATCAGTTGAGTTGACGGAAGAGCCACGTCTTCAGCTCGCGATGGAAGGAAAGAAGGTCGGGGGCTGTCCTGAGCTCGGTGGGCAATCCATTCCAGAGGATTGGGGCTCCCACAGAGAACGCTCTCCTCCTGGGGGTGTTCAGCCGACATTGTTTGGCTGACAGTACCCTGAGGAGGCCCACTCTGTGAGAGCGCACAGGCCAATGGGAGAGCGGCTGGAGATGGTCCTGCAAGGACCCCTGGCCTAAGCCATGAAGGGCTTTATAGGTAAGCACCAGCACCTTGAAATGAATCCGGAACGCTACCGGCAGCCAGTGCCCGAGAGAAAAACTTCAGGGATGGTGGTGCCAATTTTTTTTTCCTCCCGAATGCAAAAACTGATGCCTCGTGGGATTATATTCTACCTATATTTAGTTTTAATTTATTTTAAATATGAATATCAGATTTACCTGATTCTGTGTCTACCTATTTTGTAAATGTGAATCTTTGGTTCCTTTTCAAAAGCCAATTCCATGACACAGATCCTGGTCTCCCAGATTTCTTTATGGTTGCATAATGAATATGCCACACAGTGGTAATATGATATTCCTAATCTCTTAGGTATTTTAAAGGAGTTGGAAGAGAGAGAAAATCATCACTTTTACATTTTAATGCAAATTTATCAAAATTGCAATTCCTAAATATCTACACAGGTGCTGGACTTTCCTTAATTTGGTGATGCAGTTCACAACTCAGAAAATAGTATTACCTCATGGTGCATATCTTGGGAAAAAGAACATAGATAAAATATGTATCAGAAAAAAATAAGCAAAAGATAAAAACGTTTTTGTGCTAACTTCCCCCTTTCCTAATGCAAATTGATGTAAAGTGGGATGGAAATTAAGGCTGGAAGGAAAAAACAAGTTGAAAGAAAGAAAGAAAGAAAGAAAGAAAGAAAGAAAGAAAGAAAGAAAGAAAGAAAGAAAGAAAGAAAGAAAGAAAGAAAGAAAGAAAGAAAGAAAGAGAATTTGAGATATACTTCTTATATATTTTATGGCTGGCTTTATGGCTTCCCAAGGTGCTAGAGAAAACATTCACATACTGAAGATGTGATAGCTTTGATTCTTCACATGATTAGGTTTGCAAAGATGAAATAAAATTTTGCCTGGGACTCTGAAGATTTACCACCAGCCAGTGTAGTCAACAATGGATAATCTTAACCAAGGATACAATTTAGTAGAAGGCAATTCAATTATTTTTTTAGTGTTCTTATTAATATGATTTTTAAACTGTAATGATGACCTTTTCAGTATCATTTGGTTTCATTCTATTAAACTTAGTAGGCTGTAGGTTTGAAAACCAACTTTAGGTGCTGAAGAATCACTGTCCAGAACAAAAAAATATAAAAGTCACTTTTGCTCTTTGTAGTTAATAAAATCCAAACTTTATTTCATAGTGAATGCTAATGATTTGGCACTTTATGTACTTAGAGGGATGTCTAATTCGAAGCAAATGTTTTCCAATTATTACTTGAAGGCTTCATTAGCTCCTATGATTTCTTCTTGCCTCTGGAAAGACTTACTCAGGTAAAACCTTCCTTTTAGCTTTGCATTGCTAGATATCTAGCCTTTAGATTTTAAAAGAATGCTTTTTCTTAATGTACAAATTGCAGAGGTGCACTCAGGGAAAAAGGGGATATTAAAATAAAGTTACTGGCAGTGTCATAAAATTATTGTGTCTCTTCTGAGAAAAGAAGAGTTTGAAATGCATTTAGTATCTTTTTTACTTTAAGTCAAACTCATAATAGAATGAAAGACATTATAGATAGCCAAACACAGTATGTATTATATTGAATTTCTATTGTTTTTTTATTAAAAAGTTTTATCAAATATTCCCCATTCCTCCTCCCTCCCTTCCCTCCTTTTGCCACAACGGATCATAATTATGCTTAAATAATTTTGCATTTGATGTCATAATATAGACCCCTAAATACTTAACTTTTTTTATACTTTCAAATCCTGTTAATCTTTCTAATTCTTCTTTTTGATTCATAGTCATATTTTTAGTTATTATCTTCATTTTCCCTGCATTTATTTTGAATCCAGATACTTGTCCATATTGATTAATTATATCCATTAAGCCTGCAACCGACTGTAATGGTTGGGTTAAAGTAACAACCAAGTCATCTGCGAATGCTCGTAATCTATAGTCATACTACCTAATCTTAATTCCACTTATTTTGTCTGACCCACCTATCTTATTTAACAAAAATTCCAAAGTCAAGATAAACAATAATGGAGACAAAGGGCATCCTTGTCTTGTTCCTTTCTCTATATTAAAAGTATTTGTTAAACTACCATTAATTACTGTATTATTTGCGCTGTTTGTTTCTGATATATTGCCTTAATAGATTTTATAAAATGTTCTCCAAACTGCATCTTTTCTATTATTTTCAATAAAAATTGCCAATTCAATCGATCAAATGCTTTCTCCGCATCAAGAAATATCAGTACCACAGGGATTTGGATATTCTTCCCCAAATACTCCAATAGGTTAACCACTTGCCTTACATTACTCTTCATTTGTCTACCATTTATTAAACTAGTTTGATCATTATGAATCATTTGTTGCATGACTGTCATTAACCTATTTGCTAATATTTTAGCAAAAATCTTGTAGTCTGTATTTAAAAGTGATATGGGCCTATAATTTTTTGGCTGGGTGTGGTCTTGCTCCTCCTTTGGAATCAGAGAAATATAAACTGTCCTCCAAGATGGGGGTACATCTCCTCCAGATTGTATATTGGTAAATAATTCTTTAAGTAGTCCCACAATTTCTAACTGCAAATGTTTATAATAAGCAGCTGTCAAACCATCCGTCCCAGGAGCTTTACCCACTTTCAACTGCTTAATTGCAAACATAATCTCCTCAGTGGTTATTGGTTGATATAAACCGTCCCTTTGCTCCTTTGCAATTGCAGAAATATTCTCTTTCTGTAAATATCTATCTATATCTATATCTTGCATTTTATCACTAGCATACAACCTCGTATAAAATTCTAAAAAAGCTTTTTTAATCATATTTTGCTGATAAACCTCTTTACCTTTATATTCTATTTTCTCTATAGTCCGTGACTTTTGTTTTTTCCTTAACAAATATGCTAACCACCTCCCTGGTTTATTAGCATTGCAAAAAGTATTATGTTTAGCATATTGCAAATTAGTTGTGACCTGGTCTGCCATTAACATTTTAAATTGCCCTTGCAATAAATTAATTGCTTCTTTTATTTTCTTATCTGCTGGTTTCAATATCAAAGCTTGTTCTTTTTTTTTAATTTCCTCTTCTAAATCCTTCCTTTTTTTCCCTGTTTGCGTCTATGTTTATTATTCAAATATATCAGAATACCTCTCATATATGCTTTACTTGCGTCCCAAACCATTTCCATAGATGTACCCTTATGCATATTTATAATAAAAAATTCTTTCATAATTTTTTTGCCTTCTTTTACATTTTCCTCATATCTAAACAGATTTTCATTTAACTGCCAAGATCTCCTAGATCCCATTCCATTCTCTAATTCCATCCAAACTGGACTATGATCCGTTAAAGCTCTTGGACAAATCTTCATCTTCTTCACCCTGGAAAAAAATCATTTGTGATTAATATAAAATCAATCCTAGAGAAGGATTGATGTCTATCAGAAAAAAAGGTAAAGTCTTTTTCTTCAGGATTTCTCTCTCGCCAAATATCTCTCAACTCCATATCCTCCATCATTTCAAAAAATGATTTTGGCAATCTAGCATGTGTTGAAATGTTTTCCAAGAGCCCCTTCTAGTCTTTTTTAGTGTCCAAAACTCCATTCCAATCACCCAATAAAATACATAATTTATAATCCCATTGTAATAATTTAGAATGTAAAAACTTATAAAATTTTTCCTGCTGTTGGTTCGGTGCGTAGACTCCAATTAAAAGTATTTTTTTCTCCTTTTATTAAAAGTTCAATTGCTATAAATCTTCCTTGATCATCTGCTTCAATTAATTTGGCAATTAAATCTTTTTTTTTAGGTATATAACTATACCATTCTTCTTCTCGGGAGCAGATGCGACAAAATGTATACCTAAATTTGCATTTGTTAAGTATTTTTGATCTTTACTTCTAATATGAGTCTCTTGTAAACAAATTACATCATTTTTAAACTGTTTCAAATAGTGAAATATTTTTCTCCTTTTTTGTGGTGAATTTAGGCCATTAACATTCCAGGTCAAAAATTTAGTTGCCATTCTTGGCTCCCTGAAGCTTTTGGAGCATCTGCTGGAAATCTCCATGCATTTTACTTTTTGATCTTGCTCCTCCCACTGCTTCTGTTTTTGTAGTGTCTTGAATCATTTGAAGTTGCTGCTGTCAACTTGCAAAGCTTTCAAGTTGCCATGTGAAGGAGGGAGGAAGAACTGAAGTGAATTCCATACATTCTTTCTGACCGCAATCAGAAGGAGGGCATTAGGGTTCACAGCCAGCCAAAGTGGTTAATTGGAGAATGTGATTTATGACATGGCCAGAGAGGAGGGGAGAGACAGGGTCATAGGGGAACGTAAATCTACGCAGGATCAGTCCTAACTTCATTCCAGTATTGCCGGAATGGTGTTCTTAATAAATGACTATATTTCCTTTGAAGTTTGGATCATGGCTCATGAATTAATTAGGGCATCTTTCGGAAACTTGACAGCTGCACTCTTAATTCTTCTTGATGCTTGGCTGCCACTCGAATCTGTCTTTGATCCTTAGGTTCTTCTATCTCCAAAGCTTGAACAGTAGTCGAAAATTGTATTAATTCTTCTTGGATAAGCAAATCATCCTTTTGGCTCTGTGCCAACAATTCTTCTTTCTCCCTCTTTCTTGCCCCCTCTATTTCCATCTTCCTTCTAGCTTCCTGGGGCTGTGGGCATCCAGCTTTTAATACATTGGTATAGAAATCTCTTGCCTTCCGCACTGAATTGAGACGATATCTTTCTCCTGAATAGTTCACCACTAGGCCAGCTGGAACTTTCCATCTATACTGTGTCTGACGGTTTCTGAGTTCTTCCACCAGTAAGGAATACTCCTTTCTGGCTCTCAATATTTTTTTTGGGGGGGGGATTTCTTTCAATGTTAAAACCTCCTGCCCCTGCACTTGAAGTTTATTTTTAAACGTAACTTGTAAGATTTTGTTATGTAATCTCCTTGTTGTAAAATAAACTACAATGTCTCTTGGTAGATGTTTCTGTCTGGCCATCCATGAATTGACACAATAAATTTTGTCAATTTGCTATTCAAAGTTTGCTTTTTGATCTCCCATTATCTGTGCAAATCCTTCTGAAAAGATCTCTCTCAAATTCTCTTGCTTATTTTCCTTGAGACCTCTTATTCTCAGAGCAAATTCCATGTCTCTATATTGTATCATTATCACATCAGCCTCTGCTCTTTCCCTCTTGTCCTGGACCTCCCCCATTTTATTTTCCAAGTTCTCATTAGACTGCTTAATTTCTTCCACTTTTTCATCTATTGCTTCAATATGTCCTGCCAATCCTTTTACTGCCAAGATAATATCTTCTCTAATTTCTTGGTTTCGTTTTTGGATAGTCTCTTTGACTTGCTCAATTTCTTCAGCAACCTCATGAGTTTGCTCCTGAAACATTGAAGCAATTTTTTTTCTGTATCAGAAGCTTGTGTTTTGAGGGCTTCCTGCAACATTTCAAGTGTTAATATTGTTGATTCCGTTGGAACAGAGAAAGATTGCAATCTGGACATTTGAGCTGGCGAAGACCCAGCACTTTTGGGGACAATAGCCTTAATTTGTTTCGAAGCCATCTTTAATTTCCAATTTAAATTTACTCAGCTGCCAGAACAATAGATCCACCAAATCCAAAAATCAGTCTTTAAATAATTCTTTGATCTTCTCCCTTTTTTTTTTTCTTTAAAAACACAAATCACTAATTTTGCACAGGGTCTGCCTATGCTGAAAAAAAAACTTTCCTTTTTAACTTTCGCTTTCACGTCCCATTAAAGCTCAATCGCCATCTTGGTTTCACTTTCTCCCCTTAATAAGTCAGAAGGAAGTAATACACATTTGGAGTTAAAGTTCAGTACTTGCAGTTCTAATCTCTCCTGAGTTTGCTCAGCCTGCTTCTGAATGATGTTTCATCCAAGCATTGTTTGCAGGGGTGGTCGCGGCGTCTTCTTCTCCTTAAAGCAGAAACGTCCCAGATCTGGAGCTCTGTCGGGCTTCCAGGGAGCTCTCACCCTTCGAGCCCCAGAATTGTTCCTGGGGCTCCTTGGGGAGCTCTACCTATGCCCGTCTGCTCTCTTCCTCCCCTTTTCCCGGGGAGAAAGTTTCCGAGCCACTAGACAGCTGATTTATGCTGTTCTAGCGGCTTTACGAGATTGCGGGGCTGGAGCTCAAGAGAAGAGCATCCTCAGTGCCTGCAGTGCCACCGGAAGTCCTCTGGACTATTGTTTGTAGTAGACCAAGGTTCAACAATCAAGGCAGCACAACTCATGGCAACATATTTTTCAACCAGCTTCTATACCAGGATGCTTTTATATGGCTGTCTTTTCAGGTCTGATGGACTAAGTGCTTGGAAGAAAGTTTTGACCTTTGTTATTATATACATTGACTGCAATGAGAATTTTGTATACCCAGAGATGGAAAGACAAATCGATTCCCACAACTGAAGAATGGATGGTAAAGGTGATTGAGTTGGTGGCGATGGCAAAATTGGCTTAATTTAAAAAGAAGAATTTATCTTCTGTTTTCACTTGGAAACTGCTTCTGGATTTTGTGCTCAAAACAGGAAAAAAATGAAACTTTGATTTCTTTTTTGTTTGTTTGTTTGTTTTATGACTGTATTGACTTTGTTGTTATAGGAGTGGTCTGAAATCATTAGAAATGTAAAGAAAAGAGTTGAGGTTGTAATTTTTCTTATACTCTACTGCACTGAAAGTCAGTATCTTTTTTTCCCTTTCTCCTTATCTTTTGCACCTTTCCCTTTTCTCTTTATTTTTCTTGACTTTCATTTATATATATATACATATACATATACATATACATATACATATACATATACATATACATATACATATACATATACATATATATATATATATATATATATATATATATATATATATATATATATATATATGTGTGTGTGTGTTTTCTATCAAAGCAACCTGGTCTACCCAAATATGGGAAGGAGCATACTGCTTCCTTTTGCCTTTCAGCCCCAATCCAGGAGCCCTCAGGTGGTCGCTTTCATGACAAATTATTTTTGTAAATTGATATTTACTGACAAAGAAATCCCAGAAGGGTATGGCTACTGATGAGAGCTAAATAGCTTGAAATAGATCTATACTAGTCTCCCTTTATTTCTTTATATATCTGCCTATGCTCTAGAACTGTTTATGCCCCAGAAAAAAGTTTTGCACTGTTGCTGTAAGGAGCTGAATGAATGTTCTGTTTCACGGGTTTTTTAAGTTGTTTTACATTCTACACTTTTTGAAGAACTGTGATAAAATATAAAACAGTCCTAGTTACATTTTAGACATAATGGTTCCAAATTGTTTCTGGTTACATTGCAATTATGTGCTTGTATAATAATTAAAATTTTGCACGAATATATGTAACCATTTATAACGATGAGGTGGAAAATATGTTAGTTTCTTCCTATGTTAGTTTATTCTCTTCTTGTGGCTGTATGTGGCACACTTTGAGGAGCTTTCCCCTTGTCCCATTATGGTAACTAGATGACAAATTATTAAAAGCTACAGAGAAGTTTAAACCGTATTGTAGGACATGTGTGAATAGACTTTTCAACAAGGACTTTGAATTTTGGCCTCCTAAAGCGCACTTGAGAAATGCCATCAGAGAAATAAAGCATTTTGTGAAATATTAGTATAGATGGTACACATTAGCTGTTATGAACTGAAATCTCCTTATTGTTAATTTTAAGGCACATGTGTGCATTTGAACTAGATTCCTACAAAAAACTACAATTTTTAATTCAATTTAATTCAATTTCCACGTAAACATCGCCCCAAGGATTGACACTAAGCTGTTGGTGATGGGTCGACTTACCTTATTTGTGAAGAGCTTGTCAACAAGATAGACGATATCTCCTGACAAAATCTTTGCTTCCAGGTAGAAATACAAAAACCTCAAAATTGCCACTTGGTTATGTCCAAACATAAATGCATGAAGCAGAGGGCAAGGAGATAGAAACCTGACAAAACAGTTCCTTTGTGGACACATTGTAACCTCAGGATATATTTTTCCAGATATGGATTAGCCTGAGGCATTGAGTTGTTAGTTACAGCCCTTAACCAATGTTTCACACCCCTGCCTTTTTTATTGGTGCTGTTTCACCTTTACAAAGAAATTAATAGATTCCTTTTCTGGTGACACTCCATTCTTGAGGCAAATATAGGATTTATGCTATTCCACCTTAGCCACTTTTCTACAAATTGGATTATTTGGGTATTCTCAAATTGCTATATAGTGGATGTTATGCAGTTTGGCAGGAAACCTATCCTGTATATTTTAGGTGCCAAGTGCTATTGAGATGAATATATGTAACATAGATTTCTGTGTTAACTAGCACCACATTTCCTTCCAGACTGCTAGTATATCAGTGTAAATAAATAAAAAAAAAATACGGATACTTTTACTGTGGTTAGTTTATCTATGTGTTTCAGTTTATTTATGTTTTTCAAAATCCTGTTGCCATAGTTGTGCTTATTTTTCCATACTATAACAAGATAAGCATATGCAGAGATTGTTGTCTGAACATAAAGACATTTCTCCATTACTGTATACATTTCTCCATTCAGTGAATGCCTGAACTTCAGAGAAATAGATAAAATGTGTGCTGTGCTATGTATTTTTTTATGATGGCAGCATTTTTATGAACATTTCTCTGAATCCATGATTTGTTTATATGTATAAACATATAAGTATAAACATATATTACATACATACATACATACATACATACATACATACATACATACATACTGCTGCCTCTGTGGAAACAGGAGGTTCAAATTAAATTGATTTGTATTAAAACTAGGGCTAAACACACTCTTCCCTCTCTTCCCCTCTAATTTTTGTCCATATTTATCCATCTCATCAGGTGCTTTCCTGAAGCTGCTTACTTTAAGTTAAATCATGGCAAGGTCTGCACTCTCTGCAGTTTTGAGAACTTCTTTATTTTCCATATTGGTTTTTCCCGATTCCAGATATGTCTAGCCTCCATAGCCAGCATGCCTTTATGCTACAGCCATAATAATGTCAGCCATGAGACTTATACATTTTCCCCTCTACTTCTATTTTTGCATCTTATTTTAAAAACATGTAGTTGGCCTAAGTAATTTTCTCTATCCTTGTAACCATGGTGCCACATTTGTGCTCTTTTTCCTGATTTCATCAATGAAGGTGCCAGCCAGGGCAAAGATATGAGACAGTGTCTACCACATCAGTTTGCCCCAAAATAATTCCATCCTGAATTTGTTTTGCACACGGTTGCTTCCCCTTAGTACAATATTAGGAGTATATTTGAACTGCAGACCAGGATACATTTCACTGAAACACAAATTGGTTTATGGGCAGTGCTGGAGGCAAAGAAAGGCACAAGACACTTTATATAGAGATTAAATGTACATCTGATTGGACAGAGCAGTCAGAAATTTCATTGGATATAATGCACCATGTTCTTCATGAGGTCAGGATGGAACTATGACATAATGAGATTTCAAAGACAATGGGAAGCCCATGAATATAGTTTCTCACAGCTCTGCTTCCCTGCTAGGATATTTTCCCACTTTATCACATTCCTTGGTCTTCTAAATGTTTTTTTTATGGCTGAGGTGATCATTCTACTTTGCCCGAGGCATTTTTTATAAGGGGGTAGCTGCCTAACGTGACCCCCTGTGGCTGAGTCAATGGAATTGTTTTTGGCCTAGGAGCATGTCTTTGGACTCAGATCCCACCCCCACTACTCCTCTCTGATTCTCCCTTTTCTGTCTGTATCTCTGTGTGAACTTATTGTCAAAACATCTGTCTGATATGAGGAAGCCTATTCTCTTTATTCATTTATCTAGAATAATTTTTATCTGTAAACTCCTGACAAATAACCAGCCAAAGTGCATTTATCACTAATTATCAAAGTTATTTATCTCTAATTCAGCTGGCTGACTATTTAATGCATGGGCAGTTTTATCTATTTACTTATGTCTGAAACGTTTTTTCATATAACAACTAAGCATCTGCTTTAATGGTTAATTATGGTTCATATGTATTTCTTAATGCTGTTTACATTTCTCCCTCCCTTTTTGTCAGTATATATTTATCAACAAGATCATCTGACGAATCTCATCTTCATAATATTCTTAAGAAATATATTGTTTTTAATAATGACTGGACTACATTTCTTCACAGAAATAAATTTAAATCCATGTGTTTGCTGAACGTTACTTCTGCTGCCAATGATGTATTTTGTTTAATATAACTAGGGTGTTACTTGCTATTCCTCTTGAAGGGAAGGGTATTAAAACATGAAAGAGGTAGGAAAAATATTAGTGTTTATGAATTTTTTTGCTGCTTGAGTCCTTTCTATCGCTATGGGCCATGGTGACATACCATTTCTCTCAAAGCACACACTGGTAAATGTTTTTCTCAAAGCAGAACAGGTAAATTCCAACTCATCCATGGCAAATGTTTGTTAACTTGTTTCTAGATTTTTCTTCTTAAAATCTGTCTAATAAAACACCTCTGAAGACAGCACTAGAGACCTATTATCTGTAGCAGTGGGGCTGCTGGCCTTAAATAAACTTTTCTGAAATCTCTGATACTACAGCTTCTATCCCCAAAGGGGCAAATGATATGCGTAGCTAATAGGAACCCATTTGCTACAACAAGAGGGATACTAATCCCTTAAATATTTTTTTATAATTGTTTTATATTATATAAATTACAATACAATTATACATATTATTAGAATATATAATTCTGATTAATACTCTCTCTATATATGGAGCTTCTCTTCCAATTAAGTGCTTCTACAAAATCAACTCAAAATTCATTGCCTCTGGGAAACACATAGCATAATAACATTTTTTCTCTGATATATATGGATAATTTGTAGCCTGTGGATATAAGCAGACCTTCCGAAGTCTTCAGTATAGCTTGCTGTGATGTCAAAATTGCAGCAAGGTCCCTCATCCAACTATTGTCAACTTTTTTTTTTCTTAGTGGTGAGACAGGATCTCCAATCACCTCCTTCCCATCTAAATTGTACTTCTGACAGACCTTTAAGCCAAATAGCCTTACCTAGTTATTTCATGTATAAATGTGAGCATTAATGTTTTTATTAGAGAGATTGGAAGGAAAGATTTATGTAAGTAAGCATATACTATAAGGGTATAATGCCTGATTTGCTGCCCACTTTGACATACATTTCTTAGAGTCAAAAACACTGACTATTCTTATACAATGGAAATAAAATCTAAGTTCACAATACTAAGTTCACAGCTATTAGTATGGACACAGGTACCTTGACTGCCCTTTCTAGTGTTGTGGAGGTTAGCCTATGCCCTGATTTACTCTGGGCAGAAAAGAGCTCTGGGCAAAGAAACACACCAAAAATAGCAAGAGCAGAAATAATAAAAGACTCACTTTGAATTTGATTGCACAAGTCTTAGTGCATAGAATCATGTCTGCTGTGTAGCAGTGAAGGACTCAAAGAAGGATGCCTTGGTGACCTCCTCTGGACCTCAAGTAACTATCCAGCAGAATCGGGTGCTTGATGATTACTGCTGAGTTCCAGAAATTTCAGAGTTGAAAAAATCTGCTGCAACAGATTTACAAGGCACTTTGAGAATAAAATGCCTTGTCTTTGTGCTAATTGGAATAGCACAATTCCAAATCCTTTTATTTTACCTTTTTGTATTGGACTTAATTTGTATATCACCCAGAGTATTTATGAACTGATCAACTTTATAAATTTAACAGATCAATAGATAAATGAACAAATGAATAAGCCAACCAGCCAACAACATTTGGGGGGCAAAGTGTTCTTGAGAAGATGATGCTTGTTAAGTTGCAGACAACTAAGGTAGGTAAATTGAGGACCCAGTTTGTGGGGGCAATAAGCTGACTTTGTATAAATATACAAAAGTATGAAGGCTATTGCTTAATGCATTATAAGCCGCCCTGAGTCTCCAGAGAAGGGCGGCATATAAATCAATTTTTTTAAAAAAAATATGTGCCAATTGCCAAGCATCCAAACCTTGATTATGTGATGGTGGGGATGCTGCAACGGTTGTAAATGTGAGGACCAGTAATAAATTACTTTTTCAGTGACATTGTAATGTTGAATGATCGCTAAATGAATGGTTGAAAGTCGAAGACTACCTGTCCAGCATTTCACTTGAAGAATCTAGTGATAAATGTGTGTGTGTGTATACACATACATACACACACACACATAATGCTAGGATGGCTTAATTAAACTATCTCTTTATTTTCACCTGCAAATAAGGTGATATGTAGTGATATATTCTCTCACATTAAAAAAAAATCCATTCCTTTATTTGATGATTGATTTAGGAAAGTCTATGCAGAATAATATTAAACTTAAAGGTGACACAAATTAATGAAGTCATTTTTTTCCTTCTTTCCCTTTTTTGCTGCAAAAGGCTGTCCACCTTAAAATATTTTATAAGATGAAATGAGGAAGAAATCATGCCGCTGTCCTTTTCCATGCTGAATTACAATGAGCTTGCAATGAAAACATGTAGATATCAGATATGATAATAAAAGGTAAATATTATATTATTGATCTATTTTTATACTGCTTTCTAAACCAGACTATCTTGAAAAAGTTTATAGTATATAAAACACACAATGACAAGAACAGGAGAGAGAGAGAACAAATATATTCATATAAAGCAGCCTTGGTGAGGCATGTATACTTCAAGAACTGCTTTGAAAAAATAACAATAGGTATCTCCCAAATATCATAAGAGAGAGCCTTCCTTTTTTTAATAATAATTTTATTAAACATTACAGTTAGAAAAATAAAGGTGAATACAAACTAAAAAAAATAAAAGAATGAAAATAAAAGTGCAGAAAAAAGTAAATAGCAAAAAGAAAGAAATAATACAGTAAAGAGAAGGAAAAGAAATATATAAATTATTTTCCCCTTCACCACAACAAATATAAACAATTTAGTAACTTCTCTTAAAATACAAATTATATCTTCCCATATCCCATCTCTTATCTATAAACAAATCTTTAAAGACTCATCATTCAACTTTGATGAGCAAAACTTCATTAAAATTACCAGAGATAACATACCTATTTAAATCTTGATCAAAAAAATCAGTTTTACATTCTTTCCTTTTACTTTTAACAATCTTTATCTCCTTCAAGTAATGTCCTAGAACTTGATTGCTTCCCCTCCCCTTCTCAAAAGTTTCCTAAAGTTTTAACAAGCCTCTTTTGTAAATACAGTATAGAAGAGTTTTCCACTTTACTCTGTAAAGTGTTACTTGTATATCCCTTTTAATTATCAAGGCATAAACCAATTTCATTTGTAGGTCCAAGTAGCTTATTTTCCCCATATAATTCTTGTAGCCTGAAATTTTTAAATCTATGATCAGTCTTAGTTTTTGTAATGGAATGTGTAGATGGCCTTGGAGAATGATGGGAAGAAATACTGCCTAGGAAATGATAAAAAAAAAAAAAAGACCTATCAGTGGCTTAAACAGTCAAAGAAAGAAATTTAGGAGGCACCCTCATGGATTAAGTGGTTAAAAGTAATAGCAGGAATCTTGCACCTTCAGACTTGCAAGATTCTGTTAATGTAGCCTTATAATAAATTAGAATTAGTTCATCTGGTCATGTTTCCTATCTGTTTATCTCGGATGGCTGGCAGTCTTGTCCAGTAAAATTTGTTCCTCTTCTGTAACATCTTTTAAACTGCCTTATAGATGCAGCCATTCTTAAAATTAACTTCTGTGCATTGTTCAAAAATATGTCCAACATTAAAATGTTTTGTTCCATTCTTACTAGTCAAATTTAACTTTCCTTCTCCTTTAATTGTAATCTGATTGTCTTTATGTCCAATCTTCAAAGTCTCATCCTATCGTATTTTTTGTCTTTTTAACAGTATTCAAAACAAAAGTATTTCCCTATGGAAAGGAGTGTTATAATTAATTCCAAAAATCTTATTTTAAATCCATCTGGTTCCTTAATCTTTTTGTAACTTTCCAAAAATCAAAGTTAAAATAATCATTTTACTGTGTTTTTCCGCATATGTATTTAAATCTTTAAACTTGTATTTAAAACTTATTTTACATAGGATTAAAAGAAACTGGATAAGGAAATTTACCCAGGACTGTAAAATCTGTTGATCTAAAGTTTCCCAATAGCTAAAAAACAGTTAACAAGTAATTTTTAAAGTGATTAGAAAAGAAAGTATATTAACCCACTACAGTTTGAGCAAAAGTTGGTTATTCCCTTATCTCCAGAACTCCAAACATCTCGGAAATTGCTGTCTTGTGGTCTCCTGGCAAGGAACAACTGTCTGGAACACTTGTGGGTAATGTCAAGTCCTTGCCTTGTCTGAAGAGGAATTAGGAAGAGATGGTCTACTCTTAATTCTGCTGTGGTAATTGGCTCTGATTTTTATTGGAGCTGTCTTCAGTTCACCATTTCTTCCCTGGAAGGAGAGAGAGAGGGGGGGGGGGGAGAGAGGGAGGGAGGGAAAAAGAGAGAGGGAGGGAGGGAAAAAAAAAAAAAGAGAGAGAGAGAGAGAGAGAGAGAGAGAGAGAGAGAGAGAGAGAGAGAGAGAACATTCGAAGGTACCAACGTTTATACTCACCTGCTAAATCACACAGGATGACACTCTGGAGTTCTAATTACATAACACAATAATTCCCCAAAATCCCAGGGAGAAATCAGATTTGTAACAGTGAAATTTAAGTAATCTTCTTGCAAGGTTATCTGAGCCTTGTATTTCAGAAGCAAAACCTGTGCAATATTAGCTAATTGGCTACCAGTGCAGTTGCTTCAAGAAAGTCATAGCATGCGCAGGACAGGTTACCACTTTGCAACCTGGGCCCTGGAGTCTGCACCAGCTGCAATTTCTGGACTAACTGCAAAGGTAGTTGCACATAAAGTAGTAGTCCCACATAGAGAACTTCATAGCAATCTAAGTGTAAAGTTGCTAGTGAAGGAAGAATAGTAGCTAAATAGTCCATATGTACTGGAAAGAATGTAGTTGGCTAAGAATGTAATAAGCTAATTAATAGTCTTGGCTCTGGAATAACTCAAGCTTTCCGTTCACAATGATGCATCTCTATATTATTTCTTTTTAGGGAAATGCTCACCCTTTTTCTGAATGTGGTGCATTTTTTTTTTCCATATTTCTCTATGGTCAGAGTAAAATGAAATCTGTAGTAGCATCTTATACATAGCACTGAGCTGCAACAACTCATTTGCTTTATTTTCTGGGAATGCTTATGGGATCTATGTGAGGATAAGGGACATTTTTAGAATTAAAGCTGATTGGAGCCTTGCACTAGGTTTTGTAGCATGTCAGCTTCCCATTTGATTTTCTTTACACTTAAAGAAGTTTTCTTTTTAAGTTTGGCAGTCACCAAATAGAGTCTCTATAGTATACGAGTGCCTAGGGCTGCCATTCTGTGGGCTACAGTTTAATGTATTAAATGAGCGTCATGTGGTGGCTTCCTTTTGTTTTTAAAGTTCTTGATCATAAAATACATTGCAACAGTGCATTGTCAGTAAAGCTGGAGTTATCCAACCATCCAGAATTCCAGACTAGAATAACATTGGTTAACTATTCCATAGTAACACTGGAGCTTCCTGCAGTTTGGGATCCCTTCCTGTAACTTGCACTATGTTATGATGAGGCCATGTCCTAGTATTTTAAAATACCTTTAAAACTATGATATACCTATAAACATTTGGGGACTATGAATCTGATGATTAGAGTAATTGCTGGTCTTCTGCAGTCCATTCGACTTTTGTTAATTTTGCTGGATAGAAATGGCAATGTCACATTATGCTACTTCATTGATTCTTGGTCAGCAATTTTTTTTTCTTTTGTGTCCTGATGCCTCCCAATCAATTCTACTTCCAAACACCTTTCTTTTTTTCTTTTTAACTTTTCTCATCCTCTTACAACTATATATATATATATATATATATATATATATATATATATATATATATATATATATATATATATATATATGCATATTCTTTCTAGCCAGGTTTTACCTACGTAAACTAAGTTGTTCTGCAGCTCTGGTTGTGTGAAATCTCATTCACAAGCTTCAGAGCTTTTTTTTCTGTTGACAAACTGCAACTCTGTGTTGCTCTCTGGGAGACTCAGATAGCTATTTCTGCCTTATAAGGCTTCGTCGGTGAGCCACACCCACTTCTCAGATATTCCCCCTGTAAAGGTACAATGTGTCTTTTTCTTTTTCGTAGGCTTTTATGTGCATATTCTTTCTAGCCAGGTTTTACCTACGTAAACTAAGTTGTTCTGCAGCTCTGGTTGTGTGAAATCTCATTCACAAGCTTCAGAGCTTTTTTTTCTGTTGACAAACTGCAACTGCAAACTGCAACTCTGTGTTGCTCTCTGTGCCACCCTTCTCCGGAGACTCAGGGTGGCTTACAGTGCGTTAAGCAATAGCCTTCATACTTTTGTATATTTATACAAAGTCAGCTTATTGCCCCCACAAACTGGGTCCTCAATTTACCTACCTTAGAAAGGATGGAAGGCTGAGTCAACCTTGAGCTTGGCGAGATTCGATCTTACTTTAATTGCAGACAGCTGGTATTAAATTACAGTGCTTCTGTCTGTTGAGCTATCCAGGCTCCTATGTACTTACTACCACATTTAAAATATCTCTCTCAGAAATTTATTACGCGAGTGTGATAAACTGGGCATGATATACACTGAGCAGTCCTTAGGTGTGATCACCTAAAAATCAGTTCCTGTGATGATGCACTTGGAGCTCCACCTGGATTTTATGTGACACAACATAAAGGTATGTTTATATGACATACCTAGAAAACAGCTTTGATTACACTGTCATTGCCCCTGTCATGAATGCTTTGACCATACCCTGCAGACACCCCCGGAGCTATAAAAGATAATAACAAAACAAGTTTTAATGGTACAATATTTTTTTCTTTTCCACTGATTTTTTGGGTAGATAATGAAAATAAGACCTTGTCAACGACCCTTTTTTTCAAGCTAAAATTAAAAACAAACAAACACATCCTGACTTTATTTTTCAGAAAGTTAAAGGCAATATTGTTGATTTTATCTAAACATCCTATAACTTACCTTCCTTATTCCAGTGACTGATTATCCTTTCTAGTCCTGCTTTGATGTCAGCTATAAAGCTATGATTTATTCCTCAAGATAATTATTTTGAAAGTCAGTTGATTGGCTCTGCATGACCCTAATGTCACATGTGTTTAATATTAAAATTATTCCTCATATATTAAAAGACATGAATTATATCTAATGAATGTGATTGAGGTGGTTCAGTCTGAATAATCAGACTGCTGTTATTTTCTCTGATTCCCCAGACATTATTTGCATATTATAGTTGTTTAATCATTCAGTCGCTTATAATAATTTGTGGTCTGTTGGACATTAATTTACCAGAAGTATTGTTAGTTACAGTACTAACCAGTCTTTAGTAACCTTTGATTATTTGTAAACTCGTATTTATTGTCATAGCTGATGGTATTCATAGGTGTCTCTATAAGATCTGGAGGTGGAGTGGACGAAGAAGCAACTGACAAAATATGTCTGAAATTTAAATTCTACACTTTACATACTTGCATGCAAAATATGCAATATTGCAATACAAATATGAAAGAAGGAAACTTGCACTGTGATACTGAAATGAACATTTTAACATTCAGCTTCATCATGTGCTGTCACAGCATTCAACATCTTCTGTTGATCTTTTTACTGATTTCTTTCATTTTTTTCTAGGCACTGGGATCTTCTACAATGCCTTGTCCCTTTGCAATTTGTGCTTAATATTTTTTCCAGCAAGACACAAGATGGAAGAGGTTTTTTTTTTTTTGTTGTTGTTGTTTTGATATCTATCAGTCGATCTATCTACCTATCGATGAGAAGGAAAGAACGGAGGGAGAAGGAAGAAAGGAAGATAGGAGAGGAAAGAAATCATTTCTATATTCTGTATCATTTATAGATTTTACATTATAAACAGAGTCTTCTTCTGGATAGCCACTTTAATTGGCTCATATCTATATATTCCTAAAATTAAGGGTGCCATATTTGAGCTACATAATCCTGACCACTAGAGGGCAGCAAAAGGTAAGCATATTCTGTATCTCTTTGGTGCCATATAATTATTTGTAACATTTTTTTACAGCTCAGATATAGTATGCCAATAGGTTCTGCCTAAAGCTGTATGGCAGCATCACTGTTTCTTTATTTTGTTATATCTTTCCTTGGTGCTTTAAATGGCTAGCAAGAACCTCAGAACACTAAATCAAACAAATAATCCTGATTAAATAAAGTACAAAAACACAGTCTAATTAAGAATTACTGTTATAAAGCAAATCAATTAAAAGATACTTTTAAAAAAATAAACAGCACCCATGAATTAAAAACATCCCTTTTGTCATTGGCTTAAAAGCATACAGCTAATCAAAAGAAAAGAAAAATCGGCTGTCTAGAGTGGCATCATGTGTAAAATTCAGAAAAAGGAGGCAAATACTACCTTAGTTCTTCATTGGCAAAAGACCTAAACAAATGGATTGGCAAGAAGATTAATTTTCCATTATTCCCACAATATGCTTTTTGGATGTAGGAAAGAAATGGCTTTTCATTTAAGAAAAACACGGTACAATGGCACACCTGTTCTTCTTTAAAGGGACTTTACAGAGATGAAATGATGCTATTCTTTCTATAGTACTTTGGTGGGCCATTGTTCAGTTTAGTCACTAGGTGGCATGATATTTTATTGTTCGTGTTGTTGAGCTTTGCATTATTTTTTTTTACCCATTCTCCTAGCTATTCTCTATGATAGAGCTGCCAACTTTCACATGTTCAATTCTATTATTCTATTACTCTACAGGGAGACCTCAATTTACAACCATAACTGACCTCAGAATTTATGTTGCTGAGTGAGTTTTTGCCATTTTACCAATTTCCTTACCACATTTGTGAAGTGAATCACTGCAGTTATTAAATTAGTAACACTGTTGTGAAGTGAATCTGGCTTCCCCATTAACATTGCTTGTCAGAAGGTCGCAAAAAGGGTTCACACGAGCCCGGGGACACTGCAACCGTCATGAATATGCAGCCAGTTGAATATGCAACTGGTTGCAACCGGTTGACAAGCATCTGAATTTTGATCATATGATCATGGGGCTGCTGCAAAGGTTGTAACTGTGAAAAACGGTCATAAGTCATTCTTTTCAGTGCTATTGTAACTTTGAATCAATGGTAGGATTCAGCCGGTTCTCTCCAGATCACGCGAACTGGTAGTGGCGACTGCAGGAGGCTCCGCCCACTCGCCTATATGTAATGCATGACTACTGCGCATGCGCAGAAGGACACACGCTCACATTTGCGAACTGGTAGGGAAGGTAAGTGAATCCCACCTCTGCTTTGAACAATCACTAAATGAACTGTTGTAAGTCGAGGACTACCTGTATTTACAATTTATGTTTCACAGGCTTTATCCACATTTAAAAGACTTATCCAAAATATGTGATACTGGTTGAGAATTATGCTTTAAGAGAGTCAGTGTGGCATAGTAATTATAGCATTGGACCAGGGTCAGGGAAATTCAGATTCAAATTTATCTTTAGGCATAAACTTCCCCAACTGACTTTGGACTAGTAACCTAAATCTATCTCACAGTGTGGCTGACTGGAGGTAAAATAAAGGAAGACCTCCAAGTAAGATCTCCTTTAAAAATGTATTCTTTAAAAAATTATAAGCTGTCCCTTTGGAGTCAGGCAGCCTTAAAATCTAAGAAATAAAATAAGTAGACTAAGCTGCTTTATCTTTTTTTTTTTTGGGGGGGGGGAGAAGTGAGATGCAAATATTAATTTTTCTTAAAGGCTTCCATAATCTTTTTCTTATCACAACAACCATAAACTCTGGGCAATTCACAAACAGTCTTTGAATAGATAAAAGTGCAAATATTAAAGTTTTCTGATTTAACAAGATGAAAGAGATAAGAACTTTTTTTTCCAGAAAGCCAGTTGTTAACACATGTTGAAAAATCAAGATTTTCTTGTTGTCCTTTCTGCTTAAACTTTTTGTTTGTTGCATGTTGACAGATCTCATAGCATTTTTTTTTTGTTATTTTAATTGAAGCTTGGAAATATAACTACATTACATAGGTATCTTGTCCCATTGTCTCAAAAAATCAGCAAAAACAGTAGTTTCTCCAGATTAAAAATTTACCTCCATTAAGAATTATAATCCAAAGTAACCTCAATTTACTGGAGTTATGCTGAAGCATCATATAATATTTTTTGATGAATTATGCAATTAATCAGCATTGTTGGAAGAATAGAAAAAAATTGGAAAGCTTTGTCCCCACTTATGAAAATTCATACAAGTTAAATCTCTGTGTCTCTCCAAATAAAGATAATTTGCCAAAGAGAATAATTTTTGGTTTTGGTTTTAGAATCAAGGATTCTTCACCTATGCCCCCTGATTTCATCTTTTTTTAAAAAAAAAATGCCGATCGAGGAGATATGGGGAAAGAAATTAAGAACATCCCCAAAATGCACAGAACTCTTTTTTTTGAAATAGAACAATTTTGTTTATAGAAACTTTGGAAAAAAATCAACTAGACTGAAGACAGCAATCTGTATTTCTGACCTACAATTTTGATCCATTACCAACGCTTGAGAATTTTTTTCTACCCTTTTTGTCTTTGTAATATCTTCTGAATATTTCCTTCAAGACTTGTTGTTTATCTAGCCCAGGGATGTCAAACTGGCAGCCCATGGGCTGGATCCATCACGCACAGGCCATGCCGACCCCAGTTCCATGAATGGGAAAAACATCACAAATGTTATGTGACAGCGACGTAATACAATGAGTTTGACACCAGTGATCCAGCCAAATCATCAAAAGACGCTCTAATTAATTGCATGAAATCCTGTTAGTTGTCCAGTAGTGGGTAATTGCCATCAGTGATAGGTACAGCAGTTGCATATAATGCTGCAGCAAGATGCCCCCATAGACAGTGAAGTATCTTGAGGGTGACATGTTGTCTTCGCTAATAAAGCTAAAATTCTTGGCCTCTCTCGAAAGACAGTAGAGCTTTGCAAGATTAATATTTTGCAAGCCTGACTGTGTTTTTCCTCGTGCCCCAGTGAGTCAGCGAGGACTTAGTTCAAGTCTCTTTGTCACACCATTTCATTTCTCAAGGTTTAAGGACTGCTTCTGCCCTTTTTGTTTTTGTAACAGCTTCTGAGTGTTTCCCTCAAGGCCATCTCCATGGCTCTTTACAGTGACATACTATAAAAACATTCATACAAGATTTAAGAAAACCCAATGCCAGGAGAAAAATCAACCACGCAGGACCTGCCACCCACTTAACCCAAGGCCAAAGAAAAGAGCCAGGTTTTCAGAGTTCTTTTGAACATGGGGGCAAGATCTATCTCAGAGGGGTGATATTCCAGATGGCAGAGAATAGGCCAGAAGCAATGTCACTTCTTCATGAATTCTGTACTGTGCTGTACTTGGAAATTCAAAGCACATCAACCACATCATTTCCATAATCCTGCTATAAACAATAACATGCTTGGTTGTTGTTGTTGTTTTTAAAAAAGCAAGATTAGTCAAACAAATAACTTTAATGCAATATGATAAATATATCATCAATTTAAAACTAGTCACAATTATTAGTCCCCTTTGTAGATTAAGGGTTGAGTCTGGATGATCGATGGTGTACCTCAACCACCCAGTGAGAAGAGATTTGAACCATTTCGCTTTCTCTTAATGACTGTGTGACATTATATCACACATCACATGCCTATAATACAACTGGGATGGGTGTCTTTGTTTAAGAGAATGGAGTGCAGTGATTGACAGACATTTGCTAGCAGGAGTTTACTGGCAATTCTGCAAAATGGAATAAGTGAACACATCTGGGTTGATAACACATTTTCTCCTCAAGGAGAATAATGGAATTGAGAGCTTAATTTAAATGGGAATGAGATGGTAGAATGGACCATGCCAGTTACAGTTAATGATAGTAATTTGAATACTCCCCCTCACAGGCAAAATAAATAAAATTATTATTGTTCTTGTTCTGAAATATGTTTTTATCGCCCCCCCCATTTTTCCCCCATGCAATCATTTCTAAAAGCAGTTGGCAGTAGAGATGAATAAGAATACAACAATAAAAACAAATTAAAATAGTGCAAAAATGTATTCATTGAAAAAAATGAGGGAACAAAGACAAAAAACAAAACAAAAACAATTCATGTAATATTCATACAGGGACTGCGTGGATGAAGAGATAGGTCTTGAACAGAGATAACAACAACCATCTCATGAATATCATAGTAGAGATAAATTCAGATATAAGGCCATCACAAGGAAGGCCCATTTCCAAATAATTGCAACAAAATGCTATTAGCTATTCAGAAGTCTGTAATGGTGAAGGTGCTCTGTCAAGCATTCATATTGTCCATAGAGTCTCATGTCCAAAGCAAAATCCTGGCTCAGGAGATGATTGGCAGACAGAAAAGTTGCTTTTATAGGTTCAGTACCCCACTCTGAAAGTTGGCCACTACATTCTACATCACGGTTAACCACAGGATCACAAACCCAGGATAGCCCTATGTACAGCACATTTAACTAATATGGCAGCCAGCTACAATGCAAACAACAATATTGCTGCTGGATTAATGACTGTTGGGAAATTTAGACCTCCAACATGTTGATGTTTGATTCTTCCAAATGAACAAATCAGATGAGAATCTGGAGCAGAACCCTTACATATTGTTTATTTTAGCCTTTTAAAACTTGATACTCCGAACAGCCAATCCTATGCTTTTAAATTGTACTGTTAAAGGGGAGGCCACAATCACTGATAAACAGGCAAATTTTAGGTGATTTTTTTAAAAGCAGAAAAAATATATACTCCATTGGGTGCCATCATACTCAATCTGACATTTTGATCCTGATTGATCGAGACCATTTTCCTTTTCCTTATGTTACTGTGGGCTGTTTGGTTGTTACTGTTTGCTTTTTGGTTTCAGTGGCAAAGAAAGCCATTGAAGAATATTACTATTCTCTTGGCCAATTTAAGGGAATAGATTAAATTGCAAAAGGATGCCACTGTTGTCTGCATGGGTTATAAAAAATATGCTTCAATTATTTTGAGCAGCATGTCATTTTTCTTTTCTGGTCACTCTGATAAAAGACTTTTTTTTTTTTAATACTCAGACAGACATAAATAAATAAATAAAAAGAGGTGGTTTTTTTTAAAAAAAATAAATAAAAAGATGAGAAACCTTTTAATCAAAACTCATGGGTTTATGAAAGAGACTTTGATATCAGTCCCTGGATAGATGTGTCTAACCTTTAGAGAATCCCACACTGTCTGAGATGTTCTTT
The DNA here is from genome assembly GCA_022577455.1 of Arizona elegans. Taxonomy (NCBI): domain Eukaryota; kingdom Metazoa; phylum Chordata; class Lepidosauria; order Squamata; family Colubridae; genus Arizona; species Arizona elegans. The sequence continues at coordinate 68,543,384 of JAKOOJ010000002.1, read as the reverse complement.
AACTTTGTTTGTGTCTTATTTGTGATGCCTTACTTTGTTCATGCCAGGAAGAAACTGGCAGGAGGTGGCTGAAGGCTTCATTGCCACCTCCTGCTGCTTTACTTTTCTATTGGCTGGCTATTATTAAAGTTAACTAGGCAACAATAGAAAACCAATAGGAAAACCATGTGGGAAGCAGGTTTTTCACTGTCAACTCAAATTCCTCAGGCTTAAATCTCCGGCAGTGATTGTGGGCCCCATACCTGCTGTTAGTTTTTCTCCCCCTTCTCCTACTAATTAATCCCTGTAAAGCAAGAGAAGCACAATTAATTGTTTTTCCTGGCCCAATGTGCATGTTATGTGATGGAATTGGGATCAAAGGATTCTTGTGCTGATTTATGTTGTGTATTTGTCTAAAGGCATGTCATATCCTGGGGCAGGAGTATTAAGGGCAGACTTAACAGAGCTATTTTAATGGCATGGATTCGCCTCCCCCCCTTGTTATTAATTTTTAGATTGTTTTATGAATGCTTCAGACAGGGGCCTTTTCTGGCTGGTGTTGAAAAGCACCACAAGAAGCAGGGTCACTAATAATAATAAACTGCATCCTATTTGTGTAGATGTTGCTCTATGGGGAAAGGAGAAAGAAGGTTTGCTGCTTAATGAGCATGAAGTGAAGAAATGTGGACATTTCATGATCACAACGAGGATTATTTGACTTTTGCCACAGACCCTGCAACATCATTAGCAAATGCATAGTAAGTTTGCTAGAAGGGGCTTTGTTCTCAGGATATGTGTGTGCAATTGTGCGTGTGTGGGCATGTGTGATTGGGAAAGGGAAAGAAGAAAAGCGGTTAATTTAATTAATGTAATCAGATATGTGCCTGAAATTGTGGATGGGTAGGGAAGACTGTATTGTTTTTAAAAATTGTATTTTATACTTGAGATGGAAGAGTAATTTTAATTAATTCTCCATCCTACACTAGAATTCTATTTCCCCTATATGATGAGAAATTTTCATATAAAATAATGAATGGTCATAAATATTCTCTTTTTATGGTCTCTGACAATCTTTGAGTTTGTCTGCCTTTTGGTGGCAGCCCTGAGCTGTTGCTTCAAACCTAAAGCTGTCCCCACCAGTGGTGGTATTCAGCCGGTTCTATCCAATTTGAGAGAACTGGTAGCGGCGGCGGGAGGCTCCGCCCTCCTGCCCGGACATCATCATGTTTTTGATGCTCTGAGCATGTGTGCGCACTCACATTTGCAAACTGTAGCAAAGGTAAGTGAATACCTTACCCAATTAAAGCTGTTCCTGGTGCTTCCCCATGTTCAGAGCACTTCAGGTGTGACCAGGTCAGTAATTCTTTCAGCTGTGATGCAAATTGAATGAAGGTTCTTACCTCCATATTTTCAGGAAGTTGGAAGCCAATGTGATCTACACACACATTGACAGAAGGATAGGGCTGAGGAAGACCTTATTGTTCCTCCTAAATGTATCTCCAAAGCTACTAGTAATCATGACTGAGAAGTTAGATGATAGAGTGATGTTTCAAATGGGTTTCTTAAGACAAAGAAGCTTTTGCATACTAGGAATGACCAGAGGCCATTACTAGGCAAGCTTTACCATTTTGGCATGTGTGCATGAGGTGTCACAGTATGTGCAGAAAAGAAAATAAGCTTGTGCTATAATGGTTTGATATTTGCTTTCATCATTTAAACCCAGCCCCAATTTTGTTCCAGATCATACTAGGGCAGTGGTACGTTCAGGAATCATCACTCCCTAAGAAAGATGGAGGTTTGTTTTCAGAGTTCTCACAAAGAGTAAAGAATCTTGTATGAGTTTCAGGGAATGATCAACTTACCTTCTTCTTTTTCTTCTAAATCACCAATGTATAATCTCAAGCAATGTAAAGATTGTCCTCTTCTAGCTTCTTTTTCTATGAATCTTTATTATTGGGCCAAATAATATTGAGTGATCATCTGCTGGTTGAAAGATTGCACAATCATTGTTAAAATGTAGGACAGGCCTTGTGCTATCCCTGAGTCTCCCTAGTTGCTTTTTATAAATAAAGAGAATAAAGGATACAGATAAATTCCCTTCATGTGATCTTCCTCTAAGAATTCACGCTAATTAAGTTTCAGAGAAAGGAGGTCAACCTTTAGCCTTCATACCACTTGTAAACCAGTGGTGGGTTGCTACCGGTTCGCCCCAGTTCAGGCAAACTGGTAGTGGCAGCAGCGGGAGGCTCCGCCCACCCACCCAGACACTTCTGTGCATGCACAGAAGCATCACGTGCACAACGGCACACGCGCCCACTAGCAAACCGGTAGCAACGGGTTTTGAAACCAGCCCTTGTTGTAAACATGAAGTATTTTTTAAATCAAGAAGAAGAAAAAAACAAGGGAAATTGGTGTCTCCCACAATTTTGATAAGAACCTAACCTGCTGCCTTCCCATTTGCTCTATTTGAAAGGTCTTACTTTTTCATGTAAAGGATGGCCTGCAGTATATAGAACTGATATTAACTCAAAATGAATATGAACTAAGTATTTTCTAATTCATTATTCAAATCTCAACTTATAATAAATAAATAAGTTACATTAATAAGAACTTATTACTTAATATTAGTAATAATTTCATTAATAATGAAATTTCATGGTTGAGATAAAAAGATAGCTTTAGACCTTTCCTCTATTTCTCTTCTCCTCTTATTCACTACAATTCCTTTCTTTTAGTGTATTACCTCTTTCTAGAAACTTCCAACAGTTCTGGCTACTGGGTGAATTCATTGTTAACGTTCATTTCCATTTGCAAGGCAGACCTAAACCACTTCTATTTCAAAGGAAGCTGCAATGATTTGTGGAGCAAAAGATATTGTGAATCCTTTAACCAGTTCAGTGACTGCCATTTCCTATTTTATTGCCTGGGGTGGGGGGTGGGGGGGAGAGCATCAATATTTCCAGAAAGCTCCATATGATGTGTAATGGTCACTTCCCTTTCACACACCCCTGGCAGATTACAACAAGGAAACAGATAGACTGGCTTTTTTTCAGACTGGCACTCAAGCCAGCCTAATTTGCTCCATGTGATCACAGTTTTTGTCTTAGCAATAGCAATAGCAGTTAGGCCAGGACTGTCAAACTCACGGCCCTCAGGCTGGATCTGTCACATGCTAGCCATGCCCACTGCCAATTTAGCAAAGGAGAAAAAGTCCCGATACGTCACGTGATGCCGCTGTGACGACATGAATTTGACACCCATGACTTAGACTTATATACCATTTCATACCGCACTATGTGGTTTACAGAGTCAGCATATTTCCCCCAACAATCTGGGTCCTTATTTTACTGACCTTGGAAGGATGGAAAGCTGAGTCAACCTTGAGCTGGTAAGAATTGAAGTCCTGGCAGTGAGTTGAATTAGTCGGCAATACTGCATTTTAACTGCTGCACCACCACAGTCTTGATCAATCTCAGCACATCATGCATAAGAGTAAATAGTTTCATCTGAAGGACAAATTGCAAATTGTTTAGCATTGCATAAGCAATACAAAAATGAAAACAAAAATGGTCTATATATTTTACAGAACCTGCAACAGAGTTGTCGTCAAAGCGTATCTCCTATTTACTCCATCCTTTAGTAGGAGGGGACAATGGTGTAAAGTCAGAGGCTTATGGAGAAGCTATTGCAAGCACTGAAAACTTTCCTAATTGTGTACCACAGCTGAGAAGCTAATAACTCATTTTATTGCCTCATACCCACTATAAACAATTACATCATTAGTGGCACATACTTGACACAGCAATATTTACTTTCTGGAATGATGGCAGGGAGCTCACTAGTGACCATAGCATTCAGCAATAGCTGTTCCCATTTCAGTTGAAGCTGTAGATGGAAACATCATAATTCCTCTTCCAACAGAAATAAAAATGTTTATTTGTCAAAATTGCAATGTGGGAACTTTACAAGTAGAAAATAGCTCCAGATCCTGATCCCTTCTCCCTTTCCCCTAGAAAATTGTTATTTCTTTTTAACGAAGTTCCATATATTAAACTTTATGTTTAATGTAACATGTAGTTTGGCTTGTCACATCATACAAATTATGGCAAATGCTTCATTTGTTTTAGATGTACTTGTTCTATATAGCACCAAGATGCAATAGAGATAAACGTTTCAGAAATACCAAAACAAAACAATTAACTGGTATTCTCTCCCTCTCTCTTTTGCCTTAATGATTCTTTGCTATACTTCATTAGCAGTACTCATTACTCATCACTGCCTACCATGCAAAAGGCAATTGCATGCAGAGTTGTGTATTTTTCCATAATAGTTCATGCTGAGTCAATACCTCGTTCAGTGTCACTTATGTAGCTTTTATAACGAGCTCCTAAAATAAACACGAAAACAATTAGCTTTATGTATATGACAAATTATTCATGCTCCATGGATAAACAATCAGGAGAAAGCAAAAAAGCTTGGAAGACTTTAGTAGACAATTGGCAGTCCCTCATTACCCCATTGGTACCCATTTGTTCCTGAGATTAAGGGTGAATTTTGATGATATGCTGTTCTTCCTTTTCATCTGTTCAGGATTCATCTTATTTATTTAATTCAAGTCAATTAAATTCTACCCAACTTCAACCAAAGAGCAGGTAAGGACTTCTGCCTCTATCTTGTACTTGTTTCTCAAAAATGTCTGTTTGGAATGCTGGACTAGAGAGACTCTTTTATTTGATTCAACAAGTCTTCCATTAACTGGAAACAAATGAATTTGGGAGCCAGGGGTGGGGACAGAAGTGGTTTCAGCAGGTTCTGACCAGTTCTGGAGAACCAGTAGTGGAAATTTTGAGTAGTTTGGAGAACCGATAAATACCACCTCTGACTGCCCCTGCCCCCATCTATTCTCTGCCTCTCAAGTCCCAGCTGATTGGGAGGAAATGGAGATTTTGCAGTAACCTTCCCCTGGAGTGGGGAGGGAATGGAGAATTTACAGTATCCTTCCCCTGCCACACCCACCAAGCCACGTCCACAGAACCAGTAGTAAAAATTTTTGAAACTCACCACTGGGTGGTGATGTATAGTAGTAGTGAAACTTTCTGAAACTTATGAAGATTCCAAAACAGCTATCACTTTTGATACTAACCCTTAATGTGATTTTGGGGAAGGTTTTTTTTTTTTTTTTCCTAGAAGAGTTGGAACATTTCATTTAGACTATTGAATCCAAACTGGTGCCTGAGTCCAAATCAAAACACATACAAAGGCAAATGAAAGCATTTTAAGGAAAGTCCAAGTAAGGCCAAAAGAATTTGATGATGCAATCCATATTTAACTCTAGGCCCAGTAACAAACAAGCCAGCAAAGAAATGAGCTAATTCAGACACATGTCTGACATGATTGTTGTACATTTGGTGATGCACCATATTCAGTTTCAACAATATTTTATAGACCTTGGCAATAGCATGAGTCTCACTAGCACACAATAGAATTTCATTTTTTTACATGTTTTACAGATTCAAACCCATAGCTGTTCTTGTCTAAGTTAATTCTTTCCTAAAGTAGTAAGTATGTGAGTCAGTACCAAGCACTTCTTTCTGATTGCAAGTCTTCTTTTGACTTGAGATTAGGTATAATATCTTTGTAAAAGATATTATCTAACAGCCAGTCTTGTCTCACCATCTTTTCTGGGGGTGGGGGTGGGGGGGAAGCTTCCTGTAGTGACACTTGAAGAGATACTTGGAGGAGAGTCTTCACTGTATTTATTCCAAAACTTAGAATGACATGCCTAACAAAATTATTTTTGAAATTAGTATTTATTTTAAACTTGTCAGACTGTAAGTAGATGTGCCATGCAAATATTAATTCATGGTCCTCCACTTTAAATACAGGTTAATCCCCAGGTTACGAGCATTCCCTTAGCAAATGTTTGAAATTATGCAATAAGTGCCCCATAGTGTTTATGAACAAGTCCTGAAACTACGAATGTTGCAGCCCCACCACAGGGGTGGACCTCCGAACCTCCATTTTGTCCAGCAAAGTGCTGGGTGAGGCCTGTGCAGGCCAAAACAGAACGTTTTGGCCAGCAAAGTATTAAGCAAACCCAAGATGATGAACAGCCAGGGTAGTGGTGGTTGCTCCCGGTTCTGTCTGGTTCTATAGAACCGGTAGTAAAACCGGCAGGAGGCTCCACCCACCTGACATGACATAATCATCGGTGATCTAAGCATGCACAGAAGCATGCGCAGATACTGCTACAAACCGGTAGTAAAGGTAAGTGGAACCCACCCCAAGCCAGGGGGTGAAGTTCTTCTCTAAACAGTCAGCCACCCCCCAACAATAGCAGGCCCTTGTTGAGACCCTGACCAAGCAGTAGATACAGATACAGTATTATATTGTTGCACTTAGCCATGGAGATGCAGTGGTTAGAATCAGTGGTGGGAACCTACTGGTTTAACAACTGGTTTGGTGATTGTGTGCTTTGCGCGTGTGTGCAATTGAATAAAAAATCACCTTCCGTGTTAGTGCTAGGGAATTAAAACAGCTGAGGCACGGCAATCCACTCTGCCGCGCTAATCAGCTGCAAAGATATAGGTAAGTAAAGTGCAGGGGCGGGTGGTTCGCTTCCAGCTGATCGTTGGAGCTACCAGTTTGCCTGAACTGGTCTGAACCGGTAGAATCCCACCCCTGGTTAGAGTGCAGTACTTCAGGCTAACTCACTGCTCACTCCAGGAGTTCAATTCTGTGAGCTCAAGATTGACTCAGCCTTCCATCCTTCCGAGGTCAATAAAATGACCCAGATTGTTGGGGGCAAAATGCTGATTCTGTAAACTACTTAGAAAGGGCTGTAAAGCACTCTGAAGTGATATATAAGTCTAAGTGCTATTCCTATTTTAACAGTTTACCTGTAAAATGCTTGAGGATTTCTCAATGTTTTGAAAATGAGATTTATTTAAAATAAGTACAGTTTATGTATTTTAAAAACAAATTATGCTTCATAATTTTCTTGCTAAAGTTGTTATTAATTTGCAGTCATAGATACAACCTTCTCCAGATACTTTGGTTTAGAACTCTCATGATTCCTGGCTATTAATTGCAACAATGGAAGGAAGCTACACAGGTAGTCCTGCCTTAACTGCCACAACTGGGTCAGAAATTCCATCACTAGGTGACACAGTGGTATTGTGACCTGCAATTTTACTATGAGGTACTCCTTTAACTCGGCTTGCTCGAACTAGCTGAGAAGTATGTCAGGATATAAGAATTTATTAACTGGAATAGCCATAACAACAAGTCAGCCAATGGGAACTGTTTGGTGACTGAGAGCCATGACAGACAGTTTGGACCCTGTGCATGGTTTAGTCTGAATATATAAGCTTGCTTCTAGTTCTGATCCTCCCTTCTACCCAGTGGTGGGTTGCTACCGGTTCACACTGGATCGGGCAAACTGATAGCAGCGGCAGGAGGCTCCGCCCACTCGCCTGGATTCTTCTGCACATGCACAGAAGCGCCGCGCACACAAACAAACTGGTGGCGACGGGATTTGGAACCTGCCCCTGCTTCTACCCCTTCTGCTTCTACCATGTTGCAAGAGTATTGTATACATGGATCATGTTTTATATTGTTCTAACAATATAAACAAAGTATACAAATGGTGACCACATAACTGCAGGAAGTTGTGACAATCATAAATGCCTACAGGTTGCAAAATACCTAGCTGTTGATGACATCACTATGGAGATGCTGCAACAATCATAAATATGGTTGCTAAGTTATTTTTTCAGTGCTTTCATTAACTTTGAATAGTTGTTTAACTGCTCTTAAACAGAGCAGTTGTTAAGTAAAGACTAGCTGTAATCTAAAATATCTGGTTGGGAATATCTGCAATATATGGTAAAAAATCAGTTTTGATCAGAGTGTCAGAGTTCCAAGTAATAGATCCATTTGCAAGCAAGAACTCAGAGGCAGGTAGATTCCTCAAATAATAGCTTTATTGGAAATATCATATTGGCACATCTGATGAAAACCAACTCTGAGGGGCCCCTTGGTTTTCACCTAATTAAAAGTAAAAGTTTTTCCCTCGACCCCAAACAATCAGTCACATGGCCCAATCAAGGCAGCATCCGCTGATCTGGTGACATCACTCCTCCTTCCTCTGGCCAAGTGTGAGAACATCCTTGGTTCCCAAGAGAAAGTATTTTATTTTGACTACACAACCCCAGCTATCTCTTATCCCCTATCCCTATCCCTTGCTCCAGTGTGGCAGCTCTGAAGTTCCAAGACGTCTTTGGCCGGATCAGCCTCAGGGTTGACACAGGGAATCTTCTGATTTCTATAAGAGATATTGAGTCTCAAATATTTGCTTATTATATCCAGATCTCCTTAATTATCACCCCCTTCAATAAAAAAACCTGAACTGTCAAATGAATTCAAACATCTTGGAATATAGTTGCTTATACATCCTCAAATCCATTGTAATTATTTAAAATATTGCTGGGATTTTTTTTCTCCAGCACATAACTAAATCTCATGTTAATGTATTTCCCACAGATAAAAACACAAGGCCAAATGTAAATGCTTATATAAGCATTGTTAATATGTTGGATGCATGGGAAATCTCATTAGATAGTCTGAGAATTAGATTGCTTTCATCATTGCACTAAAAGTGGCAGCATATCACATCAAGTAATTAGCAGTTAGTAAAATTCTACAAAGTGTTCTTGCATTGTGAATTTGGAGACTTTGTTGTAACATTCCATAGAAGTGATTGACAGAGTAATTCTACATAATGGAAATTAAATTTAGAATTGCACTCACAGCTCATTCCAACTTGTAAAACCTTCTCTACCACTGCCAAATCCCAGTGTTGAGACAAGGCTTATCAAACAGCCCTGCAAATGGAGTTAATGACATTCTCTTCATTCCTGATCTTTACCAGATTTTAACTTTGGCTCATTTGTTGAGAATTTTCATTTGAACAAAATCTGCAGTTTTGGAAAAGATTCTGGCATAACTCCACTGGGGACTTATAACTCATTATGACAGGATTGTGGTTGTACCTTTATGTTTCAGATGCTGATGCCATGTGATTTCAAAACTCATGGAGAAAAAAAACAAGAGAGAATTTTTTTCCCATCAAATAATATTATTCAGAAAAATAACAATTAGAGAGGAAAACCATGAACGCAGAGGAATGTGAAAGCAGAACAAAAATGGTGACATTAAAAGGATATTTCTGAACGAGAAATTCTGCTGTGGATAACTAAATATTCTATTCTTTATTCACTGCCAATTATATTTAACACCCTTAGTAACTGGGCTAGGATGCTTTAAGAAAGACATGGGGAATTTTCAACCCCCAGGCTAAATCTCTGCAATTCAGGCTTCAAAATTCTCCTGCTATATATCCCCCTTCTTGGATCATTCCCTTGTGATTTTGCTTTTATTAACAAGAAAAACTATATTGAAAAGTATTTCTTTTAATTCTGCACTTCCCATGAATAAATTTAACATGTATTCTGGCCCTTTTGGGGTCTCCTTTTAGCATTTGTTTTATTGTTCAGTATTCTCCAGAACCCCTTTGTAAAACTTGTTTTTGTTGGTACAATGAGACAAAAGTTATTATTTACTGTAATGAGCTATTCCAGGGTGTCTTTCTTGAGGAGTCAATAATGTCAAAATGATGGGCATGACCAGGAAATCAAAACCTTGTCACTTTTAATAAGCATCACAAAAATACAAAAGGATTAAAACTTGGGCACAGTAATCATTTTTACATTTTAAGAGCCTTGGTGGCACAGCTGACTAAGTGCTGTTAAAGTAGCACCAGCAGCCTGCAATTACTGCAAGTTCAAATCTCACCAGGCTCAAGGTTGACTCAGCCTTCCATCCTTCCGAGGTAGGTAAAATGAGGACCCGGATTATGCAGGCAATAAGCTGACTTTGTATAAAAAAGAACACTGCTGGGGGGGGGGCAAAGCCCCACTAAGCAGGTATATACAAAAGTATGAAGGCTACTGCTTAACGCATTGTATGCCGCCCTGAGTCTCCGGAGAAGGGTGGCATATAAATCGAACCAATAAATAAATAAATAAATACATCATGAACTCTTCCCAAGCCTTCTGGGGAAGGTATGTGAACTGAAGAAAATTCTGTGAAAGCACAGCTAACAACCATAGCAAACACCAAGAATTTGGTGAGTACAACAGTTCCTTGGAACCAGGGGTGAAATGCTCCGAAGTCTGCTACTGGTTTGCTGCGCATGCGCATGTGCAGTGCGTGCCAAACGTGCACTTCAGTAGTGGGTTGCCCCTGGTTCGCACTGGTTCTATAGAAGCGGTAGTAAAACCGGCGGGAGGCTCCACCCACCGACCCCGACATCATTAAAACACTTCTGCGCATGCGTAGAAGAGCGCACGCGTGCAGCCCCACTGCAGACCGGTAATAAAGGTAAGTAGAACCCACCCCTGGTACACTTCATGTGCATGCGCACTGCATACGCTACCACGCAGTGCTGAAAAACAAGGCTTAAGAAGCCTTTTCTAAAATAAGTAGAACAGTGCTGGGGGGGAACAGCTGTACCGCTTGATTTAGATTCACTAGAAAGCAGGATTTTCTGCTTTCTAGCTAATATAAGTTGCACAGCACAGCTGATCGTTGGAAATACCAGTTCATCTGAACTGGTAGCATTTTTTTACCACCGGTTTGGGTGAACCGGTACAAATCGGTAGCATTTCACCCCTGCTTGGAACCTCTCCAGATAATGAGAGGATGGGAGATCCAGACAGCTGCTTCTCATAAGAAGAATGCAGAACCATGGTTTTCCAGTGTTTGAGCACTAAGAGATGATGGCATGATGGTTATGATGGTCACCTCTCGTCTGGACTATTGTAATGCTCTCTACATGGGGCTCCCCTTGAGGTACACTTGGAGGCTCCAACTGGCGCAGAGTGCGGCCGCGCGGGTGGTTATGGGAGCAACGTGGAGCTCCCATATAACACCTCTCCTGCGCGAGCTGCACTGGCTCCCGGTGGTCTTCCGAGTGCGCTTCAAGGTTTTGGTTACCACTTTTAAAGCACTCCATGGCTTAGGATCTGGTTATCTATGGGACCGCCTACTACCACCAATAGCCTCCCACCGGCCAGTACGCTCCCATAGAGAGGGGCTCCTCTGGGTGCCGTCGGCCAAACAATGTCGACTGGTGGCCCCTAGGGGGAGAGCCTTCTCTGTGGGGGCACCTATGATCTGGAACGAGCTCGCCCCGGAGATACGGAGGATCCCGGATCTGCGCACCTTCCGCCGTGCGCTTAAAACGTTTTTATTCCATCAAGCTGGCCTGGCCTAAATCTTCTCCTTTTTAAAATTTTTAAATTTTAAATGTAAATTTTAAACATGAATTTGATATTATGGGATATTTTTAAAATTTAGCCAAATTGTTTAATCTGTTTTAACCTATTTTAAATTTTGTATTTTCTGTGTTTTTATCTTTTGGCTGTTCACCGCCCTGAGTCCTTCGGGAGAAGGGTGGTATAGAAATCTAAAAAAAATAAAATAAATAAATAAATAAATGAACAAGAAGATATCTTGCTCATAACACATTCGAGGCTTTTAAAGGACATTAAGATTGCAAAATTGCTCATTAACTACTGCTAAACTATTAGACGCCTTTGGAGTAATAAGTTTGAAAATGCCAGTTGAGTCTGACTTTTAATCCTAAATGAAATAAAACTTTAATTATAAGACAAAGAATGTAAAGAATCTGAAATAAACGACAATAACTAAATAAGATTTTGATCCAAGAAACTTATCAATGGACAAAGGATCCAGATAAAATTAAACATTTGGATTTGGGAATTAATTATAGTGTACAAATAGTTTCTTGTGGAAAACAAACCCTACTTTGGGTTCCATGACCCAAAGAAGACAGAACATGAATAAATAATTTCATGATTCCACAAACTGGACAATAGTGGGGGACAAAAGATCTTAGGTAAAGGAAAGACATAAAGGCCTAAAAGATGGTTATGACAATAAAAATACCAAAGGAGTTTGAAGAATGGAATCAGAAAACAGTTGGCACAATATCACCAATATCAATAATAATGTATGCTTCCATAAATAGAGTATGTCCAAAATATGTTATGGAAGAAATGTTAGAAAAAAAGTGGATTTACAAAGGACAGGCAAAGACTTAAAAAAGGATGTTTCATTGGATCTACAAAGAAAATGGCTGAGGTTTTAAAATTAAAAAAGGAAATACAAATTAAATACAATCAAGAGATTGACCTGGATAATTTTTTCCTACTTGATTTACAATTTCTTAAAGCCTTAACAAATTCTATGCATTGGGACAAAGAAGAAATGAAATTGAATTCCATGACAATATTTGATGAAGTAAAGATTAAGACTGTTAGAAGTAAAAGAAGGAATATAAAGTTTGCATATTTCATCAATGTACATTATAAGATGCTTTGTTAGTTCTAGCAATCTTCTTTGGTCTTTTTGTTGACACCAGGATTGAAAAGAGGATTTGTTTATAAATAATTGATGGGGGCATTTGCACAGATTCATCTGGTGCGCCAATTGCGCCCCTACCTGGAACGTGATGACCTCCGCACAGTCACTCATGCGCTCATGACCTTCTGGATCAACTACTGCAATGCTCTGTACATGGGGCTGCCTGTGAAGACCACTCGGAGCTTCAGCTGGTGCAGAATGCGGCCGTGCAGGTAGTGATGGGAGTGTCCTGACACTCTCATGTTACACCCCTCCTGCGCAACCTGCATTGGCTACCGGTTGCCCTCCGGGTGAGATTCAAGGTGCTGGTTATTACCTATAAAGCCCTACATTGTCTAGGCCCAGGGTACCTGACGAACCATCTGCGGCCAGCAACAGCTCCCCATCGCCCAGTGCGTTCCCACAGGGAGGTCCTCCTTGGAGTGCCGTCAGCCAGGCAGTGTCGTCTGGCGATTCCTAGGGAATGGGCTTTCTCTGTGGGCACACCTACCTTATGGAATCAACTCCCCCTGGAGCTCCGAGTGGCCCCTGACCTGCGCACTTTCCGCCGTGACCTTAAGACATGGTTATTTCGCCAGGCCGGATTGGACTGAAGGGGCTTTTAAGGGGAGTTTTGATGGTTTTTAACATTTAATATTGATTTTATCTGTTTTCATTGCTGTGAGCCGCCCTGAGTCCTTTCCGGAGAGAGGGCGGCATATAAGCCTAATAAATAAATAAATAAGCAAATAAATAAATAAATAAATAAATAAATAAATAAATAAATAAATAAATATGAGATGAAAAAGTAAACATTTGTAACTTTAGAGAGGGTGAAGAATTATTAAATTTATTTGTGATGAAGTTTGAAGTCACCCTTTAATAATTTTTTTTCTATTTTTCTTATATCTTTCTTTTTGTTTAGACTTTTTAGTTCTTCTTTGTATTTTCTTTTTCTTCTTTAAGTTTAGTTTGTATTAGATTTTACTATGCATATATGCATGTATGTACCGTGTTTTCCCAAAAATAAGACCCAGTTTTATATTTTTTTGCCATCCAAAAAGGCACTATTCCATAATTGTTCCTTGCTGTGGCAGCAGCTGCACCAACAGTCCAGCCCAGCAGGAGCCTGCTGCTGGCCCACTTCTTTGGCCACTTGCCACCGCTTACGCATGTCGTTCCTAACCTCTGCAGGAAAGGCCTCTGCAGCCAAGAAACGAGGTCCGGATTGATGCACATGTTGCCCCCGGTCTCCGTTTTGTCATCACAGGCCTTCCGGAAAGACCTCTGCAGCCGATAACAGAGCTCCGGATCATATGCATATATGCATACATGCATATACATATGTATATTGCCCTGGTATTACCTATTTCTAAAATTTGGGTACTATGGTTGACCATCATGCATATGTTGGTATTTTACAAGTGAGCTCCCTGCTTACTTCTGAGTAAACAGGCATGAGATGGAATTTACAACTGATATTTCTGCATTTGAATAAGCAAGCATAATTAACAACTGGTGTTGTTTGCTGTGGTCCTAATTATTTTTATTTTGGCTCCTTCCATTTTGGGTATATGGTCCTTGTTTCCAAAGCAAACATTCCAAAGTAATGTTGTCTTTCAATGTTATTTCCAGCTCTGTAAGTTGGATATGGAATATGGTAAAAGAAGATAATTTAAATATCAAAAATAAGCAAGAAACATTTACTTATTAGATGTAAGCTACCTGCTTACAGGTTGCCTCAAAATTTATTGGTATGGAAAGTAGATTAAATGGGGTAGGAATGAAAAATGCCATGAAAAAGAACCTAATATAAGTAATAATAGTGACATTTATTTTTGTCTAAGATTTTGATTTTCACTACAAATAGCTACAGACTGTCATTGGGCATCATCCTAATGTATTAGGCCTAATATTATTTGATGCACTCTGGGTTCCTTTGTTCAAACAGCGCCCTCGATCAGGATCCTAGAAAAATGCCTTCTCTGTTATTGTCCCCTCTGGATTGAAGTTTCCCCATATATTCTCCCCAGCTTTTGCCTAGGGTGGTTAGCATGTCTTCTAGAGTATATGTAAGATATAAGCCCGTTGATGTTGTCTGGCTTTCCCATCTCATTCATTGGTTGTTGTTTTTTTATCTATATTGCATATTGTTGTTTGGTTTGTATCCCTAACCCACTCATTTGATTGGAGTCAGGCAATATCTGAGTCAATAAATAAATAAATAAAAGCAAGGCATTGTAAGGAAAGAGAATGACACTCAAGAAGAAAAGACGGGAAGGAAGGAGCATGGTGGAGAAGTAGTTTTCTTTCCCTAAGCAAGTGAGAAAAAAAGGGGGAGTTGTGTCAGAATGCCTCAAATAAATATCTTATGAAGATAACAGTGGCTATGTAATTAGATATTAATATATATAATAATAGTTTTTAAATATATAGCTAATGATATGTATATTTTTAGTCATGCCCTACAACTATGCATAATGGATTGGCTTGAAAATTAGTGAATTCAGCCAAAGGACATGCTGAAAAGGTATTAAGCAAAGAAAGCAAGACAAAAATCTTCATAGTATGTCCTTTTCTTTTGACAATATTTCATACAAAATCCCACATGAAAATGCTGACTTCTCTGCAAAATTCAATAAGCAGATTGCATCTCTCTGGATGTGATATGAGTATTGAATGAACAAAACTCTGGCTCAGTTTGCTGTGTGAACAGGAATTGTTTTGCATTACATTGAACCAAGAAGGGGAGGGAAGATGGAAAGATTCTTTTTGTAGTATTCCTCACCAGCATGGGCCTGCTTACTCACATGGGAGCTTGTTTCTTGCTGAGATTAGAAAGCAGGAAATTCAACACAAACTTGTAAGAGGAGAAAAGAGCCAGGAATTGCATTCTAGTAGGCCATGTATTTCAATTAAACTTCGGCTATATTGGCACTGTACCTAAATTGGTTTATAATAATTATCCCCAATTTGAATTACTTTGATAGTAGCAAAGTATTGAGTTTACACTTCAGGCTACTACTCCTCTTGGACAAATTTTACTGTGTCCTCCCAATTTTCTTCTCCCTACTGCTTATGTCAAAAGGTACATCATTGTTGTGGCCCGTCAGCAGATCTGGCAGCAGATTCGGACAGTTAGGAGATTGGTGAGGAACATGAGCCAGTCCTGGAGTCTGGGGAAGGCTCTGACGAGGGCTCAGTGTTGGAGGCAGAGATGGGGCCAGGGCCGTCTGACAGTTGTCAACTGCCTTTGGAGTCAGACATCAGTGAGGCAGAAGAACAGCTGGATCCTGTTCCCAGTGTGTGCATGTGCAGAGCTGCCAGGAGAAAGGAACAGCTGAGGAACAAGGCTCGACTCCGGAGTAAAGCCACAGGTGGACAGTGAATGGCCCCTCCCATAGGGAATAAAGGAAAGCGAAGGGGAAGGGAGTTTGCAGGGGACAATTAGTTCATTTGGGTGAAGATCTGTTCCTGCATTCTTGCCAAGTATTGTCAGTTACAATGTGGAGTCTCCAAGCCTGATAAAGGTTGGTATTTGTGAACTATTTTGAAAGACTGTGGAAGAGGAAAGACTTGCTGGAGAGGAATTCACTGTAAATTAAATAAAAGGGGTTTATCGGGATGAGGCTGGGGAAACCTAGGTCAGAACAGTCACCTATCTTCTTCTTTAGCCTACAGGAAAGCTAAAACCTCAGTCTCCCTGTGTATAGTCCATTGTCCTACACTGTAACAATTATACCACATTGGAATGAGAGAGGGGGGGAAGGCAGGGGGAGGAAAGGAGAAAGAGAGAGAGAGAGAGAGAGAGAGAGAGAGAGAATTTATACATACAAATGTAAAACATCAATCTGCACATATATGCAGGTCAGGAGTGGGTTCTACTATCTTTACTACCGGTTTGCAATGGGATCGCGCAGGTGCACTCACTTCACTCACATGTGCGCCTTGCTTCTGCACATGTGCAGAAGCTTCTGCGCATGTGCAGATCACCGATAACAAGATCATCTGGGGCAGTGGGCAGGGCCTCCTGCCAATTTTACTACCGGTTCTTGCAAACCAGTCCGAACCGGGGGCAACCCACCACTGATGCAGGTACAACAATCACCTTTAAAATAACACCCCTCCACAAAGTTATTTCAAACCTGATCCACTCCAAAAGGTTCTACATCTTCCTTTTCTGACACTGCTGAAATAGTAGAGAGGTTAAAATCTACACTTAACATAGAGAAAGTAACCAGACTTAAACCTAGAAATTGTCCTTCCTTGCTTCCTACTTCTGAGCTTCAATGAAAACAACAACAACACAAAGCAAAACTAAATCCAAAAGTTTACAGTTTTACCATGCTTTCTAGTCATTTGAGCCAGAAGGTGCTCTCAAAATAGCCCAAGACATGGGTCCTCCTCAGCTTCAGCTTATCAACCCGTTCATGAAGTTTCATATTGTTTATTGACCCCAAAACATTTATTATATCAAAGTAATTTTAATAAATGCTACTTTAACAGTGCTATAAATATCAATAACAACAACTATTACTACATCAATGTCTTGAATAGTCCCCTCATACCTTGGAGGCTGATACTGTTCACTTTAGAGAACTCTGATATAGTTATTTGGAAGGTTAGCCTTGACATCCTCCTATTCAGGTGACTGGAGAACTGGAAAATCCCTAGTTTTATTTTTAAAAGCACAGAAAAAAGTAGGAACCTGGGAAATCATCATCATTTGCCAGTTTCAAATAGACAACCTTCTCTATGCTATGTTCAGATCTTAACCACTCTGCTATTTCAACAGTTCTGTTAAAGGGAGGTATAGAAATGATTAGGGACCAATATAAAAGTTGCCTTAATTGAAGTGACCAGAGATAGGTGGCAGCAATTGCTTCTTAAAATTATAGATATACCACATATAAATACATCCTTGTTTACCTTATATGCCATATTCCTCCTTATATCACAAACTGAAAATGATGAAGTGATTTGTAAAACCAGAGGTACTGGAGTTAGCATCTTTAGATTATATGTTGGCTGATAATAACTGTAAAATGATAAACTAATAAAAATTGTGAAATAAACAAACATTTCTTTATATGTCGCCGATTTTTATATAGGATCATCTGGCAGCTCATTTGGACTTCTCAAGTTACTACAGGAGGAATGGATGGGTTGACACTTGCATTTTCTCATTTGTGTTCAGTTTATTTGTTTTTAAACCCTCCTCCATGGTGATTCTGCTCTATATAAGCTCACAAGTATTTTTTTTTCTGTGTAATAGTAGCTGAGATTTTTTTTTTTTGCATTAATTTGCATTTATAAGTAGTTACCTATATGGAGAATGATCTTTTTTCCATGTCTTCTTTCCATGTTTTGGATGCTGTTGCAACTAAAATAGATATCCAGTTCTGTAATATATTTTACAGAAGTTCCATAAGTCAAACAAATGCATAATTAAGAACTGTGACAAGAGTTCTTCTTAGACATTATAGAGACAGATCTTTGTTTTAACATCATCATGACAGCTTGGACTGCGCACTCTGACAGTTATCTGATCATGGTTACAATATGTGAAACCATATGTACTTGCATAATTTGGCATATGAATGGGACTCAATTTTTAGCTGAATACTCCTGGATTGCCCTGAAAATAAAAAGAGTTTTCAGTTTGGGTACAGTGGTACAGTTGTCTTGTCAAAGAGTGATATAAGCCTGAAATACTGTGAATTATAGTCAAATAATAATAAAATAAGATCAACCTTTGAACTCAAAAACATCACATTTCCAGCTATAACAAGACTAGAATCTCAAGGGGGCAACAATGGTTCTTTGTGGCTACAGGACAATGAGTTATTACAATTTGGGACTTACTATCAAATTACTTCTTACCTGGATTCAAAGGTGTCAAATATGTTTACCATTCAATTTTCACTTGTTTCCTTCTACATTGGCAGTCACGTCAATGTTAGGTTTGCTGCAGATTACAGATCTTTTTTTTCCAGATCACAATAGTGTGATACATCCATGTTCAAAAGATAACATTCAGCAGTCCCATATACGGCACATAGCAGAAGTCCTGGTGCATGATACTAGTTGCATGAGTTATGTTGTCATGTCCTCCTTCTGCATGTAGATCCTTCAAGTAGGACCAAGTTTGGCTGATGTACAGCTAGACTTGGTCCTTCTTGCCATGAGCTCCAGCTGCCCAATTAACAGTAGCCGTGAGTCCAATATAATTCTCAAATCATAGATCTGAGTTGATAGTGGTGCCAGATTCAAGGAAATACATGTAAATATCACCCCACCCCCAAAAAAAGGGTAACCTGCTAAAAAGCTGCAGCAAAAAAAAAAAAAAAAAATCAGAATCCATGCTTTAGCAGGCAAATTCTTTCTTAAAGGTTGTGAGATGTAGATTGTGGCTTTCAACATTTTGTAATAATGATTGAGCAAAAGGAAATTTTGCTGCAACATGGCAACATTTAGCTTCACACATCATTAGTCACCCAAGTGACAACTGTAAAGTTGGATCTGGCACTCTTACTTCATTCACCATCCAGTTCATACTTGGTTCTGTATGACTTCCACAAAATGTAAGGAATATTATATGTCACAGGCACCTGTTTGAATTAAATGAAGAGGTGGAAACAACTGTTGACCTCAATGAAGAGACAAAACATGGGCTTCTTTTGCCACATTTTTAAAAGGCTTTCATCACTTGGCAAGCATGCAGCAAATGTTGATTATGTAGAGAATTAAATACAGGTCAAATGGCTTCATTTTAAGGTATATTTTCTTCTTTCATTCATTAGGTAAAGGTTAAAGGTTTCCCTCTCCAGTCATGTCCAACTCATCTCCATTTCTTGACCAAGGAAGCCAGCATTGTCCAAAAACATTTTTCATGGTCATGTGGCCAACATGACTTTATGCCAATGTGCATGGAACACTGTTATCTTCCCACCGAAGTGGTACCTATTAATCTACTCACATTTGCATTCTTTCAAACTGCGAGTTCGGCAGGAGCTGGGGAAGGAACAGGAATTCACCCCGTTGTGCTCAGGTCTCGAACCCAAACTGCCAGCTTTCCAACTGACAAGCTCAGCATCTTTTAACTTCTGGATCTTTCATTTATTAAAATATCCCTATTTAAACTAAAATTATGAGAGCAGAAACATAACTTTTCCTTCAACCCTGATATTTATGGCACAATGCAAAAAAATAAAATTCTATTTTTTAAAAAAGCTTTAGCTTTTTAAACTATTTCATGTGTGCATGACACCCTGCTCCTGCCAAACACATACTCAGTATACAAATATTATGATTGCTGATTTTCCATTGTGATTTCAAAACATTCAATGAGCAAGGCTAATTAACATTTACAGCTTCACAAAACTGTGGGGAATTCATCTCTGTGTTGCTGTCTTAAGGGTACCTAAGTGTGGGTAAGGTGGTTTGAGAGAAGGGCTATTTGGACAGAAGTTAAAGTTACTTCTTGGGATGTCAAAGAGAGAAAGAGTTTTGTCAACAGGAAAGGAATAAAATTTATTGATACCTGGCTGTAGGACATTTTTGTTATAAATCTATTCCATTTCCACTTGTAAAAACACTGTTTAAAAGTCTAATTAGAAAGAAAAATAAGATGAATGTGAAGAGAAATCTATTGTTTTACTTAAATCAGAGAGCGAGAATTTTTGCCAAAAGCATCAAAGTCAATAGTTGGAAACAGCATGCAGTATTGTGTATTTTAACAAAGGAAAGAATTAAATTAACCATTGTCATTGTAAATTAACCTTCTCCAAAATGAAGCTACAAAGCCAATTTTTGTGCTAAAGAACTTATTATTATTGTCTTATGCTTAAGTCACTTTGCCTGCAATCAAATGAAATAGAGTTGAACAGGAGTGAGAAATGTAGTGAGCTACAGTGGTTCTTATTGTATAATTACATGTTAACAAGTACCATTTATATCAATTTCCATGACAAAAGTTCAAATTTGTTTAATATGACATGAAATATGATTGCCTTCCTTCAGTACGTCCAGATGAGTTGGCTTTTATCTTTCAAGCTGTCTTGGTTTTCATAATTACGAATTTCTGGACAGCAACTCTACAGAGGAAATGCACATGTAGTCCAGCATTTTTTAACATTGGCCAACTAGCTCTTAAGAAGGCAATTTGGGAATTGGAGTCTAACCCATCTGAAGGCTATGGCTGAGAAAGACTGATATTATATGATATTGCAGTACACTGAGTCATACCTTCAGTGCATCTTGCCTACAGCTGAGAATTCAATTTGGCAACAGATTGTTAAATACAATATTTGGACAGGTAACTTTTCCAGTTCTGATCCTTAAGACTTTTCTATCTGGACATGCCAGTGATTGGTTGTGGAATGCTTTATTTCATTATCTTTCCCATAAATTCAGCAATATGGGTAACTATATGCTAAACAAATAATTTCCTCAACACGGTCAAACTATTTACTAAGTCTGCACTACTATTAATCTTCTCATCATTCCTATCACCCATCTCCTCCCTCTTATGACTGTATGACTGTAACCTTGTTGCTTGTATCCTTACGATTTATATTGATATTATTTCCTAATTGCTTATTTGTACCCTATGACTATCATTAAGTATTGTACCTTATGATTCTTGATGAACATATCTTTTCTTTTATGTACACTGAGAGCATATGCACCAAGACAAATTCCTTGTCTGTCCAATCACACTTGGCCAATAAAAAAATTATATTCTATTCTGTTCTGTTCTGTTCTGTTCTGTTCTGTTCCATTTTGTTCTATTGTAAACTAATTTAAGTCAGACAATTAGCAGATTAACCTTAATTTATAATTATTAATTAACATGATCAACATGCAATTATTAATATTAATTATTAACAAGTTACAATTAACTTGTTATTATGGTACAATTATTCTTTAATTTGTTTCACAGATCAGTGTGCTTTGTTCCATGGGAACAGACTTCTTTCTTAATTTCTAGGAAGTTCTGTACTGTTTTCTTTTAGCCATTTCACTATAATTCATGTCCAGAAATATTGGCCGATTTTCTATCCATAAATTCCAGTAATTCTGAAATGTTCTGTTTCCTTTATTAGTAAACCATATTGAAAATCCACACTATGGTATTCAGGCCTTATGTTTTCGAAGTATTGGGTCTGATTAAGAGAATCTGTGTCCCAAAGCTCTAACATTGCACATTTTAAAATGAGTTGATTACTGTATTTTTCAGAGTATAAGATGCACTGGAGTATAAGACGCAGCTTAGTTTTTGGAGAGGAAAATAGTGTGCGGGGTGGGGGAATCTGCCTATCAGGTATTCATCTGGCTAGCGTCCTTAGTCTGGTCAGCTTCAGCACATTAGTTTGCTGGTTTTGAGAGAGCATGCACACTTTTTATCCCCTGCTTGGGGATAAAGCACAACTGATCTTTGGAGAGAGAAGCAATGAGAAAAGCAGGAGAAGCACGGAGATCCCTTCGCTCACTAGCACCTGTTAGGGCTGAAAAAAAGCTTCTAAAGCACAGCTGAGAGTCAGAGGGAGCAGGCAAAGTGTGGAAGATCATTTCACTCGCTAGCACCTTGTTAGGGCTGAAAAAAAAGCTTCGAAAAAGCTACATTCAGAGTATAAGATACACCCAAATTTTCAGCCTCTTTTTGTGAGGGGAAGTGCATTTTATACTCAAAAAAATACAGTAAATAGAATTCACTGGATGTATAGATCAATGAGAGAAAACTTGCAAGCCTTTCCCCATGCTGCATCCGAGTTACAAAATTATTGAAATTCATGAAAACTATGGTAGATGCTTGTTAAAGAGAGATCCAACCTAGAACTAAGGAGAAATTTCCTGTCAGTGAGAACCATTAATCAATGGAATGGTTTGCCTCCCAGAATTTTGGGTACTCCATTACTGCAGGTTTTCAAAAATACACTGAATAATCATTTGGGTAGGGGGTTGGACTAGAAGACCTCCAACGTCCCTTCCAATCCTATGTTTCTATGTTAGATTTGAGTAGTGAAGCAAGCATTTTAATGTTCTTTCACATATTATTTTAGATTTTATTCTAGCTATCTCATTTGTAGCCTACATAATCAGAAATTTAGTGAACAAAGCAGACAATAGAATGTTTATACTGCTATGGCTGATCATGAATTAAAATTGCTGCAAATGAAATATAATTTCATTGGCTCTAGTGGAGGAGATTGTATCTTTTGCTTACTTTTGCTATTGAAATTAATAACCGTTTACACAGAGATGGAACAATCAATCTATTTCTGAAGAGTATTGCTTTCATGTGGGTCACTCAGAAGTTTGATTTGTTCTGCTTATTTCTATAATCAATAGGAAAATGTCCATTTAAACAATAATGTACATTTCTATTATATTGTTTAATTTTATGATATCTTTAAAAATATATCCATGATACAAGTAGCTGGAATGCTTGCACAATGAATGTATGTTGGACAAGATCAACCTTTTCACTTAAAACCCACTAGAGATGTCTGTGACACTAATGAGCAAACAGTGTGCTGATTTGCTGTTCATCCAAAGTGTAATCAAGAAAAATGTACAGCAATTTGCATCTTCTTTACCTGCGCCTGATCTAACAATATTGTCACTTGAAAAATATTTGCTCTTTATACTAAATTTATAGTTTTAAATTTCAAAGCTTCAGTGCTTTGAGATAGAATGCAATGGCCTGGATAATTAAACCAGCCCAAATTTTCCATAGGGACTTTTCAGCTGTTGATAATTCATAACTCTTTCTCTAATTACAGTTTTGAAGATTTACATCTTAAAAGAACCATCAACACTATGCTTCTTTTTTTCCCCTTTTTTTAAAAATAAATGGGCTTGGAAATCAATCTTTATTGTTGGCAATACAGTAAAATGGTTTCCTCTAAAATTGTATTGTTGTATCTTCATAATAGGCTGGTATACCAGTATATACTGGTAGTTAATGAAACATGAAAGTGTAGTGTAAATCTTCACTTAGTGCATGAATGATGATTCAAAGTTTATAGTCTATAAAGTAAAAATACCCTTATAGTGGGATTTATTCCATCTCCCACAAACACAACTATTAACATAAAGTCAAGATGCACTAAGAGATTATTTGTGCATAATTCTTTTTTTTCTTCTATTTTATTTTCTCCCTTTGCTACTAGTAATTTTCAATGTTTATTATGAATTATTGTTTTAATATATGCTGTATATTTAATTAAAATAACCGCCATCTTATATCCCATAATATTGCAATCCCATTTGCTCATTAGACACAATGCTTTTCTACTTGTATGCACCAGCTGAAAACCTGGCAAGCAATGATATTATGTTTGTGAGTGTGTGATTGAGTGGGCATATTCTTATATTATACATCATATTAATATTGGTGTTGAATATGTTTGTCCCTTTAGTTACATGGTTAATGGACATTTATACATTTATTTATAATTTATTTATTTGTACATTTATACTGGAAATAGACATTGCCATTTCCAGTATAAAACATGCTTACATTACTTTATAGACTTTATATACAGTATATAAAGACTAAAATTCCTTACCAATTATTCCAACATTATTCCGTTGTGGCCTGTTCATCCCCAATGGATAACATTATGACCTTCAGTTGTTCACTGCTAAATACTTATTCTTATCCTCTTATGGAGCACAGAACAGAAAAAAAAATATTTAATTGATTTTATTCTTCAAATACAGCAAGGCAATCAAGTCTGCATTGTGATAACACCTGAGAGAGATAAGTGGAAGAGTCCAAATTACAAACAGGTAAATGTAATGTACAATAACTTTCTTGTTAAGGAAAGGATCAATACATAGAGAACCGTAAATTTTCCAGATCATACAAACAATCAATAATGAACACCATTTAATCTTAAATGATAACCTTTATTCATTCATTCATTCATTCATATATTATCATATTTAACAGTGGTTGTTATGCCTATAGGTAACACATCTTGATATGCTAAGTTTTGTTTATACAGATTTAAGTTACATAGATATATTTTATATGTAAATACAAGAATATGTGTGCTTTTGTGTGTGTGTGTGCCAATTCTAACTAAAAATCTGGCAAAATCACTGCTGAAGCATCCTCATCCAGACCAAGTTTTTTTAATTGGCTTGACAACTCCGCCATCATAAAAGACAGGAGCAACTTAAAGGTGCATTGCAGATATGCTGAGAGTCTTCTTTTCATTTTAGCTGGTTAGCAATCATCTTTCTTTTAAAAAATCAATTTCTATTAAAACACTGTGTCTATGAGGTGTGGGAAGTCAAGGATTGAAAATGATGAAAGCAGTGTTGTGACAATGTGATACAATCTCCAGCACTTTTGTACAGGCATTGTTATACTGCAAACATATATACAATGGCCAAGGTTGCACTAATTGCACAACTCTGCTTTTTTATTGGAACAAAAGGAGTGGATACGGCAGAAACCTTTGTTAACCCACTTCATTATTTAGCTTATTTAGACAGAATTCCTGTTCTGTCCATATGGGTTGCACACTTAGGAGCCATGGTGGCGCAGTGGTTAGAATGCAGTACTGCAGGCTACTTCGGTTGACTGCCAGCTCACCAGGCTCAACATTGACTCAGCCTTCCATCCTTCCAAGGTCAGTAAAATGAGGACCCAGATTGTTTGGGGCAATAGGCTGATTCTACAAACCACTTAGAAAGGGCTGTAAAGCACTGTAAAATGGTATATAAATCTAAGTGCTATTGCTATGAAGATGTTGTGTAATGTACTCACTGATGGTTTGGTCCATCAATAACTTTCTTAATTTGTTGGTGTCTATTTTTACAACTTTCTGATAGATTTCACCATCCAGTTTAGTGTCTTGACCATTTAATTGGCAGTATTTTCCCTAAGGAGATCATGTAAAACTTCTCTGCTTGGTTTCCTCTCTTTGTTCACTAACCTTCAAAGAACCTTGCATTTATTTCAATTTCAGCATAATTGTTGATATTTGATAGGGTTACTTTCTAATTTCTCCATTTGTTCAGCTTTCATTTCTCCAGCCTCCTTCTAGCCAATTTCAGACATTTCACTTTCTTCTACTTGCATTCCAAAATTAGTGGAAACCTACAAATTAGTACCATAGTTACATTAATTTACCTAGTATGCCTCTGGTGTTTTGGTTGCCTAAATTTACAATACCTCATGAATTTATCAGGAAACATTAGAGCTGATGTGGTCAAGATTTTACTTAAAGCAAAGTTTATTTAAATTCTCAGAAGAAATATCTGAGGGATGTCAAGGAGTTTCGTTAAGGCATTCCTCAAGCTGCATAATGCATAAAACTGCACAAATCTTTTGCCGGCAATAAACTTTTGCCTGTTGTTCTTCTGGAATCAAATTCAAATTGGACTTGGAGGTTCCTCCTTAGGTTAAACATCTCAGGAACTGCTGAGGCAGTCAAAACAATTTTGCTAGTTGGCTGATTTCTTTCAGCTTGGGGAAAGTTATTACTCACATTTTACATTTGTTGATTCTGGGTCTCCTCGTCTTAACTGTTTCATCTTGTCAGACAATCTTTTCAGTTTCTGTGATGGTATATCTATGATTATTCTTCACACATACAGATCAGACTCATTGGGTATGGAAATAACCTAAAGACAGCCTTAAGACCTTACATCGCACTGCATATTGCCCTTTTTGAATTGATCAAATGAAGTATGGAATCATCTTAATAGAACACATATGCATCCACTTGTTAGTTGAATATCGACCTACATATTAATAACGTCATTCATTCTTTTTCATTACAGCCTTGATTTAAAGCATCACCAGGCCTTCTATTCTTAATGCATTCATCTTCCAAATCTCAATGCTTTTCTGACAGGTATATCCCTCCATCTTGGTTTTCCATTAGCATAGATGAGATTCATTCATCTTCACACTGCTGCTTTGAAGCATTGCCCTGCTTTCCCTACAGTAAGATCTCTACCTCGTGTTTGCTTGACTTCTCACATCATTTCATCATCCAATACTTTTTCACATCCTATGGTCTTCAATCAAGGTTGTTTTGACTTTTCCACACCAGGATTTTAATTTTTCTACTGTAAATAAAATTAATATACTTACTGTGTTTTACACGAGTCCTATCTACTTAATTTTATCATGTTTAAAAAAATAATGACTTTTGAATGTTGTTTCTATTATTTCCTTTTAGCGTGCTATACATTGTGATGGATGTTACTCTGAGAAACTTTGACTGGTTAAAGGTCATTCCTATCAATCTGACAAAATCCTGCAAAATGTGTATGTTATGTGAAAGTATACCACATTTTGGAGATAAAACTGCAAGGCAAATGGAAGAAATAACGAATTCTCATCAGCCAAAGAAACTATCCATTGTTATCTGAGCATGGTGTGAAATTTGCTTGTTTTACCGGTAGACAAGAAGAGGGAGTAAACACCGCTGGGTATTTCTTTGCACTATTCTTTATAGAACATCATGTCCTTTTTTATTACTTTATTATTATTTCATGCCCACATTGGAAAGGTAAAACCAATGCTGGTCTGCCTCTTGAAGGAATGCTTCAGAAGTACATTCATTCTTCTGCTTTTATGTAGATAAAGCAAAAGCACTCATTATCTGTAAAGTTGACAGAATGCTAACTTTTTACAGAACTGATGCACATAAAGAGAACCAAGCAATATACATGAATATTGTCTGGTTCTCTTTATGTGCATTGTCATTTTCTCTAGACTGAGATCTCTATTGGACCAGTGTAGTAAATTAAGTTCCTTTAATGAAATAGCTACAGCTGAGAAACACAGTGGCCTAAACTCACAATCAGAAGGCTGTGAGTTTTATCCTAGGTAGCGGCAAATATTTCTCTCTCTGGGTGAAATAAATTATTGTCTGCTGTGAACTCCGCATAGGCATCAGGAAGGGTAACTAGACAGTAAATTCTCAAGCTCCATTCAGTTGCCCAAACTCCACCTTGATGCAAGGGATTACAGAGTCATTAAAAGGAAAAAAAATGAAATAGCTACAACTATAACTGTATCTATTCTCCAAGTAATGCTTGGATTTTTTTTTTTTTAAAAAAAAACTTATTTGCAACTTCTTTGGAGAAGGTGAATCATAATCTTTCCAGATAACATTATTTACAAACCACTAAAGGAGACATAGTTGGGAATGCTGAATTTTTTAATTATACATATTATCCTGTGTTGAGTGTGTAGAATGCATACTATAGAAAAGTGTAGAAAGAAGGCATATTACTACTATTCCTGCTACTAAAAATAACAATAAATGGTTCAATAGAGCTTAGATACAAGACTTGAAAAAGATAAAGCAAGTTAATGCAAGATTTCTTATTTTACTTTCACAAGTCTCTGCAGAAATAGTTTTAGACTATTCAAAGCCTAAACTAAAACAGTTTTTAAACAGCAACAATATACTGTATATTGAAAGAATACATCTGTGGAATAGAAGTAAATAGTAACAAGGATGAAACCACAAAGTGAAAAC
Organism: Arizona elegans; assembly: GCA_022577455.1. Taxonomy (NCBI): domain Eukaryota; kingdom Metazoa; phylum Chordata; class Lepidosauria; order Squamata; family Colubridae; genus Arizona; species Arizona elegans. The sequence continues at coordinate 68,515,395 of JAKOOJ010000002.1, read as the reverse complement.
AAGTAATTATGGAATTGCTAGGAATATCTAGTGACTTGAAAGTGATGTTTACCTGCAGGTTTAAACATTTAGAAAAAATCCATGTTTGAATGCATTTCAAGAGTAACATTCTACAGCAGCGTTCACCACCTTTTCTGGGTTGACAGCCTGGTGTGTTGGTGGAAAGGGGAAAGGGGTGGTGGTTTTGTGTGAGGAGCCTGCGTGCGTGCACACAGCTTCATTTGTGTGAGTGGGGGGCACCAACCACTCTGCACAAGTAGGGCTGTGAGCACTGGCGCCCACTGCTCATGTGAGTTGCAAGTGCTGGTACCCACTGCTCATGTGAATCAGGCCATGCTCACGTGCGCACACATGCCAGCCCGCCACTCACATGGCCCAGCTGCAAATAAGCCATGTCCTGGTAGTGACCTGTGGCCCACAGGTTGGGGACCCCTGTCCTATAGCACACATTTAGGGAGCTTCCAACTAAGATGGTAGAAAGAGAAAAAAACATTGTTGTCCTTGTGAATGCTAGTTTGTTGCAGTGTAGTGAAGATATTGCTGAAGGCACTGGCCTGGGTCTGTTCAGGTTGGAGATTGAAGGATCAGGACAGACTGGAACAGGGTGGAGTAGAAGATGGCCACACTTGTCATTTTGCAATAATGTTGTGGCATTTTTGCAGATGTTTTGTAGCATTTTCCTGCTGAACCATCCTTGTTTCAGAATATGGCAGAAGCTTTTCTTTTTACTTGGCAACAGTTTTTTATACCTGGCAGAAGATTTGGGCTGTTTTCAGGATGAGTGTTAGCATGTGTGAATGTGTTCTGGTTTGTGAAAATGTATTGTAATGAGTCAGAAGGTGGTGACTGGGTATCCTGATGGTGCTGAGAGCTATTGAAGCTTAATGTGCCTCAGGGTTCCTGGCTTTCCCTTCCATTTTAGACATTTATAATTTAGATTTATGCCAAAATCTTAGAAAAATCAATACATGTAGCATTTGTCATGTTTTCCCCAAAATAAGACTTATATTTTTTTGAAACCCGAAATAAGCTCTTGGCCTTATTTTTGGGGAAGTCTTATTATTTTGGGGTGCATGGAGCTCCTCTTGCCATCTTACCTGATTTCCAGCTCTGACTCCCTAACCCTAACCAGAGGAAATGGCAGAGACCCGCTGTGCATGGGGAGAGCTTATTTTCGGGGAGGGCTTATTTTCATGGGAGGGCTTATTTTTGGGGAGGGCTTATTTTCAGGAAAACACGGTAATGTGGTGGTATCTTCCTCAATTTCTAGTTAAGACCCCAGAGTGTTAAGGCCCTTTGTTATTTCCATTTGCATTTCTTCCAGTTGTCAGCGTTCCAGAAAAACCCAATTCCAATTACCAGTTCTGCTTTAAACCTTTTCCAAAAATTATCTTGCTTTTTGAATTAAGTTCAGTTGGAAGCTGCACTATTTAAAAGTGAAGATCATGCTTTCCAATTTATCCATCAAAATTGTATTTTTTTTCCTGTTTGTCAGTCAAAAAGAAATTCTCTTTCCATTTGCATAGAATTCTAATTTTTGAAAGTGCAATCACATCTGTATGGTTAATGATCAGTCTGGTAGAAATATTCTGCTTCAAAATTTAATATCTGCTCTTCTTTCTGACAAGGTGCACAAGAATATCCCTTGGTGCATTCTTTAATTTTGCAAATTGAATATTGATTCTAAAAACAGTTATCAATTTCTGCATCTGTATCATCTCATCCCTTGGCAGAAAGTTTGTTAAAGATTGAACACCCTTTTATCTAATGCCTTCTCTGAAACTGCTCTAAGTCTCAGGTAGAATTATTATTCTCTCAATTCTAGTTATTGTCAGATTGTCTTAATCCTTTTACATTACTCTGTTTATTATTTATAAACAAATAAATAAAACAAATCCAGCCTGGCCGGATTGGACTGAAGGGGTTTTTAAAGGGTATTGTATTGGTTTTTTTAATACTGAATTTTATGTGTTTTTTATCGTTGTGAGTCACCCTGAGTCTTTTGGGAGACAGGGCGGCATACAAGGTTGAATAAATAAATAAATAAATAAATAAATAAATAAATAAATAAATAAATAAATAAATTTATGTTTTACTTTTCTAAAATTTCCACTTTGTCATTAATTTGTTTAATTTTTCTTTTGGGTACTCTATATATTCTTCAATTTGTGGGTGGGTAACTTCCCCTCTTCCATCTTTGCACACTTTTTTTTTCTGTTCTCAATTCAGATCCAGCTAGCTCATTTTCAATCAATCTGACATAACCTGGTTTCCCATCTTTTCAAACATTTTTGGCAGTATTTCTAGAATAATTCTCTTTTCTGTTGGTTGTTTTAATGAAGCTTTTCTTCCTTCACTCTGCTTTGCAATTTTTCTCATGGTCACCATTTTTAATATATACAGTCCAAAACTAAAAGTAAATAAATTACAAAGCTGAAAGTAAAAGACAGCCTTCAATTTTTTTCCTTCTTCACTTCCTTTATATCAGAGGTCTTCAAACTTGGCAGATTTAAGACTTGTGGACTTCAACTCCCAGCTATGCTGGCTAGAGAATTCTGGGAGTTGAAGTCCACAAGTCTTTATATTCTTAAGGCTTTAGTCCATTCTATTTTTCTGTAGTTGTAATGACATAGTCTGTCTCATATATCTTTATCTTCTTATCTTGTAACTTCTACCAATTATCTTTTCCATTTAATATCAAACAATCAACATTCCCAGAAGTTCTGATCTGTTTATTTAATTAATTCTACTTAATGCCAAAAGTACTGTCACCATAATCTTTATTTTTCAAATTAATACTTTTCCCTTCATCAATATCTTGATTAATCTCTTTGCTGTTATTTTGAAATCTTTTTTTATTATCATTATATATTTTCATTTATTATACATCTTTTAAAACCATTATTTTCCTCTTCATTTTATTTTCTGTCATTCGGAAAAGAATGTCGGAAGGAAGGCTAATTCACTGAGAAGTTTTCTTTGTTTTCAAAGACTTCTTTTCAACTGCAAATCCATTTACCCTAAAGTGATATAAAGTGAGTATTAGACATTCATAGTGTCCTTTAAAAGGCTGCTTGGCTTGGATGAACAATTACTTTTCCTGTGAACCCCTAGCCACTCTACTCATGACAAAACTGTAAGACTTTCATACCCAATCTTCTCCTGAGGAACAACTTTCCATTGCTGGCCAGTCTTCTCTTTGCTGCATGTTTTCACTGTATCAGATATGCTTAGTATGCCATAGAACCAGAGGCAGGTTCTGACTAGTTCTGGAGATCCAGTAGCAGAAATTTTGAGTAGTTCAGAGAACCGGTAAATACCACCTCTGATTGGCCCCGCCTCCATCTATTCTCTGCCTCCCGAGTCCCAGCTGATCAGGAGGAAATGGGGATTTTGCAGTAACCTTCCCCTGCCATGCCCACCAAGCCATGCCACGCCCACCAAGCCACACCCACAGAACCAGTAGTAAAAAAAATTGAATCCCACCACTGCATAGAACCTTGCATGGAAGTCACTAGGATCTCTTTGAAGAAACCAAAGACTCACCAAGACCCATTTAATATTGTGGAGAGATTTCATCTCACTGCATACAATTCAGAGTAAATTTTTGCTTCATTATTTTTGCTCATTTAATGGACATGATAATTCAGAATATGTGGGAATCTGTAATTCTGAAAACACCAGATGTTATGGGGTTTTAACTGATCAACTCTTCTGCCTTGCATGAATAAACAACCTATCTAATAAGGTATAAATATAGCTTTGATGGCTTCATTACTATTTCAAGCCAAGGGAAATTTTCCCTGTTCTTTTGCACCTACCTTATGGACCTGGTCTCACCACGAGCTCTTTGAAGGAATTATGAGTCCACTCGTTATCTTTACTTCTTTGAACAGGGAACAAGCATCAACATGTTCATGGAAATTGACTATACAAATTAGGGGAGGCTGGTGAATGGAATTCTCTGTCCTGCAGGATAGCTCTTATATTCATATAATTATTCATTTATTTTAAAAATAAGTGTCTCTGCCAGTCTGGAAATTGGTCTGAGAACATCCCTTAGTTTGATAATTCTCCATCTTCAATCCATTTTATCTTTATGGATATTTCATATCCCTTTCTTTAAAAAATTCAGTGAACTACCTAATGAATCACTATGCTGTAACTGGTGTTAACTTTATAGTTTTTCTCCACTTCTCCTCCTACTTCTTCCAAATGAATGCATTGCATGTCAGATGAGATATCTGAAGTGTCAAACTTCAAGGGCAATTTGATGATGCTTAATAGTCTTTCCAGTGACTAACCACAGCATCCCTTTGTTAACAAACAAGCAATCATCATCCTCATTATTGTCATTTTTTAAAAAGTCATTAAGATTGCAAATGAATTGAATGACTTCTTAATTCTGGACTGCAGGGGGTTCTTGAAACTGACACATTATACAAAGAACAAATCCAAGGTCTATCTTTATACATAATAAAGAATGAAACATTTCGATTTACACAATGTAATATCTTATATGGCAAGTTATACCTGTGAGAAATTTAAATAAAATCCATTCTTAGAAGATCATCAATGATAAAAGAAAAGATGTCTTACAATGTGCATCTATGTTACTAAAAATGAAAAATATTCTAATATGGGTAAGAAGTTTTATTTATAATTAGAAATGTTGTTAGATTTTATGACTTACATACTTCCATCAACCCAAGTGACATTTTGCAGGATTTCTTGCTTCCCTAATGTTGCTCTACATTGCAAATGGTGTCTACCTTTTCAACGATTTACAAAAGAATTACAACTGTGATATAAAATTAACAGCAACACACGTGTATGTATTTATTTTCTATCCATCCATTTATTTATCCAATTTAGATAATAGCCCATCTCACAATGCGACTCCGAGCGGTGTACAACAATTAACCAACATTATCAAAACAGTCATTGTTACAAATATACAAACCACTGAACAAAGAAGAGAAAGTACATAATACCCACAATAAGAGAATCATTTTTGAATATCATCATTTCCCTGGGATTCTATTGTTTTTTGAGGAGATCAATCCTGACTGCTCTTTAGAAGGCCAGATCCTGAAGATGAAACTCAAATATTTTGGCCACCTAATTAGAAGGAAGGACTCACTGGAGAAGAGCCTAATGCTGGGAATGATTGAGGGCAAAAAACGAATGACAGAGAATGAGGTGGCTGGATGGAGTCACTGAAGCAGTGGGCGTGAGCTTCAATGGACTCCAGAGGATGGTAGAGGACAGGAAGGCCTGGAGGAACATTGTCGATGGGGTTGTGATGGGTCAGACACGACTTCTCAACTAACAACAACACCAATTATTTTTTTGTTGTTTTAAAATGTTTTTAGTATTTTAAGTGTAATATATCTATATCTATATCTATATATATCTATATATATCTATATATCTATATCTATATCTATATCTATATCTATATATATATATATATATATATATATATATATATATATATATATATATATATATATATATATATTTACATTATAAGTCAATTATAAGTCATTGACTGAGATGAGCATCTATAAAAATTGCATAAACAAATAATCTCACTGGAGAAGAATGTTCCAATAGGTGAGCACCATGGCAGAAAAAGCTTGCCTCCTAGGACCTACCAGATGCAGGTCTCTAGCAGATGAAGGGTTTTTAAAGATTATTAGCAGCACCTTGAATTGGACTTGTAAGCAAATTGGCAACTGATGCATCTCATGGAGTGTGGTGGTAATGTGCTGTACACCTAGTTACTCATGCTGCTGCATTTTGTACCCTTCCAGATACTATTCAAGGGCAGCCTCATGTAGAGTGCATTACACTAGTTCAATCTGGAGGTGATGAGGGAAATTTCTGACCTTACAACACCTGGCTTAAATATATTCTAGCTGGCCTGAAGAACCTTGTGTGCCACAAGATGGGCAGCTAGCTATACAATTCTTTTAAATAAATAAATAAACCTTTTACTCTCACTGATTCAATCTCTTGTGAGCGGCCTTGGTGAAAATAAGCTACCTCCTCTATTGATCATGAGCTTGCACCACTAATTAAAGTATTTCATGAGGACACCTTCAGGCAAGTTAAATGCAATGCCATAAGAGTAGCAATTATCTTGCAAAAGAAAATTAATGTTTATGATAATGGAATTGATCAAGCCCTCTCCCTTTCTAAATCATAATTTTAGCTCTTTTACCCTGTTGACACTGCTATTCTCTCCTGACCCAAATTGGCTAATATTGTAGCTTTAGGGCATTGGATGAATATGGCCAAATTGAAGATATGGGAATAAAATATTCTGAAGCAGAGCTAATGTTCACCACCAAGAAACATGGCCAGTGTGACTGGAAAATTAAGAGATGGGTTTGTTTTTTTTCTGAGCAAGTAAAAGTGCATACATAAGTGGTGCCTATTTTCAGATGTCTACTATTTGGACATAGCAAATTTGAATGGTCATCACTTGAGTGCAGACAGCTGCCAGCCCAATTCTTAAATTTGCTAGCTTCAGTAAGAATAAAGTTCTTCTTGTTCCTATTAAGATATTTATTCAGATATGCAACTCAGCTCAATTGAATGGTGGGCAGATTTGTGATATCCAGGTAGTCCTCGACTTATGACCACAATTGAGCCCAAAATTTCTGTTGCTAACTAGAATATCTGTTAAGTGTGTTTTAGGACCTTTTGTGTCACAGTTGTTAAGTGAATCCCTGCAGTGTTAAGTCAGTAATGCGATTGTTAAGTGAATCTGGCTTCCCCATTGACACTGCTTGTCCGAAGTTTACAAAAGGTAATCATGTGATTCCAGGATACTGCAAGCATCATACATATGAGTCAGTGTCTGAATTTTCATCACATGACCATGGGGATGCTGCAATGTTCACAAGTGTGAGAAATGGTCATAAGTCACTTTTTTCAGTGCCGTTGTAACTTCAAACAATCACTAAACAAATTGCTGTAACTCAAGAACTACCTGTATTTTGTTTTAATCTACTCAGTCTAAATTCATCAGACTCCTGCTACAGTTCTCTCACTCTTCTACGGATACTTTTCTGCAGTTAGAATTGGGAGGGGCCCCTCTCCCTCCTGTATAACTCCAAAGGAGAATCTGCCACTTGAAATATTGGCTGCAATAGGCCCTCTAAAACAGGGGTGTCAAACTCACGTTGTCACGGCAGTATCACGTGACGTATCAGGACTTTTCCCCCCTTTGCTTAAAGAGGCATGGGCGTGGCCAGCGCATGACGCATCCGGTCCGCGGTCCGTGAGTTTGACAGCCTTGCTCTATAATGAAATGCTGGCCCAGTTCACTTTTATTGATGAGTTGATTTACACCTGGAAGAAAATCAGCCAGTGACCTGTCATTTTGCAGTTTCTCTGCCTCCTTCCTATTATCCCATGGAATTGATAAAGCCAAAGAAATAGTTCTCTAGACAGTCCTTGATCAGGAGATAAGAATGACAGACTCTTCACATTGTCTCGGGACCTCCTTTATAGCCCATCTGTCATCTCCAGCTATCTTTACAAGATTACTTCTGCTTGATACAGAAAAGCATCCATGTTCACCTTGTCAATGGAGAAGAGACATTCCTGCATTCATTCTGATAATGCAGTTAAATATGTGGTTCACATCTTACTTCATCGCCCTCTTTATAACGTTTGGCATGCAGAATTTATAACCTCACCCTTTATTTGTTGCAAGGGTTAAGCCAGAACTAATCCTGTCGTGTTTGCTACTTGCTAAATCTTCACCTGTAATCTCAAGGATTGTAGCAAAATTCTTTTTTTTTAAAATGCAATTAGTTTAGTGTCCACCACCTGATTGTTAGAAAGTTGGCTCCTCTCGTAATTGTTTAGGTTTCCAGAAAATTTCAAGTTTTCTGACTATTGTGGACAATTAAAAATAATTTAAGGTATAAATAAAATATCTCTACAATGATTTCTATATTTGGAGTGATTAAATCTTTCATAACAATACAAAAGTCTTCCCAGTCTGAGGAAGAAGAAACTAATTCTGATCGTTTAAGACTCTTTTTCTCTTACCATAAATAAAAGGATGGAGCAACTGGGACTGGATTGACTCTTTCCTATTTCCCTCATCCAGCACTTGAGTGCATAGCGTAGGTGTTGCATAGCTCAAATACCTTCTGCACTGCATCTAGTGGATGTCTAGTTATTATCTGAAGTTTATTTTATAGATTTCTTATCCCAGCTTTATTAATTTATATAACTCAAGAAGGCAAACATGCTTAATACTTCTTCCTCCTCCTATTTTCCCCACAACAACACTTCAGCTGAGAGAGAGTGAGTAGCCGGTTACCCAGCTAGTTTTCATTTCTAAGGCAAGACTAGAACTCACAGTCTCCTGGTTTCTAAGCTAGCACCTTAATAAAATAAAATAAAATAAAATAAAATAAAATAAAATAAAATAATAAAATAAAATAAAATAAAATAAAATAAAATAAAATAAAATAAAATAAAATAAAATAAAATAAAATAAAATAAAATAAAATAAAATAAAATAAAATAAATAAAATAATAAAATAAAATAAAATAAAATAAAATAAAATAAAATAAAATAAAATAAAATAAAATAAAATAAAATAATAAAATAAAATAAAATAATAAAATAAAATAAAATAAAATAAAATAGAGCCCTGGTGGCGCGGCAGACTAAAGCACTGTTATTAACATCAGCTGCCTGCAATTAATGCAAGTTCAAATCTCACCAGGCTCAAGGTTGACTCAGCCTTCCATCCTTTCTAAGGTAGGTAAAATGAGGACCCAGATTGTGGGGGCAATAAGCTGACTGTATAAAATATACAAAAGTATGAAGGCTATTGCTTAACGCATTGTAAGCCGCCCTGAGTCTCCAGAGAAGGGTGGCATATAAATCAAATTAAAAAATGAAAAATAAATAAAATAAAATAAATAAATAAAATAAAATAAAATAAAATAAAAAGATAATAAAATAAAATAAAATAATAATAAAATAAAATAAAATAATAATAAAATAAAATAAAATAATGGTTTGTGAGTCTTATATTTTTCCCAGCTAATACAACCTGCCTACCTTATTCATATTCATTTTTTATTCATATAAATACATGCTTATTTATGTATTTATTTATTTTATTTATATGCTTCCCATCTTGCTGTCCAGATAGACTCTTTGCTATGTGCCACACAATAAAGGTCAGTTCTAAATCTCAGTGCTTTCCAGAAATTTCACACGGGAATGAGACTATTGAAATGAAATTGTTGAACAAAAGGCCAAGATCGCAGAGTAGTACTCTCCTGTTGTAGCAGACTGTGTGCTTTTGATTAAATAAAAAAATATTAGGAAAACTCTTATAAGCCCTGTAGTGAGTCTTATTGCTCTTGTATACCTTGACCTTTATATCATATCTTTGACAAGCCAATCTCTTCCCCACCTTTCAGCTTAGATTTGATATATTATAGCTCCTGAGAGTTACTGCATTTTTAGTCAGATCATGTGTGGAGACACATTCCTTGGTTTGTGCTGGCTGGCTTGAAACCCCATCAACACCATGTGTTCCAATGGCCTCTTGAGTAGTTTTTTTTTTTTTTTTTTTTTTTTATGGGGGGTAACCAAGAAAATCACTTAAGTGCTGTTGGGGGCATCCATGCATAATTCATCTTTTTCTCTCTTTCTGCTGTTATATGAGGCTTTTAAGGAATGCCCTTTTTATCTGTCTTTTTTTAAAAAAAACCAATGGAGTAAGTGAAATGCTTGCTGCAGTATTTGTGATATGTGTATCTTTCGATGTCTCACTTCTTTGACTTTCCCTTTAATCTTTCAGATAACTTTCTGATTAAAGACCCAAACATGCTTGTTTTACTTATGTCGGTCTTGTTTATTTGACGCTTCCTTTAATCTTTCAGACACTTTCTGTGATAATGTATAATTCTGTGTGAATCAGTGAGTGTTAAAAGGAGGTATTAAGGCTCACTGTAGCTCTCTCTCCCCTCCACCCATTCTTATCCCTATCAACTTTACATTATTGGCAAAAACCTTAATCCATTATTTGTGTTATTTTTAATTCCAGACATAGTTTTTTTTTCTCTCTAGAGATTCTTTTTTACTTAATTTTCTTGTACAACCATTATCACATCACATTTTTATTTCTTTAACAAGCATTATGTTTTTAAATTGTTATTCCACTATCTTTGATGGCTTTAAAGAAATAATCATTTTCAATAGTGGTTATAATACCATATGGATTATTTATTTGGCTAAATACACACTCTTTGTGGTTTTGTTTTGGATATTACAGTAGCAGGAAGAGTGCGTTTTTGTTGTTGTTGAAAAAAGATTTACTGTAAGCATATAGTTACTAAACATTATTCAGGCTGAGGATTAAAAAAAAGTAGTATGGACACAGAAAAGTGTAAAGAAAACATATGAAGAATGGTTGTTGGAATCGGGTATGTCTAGTATGAAAAGAAGGACTAGGGGTGACATGATAGCAATGTTCCAATATCTCAGGGGTTGCCACAAAGAAGATGGAGTCAAGCTATTCTCCAAAGCACCTGAGGGTAGGACAAGAAGCAATGGGTGGAAACTAATCAAGGAGAGAAGTAAGAAGAAATTTCCTAACAGTTAGAACAATCAATCAATGAAATGAATTGCTTCTAGGAATTGGGGGAGCTCCAGCACTGGAAATGTTTAAGAAGAAATTGGAGAATCATTTGTCTGAAATGGTGTAGGGTTTCCTGCCTGAGACTAGAAGACCTCCAAGGTCCCTTCTAACTCTTTTATTCTGTTATTCTGCTTTTAGGCCCATCAAGATGCGTGGTTGCAACTTAGCTTTTGACATGGTTTGAATTGTAACTGTTATTATTGATGACATCCACTTTTAATTAGGTTAAAGCAATTTTCTCTTAGCTACTTTAAGTGTTTCTTTGAGGGCAATGAGTCATAATAACTGCTACTATGACTATTACTATATTTACTACTAGTCTTTGAACTTTCAGTATACCAAAGTGGGGTTGAAAAAAATCTCGCATCTCTGTTAGGGATTTGTTACGTTAAAAACATTTTGCTTTTACCTGTTTTAAACAGGCAATCCAAATGGTCCCCCTAAATGCAAATATTGGCTAAGGAGATGTTTCTGTGAAAATTAGTTTTGATGGGAAAAGTCTGCAGAGAAGCCTTGGGGTTAAGAAAGTCTTAAGACTTTTGGTCTCTACTCCCAAGCAACTTTCCAAAACAGCCAATTCTGATGTTCTCCACTTATTGCTTATAGCAGTTTTTCTCAACTTTAGCAACTTTAATCATGTTGACTAGGGAATTGTGGGAGTTGAAGTTTATTTATCTCATATGTGCTCAGGTTGAGAAACACTGGCTTAGAGTCTGCTTTGAATAGTTGGAAAACTACACATGAAGGCCAAAAATCCCATCTCCCAATGAACTCCCACTTGTCCCAAATTCTCCCTTGTTGAGAGAGTTATTGGTCCTATCTCTCATTTTCTAAATCCACCAAGAGTTAAAGCAAAGGTCTGAAGCACACCACACCAAGAGTTCTTTTTGTGAGGGACTGTATCGGGAGGAAAAAGTGGATTTTTTTTTCATGGAGAAAAACAATATCAAAAAATTTAGGGATCTATTTTGACATGGAATTGCCAGTTAAGTATAATTGAATCTAAAACGTTAAGAAACTTAGCAGGACACTTCGACTAACCACTCTTTGAGACTTTTTCCCAAGTGACTTTATTTGGGGATTACAGCCACGTTATTTCTAATTTTTACCACCTGTTTATAGCAACTGGATTTGAACAACATGGACAGTATTTCATTCTTCTCAGGTTAAGTTTAATTCCACTGCCAGAAAGATATACTACATGTTTCCCCTATCCTGTCAAAGAAGGATTGCCTTAATAAAAGAGCTGTGCTTTGGTGAAAGAGTAAGAAAATTAACCTGGCCCAAAACAGTGCTGAAACAAAGCCTTTCCAGCAAAGTAGCAATTCAGAATATCAGAAATTAAGTTTGTACAAATGAAATTTTAGCATTCTCTCTTTGTTTACTCCAGTTAATTATTGAAATGATTTGCAAAGTGAAACCTCACCCAAATTGTCTATCTCTGCTAGGCATCACCCCTCTAAACAGCAGGAAAATTCCAAGGACTAGAAAATCAAGCTCACATTTACTTTGCTTTTCAAGTTATCTAAAGAGTGGGACAGGAATAAAGATGAAGATGATTAACCCAGTTTATTCAGAAGGCCCTCCAAACTGCTACTCATTCCTCAATTACCTCACAATTGGATATTGCAATGTGCTCTACATGCCCTTGAAGAACATCTGGAAACTACAGATAACAGAATAATAGAGCTGGAAGAGACCTTGGAGGTCTTCTAGTCCAACCCCCTGCTCAAGTAGGAGATCCTATACCATTTCAGACAAGTGGTTGTCCAGTCTCTTCTTAAACACCTCCAGCAATGATTCAAAATGATGAAATGCGAGCAGTAATGGACAACTCTTGGAGTGCCCATGTGTCCCCATTGCTATGCAAGCTGCATTAGCTGCCAATTTGCTTCCAAATGCAATTCAAGGTGCTCAGATGAAGCTTGAACACGGAAGGGACCACTTGTCACCAATTTTTTCCTGCCTCCCTAGCATGTTCCAGCAGAGTGGGTGCAATCCAGGTTCTGTCTATTAAACATTGTAATCTTGTGGGATTTAGGAAACATGCCTTCTATGTTGCAGCTCCCATCTTATGGAGCAGCATTCCCCCCACCAATTGTAAGGATGGTGCCTTCCCTCCTGAATTTTCTAAAAGCTTTAAAAATCTATCTTTGGTCCCAGGTTGGGGGTTAGTACTTCTTATTTGTTCAATGGTTTCTGTTTTGTTTTGTTGGTTTTATTGTCTATTAGATTTTTGTCTGGGTAATGTTTTGTCTGGTAATCAGCTAATGTTTTAGCTGATTTTATATTTTCTCTAGTTTTGTATTTTGCCCAGAGTCCAATGAGTTGGGTGGCCAATAAAATCAAATAAAGAATAACAATAACAGGAAGTCCTAACTATGCCCATCAATGCAAGTGATCTATTTTGCTGTCACCTACCTGATACCGAGAAGAAAAACAATATGGTTCAGCCAAAATTTATGTAAGGATCAATTCTAGTTCAATTAACCTCTACTGATGACAAATGCTAGCAGACTTTCATCTACTTTTATAAGACAGATTTCAAGTTTGAGCATGTATGGGTCACAATAGCATCATTCTCTGTAAAGAACCTTTGTCCATTTGAAGTTTTATTGGTGCAATACAGAATTTTCCAATCTGAGAAAATGATACGGTATTGAACTTCTTTGAGAGATTCTGTTTTCAATGTGCACAGTAAGCTTGAGGGACAAGCATATTGGTTTTGGCCTTGCAACCTTTTTACTGTTGGGGAGGGGGGGTTATTTTTCAGCAGCCAAAGGCAGTTAGTACAGTATTCATGCATACATACACGAATGCAGTTAACAGTATGGAATGCAGAAATCTATTACCTTAAAAAAATAGAAAAGATGATTAGAGAGGAAGTGAAAATATGTATCTTGTAAAACAGCAGAGGTGATGGACTGGAAAATCTGAAAAATCTACACCGTGTTCTTCTGTTGCAGCTTCAGCTGACATTTCTTTGTAGCACCTGATTATTAGAAGAAGTTATTTTGGTTATAGGAGTCATCTTTGAAATGGGGAAGGCAATTCAGTCTCTGCTCATAGCCTGTAATTAAGAGCAGGTTTCTAATGTCAATGCATGAAAGAAATAATATAGGTGGAAAAGCAGAAACAACGTTTAAAACTTATTGAAAAAGACCGCTTGGAAGAAAAAATATTTCTCTGGCATTTGACATGGTGTAGCTTTCTGAGACTTCCTAAGAGAGCTACGTTATAGCAAATGATAGCATATGGCCCCCATGAACTAATCTTGAGAAGTCAAACTAGGCAACTATGTAAGGACACAGTATCATGATAAGCTACTATTTTCATGCAATCTCAGTTTGCTATGAATATCTGGACCACCAAGAACCTCTATGGCTATAACACACACACACACACACACACACACACACACACACACAAAAAAAAAAAAAAACAAACCTGGAATGAGATAATGGAAAACCACTTCCATACATTTTATAAAATTACATAGATACATGTTGAAGGAGTCCCTAGGAGTTGAGTTCAACTTGAGAGAAATTTTACGTTTAGAAGAACAAATGCTGTTTGCTTCCACCTTTGTCCTACTTACATCTTTGTAAATAAATATTTTATGTCTCTAGAGATTTTTCCTTTCAAAAGAAACTATATCAGTTCATATTGTTTCCTGAATTGCTCTGGCACCTAGTAAGAATCTAACAGTCTATAATTGTCATTGTTCTATGGTTATTATTATTGCATGTTTGCTGTGAATATGATTTTTGCATGATTATTACATTCTGACTGAAGACTTCTCACCTTCACAATTGGTTAAAATTAAACCGAGGTCAGGGCTAAATAATGTAGTGCCTTTTGGGCACTACATAGTTCCTATCAGTTCCAAACAGCAAGGCCATTGGCAAAGGATTATGGGGCTCTAGGACAAAATATCTAGAGGCTACTGTGATTCTGTCATCTGGCCTTGGAAGAGGTGACACTGATGAAGCCTTGGTAGATGCTTGAGTTTCAGCCTGGAAGCAAACCTTGATTTTGCTTTAGAGGAACAGAATTCTTTCATGCTTCCCTAAATATTCACAGCAAATTAGAAGACCGACTTCTCATTCAAGGTTAATTGCTGCATAAAATTTAAATAGAGTGTGTGGCAATATGTTTTGATTTGTGGGACACTTGATGAAAACATCCCTTTAAATGCTGAATGCCTTCGTTTCATAGCAATTTGGAACATTATTGAATATATTTTCTCTCTCTTTTAGTTCAAAATCTGGCTTTATAATTTATTCTTTAGGCTGCTAGTTATGGCACCGTATTCTGAGAGTGAAATATCAAAGGAAACCATTCACTTAGATCTTCCATGCATGTGCTGTGATGAGCATATAACAGAGACATGAAAGGGCAACACCCTCCTCTTTTCTTCATTTTTCTATTCTCCTCTTCTTTTTAATGAAAGCTGTACAAGGAGGATTGTAGTAACTATCACTTGGATAAACTGTAAGCGCTTAAAGGTGCAAACGAATGAATAAGAAGTATTAACAGTGATAAGCAAACTTCACCAGGAATGTCTGAACAATTTCATTTGTCATAGAATGAGCAAGCTATGTATTACTCCCAGATATTATTATAAAAACAAAAAGGGAAATAGTTTGGTGTGACAGAATTCAGAGCTAGAAAATCTAGAAATCTGCAGGATTTGGGGAGGTGTGGAGACAAAGCCACAGTCTAGGATGCAATTTTGATTTGTTTACATATGCACATTATCCATTTCTCCAGAATGTGTGCTATTGATTTTTGCTTCACCACATTGCTTCATAAATTTGACAACTTCATACAATTTTATTGGAGAAAAAGCTCAATGTTCTAGAATATGAATGCAACTGTATTTATAATGACTAGATTGCCCAGGTGTTAATGACCTAGGTCAGAGGTGTCAAACTCGTGGTCCATGGCCGGATGAGTATGCACTGGCCACACCCACACCCAGTTTAGCAAAGGGGAAAAAAGTTGTGATATGTCATGTGACAACAATGTGTCATTGCAAGTTTGACACCCCTGACCCAGATGGTATTTCTGCCACTGAGTTTGGATTTTAAGTTGTTTTTACTCTTCTGATGTATTTTTCATAAATCTTCTTGACTTCAATGTGCTTCATGTTGTCAACTTGAAGGATGCCCAAATATTTGTGGTGATCTTATTTCTGTCATGGTTCCGAGTAATGCTCCCAACCAATTCAAGACGCTGAGGCTTTGGCTTCCTCAAAAACACTTTCCATATTGTTATTTCCATATTGAAATTCTCATAGGGCAACTTGATTCCTTTAGTTTTCACTATTTTCCCCATGTTGATGGTAAGGATGGTATATTTGTTCAGTCTAAACTCCATTGCAATGTCTTGGCTGTATATAATGACAAGTGATTCTATTCTAGATAGTGTTTTTTCACATAGCTTCAAATTGTAAAAATGGTAAGAAACTATGGCAGATGTTTGATAGCCATGGTCGTCTTAAGTGTGTTGGACAGAGGAATCAGTGCAATGACAAATAATAGTGGTAACAGTGAGTTTCCTTAAATGATTCCTCTCTTTATGTTAACTTCTTCCCGTCTATCTCCACCAGCAATTGTCCCATTGATAGTTGAACAAAGTTTCTCATGTGACTCCTATTATTTCTAGGGACCTGATTATCAAGTCATGTGGCAGAGAATCAAAGCTTCAGCTTCATGTTCTTTCAGTGTGTTTAAGCTGCTTGGCAATGAGTGGGTGCAGATGGTTCAACCAAAAACCATGCAGTTTATCTTCACCTAGCACTGAGCAATTATCGATCTTACTTGGTCCTTTCTCCATTATTATGACAAATGTAAAAATTCTCTCTTACATCTAGGATGCAAATATGCAGACAACAACTAGTTGGCCAGAAAAAAAAAAAAAAAAGGTTTTTCTAGATCTCTTTGCTATCATATGGTAGTTGCTGGAATTTTTGCAGTCTAGATTTGATAGCTCTGTTGATAACACATCCAACTGGACTTTCTGTCATAGACATTTTTAAGCATGGAGACTGGTAGAAAATGATAAAGATGGAAATTTATGGTTGATAGCAGCCTCACCCTAGTTAAACTCGATAGGCTATTTAACATTAGGGGGTTAATTTCTCTAATCTAGGATATGTATCTCATAATTGCAATGGACTTTAGTTTTTCTCTTGAGCAGGAGAATATCTACAGAAAGCTTGAAAGTGATCATGGCGGTGACTTCTGCTGATAAATATAAAAGCTTATACATTTAGCACAACCATCTAAACCATAATTCTGCATCTATGGAAGGGGAAGCCAGCAATACACTCTTAAAAAGTAATCTATTCATTTTATGCACAAAGCAGAAGTATTTTAACATGGTTATTGTAGTTTTAATTCAATAGATTTGCCCGATTCTTAGTGGCCCATTCATCAACAGCCTTTTTAATTTAATTAAAATTTTAATTTAATTAAACATTAAATTTTTAATTTAATTTTTATAATCTGGGGAAATTAAAAAGAAAGTACACAAAACATAACAAGAACAATAATAAAAAGTTAATATTTTTAGAGACACTTAAAAAATTTTGAACTGTACTATGGTGTAGGTGTCCTTGAGAGGTCTAAAATTATATAAAATATATTCTTAGATGTCATTTAGAAGAAGAAGAAGAAGAAGAAGAAGAAGAAGAAGAAGAAGAAGAAGAAGAAGAAGAAGAAGAAGAAGAAGAAGAAGAAGAAGAAGAAGAAGAAGAAGAAGAAGAAGAAGAAGAAGAAGAAGAAGAAGAAGAAACAAATAAAGGAGAAACAAATAAAGGAAACAGTCCTATCTTTTCTATATACAAATACTATTATATTTTTTCAATATCCAGAAAAAGTCTTGGAACTCTATCTAATACAGAGATTCCCTAAAATTCTGGGCCCAATGGGCACACCTAGAATGCTGAATGCTTAGCATGTGTATTCTCGCAAAACCTCTGCCTTTGGAGAACTTGCCTATTCAAAAAAAACATTCTACCATATAACTAGAAATGGTGTTTAAGTCTAAGACCTAAGCACTTAAAAACACCTGCTCGGATGATGAATCTGTCAGCTTTGCATTCTACCACACTGAAAGCTTTAACATCTCAAATTGCTTCCATCCAATTGATTATGAAGAATTTTGCAAGTGTTGACAAGTTGCTATAAAAACAAACCCGGTTTTTATCCAACTTCATTAAGAAAGGCTTTTAAAAAATAGAGTTCTAACACCAGAAAAAAGAAGCAATTTCTCCTAACTGAGCAAAAGAGGAGAGATACTTTTCTGCACATCCTTAACAGTAGGATAACCCTATTTGTAGAAGAAAAAACCAGTAATAATAAAGACATATAATCACATTTTTTTTTACTTGAACTCCATGAAAAAATTGATGTTGTTGGAGGAGTGGGCATTATGTGGAAATGTATGCGAAGAATCAAAGATAATGTAAGCAATAGGAACAAATTGCTTCTTTATTATTTCATTTTATATGCTGCTCTATTTCTGAAGACTGTTTTTTTAAAAAAGAACTGGTCAGTAGTATGCATTTATATAGAGAAAGATGTTCTACCATTTTGTAAGAAAAGTAATTTCAGTGGCATTAGTCAACAATTTAAGAATGTTAGCAATGACTGTCATATCTGAAGTGGTATTGCTTTGGGCTTCCTAAGTTAGAAAGTGATTTCAGCCTCCTTAAAAAAATAAAAAAAGAAAAAAGTAGTTGTCATAAGGCAACACACTTCACATAAAATTGAAAGATACAAGCCAAGACAGGAGTTGACAATATTTCTAACTCAAAACATTATGAAATAGTGATGGGGTGGGATAAGGAAGGAAAGAATGTCCAGGTATTTTAATTGTTAACTACTAGAGCATGGAAACAAATCTCATAATTATTATAGATTTTCACTCTGGAAATATGAAAATATCACAAAGTTGCCCAGTGTCCAATTTATGGGTATGTTCATTTTTTTTCTTTTTGTCTCTTTGTTTGCCAGTAGTAGCAATGCAATCCATTACGGATTGGAGGATTTTCAGATATATATATGTTTACTGTTATGTTATGACTGCATATTTTTCTGTACCTGTTCTTCTCTGGAGCATTTCTCTCTCTTTTTAGAACAGGCCTTGTTACTAAAATTCAGAAATTATATTTTCTGATATATTTCTGTTACAGGATCATGGTTGAATGTTACATGGAAACAGAGCTTAGGATGGGCCAGTAAAGTAAGCCAGATTGTTTTCTATGATTTAAGGAACCCATTGAGAGAAGTCTTCAAGAGTAACCCTAGGCAGCGCATGTTGCAGTAATCAAGTCACGAGATGACCAGGGTATGAGTGATTATTTGAAAGGCCACCTGATCTAAGAAAGGGCACAACCAGTGGTGGGATTCAAATAATTTAACAATCGGTTCTCTGCCCTAATGATTTCTTCCAACAACCAGTTCACCAAACTGCTCAGAAAGTTAACAACCGGTTCTCCCGAGGTGGTGCAAACTGGCTGAATCTCACCACTGGGCACAACTGATATGCCAGATGAACCTGGGCAAGAGCCTTCTTGTCACAACTGCCACCTGCTCATTGAGGAAGAAATGTGAGTCCAGGAAGTCCTCCCAATTTATTTTTATTTTATTAAATTATTTATTTTATTAAATTTCTATACCGCCCTTCTCCCGAAGGACTCAGGGCGGTGAACAGCCAGAAGATAAAACACAGGAAATACAAAATCTAAAATAAATTAAAACAAATTAAATAATCCACAGCATACTTGTAATACCATCCATCAAAATCTCTAGATTTTGGGCAGTCACTCCCTATCCAAACCAACACAGTTTCATCCATTTTACTATTTTTTTTTACTATGCAAAACCTTAGAACAGTATACTAATCTGTCATTTATTTCATAGACTTTCCACTGCAAAAAAAAAAAAAAAAAATCGTCATTTTTACTGCCAACTTTCCAATAATTACTACTATCTTACCAATTTTTACTTGTTTAAGATAGAAAAATGTGGCATAGACAGCATCACCACCAGATGGATTCATAATTAGCTAACCAATTTTCACTTAATGTGTAATCCTCAATGGAGCTACATCTACATAGAAGGAAGCATGTAGTAGGGTATCCAAGAATCTGTCTGAGGTTCTCTCAGTACTTTTCAATGACTTCCTAAATGTTTTAGATGAAGGGTTAGAAAGGGAATTAATCAAATTTGCAAATGACACTGAGCTGGGATAATAGCCAAAACTTTAGAAGACAGGCTCAAGATTCAGAAGGGTATTTACAGACTTGAACACTGGGCCCTATCCCACAAAATGCAATTCAGTGGTGAAAAAAGGAAGGTTTTAACACTTGGGCAAGAAAAACCAAATGCACAGGTATAGACTTGGTAGTACCTTGTTCAACAGTAGTGACTGTTATAGGGATATAGATATCCTAGTGGAGAACCACTAAAGTATGAGCCAGCAGTATGCTGCAGTTACCAAAAAAAGTTACTTGGGCTGCATCAACAGATGGATAATATAAAGACCACATAAGGTGTTATTGTCACTTTATACTGCACTGATGAGACCACACTTGTAATACTGCATCCAGTTTTGGTCACATGATACAAAAAAGATGTTGAGAGCCTAGAAAGAGGGCAGAAAATAGCAACAAAGATTATTAGGGGGCTGTGGGGGCTAAAACTTATGATGAATGGTTACAGGAACTGGGAATATCTAATTTGAAGAAGAAAAGAACTAGGGGTAACACAATAACAGTGTTCCAATATTTAAGGGGCTGTCACAAAGAAGAGGGGGTCAAGCTATTCTCAAAAGCACTTGAAGGCAGTGCAAGAAGAAACAGATAAAACCTATCAAGGAGAAATCTAAGAACTAAGGAGAAATTTCCTGATAGTGAGAACAATCAGTCAATGGAAAGTCTTGGCTCCAGAAGTTGTGAGTGCTCCATCACTGGAGATTTTTAAGAAGAGTTTGGACAGTCATTTGTCTGGAATGGTATTATAATGCTGGATCAGACAATGAGCAAACTCTGGAGACATCAGAGGACTGCATGGAGGAGTGTCAGGAGGATGCTAAGGTCTCCAAGCAGGGAATAAATGGGCCAGAAGAAGAGGAAAGGCCAGGAACATTGGAGGGGCCCTCAAGGGAACAGCTGGATGACAACCAACTAAAGTGGATAAAGAAGAAAAGGGACAGATACAGCTAAAGCTGGAGGGCTCAGGAACTCAGTCAGAAATGTAGGGTGAAGAAGGAATGTAACTGCAATTAGTCAGCAGGGATGAGAAGAAATTGCCTTCTCCACCAGAACCCAGGGTGCACAGGGCTGAATGGAGGTAGATGTAATGGAGGTCAGCAAGGCTACTTGCAAAGAGGCAACCTTGACCCTCTTAATGAGTTACACAGTGCACACCTACTTAGCCTGACCAGTGGATCAGATGCTGGAAACAACCTTTCAAATTCAGACTATTTGTGTGTTCTAGCCTTGTGGATTCCTGCCTCCATTTCTTGACCCTGTGCTTGTGCTCTAGACTTGTGAATGGATTCTGAATTTGTACCTTGGTCTGGATATCATGCCTTTGGGATTGTGCCTAGACTTCACACTTTTTATTTGGTTGGTTGACTTTGTTGACTTCTTTGCTTTATTGGAACTTTGTGGGGGGCTATGTTCAGGCAGACTTATTGCATAAAGGACTTGGGGGAATGACATTAAGGGTTTGTGGGGTTTAAATAAAGCCCTTAAATTCTTTCTGTTATTTCTTAATGTATGGAGCTTTTATATGCAACTTCCTATAATGTAGACTTTTTTTTTAAAAAAAAAAAGTAAATTTCCTGAAATAACTTTTTTATATACACATTTCTCAGGTGTTGTTCTTTGTTGTCCACATTTATAGTGATGGGAATTTAATATACACTTCTCTGATTAAAATTCTTCTATGTGGCTACATTTCCTTCCATGTGAGTTTCAGAAATAGATTTCATTCAGGACTTTTATCTATATTAAGGTAGACTCTATTTTGGTGGCTATTTCAGATTAACCCCCGTTAAATCCTACATATTGTAGAATATCTAGAAAGAGATCCTTTTTATTGAGATGCCCTAATTATGGAATTCCTTTGCCTGAGAGGCTCACCTGATTTCATCTTCAGTGTGTTTTCAGTATCAAGCAACACTTGCTTCATTTTCTGTCCTTTTTCATTGATATTGACTCTGTATTCTACAGCACATGTAGCATATACATTTCTACTGCTCTTTTTATATGGACGGTGATACATTTTTTTAAAATTTTTGACTGCAGTAAATTATCCTGATAGTTTTCCATTGGATAACAGTATGTTACATAATCCCCTTGCAACTTCTCTCATTTTTCATGAAGCTATTGCTTTTGTGGACTTCTAAAGTTAGATATAGTATATCTGGCTGTCTTCAGCTCACCAATCTTTTTCTAATCATAAGCAACAATGAATCCGTTAACTTTATGGTAGATCATATTTATATAATTTATCTCTAGATTACTGATGATACACAAATATAATGAAGTAGCTGTACTCATATTGGGATGTGCCTCTCTCTAGGAAGGGAAAAGAAACAAATTGTTGATGAGAATGTTGTGTCATGAAATGCTCTCCAGATATTTACTTTCCACCCCTCCTGGACTTAAGAGGGACTTTGTCTGCCACTAATATCTCATAAATGGGACACAGTGGGTCAGTGACTAAGACTCTGAGCTTGTCGATCAAAAGGTCAGCAGTTCAGCAGTTTGAGTCCCTAGTGCCACTTAACGGGGTGAGCTCCCATTACTTGTCCCAGCTTCTGCCAACCTAGCAGTTCGAAAGCATGTAAAAAATGCAAGTAGAAAAATAGGGATCACCTTTGGTGGGAAGTGTTCCATGTGCCTGTGGCATTTAGTCATGCTGGCCACATGACCACAGAGACATCTTCGGACAATGCTGCTCTTCAGCTTTGAAACGGAGATGAGCACTGCCCCCTAGAGTTAGGAATGACTAGCACATATGTGCAAGGGAAACCTTTACCTTTAACTAATATCTCATATCACACTGCAATCAATATAACTATGCCTATGTCTATTTGTTTAGCATTGTGTTGTTAGTGGAGCAGAAGGAGGAGGAGAAGAATATTTTGTTTTGTACTTTTACAAAGTGAGAGCAATCTGCCCCACTGCTATCACAAAGCACTCAAGCACTTTACAAAAGTGAGCAGCTACTATTATGCCAGAGGCACAATGAAGTAAAGAGTTTTTCTGAGGTCATTCATCAAAACATGGAATAGATTTTGGTCCCTCAGCATCTCTCAGTTATATTAAGGATTGGGCTAAAACAGATTTAACCCTCAGAGCTAATTGGTTAGTCCAAACCATGTTGCAAACTTACAGGTTGTTTTGCCCCAGGTCTTTCTTCAGATATCCCCTTCAAATCTCCTTGAAGTGGTGAGTGCAGTTATTTCATCCTTGAACTTTTAGATCTTCCGAGTATGAGTTATAATGTTTGCTATTACACTTAAAAGTGTCTGTAAATTTTGCTTAGGTAAATGTTGAAAGATGAGATCAGTGATCCATTTACTGCATACTGGGAGAAACAGAGATCAATACTATCAAGACTTCAACTTTTCTTACCTCTCAATCTATGCAGAAGCTTATAACAATTCAGTTTCCTCCTTCAACCTATCAGAAATAGCAGGGATCAACTTTTGTCACAAATATTTAGTTCTAAAAAAGCAGCCAAGAAAGCATCAACCTGCCATCTAGGTCAGCCTTTAAGATAGTGGGATGTTAGCATGAAAGAGTTTCAAGGCTTGTAACAATTTTTTATTGCAATGTTGGAAAAGAGTGGCAAGGGATCCATTTGTGTGACCGGCGAGCATGAAAACTATAGCGTGATACTGTAATTCAGCTATTACAGTATCCAATCATTAATGCTAATTTTTTTAACTTTTAGTATGAGTCCAGGAATTGTTGGGCAGAAATTTCTCAAATATAACTTCATAGCAGGAGTTAAAGGATAAAATTAGTAGATCCATATACCCTCTATCCTTTTTTATGTGCATATATGAAAGGTACATCAATCATTGGATTCTGCAGATACCCCTGACATCTTCTTAAATTCTGGAACTTCTTGTCAAATAAGTAGAGAAATAACAAGGAAGCCCATAAATAGGACTCTACTCACAGATTATCCATAAGTAATATGACTATTATCATTAATAGTCCAATTTTGATAAAGGGTTTTAATTACTCATACCAATACAAACATGTAAGTGATTGTGCAACATTGCCGGTGTATGGTTCACATTTGGAAGAAATAAACTGTTAACTAAAGCACAGAGACTAAATCCTGACAAGCTGCACTGATCAAGTCAGAGATTAATTATGCTTAGGTTTCGAAACAACTGCATATATTGGTAGGGAGTTTACATGGATGAGGGTATGTTTTTAGTCAACATAATTATATGGGATCAGAGTTCTTCAAAGATATTGTTCCCAAATGCAGTATCCACGAGTCTCTGTTCTTATTTATTTTTAAAAATTACGTTTGCAGTATTATGGAGGCAGTGACTTTGTGGTGTAGAAGATAATTTGGAAATCTCCAGAAACAATGCTACAGAGTTTTTGTTATTATTTGGTGTGTGTGTGTGGTGTGTATGTGTGTTAGACTTTTGACCTGCCTACCATGTTTCCCCAAAAATAAGACCTCCCTGGATAATAAGCCCTCCCCCCAAAATAAGCCCTCCCCAAAAATATTTAACCACCTATGCAGCCGTTCCCCGCCATTTCTTCTGGTTTGGGTTAGGGAGACAGAGCTGGAAACTTATTTATTTATTTATTTGTTTGTTTGTTTGTTTATATTTATATACCGCCCTTCTTCCGAAGGACTCAGGGCGGTGAACAGCCAACAGATAAAACACAAGAAATACAAAATTTAAAAACAGTATTAAAATCCGATTAACTTCATTTGAAATCAGATAAGACAGCAAGAGGATTTCCGTCTTGCTTCATGCGCCCCAAAATAATAAGACTTTCCCAAAAATAAGGCCAAGCGCTTATTTCAGGGTTCAAAAAAATATAAGACAGGATCTTATTTTCAGGGAAACACAGTATGTGTGTGCTTATGTCTTTATAAATTTAAAGTGTTGATGTAATATTCCTTCCTTGTCTTATTTTTCCCACAACAATGAGACAGTGTTGGGCTGAGACAGTGTGACTCAAAGTCTTTGAGTGTGGCCCAAAGTCACCCAGCCAGCTTTCATGCTTACATATTTGTTTTTAAGAGCATGGCAATTCCTGATTTCAAGCAAACTGGATAATGATTATGATCGTCTATAGGTATATCTTTCCCTATACTCTTTTTAAATAAATCTTTTAAAGGTAATTTTTGCATCTGGCATGTATCTTATGCCGAAACAGCAATTCAGTACAAATGGTGGTACTCAGGAAATGTTTGATCGAGTGAATTTTTAGCTGAATTAAATCATGTTATTAGAGAATGGCATTTTTTTTTCACATTATGTTTGCTAAACTATCACTTATAAAGGTAAGAGATAGAAAATAATGGATCCGAGTAAATTGTTAAATGCATTTTACATTGCTGATGATAGAAAAGAGCAATTATCATTACTATTTTTTTTTTTGCAGGAGGCGAGAAGTGTTGAGAGATCACAGTTCCACCGAACACAATGTGCGTGAAGTCCCATTCAGTAACAGCTTTTGAGACCTGTTCACTACTGTCAATTTTCTGAAGCTGACAATTGCCCTTTGTAGTACTGCTTTTATGCTTCAATGAACCATTTGCAACAACTTACCCATTTTTACAAACTTGCTAAAATGCAGAGAAGCTTTTATGAACTATCTGGTGTATCTCTGAAGACCACACTTTGAAAACGGCTGCCCTAATGCATATGTTTCTAGAATTTTTTCCCTTAATTGCTTTCAATGATGTACTAAATAAGTACTAAACTTCTATATCTTGAAGGTAGTTGGCTGGTTTGATTTATAAATATGTTACCAATTTTTTTTTTCAGACTACCAGCAGCTACAGTAACAACAATAAAACAAAGTACAAAAATAGGTAAACATCCATGCTAAAATGCATATAAGTAACCTGGAGCAACAAGCAAAATCAATTGTGCAAAGTTGGAGCTATTGCAGTTGGTATTTATATGTTCTCCAGAAGAGCTTTCTTTGTTTGATTGTTTCAGCTAACAAAGGAAATTAACAGATGAAGCTAGTCTAACTTAAAGGGGAAGCTATTCCAAAGGACTGGCTATAATGAAAACAAAGAAACAGGATTTTGAATAACACCTGCATTTATTTAGTGTATGGCAATGGTACATTAAGCCAGGAGACTACAGTGTTAGTACAGAGTTCTTTGACTGCCTAAGATTGCTAGCCCATTCAAGTCACACTCATACACCAACCATGATGTAACTCAGGATGCAAATTAGCTCCACACTCAGGATAGTCTGCAGCATCATCCAGGGCTTTTCTCTCCATTTATATAGCTTCATGTTTGGGTGTTTGCATTAGGGCAGGTCCAGCACCGGTTGGGACACAAAGCATTGCTATTTGTCTCACCAAAGTTGTACATATTTATCTACTTGCATGTAACATTATTTTGAACTGCTAGGTTGGCAGAAGCTAAGGCAAGTGACGGGAGCTCATTCCATCATGCATTGCTAGGACTTGAACCACTGGAGCACAGACCTTCTCCAGCATCTTTAAGCCACTGAGACACCATGCCTCTATGTGCACTTGCAAATCTTTTCTCAATTAATACAAGACTTGTGATATAAGTGTAATACCATATGTTCATATAAGCATCAGCCAGTAAGTCAGTGACGCAGCTAAATGATGAATGACAGTGCAAGTAACTAAGTCCTTCCTGTGAAGGAAGAAGCAACTAAAGCTAGTCAAGCTAGTCAAACAAAGCTAGTCAAAGTTTCATTCAACAGATAGCCTTGAATGTAGAATCTCACTTCACAGACCTACCCTCTTAGGGGTGCAATCTTCCACTAGAGCCAAATCATGATCAACAAACTCCCTTTTGAATATTCATATTTAGCCTGTTTCATCCCAGTCAGATTTCAACAGCATTGAAAGAGCCATGGTGGCAGAGTGTTTAGAATGCAGTATTGCAGGAAGTGGTGGGATTCAATTTTTTTAACAACCGGTTCTGTGGGCGGGCTTAGTTGGGGATGTGGCTTGGTGGTCATGTGACTGGGTGGGCTTGGCTAGCTGG
This sequence comes from Arizona elegans, assembly GCA_022577455.1. Taxonomy (NCBI): domain Eukaryota; kingdom Metazoa; phylum Chordata; class Lepidosauria; order Squamata; family Colubridae; genus Arizona; species Arizona elegans. The sequence continues at coordinate 68,488,421 of JAKOOJ010000002.1, read as the reverse complement.
TCATGTGACTGGGTGGGCGTGGCTAGCTGGTCATGTGACTGGGTGGGCGTGGCTAGCTGGTCATGTGACCGGTGGGCATGGGTATCTGCATAGGGACTACAGAGGGCTGAAAAAAGTCATGTCTGACTGGTCCTCGCACTTTTGACCGGTCCTCGCACTTATGACCATCCTCACATTTATGCCCGTTGCGGCATTCTTAACAACTGTGTCACTCATTTCACAACTGCTTCTCTTCATCATGGTGACAAGATAGGGCAAAAACGTAAAATGTGAGGACAGTCATAAGTTTGAGGACTAGTCAAAAGTGCGAAGACCAGTCAAAAATAACTTTTTCAGCCCTTTGAGTAGTCCATATGCACAAAAGAACTATCCAGAGGGCTGAAAAAAGTGATTTCTGACTGGTCCTCGCACTTTTGACCAGTCTTCGCACTTATGACTGGTCATCATTTATGCCCATTGTAGCATTCTTAACAACCGTGTCACTCATTTCACAACTGCTTCTCTTCATCATGGTGACAAGATAGGGCAAAAATGTAAAATGTGAGGACAGTGGTAAGTTCGAGGACTGGTCAAAAGTGCGAGGAACAGTCAGAAATAACTTTTTCAGTCCTCTGAGTAGTCCATATGCATAAAAGGATACAGCAATAGAGAAGGATGAAGGAAGGGAAGGGAAATTAGAGTAGGAGTGAAGGTAAGAGAGGGAGGAAGAGAGGAGGAGAAGGAGAAAGGAAGAGGAAGTAGGGAGGAGAAGAAGAGGGGGAGGAAGAGAAAGTAAGAAGGAAAGAAAAGAGAGAGGTGGTAGGTTTGAGGAGAAAGATTGCTGTACAATAAAAAAGATGAAAGGGAAGAAAGCCAACCCCAAAGAAATATAAAGATATTAAGATAAAGAATGAATTGTTAAACTTTAAAGAATAAAAGAGAACAAATATGAATAAATAACAAAAATTAGAAACACACATACAAACATACAATGTATTTTCTTTGAACAGAGTATTTGGCCAGTTCACAAATTTAAACAGTGTTTAGTCATTTCAATTAAATTTACAATTTCTATATTTCCTTTTTGCCATATTTATTCATCTATTTTTGTAAAAAACCAATATTACCCTTCATCCTCATCTCTAATCTTAATCAAATTCAATTTTTCCCTTCTATTCTATATTATACCCCTTCCGATTGTCATCTATTTTTATATCCATCCTCACATTGGTTAATTATGTAATATTACAGTTGTTTAATATAAATTCAACATTTTAATATAAATCAATTAGTTATATAACTACCTTTTTTGTATGTTAATCAATATGAACATAAATATTCCAATTATTTCCATGCAATCCAATTTCTTACAAATCAATTAATTATATTTACCAATAATAATAAACCAAATAATTTCCCCCATATATTCCTCCAAACCACAACTTAACAATTTCTGCTTTCAACACAATATACAATTAATAGTATCTCAATTATTACAATTCCCTAGTTAAATAGAGCTTTTTTTCTTTTGTGTTTTAAAATCTTGAACTCTCCTCTTTTTCCCTAAATTTCCCATTGTTTGCACCTATCTTTTTTGGTGAGGAAAAAGAAAAGAAATCTGCCTGCCTAATTTTCCAACGTTGCAGCAACAGCAAAGCCAACAGCCTGCTTTACTTTCAATTTCATTTTTCAGCATAGCTAGGGGAAAAAAATCTGCTCCAGCAAGCAGCAGAGCCCTGAGCAAAACAGCTGAGAGCAAATCAGCTGAGAGTTGGCAGCCGATCTAATCAAGGACTAATTAGCCTATGCTGAAGCTCTGCGGGCCAATAAAAGTACAAAAAAACACCAAACCATTTGTTAAATTGCTGGCTCGCCCACCTCTCACCCACCACTATTTATTGGCAATAAATACTGGTGTGGAGGGGAGGGGCAAGGGGCGGGGCGAGCCAGCAATTTAACAAATGGTTCGGCCGAACCCCCTAGAACTGGCAGAATCCCACCACTGATTGCAGGCTACTTCTGTTGACTGCCAGTAGTTCGATTCTGACTGGCTCAGGCTTGCTTCAACCTTAAATCCTTCTGAAGTCACTAAAATAAGGACCCAGATTAGAATTAAAATAACAGTTGGAAGGGATCTTGGAGGTCTTCTAGTCCAACCCCCTGCCTAGGCAGGAAACTCTACACCACTTAAGACAAGTGGTTATCCAACATCTTTTTAAAAATTTCCAGTGTTGGAGCATTCACAACTTCTGGAGGCAAGTTGTTCCACTGATTAATTGTTCTAACTGTCAGGAAATTTCTCCTTAGTTCTAAATTGCTTCTCTCCTTGATTAATTTCCACCCATTGCTTCTTGTCCTGCCCTCAGATACTTTGGAGAATAGCTTGACTCCCTCTTCTTTGTGACAGCCCCCGAGATATTGGAACACCACTATCATGTCTCTCCCTAGTCCTTCTTTTAATTAAACTAGACATACTCAGTTTCTACAACCGTTCTTTCTATGTTTTAGCCTCCAATCCCTTAATCATCTTTGTTGCTCTTTTCTGCACTCTTTCTAAAGTCCAAGTCTCCTCGTCCAAGTCATTGATGAAGATGTTGAAGAGTACTGGGCCTAAAACAGAGCCTTGAGGTATTCCACTGCATACTTCCCTCCATGTAGATGCAGTTCCATTGAGGACTACACATTGAGTGCGGTTGGTCAGCCAGTTATGAATTCATCTAGTGGTAATGCTGTCTAACCCACATTTTTCTACTTTATCTAGTAGTAGGTTATGGTCTACTTTATCAAGTGCCTTACTGAAGTCCAAGTAAATTATATCTAAATTTATTTGGCAAGGGAAAAGGCCACGAATAAAATTTAAACTGCTTCAGGATACAAAAGATAGAGGAGGAGCTGCACTCCCTGACTGGGAGATATACTACCAAGCAGCAGTACTATCGTGGGTCAAAGATTGGATAGAATTAAAGAACTCTAGAACTTTAACAATTGAGGGACACGAACTTCAAACTGGCTGGCACTCCTTTATGTGGGATGAGAAATACAAAACACATTCATATTTTAAAACACATACAATAAGGAACTCAGTATTACAAATTTGGCTTAAAATTAAAAAACAACATTATATGAAGATACCAAATTAGCTAGCACCAGCTGAATCAATTAGACACCCAAATTTAACAGATAAGACAAAAATAATTAGATATAAAGATATAATTGACTATCAAGGCAAACTAAAGACAAAACAACAATTGGAGACAGATTTACACAGAGGAATAGACTGGTGGACTTACACTCAAATACAATCCAAATATAGAGAGCATATAAAAACATATGAAATTTATAATCAAAAACAAGAAATAGATAAAATTATATTAGATTCAGAAAAATTAATTAGTAGAATTTATAAATTTCTCCTACGCTATAAATTGGAAGAAGAGACAGTCAAAGAAACGATGATTAAGTGGGCTCAAAATATCAAACACACAATACCTTTGGAAAAATGGGAAAAGTTCTGGCAGGTAAACCTAAAGTTAACGAAAGCAACGGCGTACAAGGAAAACCAACTGAAAATGTTTTATCGGTGGCATATGTCTCCAACCAGATTGGCAAAAATACAACCTAAAAATAGCCCAATTTGTTGGAAGTGCAAAAAGGCACAAGGGACTTTCTATCATTTATGGTGGACGTGCCCGGCAGTAAAGAAATTTTGGTCTAACATCAAAAAATGGTTGGAACAAATAACAAAAACACAGATTGAAAAAGAACCAGAAACATTTTTATTAGGAATATTTAATAAATCATACCCTAAGGATATCAAATATCTTACAATCCATATATTAACTGCTGCAAGAATAACCTACGCAAGAAATTGGAAACAAGAAAAAATACTAAGTGAAACAGAAGTAATAGGGAAAATTTTAGAATGCGCTGAAAGGGATAGGTTAACCAAAGAATTACAAGAAAAAGAAGAATCAGATTATTATAAAATATGGAATAATTGGTATAATTGGTAAAAAATTAGAAAAATACAAAAAATATAGGGGATATATTACTGATTGATATATATATATATATATATATATATATATATATATATATATATATAATAAAAATATTATTAGATTACAGAAAGGTGAAGGAATATATTATAAGTAGAATTGTAGAACGTCACTCTGAAAAAATGCTTAAGAAGAAATTATATTCTTTTTGTGTATATGTTGTATAAATGTTCGTCGTGTATATGTTACGTATGTCTTTTTTAATATTTATATTCAATAAAAACTATTTTAAAAAAATTATATTGACAGTATTCCTCTGGTCCACTAATTTTGTCCCTTTGTCAAGGAATGCAATAATATTTGTCTGGCATGATCTGTTTTTGACAAACCCATGTTGGCTTTTGGTTATTACTTGGTTTGCTTCTAGGTGTTCACCGATTCGTTGCTTGATTATCTTTTCCAGAATCTTCCCTGGTATTGAGATCAGACTGATAGGTCTATAGTTTCCTGGATCTATTTTCCCCCTTTTTTGAAGATGGGAACTACATCAGCTCTTTTCCAATCCTCTGGCAGTTCCCCTGTGCTCCAGGATCTTCGAAAGATATAGTTCAGGGGTTCTGAGATCTCATCTGCCAGTTTCTTCAGAACCTTGGGGTGTAATCCATCTGGTCCTGGTGATTTGAACTTGTCTAGGGTAGACTGAACTCGTCTAGGGTAGATTGTTGGGGGCAATATGCAGATTCTTAAACCACTTATAAAGGGCTGTTAAGCACCTTGAAGTGGTATATAAGTCTAAGTGTTATTGCTATTAAGACACCAGAACAAAGCTTGAATAGCATCTTTCAGTAGACCTGAGTAATATACAATGTTATACTAATCATCTATCAATTTAAAACATCAGATGTCATCACACAGCAGCTTAGTTTAAATATTAAATAGCAGGAGAACTCTGAGGCACAGTACAAGTAGATACCCACTGACAAAACCTCTCTTCTACAACCACGACTAGAATTACCTACTAGCTCTGCTGAATTTCAGTGACTTTACCAGCAAAATGGTGGATAGAACATTTATATCACTCAGTGGGAGATCTTCATGCTCCTCCCATCCCAGGAAGGAATGCACTCTTTATCACATTATTGATATATGTACAAACATGGGACTATCTAATACTTATACAGATGTTTAATGTGATCCAGTTCTTACATTATGAAATGCATAGCTTTGCATTTTTTCATCTCCTTGAATCACCTTATTAGCTATATGATATGCAATACTCAATTTTATATGGGAAATGATATTACATGTCACTTGTTATGTCTTATAATGCAAATCAAGATAATTGAATTCAATTTCAGTGAATTCAGTTTCTTGGAAAATAGCTGAGGAAATGCCAGCAATTAGTGGTTGCTACCTAATTTTAGCAGTCCTCACTGCCTGTCCTTGGAATACTATCAAAGTGCCATGATGTCTCCTTGATGGGCTGAACTTGCATTAGTGCTCTAAGATTTTACTCACACTGTTAATAAAGGAAGAGCATCTGTTTTACCAAAGGTCACTTTGTTTCTTCCACTCTGCAAAGGAAAATGCAAGCTGGGAAAAAATTGAGCAATAGGCAAATGTAAGAAATATGCTTCAAGCGATCCCTGAAGGATGTGAAAATCAAACACATCATTAATTATCCTACCTCTAAGTTTCTGACTTTTCCTCTCAATTGCGAAATAGAGGCTTTAAGAAGCATTTTATTATATTATATTAAATTAACTACAATATGTTAAAATGAAAGAAAGAGGAGACCTAGTAACCTCCATCTTTGATATAGCACAATGCCAACGCTTTTTGGATATAGCACAAAGACAATTGCTAAGGCAAAGCTTTGTCAGAAGCAAATCTGATTAATCAGAAGCAAATCTGCCTGATTCAGAAAGATTTGCAGATTAAGTGGAATCTGTATGAAGATCACAGAATCAGAAAAGATGAAGCTTTGTTAACAGTTAAAAGTAACAGAGTTGGAAGGGACCCTGGAGGTTATCTACTTCAACCCTCTGCTCATGCAGGAGATCTCTACTAGGGATTTGAACCAACGAATTGACGACCTTTCTGATTGACAAGCTCAGCATCTTAACCACTGAACCACCTAGCCAGGCAAATTGTTAAATGAGACACGGACACCCTGTGATTCAAGGTGAGTAGGAAAACACCTCCACATAAAGGAGAAGTTGAGAAAAGGTGAGTAATGGGCAAAAAAATGTTTGTTTCTAATAACAGGAAATTGTATCAAAAATCTCCCCATCACATTATTTTTGGATATTTGAAAAAAAAAAAGCATTATTACACAACTCAGCTTTCCAAATTGCTACATTGGGTTCCAGATCTGTGATTACTTTACAACTAGTCTTTTTATGACAGATTGTTAATTGAGTTTATAACCAGAGAACATTTAAAAAAACCTAGCTTCTAACCATAATTAACAAAGTGGACATTCTAAAAGAGACTTGTATTAAGCTTATGTACAGCCATCCAAATACAAATTGCTGAGACAGTCAAAATGAGCACATTCAATGACAATTGTGTTTCCAAAACAATTAATAGTGGTGGAAAGGTGTATCTTACTTAGGAACCTAGAAAGAGAGTGAGGAATAAATTAAGACACCTAAACCTACATTTTGAAGAACTTGCGAGGCAAACCCCATTCTCTCAGGAAGTCTTAGATGAAAGGCAAATAAATCATAACTTACAGATCACTCTACAAAATCAAATTGAATAGAGAAAGATGGGGATCCAGAAGTGGAGCCATTTTCTCCCTCAGTCAAATTTCTATCCCATGAAAGGCAAATGACTGATTTGCAGAAAGCAGAATATCTTTCATCCAGGAGAGACTTCAAATAAATCCTCCTAGCATTTAAACATACTACTATTGCCAGCATATTATTTAAAATGAAGTCTTTTCTGAGCAATTATGAGATCTTCCCATTATGTGTGTTTCATACAGAGGAAGTTAGCTCATTAATAACTCATCTTGGCAATAAGAGTGTTATTAGCTTAAAGTTTAATTGTAGCAACATAAAGGTAGATAACTCCAAGACTGTTTTATTATCATTGTCCTTGAGAAAAGACAATCTGAGTAAACAAATTGTACCTCCTACAGCAAGTCAGTCTGAGTTTGACACAACTCGTATGGAAATCCTATTGTATAGCAAAAATTGTGTTGCTGGATTCCATGGCCAAATATACGTAGATGCTTCCATCACTTGCTATATCATGAGAGGCTGTGTATTATTCACGCTTTGCAAATTGCATGCCCTTTGTAGCCTTAGATATTTAAAATCCTTACTTGAAATAACAGCTCACTGCAGTCTGAGTTACACATTGTCCTTTTTCGTCCTGGGTTCTAATCTATATATTGTGAGCAGAACTGCCAAATTGATAGACAAGTAGTTCAGCTAAGAATCTGCTATATTGAACAGATTGTAAAGGCAATGTTTTTAACTGACAGCTGATTCTTTATATTTAACATATTTTATTTTTGTCTTTTCTTTTATCTATTTCATCTTGGAAATAGACTTGTGTTTTATCTTTTATTTTATTAGTATATTCATAAAAGCAGTCAATAAACTCTAACTGTTGAATATATGCTACTTATTGACTATTAACTATTTAGTGTTATATTCTTTTAATTTCCTATTATAGATAGCTTGTAAGGATGCACTCTAAAGAGAGGTTTGTGAAACCAGTTCATCCTCAACCAGTCAAAAGTTATCTATTCAGACATTGTTTAGATCAGAGATGCATATTTTTTTAATGAATGTATCTATAAGGGATATGCCTGGTCTACACTCCAGAAAATGGACGAGGTGAAGGTACTGCATGGAATAAAGACATTAGATTGAACTGAGTATTACAATTACAACCTAATTACAATTAATTGAATTCCATTGAACAAATCCTCCTGAATTTAATCACTTTCTTCTCTTATCACAAAATATATTGGCCATGTTTTGCAGGTTCTGGGAGATATTTTCAGTGGTTTCTGGGATCACAATCAGTCCTAGGAGCTTCAATTGTGTACTTCTTGTTTGGATCTGAGTTTTTCCAAATCTATGTCATAGGAATTCTTCCCAGAACCAGCAGGCAATGAAATATTCAGTTGTGGTGCATTTAAAATTGCAAATTAGTTTTCTGGGGAGAAAGGGAACTGCAGAGAGGACAGAGTAGTAACCTCCTATCCCTATTCTTTCAGTGAAGAGCCAGGCATTAGCAATTTAGAGCCAATCTGTATTTTATTAAATACCTGAAATCTTTAGGTATTTACTTCTTGTTTGCATCTGAGTTTTTCCAATCTATGTCCGAGGAATTCTTCCCAGAGCCAGCAGGCAATGAAATATTCAGCTGTGGTGCATTTAAAATTGCATGTGTAGAAAGGAGCTTTTATAGACCACACTGTATATTCAGGGAAGAACATCTTCCCTGGGTTGCTGGTAAAATCCATTTATTAGAATTAGGAGATCTAGAGTGAAATAGATCACATTGTCACTAGAAGGCAGCAATGGGAAAATTATTTATGGTGGTAGTCCAAATTTCTGTGACCAGATCTGAGCCACAGTGTGGTTCAGTGTAACCTGCGGTAATCCAAAGGTTACACTCTATCCATTAGTTACCTAACTGCCATTTTAAAAATCTCATTTGCCACAATGCACTCTGATTTGGTAATACAAACAGAAGGACATTCTATTACAAGACAAGTAAAAGCAGCCAGCCAGCCAGCCAGCCAAAACCATAAACAGTTTTGAAATAGTCTGATAATGGCTTGGCTCCTGTCACAAAATCTCCTCTTCCCACCCCCTTTGCAGCCAATACTAAATCAATATTAATCAGTTCTTATAAGCATCCTGACAACCCAATTTTGCACCTCGTGGAATAAAGCCTACATTTTTTGCAGAATATTAAAAAAAAATTGGTTATTCAAATTGGATTTAATGCTCATCTACATTTGTACCTATGAGAGAGGATAATTATGTGCCTTGGATCAGTGGTTTGTTTATTATTGTTGTGCAGCACTGTAAAATTGAAAGCCTATAAAACAACCACAGAAAAAAAACACTGTGGTATTCTGATCCTTCTCTAATGTTAATAATAATGGTTCTCTCTGTAGTGACTTCTGTAGTAGCAAAATCAAAATATACAGAGTATTTGGATCCTCGACTTTCTTTCCTTCCTTCCCCCCCTCCCTCCCTTCAGCCTTCCCCCACTTGTTGCCTACCCAATAGGTTAAACCAAGGGTGAAATCCACTTACCTTCGCTACTGGTTTCGCAAATATGAGTGTGTGCACCTCCTCCAGGCATGTGCAGAGTCTTCTGCACATGTGCAGAAGGCAAAAACGGATGTGATGATGTCCAGGCAGGTGGACGGAGCCTCCCACCACCATCGCTACTGGTTTGCCTGAGCTGCATAGAGCTGGTTGCATTTCACCACTGGGTTAAACTACAATTCCCATCCTCCCCTTACATAACCCATTGAAAAAGGCATTTGATTGTGCAAGGCTATTGTAGACTCACAACGTATCAATCATTGTTCATTCTATAAGAATAATTCCCAAAGATCCTGGAACATGCAGATAGAAAGGTGATTTGGCTACTTTTTTCATTATTGGTATTTAGGATAAATTCATCCGAAGCAGAAAACCAACAACAAATTTTATTTTTTCCAGTGTACGAAAGTACATTGTAAATAAATGACAAATCATTTATCCAAATTGAGCATAAATTGTTTTGATAAGCTGAATTAAGGGATACCACTGCAGCCAAAGCCTGAACACCCTTTCTTCTATCATTCTGAAATATTTCTCTTAGCGTAGAAAATTTAAAGAACAAATATTAGAAAAGAAAGTAACATGATATATTTTAGAAACTAGAAACTAAAGTGGAAAAAGATCTGCCCCTTTACTGTATATTTCAGTGAAGAAAAATGAAAGAGTCAGCTGTACCAAATAGACATAATCTCTGCTCCAACTTCTCTTTTTATTTCTCTTCCCTTATTTTTATTTCTCCTTTTTTTGCAGCTTGGATGCTATTGAAACACTGGCACAAATCGTGCTTTGTGCACCTTTATTAATGTAAATATAAGAGCATAATACTGGGATTGATAAGGAATGTTTCTGCCAGTTTACAACCAAGTAGATATGGTTGAACTTATACCAGATATTAAAATCTCTGGTTTTAATTGTACATTTTGCTGTAAATTGTTGATGACATTTAGTTGCTCCCTTGTAGTTTGGTTTGTGACTGTAATTAACTTTTATCAGTCTTATACCCTAAAAAAAGTTGGTCTCCCTCAGACTTAATTGCAGCTTCTTGGCCCTGAAAGCTGCCCTAGAATTTCTAGCTATGAGGCTGTAGTAGTAGCAGATGCAGAAAAGATTGCTTCACATCTTCAGAAATTATATCAAGCTTAAGATCCCCCCCTCTTTTTTTCAGTCCTTCATACAGATAATCCTCAATTTATGACCACAATTGCGCCCAAAAATTATGCTGCTAACCAAAACACTTAAGTGAGTTTTGCCCCATTTTCCTGCCATGTTTGTTAAGTGAATCACTGCAGCTGTTAAGTTAGTAACCGTTGTTAAGTGAATCTGGCTTCCCCATTGACCCTGCTGGTCAGAAGGTTGTAAAAGGGGATCACGTGACCTGCAACCCTCATAAATAAGAGCCAATTGCCAAGTGTCTGAATATTGATACGTGACCACGAGGATGCTGCAACAGTGTGAAAAATTGTCATAAGTCACTTTTCTCAGTGCCGCTGTAATTTAGAACAGTCACTAAACGAATGGTTGTAAGTTTCGAGGACTACCCGTATTTTTCTTTTAACTAACGTGGTTTTGGACTTATGAATCATCGTAAGTACATACACCAGAGATGGGATTCACTTACCTTCCCTACTGGTTCACAAATGTGAGCGTGCGCACGTGCGCACGTGCTCGCTTAGCTTGTGCATGCCACCTCTGTGCATGCGCAGGGCCTTCTGTACATCCACAGTAGTCACACATTATGTCTGGTTGGGTGCGCGGAGCCTCCCACAGTTGCCGCTACTGGTTCACGTGATCCAGAGAAAACTGGCTGAATCCCACCATTGACATACACCCTACAGCCGTGATGGCGAACCTATGGCACGCGTGCCACAGGTGGCACGCAGATCCCACTCTGCAGGCATGCCAACCTTTGGCCCAGCCCAGATCTATCACACATGCATGTGTGCCTCCTGCTGGCCAGCTGATATCCGGGTATCTGCTGCGCATGCACGGGGTTCATGGGGGGGACGCACACGTACATGCGTGGGAGGTATGGCACATGCATGGGGGTGCAGATTGGTGCAGGAAGCTTTCCAGACCCAAAATGGGGCGGGGGGCCTCATGCAGCCTCCCCCATGCCCCATTTTGGCTTCCAGGTTGGTGCAGGATGCTTTCCAGGCCCAAAATGGGACGCAGGGGGGAGTGGGGTGCATGCACAGGGGGGCAGATGCACAGGGGGGGCATGCACAGGGGAGGCACTTGAATTGCATTTGGGGGGTTCTGGCACGTGTGTGTGCATTTGCATGCGTCTGCGCACGCTTTGAGCACTCGACAGCAAAAAGGTTGGCCATCACTGCCCTACAGCAAGCTTGCCTCGTATAACTTCCTTTCCTAAGACTAGCATCAGGGTGTGATTGAGAAGTGACTCAGAGGCAGGCATCCAGGGAAAAAAATCATTAATTGCAAATGTTCCTGTGCAGCCAATGGTGAAAGTATTAGGTGGATCTCAGATCTGCAGCTGCTACATGCCATCCTCAGATTCAGTCTGATCTAGTTTATGTCAGATCAAGTAATTTGGGTGTTCTGTGAATTAAGCAGAACGCTAATCAGTCTTAAACCTAATCAATACATGGTTGGGACACTGCCACAGATTCAAAAGCCAATGGCTAAACTATGAAATAATCATCCTGGAAATGGGCAGTGGCAATCCCTTTCCATTTTGTTGCTGACAAAACTGTGTGGATCAATATCATTGCCAATAAAATCACCAGGCGTTGCAATTGTCTTGAAACAGTTTATTTCATTGCAGGTTTGAACTAAAAATTGGCTCGCCGCCTGTTCAAAAGTGCCACTGCAGCATCCCCAAACTCACACATTCACTTGAACCATATCTCAGGGTGATGTCAATGTTTATTGAATGAGCAGCCACAGCCAGCAGAGGCTGATGTTTAGATGAAAAAAGCTCTAAGGCAGGGATGTCCAATCCCGGCAACTTTAAGACTTGTGAATTTTACTGTTCAGAATTCCCATTAGTTGTGAGACAATTCTGAGAGTTAAAATCCACAAGTCTTGAAGTTTACCCTTATTCTAAAGTCTGACAGCAGCCTGCCAGAAGAAAAAAGCCCATTAATGGCCTGATCAAGCATTCACTAAACTCTGGTTTCAACTGATTCACATCTACAGTATAGGATTTATATATGATTTTATCTAGCCAAGCTAGAAATTTCAATCTAATGGAAATATTCCCTATCCAACCATCCAAGTAGTTTAATGAGAGTAACATGCTTTAAGTCAAAAGATAGTCAAACTTCAGGCTTGCGCACCTACAGTGCTGAACCACCAAGTCCATAACCATGGACAGTATATGAAAATAGCAAAAATAAGAAAAGGGGAGTCAACCTATATTCCAGAGCACCTGAAGGCACAAGAAGAAGCAGTGAATGGAAACTAATCAAGGAGAGAACCAACCTAGAACTAAGTGGAAATTTCCTGACAGTGAGAACAATTAGTGGAATTGTAACAGGGATGACTTGCCTCCAGAAGTTGTGGATGCTCCAACACTGAAAATTTTTAAGAGGAGTTTGGGCAACAATTTGTCTGAAATAGGGTTTCTTGCTTGAGAAGGGAGGTTGAACTAGGAGGTTGATTCCAATTCTATTATTCTATTATATTTTTCATATCCAGAAATTTTTGCAATCCTGAATTCTTGTCACTATTCTGTTCTAGGCAAATGTATCTATTATGAGTAACAAAAAGCATCCAAACCAGCAGTGGGTTTCACATATTCATACCACTGGTGCGCCCTGTGCACACACTCTCGCTTCGCATGCGTGCGCCTTCCGCACATGTGCCTGCCCTTCCAGACATGTGCTTTGCTCCTTCCCTGCATGCGCCTGACCTTCCACGCATGTGCTTTGCTTGCACGAGTGCCTTCCGTGCATGCGCCTGCCCTTCCACACATGTGCTTTGCTTGCACGAGTGTCTTCCGTGCATGTGCCTGCCTTCCATGCATGCACCTGCCCTTCCACACATGTGCTTTGCTTGCACAAGTGCCTTCCATGCATGCCCCTGCCCTTCCACACATGTGATTTGCTTGCACGAGTGCCTTCCATGCATGCGCCTGCCCTTCCACACATGTGATTTGCTTGCACAAGTGCCTTCCATGCATGCGCCTGCCCTTCCACACATGTGGTTTGCTTGCACAAGTGCCTTCCGTGCATGCGCCTGCCCTTCCACGCATGTGTTTTGCTTGCACGAGTACCTTCCGTGCATGCCCCTGGCCTTGAAAACATAGCTAAATAGGACGGCATTATGCTGGGGCATAGGGGCAGGAACAGGCCCACCCGCAGTCACCACTACCGGTTCACCCAAACCGATATGAACCAGCTGAATTCCACCTCTGATCCAAACAGTATAAAATCATACCACAAATGTTATGTAATTTACTCCAAGATGTCAAGATGTCTAATTCAAATATGAAGATTGTGTCGTTGGATTATTAGATTTATTCTCGCCAGTATACATAACTTTTCTACTTGTTTTCCCCACAATAATTCTGGGAATAAAGAAAAATGACTATCCCAAAGTCACCCCGTTGTCTTTCATAGTTAAGAGAAATCTAAAACCAAGTTGGTTTTCTAGGTCAGCACCTTCACCAGACAGGTCTAGATACTTGTTCCCAATCCTGCAGCCATCAATGGTTCTGGCCACTCCTATCTCACCCTAGTTTCTTCATTTTAGCATTTATTTAGGAGATAGGAAATAGTTTTGTGGTTGCTATTTTACAGAACTAGCAGGTCAGAATCCTTGAAATTTAGGTCCCCGTCTAACATCTATCCACATTGATGGAAAATTTTTCACTCTATGAGCACTATAGTCTCTACGTTTTACCTTTTGACACTTCGGCTCTCAGAATAAAACTGCATCATTTTATAGGCTAGGTTGAGACACCCGGAGGTTTTTGGATATCACTGATCCATAAATCTCAGGACCTAATCTTATGTCAGTAGAGGATTGGTTGGGAGCTAAAATTCAGCAACATTTGGCAAACCATGATTCCCTAAATATTTTAGAGCCTACTATAAAGCTTCTTACTTAAGATTTGCAACTTTTCTATAGATGTTTGCTCATATACAAATCCTTGGCTTGCATGAAAAGCTTGGTGTCTACATCTCTTATAATTACATACCTTTCTCTGGGAGACCACATGGGTCCTTGTCCCTAATATTCTATAACAATAAAGAACCATATCTTGCTGAATTGTCTTAATTAAACATTGCTTCTTAATACTGAAAGAAGCATCCTGCTATTAGGTACAACATGAGTGATTCCTTATTGAAGTATTTGGACATTTAATCTGTAGCATTTTAATGGGGAGACACCCCATTAGCTTCCTTTTCTTTCATGCTAGGAGGAGGTTGAAAAGAACAGGTGCATCTTCAGTTTCCTCTAATTGTAGAAACTGTAAAAGTAACTTAACACACCTGAAATCTGTGGGTTTTTTGAAAGAGAGAGACAGGGAGTGAGGGAGGGAGAGAGGGAGAGAGAAATCAGCAATAGCAATCCTTGCTTAGTAATTATCTGAACCGTGGGTGGTTGAAGAGCGTTCTTAATGTTCCACCTGCATTCAGTTTTTTTAATTTGATTGCACTTTTGACAGGAGCTTCCCATATAAAATCAAATGGAGAACATTTCCTGTTTTCAAGATTACATTAAATAAAGGAAAAAAGGCTATGCTTACTTGCATTATTAATGTGCTCTTTGAGGGGAAAGAAACCTACAACAAGGCAATTTGCAGTAATGAGTTTACAGTGATACAACAATACAAAGAATTTGAATTGTATCTACATTCCTTTCCTTCTCTTTCTCAACTTCACTCGCCCCACAACCTTTCCTTCTGACCAGAAAAGCAAGGACAGAGAGAAAACAAATTATGTGAGGCCATCTCTAAAGCTCTACCTCCTCATATGATTTGGCATTTACAAGATGGGTAATGTCAGAAAAAGTGGCAAGAGATTTTTTTTGTTGTTGTTTTTCAGCTTTCTTGTTTAGCTACCATTTTTGATGGCAACTGTCTTCAGTGCAGACACCTGATACAGAAATCAACCACATACTAAGACAGTAATAATGGGACATGGTGGCTAAGATGCTGACCTTGTTGATCAAAAGGTCGGCAGTTCAGCGGTTCAAATCCCTAGTGTCGCGTAACAGGGTGAGCTCCCGTTACTTGTCCCAGCTTCTGCCAACCTAGCAGTTTGAAAGTATGTAAAAAATGCAAGTAGAACAATAAGAGCTGAGGTGGCACAGTGGTTAGAGTGCAGTACTGCAGCTACTTCAGATGACTGCTAGTTCAGCAGATTAGCAGATCAAATCTCACCAGCTCAAGGTTGACTCAACCTTCCATCCTTCTGAGGTGGGTAAAATGAGGACCTAGATTGTTGGGGGCAATATGCTATTTAGTATACTGTTTTTGGTGTAAGCCGCCCAGAGTCCTCAGAGAGTGGGTGGCATAGAAATATGAATAATAAATAAATAAACAAACAATAGGGACCACCTTTGGGGGAAGGTAACCTTTGGCATTAAGTCATGCCAGCCACATGACCATGGAGACGTCTTTGGACAGTGCTGGCTCTTCGGCTTTGAAACGGAGATGAGCACCGCCCTCTAGAGTTGGGAATGACTAGCACATGTGTGCAAGGGGAACCTTTACCTTTTAAAGACAGTAATAATTCTCATCTCCCCCACCTCCCCCAGAATGACAGGGTAGGATAGAACTGATGAAATCAAAGATATTTGCTGCTATTGCAACTTCTGCAGAAGGGTCTTGCCATGGCCAATTCACCACAGCCAACCTGCCACAGCCAACTCGCTGTGGGACAATTCACTGCAGGACAAAAGTTACACTAATATCAAAGAACTGGTGGAATAGACTCATTAAAGAACAGATGCAAAAGGACGAAATGAAATATGAATGACAAAAAATCAAAATAACTTTATTTTAAATAATTAAATTGAATTGTTAAATTGTCCCATAGTGAGTTTCCCCAAGTGAGTTGGCCACAACAAATTCACCACAGCGAGTTTTCCCATGTAGCAAGTTCGCCATTGCGAGTGAGCAGTGGCAAGTTGTCCCATTCTGCTGCAGAACATCAATGGCAAGCACAATTCTATACATTTTTTTTCTTAAATTTGATTTATATGCCGCCCTTCTCCGGAGACTCAGGGCGGCTTACAATGCATTAAGTAATAGTCTTCATACTTTTGTATACTTATACAAAGTCAGCTTATTGCCCCCACAAACTGGGTCCTCGTGGAATTTTTACTACACAATTCCTTGTAGGAATTGTTGAAATATAAAATGAAGAGAAATTTGGGAGCTGGTCTGTATTCTCTTCTTTTCCTGAAGAGAAGTGACTCTCTTTATGATGACCTTTTTATTCTTCTCAAGACTGCTTGCCTTGCCTTCTTGTGGGTTTCACGTTTATGAGAGACAGTCTTTTTTTAAAAAAATCCCTCAGGCCAAAATACGATGTACATTTGCCAGAGAATAATCCCGATTGAATTTAATGGATCTCTCTTCCCAGTAATCTTGTGTGGGATTACACTGTGAAATTGGTCCAGCATCCTTTTGAAATTGATTTTTCTCAGCATGTCTTTTCCGGAGTAAATCTAATTGTAGTTGGTGGGAATAGGTGACACTTTCTGTAATCAATGGCTGACTATGTAAAGTGACCCAGAGATTACAATAATTAACACTATTCCTCATGTTAGGCTATGATGGCATGAAGCAGTCTTTCAGGCTAATTACAAAACAAAACATTTAATAGCTCATTTTTAACTAGGATAGAATGAAGGGTGCTTTAAAAGAAAGTACACTTTGTGACGAACAAAGAAAACAAAGCTAAAAGTAGTACTTTGTTAGTAAATTTAGTTTGCTATTCTTACCTATCAAAATAGCATAAAAAACCAGAAAAGAATCCATAATTATAAAATAGAAAAAATACATAAATGCTGTATGTTTTTCAGTAAACTGTTAATCCGAAGTATACAATTGGTCCTTTTCATCTTCATATTCAGACTGAAACAACCTTGTGAAGCTAAAAAAGAACTTCAATGCTTCTTAATCTTGACAACCACTCCAAAACATTTGAACTTGCCAAAGAAAAGTGCTAGCTATAAATTTATTGATACACGCATAGGATTTGAGGACTAGGAAATAAATGTTGCAATATGACATAATACTATTCAAGATTGTGGGCTATATTATTACTCAGAATATTTAATATATTTATGTAGAGAGAACATCTAACAGAGAACTCTAGTTCTTTGCAGGGTCATCTGGATTTTGCAGCCTAGATATGTTTACATTTGATTCTCATACATTTTTTTCCATCTCAACACATGGTCTGCTCCATCAAGTATAGATGTCTTGTAAATAAAAATTGAATAATTGAATAATGTCTGTGTATGTGTGTGTGGTGTGTATTTCTTCCCACAATTTCTTACAAGGCCACTTTATGCAATTGAGGAGGGGGGCTTATATGGGAAGGAATATCTCACAGGTTCATTAGTGAATGCAGCTCACATATGTATGAGTGAGTACTTGGGAGGGTACCTTTTACCACCACTCCTGATTAGTTACATGTGTACATGTACATGTATGTGTATATGCATATGTATAGATATATATAGATATATAGATAGATATAGATACAGATACAGATACAGATACATATACATATACATACACACACACACACACACACACACATATATATATATATATATATATATATATATATATATATATATACATATATATATATATACATATATATACATATATATATATATATATATATATATATATATATATATATATATATATATATATATATGCATATTCTTTCTAGCCAGGTTTTACCTACGTAAGCTAGGTTGTTCTGCAGCTCTGACTGTGTGAAATCTCATTCACCAGCTTCAGAGCTTTTTTTCTGTTGACAAACTGCAACTCTGCGTTGCTCTCTGGGAGACTCAGATAGCTATTTCTGCCTTATAAGGCTGGTGAATGAGATTTCACACAGTCAGAGCTGCAGAACAACCTAGCTTACGTAGGTAAAACCTGGCTAGAAAGAATATGCACATAAAAGCCTACGAAAAACAGAAAAAGACACATTGTACCTTTACAGGGGGAATATCTGAGAAGTGGGTGTGGCTCACCGACGAAGCCTTATAAGGCAGAAATAGCTATCTGAGTCTCCCAGAGAGCAACGCAGAGTTGCAGTTTGTCAACAGAAAAAAAGCTCTGAAGCTGGTGAATGAGATTTCACACAGCCAGAGCTGCAGAACAACCTAGCTTACGTAGGTAAAACCTGGCTAGAAAGAATATGCATATATATATATATATATATATATATATATATATATATATATATATATATATATATATATATATATATATATATATATATATATATATATATATATATATTCATTCATTCTCAGGTTTTCGCGGGTGTTTGTATGTAGGTCTTTGGTTATTCGGGTCTTCTCCCACATAAAATTGGAAGTGTCTTGGCGACGTTTCGACGAAGTCTCATTCGTCATCTTCAGGCTGGTATTCTCGGCTTCGTGCTTCCAGGAGCAATGTGAGATCGCAGCTGTCTCTTCCTTTTAACTGCTAGTGGGGGTGTGAGCTGATTGGGTGGGAACTTGGCTGTATTCTGATTGGGTGGAGGTGTGTTCTGATTGGTTAGGGGCTTGGCTGTGCTCTGATTGGATGGGGGGTTGGTTGTGCTCTGATTGGCTGGGGGGGGTGTTCTGTTTGGGTGGGGGCTTGGTTGTGCTCAGCTTAGTCTGAGTTGCAGGGGGATTTGAGCTGGTGAGCTGCATTGTTGTTGTTTGGCTTCGTGTTTGTGGCCGTGAGAGCTCTTCATGGTGGGTATCAGTCTGCTTCATGTATGGATTGGAGGGGTTTAAAGTGGCTAATGATGCAGCTGCGGTCTGGCTTCTGGTCCTTGGTCGTGGCTCATTATCAGTGTGGGTTTGAGTCTGCTTTCTGCGTGGATGTGTGGTGGTGACATTCTGTGTGGCTCTCGTGAGTGTGGGTCTGGTGTCATTCATCGTGTTAGGGACTCGTTTGTCAATAAGGGCAGGTTTCCAAATGACTGGTAGGCGGGAGGTATTGTCTCGTTTGTTCATGCTGTGTGAGCGTTTTTCTATCTCGATGGCTTCTCTGATTATTCTGTTGTTAAAGTGTTCAGTTTTGGCGATAGTTCTTGTCTTTTTAAAGTCAATATCATGTCCTGTGGCTTTAAGGTGTTGGACCAGGGAAGAAGTTGGTTCCTCTTTTCTGACTGAGTTCTATCAGTGGTGAGTTGCTCCTGGTTTGGTCCGATTCTTGCGAACCAGTAGTAATAGTGGTGGGAGGCTCCGCCCACTCACCCCAATGTCATTACTGACAATCTACACGTGTACAGAAGCATGTGCCCATGCGAAGCAAGTGCGCATGCGCGCTCCCATTGCAAACCGGTAGTAAAGGTAAGTGGTACCCACCCCTGATATATATGTGTGTGTGTATTCGTACATGTATATGTATACGTGTACGTGTGCGTGTGTGTGTGTGTATGTGTGTGTGTGTGTGTGTGTGTGTGTGTGTGTATGTATATGTATGTATGTTAAAGAATGGGATGCTGGGCGAAAGAACATTAGTCTAGTCCTATTGTGCCTTAGTATACTCATGCCATCTCAGAAAGCATGCCATCCTCTGCTGGTCCTGGTGTGATTTTAGAGGCTCATTTAAGGATCTTTGACCTTTGACACCATATGGTTGATTTATTATGTTTGTATGCAAAAACAAAACTGAATGACCATTAAAGAGAAGAAATTGTTGGAAAGTGTGTATTGGCTTTATATAGCACAGTGCCAGATAGGGAGATTGTGCTGATCTCAGAATAACCAATCAAAGCAATTTGATGAGCTGATGATCAAAGGAAGCAAGATGAAAAGCCTCTCCTAAAAAGAGATCTAGAAAAATATAATCTTACTTCAAAAACTGTCAAGATGTTAACCCTGCTTCAAAAAAGTCTAGTAAGAGAATGCCTCAGATCCCATACAGAGGAAAAGAAAAAAGAAAAAGAAAACTAAGTCACATCTGGGGAAGCTCACATCTGTGCATGTTACTTTAAACTAAAAGTAACTTTTTTGGCATTCCCTAATCATGTGGTGCCATCACTTTTGCTCTTCTGTTCTTCCTCTGATGATTGTGCAGCTCAGCTGGGCATGTGGTGGGGGGGGCAGGGGTTTTTGCTACTGGTTCTCTGAACCACCCACCTCCATCGCTACTGGATCGGGTGATCCAGTCCGAACTGGGAGCATTTCACCCCTGATTCAGACATTGTTTAGATCAGAGATGCATATTTTTTAAATGAATATATCTATAAGGGATATGCCTGGTCTACACTCCAGAAAATGGATGAGGTGAAGGTACTGCATGAAATAAAGACATTAGATTGAATTGAGTATTACAATTACAACTTAATTACAATTAATTGAATTCCATTGAACAAATCCTCCTGAATTTAATCACTTTCTTCTCTTATCACAAAATATATTGGCCATGTTTTGCAGGCTCTGGGAGATATTTTCAGTGGTTTCTGGGATCACAATCAGTCCTAGGCACTTCAATTGTGTACTTCTTGTTTGGATCTGAGTTTTTCCAAATCTATGTCGTAGGAATTCTTCCCAGAGCCAGCAGGCAATGAAATATTCAGCTGTGGTGCATTTAAAATTGCAAATTAGTTTTCTGGGGAGAAAGGGAACTGCAGAGAGGACACAGTAGTAATGTATCCCTATTCTTTCAGTGAAAAGCCAGGCATTAGCAATTTAGATCCAATCTGTATTTTATTAAATACCTGAAATCTTTAGGACTTTGAAAGCAGAAGTTGTATGCTCCTGCCATATCAGGTTTAACAATTACGATAATTAAGGAGTCATGATCATATTCGTATTTTAGTATGGTGGAAACTTCATACAACTCATGCTGAATTCAAGGTACAGTATCTGACAATAAAGATATTAAGATACAATTTAAAAGACTAAAGAGTTAGAAAATGATAGAAAAAGTGACCTGTTAGAATTAAAATGCAATCCTAAAAAAGATTTCACCTTTAAGGATAAGTCAAAAGAAACTTGTTTTAAATAGGAATTTGGATATGAAATTTGGAATTGAAAATATTTCTCCCTGGTTTCAACTAAACAAATTTTGGGGGACCATGAAACAATTGTTTCTCCACAGTTGTTTTCTTAGGAAGATCTGACAAATGGCCAGTAACAGTTATTGACAATTAGGTGTCAATTTTACTTTTATAAAAAAAAAATATACATTAAGTTACATACATGCCCCACAATTTACATTCTTAGACACTGGAACCAGTAGATGGTCAAAGTAATGTCCTTTTAATATGTAGATATTTTGTCATTCCTTTTTTAAATTTCTGCACCACCATATTACAGTCATCCCATTACATTCAGTTTGAAATACCTCTGGTTTTTGGTAATTTAATGATTACTATCCATAACTCTTACATAGATTTTTACAGCTGAATTTACTGTTGATTCTGAAATCCTACCTATATATACAGTATAGCCATGATATTGGTACTATGTTTCTAAATTTCTGCTAATACTTTAAATTCTAGTTATTCTTGTAATACATAGATTAAATTATTGGCATGGTATTGGTTTTAATTTTAGCACTGAAAGTAAATTTTGCTGGCCAATGATTGAAATAAAAGAATACTACTGCTTGGCATAGATGGATCTTATTCTTCAAATAGCTTGATACAAAGTAATACATATTATGGAATCTTGGAGTATTTATTCCAATGAGTTAGGTATTCTATATATAGTAGAAGATTGGTAAATGTGGTACATTAAATTTTAAGAAATTAATGATGTTATATAGTAAGATAATAAGATAGTAAGATAATTATATTAATCAGATGATTTACACTGTCTAACTTGGACAGGTGTGACAATTGAAAAAAAGAATACAGATAAACACCATGATATTATTATTTTCAAATATTGAAAGGAATCAATAGTTGGGTTTATTATGACAAAACATTAGAAATACAAATTGCTAACCTGCATAAACACAGGATTTTGACTCTGTATTGCATTGCTATGTCCAGAAAACAATGTTCTATCACTGTTTATGGATAGCAAATACCTTTCTCTTCCTTTCTATATATTCATACTAAAGTGTGTGTGTGTCTGTGTGTAATGTAATATTATGTAATATAGAATCATATGGTGGGATGCTGCCGGTTTAACAACTGGTTTGATGAGTGCGTGCACATGCACTTTTTGTGCATGCTTAAGGTGCTTGCGTGCACAAAAAAAATGGAGCATTTAGAAGCTCAGCTGCTTACCTTCCAAGTCAGCAACGGTAAGTAGAACAGCGAGAGTGTGGGAATCAGCTGTGCTGCATGATAGAATAGAATAGAATAGAATAGAATAGAATAGAATAGAATAGAATAGAATAGAATAGAATAGAATAGTTGGAAGGGACCTTGGAGGTCTTCTAGTCCAATCCCCTGCCCAGGCAGGAAACCCTACACCACTTCAGACAAATGGTTATCCAACATCTTCTTAAAAATTTCCAGTCTTGGAGCATTCACAACTTCTGGAGGCAAGTTGTTCCACTGATTAATTGTTCTCACTGTCAGGAAATTTCTCCTTAGTGTTAAGTTGCTTCTCTCCTTGATTAGTTTCCATCAGTTGCTTCTTATTCTACCCTCAGGTGCTTTGAAGAATAGTTCTTTGTGGCAACCCCTGAGATATTGGAACACCGCTATCATGTCTCCCCTAGTCATTCTCTTCATTAAACTAGACATACCAAGTTTCTGCAACTGTTCTTCCTATGTTTTAGCCTCCAGTCCCCTAATAATCTTTGTTGCTCTTCTCTGCACTCTTTCTAGAGTCTCAACATCTTTTTTACATTGTGGCGACCAAAACTGAATGCAATATTCCAAGTGTGGCCTTACCAAGGCATTATAAAGTGGTATTAACACTTCATGTGATCTTGATTCTATCCCTCTATTTATGCAGCCCAGAACTGTGTTGGCTTTTTTGGCAGCTGCTGCACACTGCTGTCTCATATCTAAATCGTTGTCCACTAGGACTCCAAGATCTCACAGTTACTACTATTGAGCAAGGTACCATATATACGGCACCTGTGCATTTTGTTTTTCTTCCCTAAATGTAGAATCCTGCTTTTTTCACTGTTGAATTTCATTTTCTTAGATAGCGCCCAATGTTCAAGTTTGTCAAGATCCTTCTGTATCTTGAGCCTATCTTCTGGAGTGTTGGCTATTCCTGCCAGCTTGGTGTCACCTGCAAATTTGATGAGTTCCTCATCTATCCCCTCATCCAAGTCATTGATGAAGATGTTGAAGAGCACTGGGCCTAAAACAGAACCCTGGGGTACTCCACTGCATACTTCCCTCCATGTAGATGCAGTTCCACTGAGGACTACATGTTGAGTGCGGTTGGTCAGCCAGTTATGAATCCATCTGGTGGTGATGCTGTCTAACCCACATTTTTCTACTTTATCTAGTACTAGGTTATGGTCTACTTTATCAAATGCTTTACTGAAGTCCAAGTAAATTATATCAACAGCATTCCTCTGGTCCACTAATTTTGTCACTTTGTCAAAGAATGCAATAAGATTAGTCTGGCATGATCTTTTTTTGACAAACCCATGTTGGCTTTTGGTTAGTACTTGGTTTGCTTCTAGGTGTTTGGTGATTCGTTGTTTGATTATCTTTTCCAGAATCTTCCCTGGTATTGAGGTCAGGCTGGTAGGTCTGTAGTTTCCTGAATCTATTTTTTTTCCTTTTTTGAAGATGGGAACTACATCAGCTCTTTTCCAATCTTCTGGCAGTTCCCCTGGCAGCTGTCCCCTGGCAGCTCCAGGATCTTTGAAAGATATAGTTTAGTGGTTCTGAGATCTCATCTGCCAGTTCCTTCAGAACCTTGGGGTGATTGAGATGAGCTACAAAGTAGGAAATAAAGGACTGGATAGAGTGGGGGCGGGTGGGTAGGGCCAACTGATCGTCAGAGCTACTGGTTTACCTGAACCAGTCTGAACTGGCTGAATACCACCTATGAACATCATATATCATACATATCATTTCCATACTGCCATTATACTTTCATGAACAGAATCAGGTTTTGAATCCTCTTTTGAAAGGCTTGAACTATTTTATCACTTCCAAGTGGTAAGATGTTCCATAAGGCGGGAGTGACAGCAAAGAAGGATCTCTTTCTAGAGTCTGCCAGTCAAAATTTGTTAACTGATGGGATTTGCAAGATATCCTCCCTTCCTGACCAGGTGAGATGAGTTGATGAAATAGGGATGAATCAATCTGCATTAGAATATCCACCATTAGGTTCTGATAGGTCCTTACCAAGGTATTCATGGACAGTTTTCATTTTAAAGTTATTAGTCTCCCTTCCTCAAGATTTCCACTTAGACTGCTATTTATCTTTCTCTGCCTACCTAAGATAAATGATGATAATATGAGCTAGAATCTAATTTGCTTGATTTACATCAGCTGCTTTTATCTGGCTTCTGAATGATGCAACTATGTCTATTTGTTATGTTCTCATTAATTCATGTTATGATTTTTGTTTTGATTGTAAAAATCCTGGATGCTGGACTTCTTGCTGTTGTCTTACTTTAAAGGTTCACATGACATATATAAATGATTTACACAAACAAACTGCAACATGAAAAATTATCAGGATAAATTCTATCTCTCCAATTGCCCTTCCCAATTTAATTCTGTTAAATTATATTGGGAATGATCTAAATCAATTTTTTTCCAGTCTTAGCCAAGCATATTCAACAAACAAACTTGAGGTTACATTTCACTATACCTTCACTGGTTTCTTGTATTCAAATTGGATGACATAAGTGTCTTGGGGTTGGGGTTGGGGGGCAACCTCCCAGTAGATCTTTTTCTTTCATATTAAGATAAGGAGACCTATGAAGCAGTGGTGAAATCCAAATTTTTTGACTACCGGTTCTGTACCACTTGAAGAAACTAGAAGCATTTAAAATGTGGATTTACAGACGGCTGTTATATATAAACTGGGTTAACAAAATCACAAATGAGGAGGTGATAAGCCGCCTGGGAAAGCAAAGGGAAATAATCAAAGCCGTTAAAAAGCGAAAGTTAGAGTATTTTGTACATGTGATGCGACACCCAGAAAAATGCAGCATCCTCCACTTAATCCTCCAAGGAATAATTGAAGGCAAACAAGACCCAGGCAGAAGAAGAACATCATAGCTTCAAAACCTAAGGGACTGGTTTGGACAAAACTCAACAGCACTTTTTCATATGGCTATTGACAAAAATAGGATTGCCAACATGATTGCCAATGTCGGATGATGGACATGGCACAAGAAGAAGAAAAAGAAGACTGGTTCTGTGGGCATGGCTTGGTGGGTGTGGTGTGGCTTGGTGGGCATGGCAGGGGAAGGATACTGCAAAATCTCCATTCCCACCCCACACGGGCCAACCAGAGGTGGTATTTGCTGGTTCTCGGAACTACTCAAAATTTCCACTACTGGTTCTCTGAACTGCTCAAAATTTCCACTACTGGTTCTCCAGAACCTATCAGAACCTGCTGGATTTCACCCCTGCTCTGAAATCTGCTTCTCATCTGGTAGATCTTTTGACAGAATTACCTAGATCTGTAGGTCTTTTCTTTATTTCCAACTCATAATTGAACCCAATGCAGAAGAGCCTGTAGTACAGTTGACTAAAGCACTGTTATTAACATCTGCTGCTTGCAATTACTGCAAATTCAAATCTCACCAGGCTCAAGGTTGATTCAGCCTTCCATCCTTTCAAAGGTAGGTGAAATGAGGACCCAGATTGTGGGGGCAATAAGCTGACGTTGTATAAATATACAAAAGTATGAAGGCTATTGCTTAACACATTGTAAGCCGCCCTGAGTCTCCAGAGAAGGGTGGTATATAAATTAAAAAAAAAAAAAAAAAAGCAAAATGCAATGTTGTTTCAGGTACCACTATGAGGACTACAAAATTACAATGATAAATTTTACACATCATCTTCTCATCCCTGCTAGAACACCGAGGCAGAAAAGCAACATATATTAGTGGATATATTAGCATTTTATGGCACCCCTCTGCTTGGCTCCACATTTTGTATTGAATACACAGAGATGCATTCAGTGCAGGATACGGGATTAAGGCAGCCAAGAAAACAAGTGCATTAGAAACAATAATTTCTAGTGCTCAGACAATATAATTTCATATTCCTTAATTAGGTCAAAGGTAATTGGGAAAAGAGTTGAAAGAATAACCATTATTATTGTTATTGTTATTATTACTATTAAAACATTCCAAATTATGTTAATTTTTCCTCTAAACTATATGATCATGTAGAATGCTCTACAAGGAGGGCCTAGAGCAACTGTTTTGTACTCATGTCCCCCTTCTTGGTGGTATAGTGAATGTGATCCTCTCCAAGATACACATTGTAGGATGGCTGCAGTAGACCACAGAACTGCATTCCTGAGGGACATGGAAGCAAGTTGTCAACCATCCCACTCGGTCATCTAGCAAAGAAAGAGTTCTGGCCATTTGTGTTTTGCCAAGAGTATACTTTACTGAAGCCTAGGTGGCTACAGAAGTAGTGTAAGCTGAATCTGAAGTTTTCCCGTGCAAACAATACAAAATTTTCCTCTTCCCCCCACCCAGCCATCCCCTGGTTATCTGTAAATGTTCAATTAGGTGCTTGTATATCATTTAGGAAACAGGTTCTCGATTCCCAGTTCTACATATCAATAGTTGACCTTGGCTGGCTAAAACTTTTCACAAGGCACAGCTGGGCTTCCATTCCCCCCACCACCTTCTTCCTTGCATTCCAATCCTTCTCCCCCCCCCACCCCCCACCCCCCAACTTTGCTAATGTCAGGCTGTCAGCTCATGAAGCATGGATAGCAGAGATGCAGCTATGACAGGCTGTCCCTCTCGAAATAAGTCTAGTCCTACAAAACTGTTAGAGTTTAGACAGCGTAACTAGTAATCTGAGATAAACCCAGGAGCAAAACACAGCAAACAGCACACAGAGCCTTTTAGTATAAATAACAGTGGTTTTATCTACAGTGAAATATGTACACACTTATGCATGGTAAAATACCTTTACAGCTACTGATACACAGAGAGCAATTGATATACACACAACGAAAGAACAAGAAGTACAATGCACAAGGAGAAGGCTTGAGGATAAGGGGAAACATCCTCTAATGGCTTCCCTTATATAGGCAGCTTCTGACCCAGTTTCTTAAAGTGGCAGTAACTCTGCTGCCTCATTCTATTGCATCAGCTTCTGGTTGACTCCGCTTACAGCTTCCCATCAGCTTACAGCTGTTAACTCTTTACACCCTGGCAAAAACAAAGCACAATAATGGTTAATAGTACATCAGATACAGAAGGGTTGTTTGGGTTTGTTAGGGTACTTAGCATGGAAATGGTGGGTGAGGGAGGGGAAGGGCACATGGGATACCTCAGCCCACTCAGTGTCAGAGCGGGGAAAGTCCTCCCATAAAATTAGGCATTACAAGTTTCCTTTATAGTGGCAAGAATCAAGGATTTTCTTGACCTCAAAATGTTGTTCTCCTTCTGTTAGGATGGGAAGAGGTGGTGACTTCATGGCAGGATTCAAGGGTAAGTCAGTGACAGGTCTGACTCTGATGATGAACGACTGGAGTTCTTCCATTTCCCAGGGCATCAAGTACAATTTAGCCAGGGGCTTCATTCAGCTGAGTTTTAGGCATTGGGGAAGTATAGTGGGTTGGAAAACTTGTCCCCACCCTGTACCTTTCATATCCCAGTCCTCTTTGAACTGGCAGCTTTATTGAGTCCAGTGGTAGGTCTAGTCTTGCTTGTAAAAATGAGAAGCCCTAAACCAAATGATTCAGAGGTGGTATTCACTTACCTTCGCTACCAGTTCGCAAATGTGAGCGCACAAGCCACCTACATGCATGCACGGAGCGTTTTGCACATGCGCAGAGAGTAAAAAATGATGTCAGGGCAGGTGGGCAGAGCCTCCCACAGCTGCCGCTACTGCTTTGCGCGATCCAGTTAAAACCAACTGAATTGCATCACTGAAATGATTCCAAGAAAAAAAAAACTCCTCTTGTTATTAAAATATAACTATCTGTAACATAACATTCAAGAAAAAGACTTCCCATATTCCCATGGTTTTGATATTTCACCTAGATATATGTATTTTAAGCTTAATTGCCTCTTTCTCCCTCCCCCCACAATAAATAATTGCAGGTCCTTTGCTAACACAATATTTTAAGCAGATAAAGCCAAACACTAGCAAGGCCAGACTTAATGACAAATTATATTAGTTGCTAAGTATGAAATATGTGGATTTACTTATTGAGTCATGACTGGGGTTTAATAACTTTTATGCCAAATGAGGCATGAAACATATTGTCAGATTCTTAATGTCAGCCTGTTCAACGATACTGGGTTCTCATTTTATTCAGTTGTACAGTATGAGATACCTGCTTCAAATAGTCTGAAATGTGCTGTTGAATCGGAGAAGTTGCCATAATATCTGCTTGGTATTTTTAATGAGTGATCAAAGACTTCAAATATAAAATTATTATAAATGTTCATCATAATATACAACCGTACTTTTACAAGGATGGATTTCCGATAGAAACGAATAGCTGAGGTTCAGGTATGAACTGCTTAGTGCTTTCTAAAGTTAATTGTTTCCTTGCAAACATTTCATCTCCCAAATAGATATGATGTTACCTAGCTGGGTAATGAAATGTCTTCAGACAAACAACCAAGCTTAGCACCAAGAACTCCAAAGGATTAACTTTTACGAATAAGCAAGCATGAGCATAAGAAGAACGTCCTAGTTCCATTGTGCCTAAGAACTCAAGCTAAAAAGGGAGTATATGTAGTACGTATAAGATGTTAGAAGGAATAGCTCTATGTATTCTAATATTGTTTGAAAGGGTGCCTGGGATGCAAATTCTGGCCTCATTGCCTTTCTTCTGTGACCTTCCTCTAATGATGTTTCATTCATATTCTCTCTCTCTTATCACATCTTTGACTCGCCCTTTCTCCAACATATTCAGGCAACGTGCATAAAAAGCACTCTATTTTATCCTCGCAAGAACTGTAGTTTCATAGCAGTGCTGGAATTTTAACTAACTTTCTATTATCCAAAGAAAGTTCTCTTTGAGGGGTCCTTGGTGCTCTCTGAGCCTGTTTGTTTTCTTGCAGACATGTCATTACCCTAACTAGGTAACATCAACAGTGCTAGCAAGGAATGCTGTTTGCTGTCAGATTATTTTCTGGTGTCCTGCCTGTCTGTGTGGGTGGGGGCAGTCTTAGAGATTCTTTGATTGGGATGTTTACTGATGGCTTTTTGGCAACTTCTTGATTGGGGTATTGCTTACATGATTGTTGGTCTAAAGCAGGGGCAAAATCCAAAATTTTTCCCTACCGGTTCTGTGGGCGTGGCTTGGTGGGCATGGCAGGGGAAGGATATTGCAAAAACTCCATTCCCACCCCACTCCAGGGGAAGGATACTGCAAAATCTCCATTCCCTCCCCTCCTGGGGGAAGGATATTGCAAAATCTCCATTCCTACCCCACTCTGGGGCCAGCCAGAGGTGGTATTTGTTGGTTCTCTGAACTATTCAAAATTTCCACTACTGGTTCTCCAGAACCTGTTAGAACCTGCTGGATTCACCCTTGGTCTGAAGTTAACCTTGAAGTTAATCTATGCTGATCTGAGTGCTGATTACTGGTGGAAATGTGCTGGAGTCTTTTTCACTTTGGGGCTGGATGATTGTCTCTTTTGCATAGTCTCTAGATGTTGTTAATGTCTATGTGTCTGTTGATGGCTGATTTGTCAGAGTGCCAAGCTTCTAGAAATTCCCTGGCATTTTTGAACTTAGCCTGGTCTAGGCTTGTCACATTTTCCCAATTGAAACTATGGTTAAATCTGTCTATGTATTATGAAATTAAAGAATTTTTGACATTTTTAACAATAATTGTATTAAGTATTACAGTTGAATAGAAAAAAACCAAACTAATCCAAAAGGGGAAAAAAATAACAAATGCAGGAAAAAAATGCACTGGTTATTTAAAAAAAAACATGGCTGCATAAACTATCCAGAGTCAATGGGAGTAAGGTAGCATATTAATTAAATAAACAAACCAGGCAGACTGCATCTTGCATAAGCCTGTTATTGAGCATAATGGCATACCAGAATCACAATTCCAGTTTTCTTTCTCTATCCACAACACATACTTATCAATCCTCCTGCCCCCCCCCACCAAAAAAAAAATGAAGGGGAGAAAAAAATAGCAGTGAAACTCCCATGATCAATCTTAGGGTAATGACTAAAACATTGGAAGAGCTTCAGAATTTGGGGTTGAAATCTGTGTACGTTTATAGAGCACGGTGCTCAATGCCAGCTATACAATTTAAATGAATGCTGGGGGAAAGAACCGTGATTGATTTCTTGACATTTAATATATTGTCAACTGCTGACAGCTGTCACTTGAAAATTGCAGGTGTAAGGGAAACCAAGATGTTTTCATTGGGTGTGTTTTGAGACTACAGCAAAATGTTGTGTTATGTGCTGGTTAAAACAAAACAATATGAAAGATCAAAGAGCCAATCAGTGACGCTGTCAAGCCAATAGAAAGACAGGCAGATTGATAGATAGAATTCCTAAGCAGGTTAATGCATATGTAGGATTTCCATGTAAAATAGTGAACTTGGCCAAGGTGCTGCCACACAGCTGGACCTTTTCTTTACTACACTCTAAAATTTATCTGAATATCATATATTTCTGATCAGTATGTGAGAAACTTGTATGGAGAGGATGATGGGTATAGAGATTATAAAAAATGGTCTTGAAGGACAGTGGGAAGATGTATTACCAAGGCAGTGATTAAATACATTCTACTGAAGCCCATTCCAAGAATCTACCGTATTTTTGGAGTATAAGACACACCTTTTCCCCGCCTTTGGGTGCATCTTATACACCAAATGTAGCCCCGCCCACCCACTAGCCCCCACCCTTTGGCCTCTGCCTCCCAGCAATTTATCTCTTGCAGCAAGCAGCAAGAAGAAACAGCCTGTTTCAACTTCAGCACAGCATAATTAGCACAAGTTGATTGTCCCTTGGATCGGCCTCCCGACTCCCAGCTGTTTCAGGCTGCAGATATTGCCATTGCCTATTGCTCTGCTGCTTGCGGTAAGGAGGTAAATTGCTGAGAGCAGATTTTATTTTCTTGTGCTAATCAAGCTATGCTGAAAACGAAAATGAAAGTAAAGCAGGCTATTTGCTGTTTGCTGCAATGAGGCAAAATTGCTGGGAGGCAGAGGCAGATTTCTTTTTCTTGTTTTCCTCACCAAAAAAGGTAGGTGCGTCTTATAGTCAGGAGCATCTTATACTCTGAAAAATATGGTAACTAGAAAAGTTAATTAGGGCCTCTCCCTAATTCACCTGAAGAGAGGGAGGCAGGAAGCATATTCAGACTTGCAAGTTACTATTTACTGTAGTTACTGTAATAATAAATATAGTGTTAGACCAATATAGAATTGGTTTCTTGCTCTGGTCTACCCATAAGGCTTATAGTAAGTGAGGTATCTTATAAAGGGCTGAAGAATTTGGTAACAGATATATAGAAGGAGATCAGTACACAAAAGCCATGCCAGTAGGCCCTGGTAATTCATCAAGTACATGGAAAATTTTAAATTATTCCAGAGCGGCTGAGAGTTGAATGTTTCATGCAGTCATGTTGATGAAATCACAAGCTCTGCTAAGAATTTTAACTGTTGCTGAAAAACACAACTGAGCAATGTAATTTGTATTCTAAGAGTAACACAAATACTAGAGGGAATCTTCTCATAATGAGCGCTCGGTCATAACTCAACTTTTGAAAGTTCTAATCTTCTCAGATCATAATTAGTATTGTGACTCATATTATTGATTTTTTTTTAAAAAAATAAAAACCTAAAATGTGAAATGCATCTTTTTAAAATTCTGGTAACAATTCTTTCTTGGCAGTCAT
Organism: Arizona elegans; assembly: GCA_022577455.1. NCBI lineage: Eukaryota > Metazoa > Chordata > Lepidosauria > Squamata > Colubridae > Arizona > Arizona elegans. The sequence goes on along the minus strand of JAKOOJ010000002.1, from coordinate 68,455,996 downwards.
TGGGATTTTTGTATGCAAATGATCTCATTCCATTTTAAAAGCTAAATTTATGGATAGAACTCATTATTTTTTAATTAAAAGCCTCTTCCATTGTAGTTCTTGTGTTTCAAAGTCTTTTGCCCCAATCTCTCCCCGCCCCATGTTTTTCTAGATGCTGAGCATAGCCAATAGCAGGAGCTTGCAAGAAACTAAATTGTTCCGCTGGCAATGGTGATCGCAGAAAATGTTTTCTGGAGAACCCTCTAGCTATGACGAGAGGTAAATAATTTAATAGGCCTATAAATAAACTAGATCTCCTAGCAGAGGATTTAAATATCCATAACCCTGGAGCCTGTGAAATTGCAGGAACTGTTATTCAAATCCATTAGGGGAAACTTGTATGTAATATGTTCAAATGACTCAACAATTGCATGATCACAGATAAATGAGAACATAATTCAGAGGTTTCATGGATACTATAGATCAGATATACATACCTTTGGGTGTGAGGTGAGACACCCACTTGGAAGGGCAAAAAAAAAATTGAACACATAGTGTAGAAATGCTATAGGACAGTGATGGCGAACCTTTTCAGGACCGAGTGCCCAAACCAGAAAGTACATACATGTGCACATGCCAGAGCACCAGAAACCCAAAGACCAGTGCCGGTGCATGCATGCCTATTTTTTGGCTATTTTCAGGCCATTTTCTGTGCCGTTTCTGGCTGTTTCTCAGCCTGTTTTCTGGGCCATTTTTCAGAACAAAATTGGCCAGAAAAATGGACGGAAAAAGGCCCAGAAATAGCCCAAAAACCAGCCTGGTTTTTTGGGCGTTTTTCAATGCTCCGGTGCCTGCAAAGACCAGCTGGCTGGCATGCTGGAAACCAGAAGAGCAGCTAGGGACGGCATGCGTGCCCACAGAGAGGGCTCTGCGTGCCACCTCTGGCACGTGTGCCATAGGTTCCCCATCACGGTTATAGAAAAAGCTCTATCCCATATATTTGTGTCAACATTGTTTTCCTTAAACTTCCCCCTCCCCGCTTTTGGATTCTTTTTCATTTAAATTACATGAAATGTTGAAGGGGAAAGGGTTACAATACTGTGTCCCTCATTTAGTGACTCTGAGCCTGTTTTACTATCTTGACCTAATGCTTATTACAAGTTTGTTGTTTGGGGATAAAAAGAAGCGAGATTCACACATAAATCCTTTGACCTCGTCAATGGGATATAAGTACAAGACAGAAATGTTTTACTTTCAGGCATGCCTTTCCCCTAAACATTTATTTGGAATCTCTTCTCAAGATTGAACAACATTCCAAGTTCCTTCAGTTAAACTTCATAGGATTTCGTTTTAATCCTCTGACCATCCTTATTGTTCTTCTCTGAACTTGCATTATCTATACCGTTTTCAAGACTGAAATACATAAATGGACACACCATCGTCCTCTAGGCAAGTGATACAAATATGAATACAGTTTCATGCCACCTATTCAGTACTTCTATTTTTTATTGATAAAGATAAAATACAAAAACAAACAAACAAACAAAAACCCAAAAGCATAAATTTAGCCCTAATAACAAAAAAGAAAAAAAGGTGTACAAAAAAAGAGAAAAAGATTATTCAAATACCAAATAAATTTAACATTTAATATATAGATTGTCAATAGAAATACAAAAATCTGGATAGTGGATGTGGCAGTACCTGGAGACAGTGGAATAGAAAAGCAGCAGAAGAAGATAAGAGAAAGACCTGGAGAAAATCACAAAATACAAAGATCTGCAAATAGAAGTAGAAAGGCTATTTAAAAAGAAAGCAAAGAAAGTACTATGGAATTGGGATCGTAGAAACACCCAGGAGCATAGAAGAGTTCAGAGGCAGATGCATAAATAAATGTCTTAAACGTATTTATTCATATAATAAATCATATTAACTATGTACAACAGAGATCAAGTCTCATGAGGAACAAACATAAGAAGAGAGAGATGGAGAGAGAGCAAGGTGGAAAAGGTTGGAGGGGGTTTTATACTCAGGGTAAGCCCCTTCTTTCCACATAGGGGTGGAGACACTCTCTGCCTCCACTGGTGTCTATATGACACATGTGCCAATGGCTTGCAAATACTTGACAAGTACCAATAGCAATAGGTGCCTTGAGTGCAACCCCAAAACATCTGCATCTCCACTTGAACACAGTGGCATTGACAAAGTCAATCGCCAAAGACTGCTTTACTTAGAACAGTTTATATCCCATGACAATACCTTTAACACCATCAAACATCTGCCTATCCCAGGTCCTTGGGAAAGACTCAATACGCAAAAATTTGGATAAAATAAGTAAACTTATGGCTCACTGTGTGATGAATCATAATAATGATAATACTGGATATGTTTTTACCCCATTTCAGTCTCTATTTTTAAAAGTGCTAACATGGTCTGATCCTGGAAAGTTAATACGATGGAAACACCATTATATTTAAAGGTGGAAGAAAATTGAATAGGGGTTTGTAGATAAATTATCATGATCTTTCATATGTTTTACATACCTGGGGTGAAGTTGTTTGTTTGTTTGTTCATTCAATTTATATGCCGCCCTTTTCCGGAGACTCAGCGCATTAAGCAATAGCCTTCATACTTTTGTATATACCTGCTTAATAGGGCTTTTGCCCCACCCCCCACCCCAAGCAGTGTTCTTTTTTATACAAAGTCAGTTTATTGCCCCCACAATCCAGGTTCTCATTTTACCTACCTCGAAAGGATGGAAGGCTGAGTCAACCTTGAGCCTGGTGAGATTTGAACTTGCAGTAATTGCAGGCAGCTGGTGCTACTTAACAGCACTTTAGTCTGCCGTGCCACTAAGGCTCTTATAAATTATATGATTTTACCTGAAGCATTCCAAAGACTCCTGACCAATAAATGTGTTCATGTCATCTTTATTAATGACTGAAGTTCAGATAATTATGCAGTGAAGTGTGGCAGCAGTTTATTATCACCTGGAGTTGAGAGAAGAGAAGGACATCAGCATACAGTTGTTTCTATACATAAGAATTAGACCTAAGACATAATTTTACTCAAGCTGGAATTTCAGCAAGGTCACAGAAGAAGAAAGCTATCTGCTGGATTGTCCATGCTGACCTCCTTTAGCCCCGTGATTTTTTTTTTTTTTTAAAGTTGAAACTGATCAATTCTTATTGTGAAATTTGATGGCTGTAGAGATCACAATGGAAAAAGAAAGATTACAGAGGAGGCAAAAGATGGTTTTTCTGGTAATTCAGGGCACCTCAATGAAAAATCTACAGTACGAATCAAAAAGAATTAAGCATTTACTTCAATGCTTAACATCACTAAATTAATATGTGAGGTTTACCAATTATTTAATAGTAATTTTTGCTGTCTAGACAGTGTACTAGACACTGCTGCAAATCTAGGCAGCATACTAAAAAGAAGAGACAAAAGTGTTCATAGTCAAAGCTATGGTTTTCCCAGTTGAAATGTATGGCTGTGAAAGTTGGACCATAAGAAAGGCTGAGTGCCAAAGAATTGAGGCCTTTGAACTATGGTGCTGGAGAAGACTCCTGCAAGTCCCTTGGACTGCCAGGCGATCAAACCAGTCAGTCCTAGAGGAGATCAACCCTGACTGCTCTTTAGAAGGCCGGATCCTAAAGATAAAACTCAAATACTTTGGCCACCTAATGAGAAGGAAGGACTCACTGGAGAAGAGCCTAATGCTGGGAAAGATTGGGAGCAAAAGAAGAAGGGGACGACAGGTGACTGGATGGAGTCACTGAAGCAGTCGGCGTGAGCTTAAATGGATTCCAGAGAATGGTAGAGGACAAGAAGGCCTGGAGGAATGTTGTCCATGGGGTTGCGATGGGTTGGACATGACTTCACAACTCACAACAGCAACAAATCCTAGCTGTCACTAGAAGTTTATTTTTCCCCTAGCTCCTAGCTCAATAGAAACTGTCCCATCTTTTAGGAAACTGAGCTTTCTTTGGTCCAAAAAAGTGTTCCAGATGTGCAAAAATGTACTCAATTCTTATTTGTTGAAGTTGCAAATGTGCAATATGTAGGCATCAATAATGACTGAATGCATGATTGAACATTTGCTGTTTAATTATACTTTTTCTTGTGCATGTGAGTATGTGAATGCTTCATCTATTCGCTTTATCCTGGCATTATAGTCCACAGAAAAATAGATAATTGGAGGTGATACAATTTGCATTCCCAGAGTTGGTGGTTAAATTAAAAAAAACCTGTGAGTTTCCCTTTAAAACTGGGAGGTTAATCAACATGGTCTGCCCACTCTTTTTATATAGTCTCAAGATTAGTTGAGACTCTTCAACTAATCTCCCTTCATTCTAGGACAGATCCCTCTGCTCATCCTTCTGCTCTTTCAGCGAGTTTGTCCTAGCTATGCTAAGATAGGATTGTCCAAGGAGTAGGGATGCTTGAGAGATTGGGGCTTTCTAGAACTTTACAAATGTGATACATATAGGAATGTAATCAGATCATAGGGAAGGCCTTCTGGGTTTTCAGCTCTTTCCCGCAGGGATCAATATGAAGTCCATAACCAGAACCCAATTCAATGGGATATCTCTATTTCTGCTGCATTTCACGTTATGACAATTGATTGCAGCTGAAATGTATCAAATTATGCTTAAAACTACATGCATTGAGGAAAAAAAAGCGAGATAAATGTTGCCTGACTTCAAAAGTAAATTCCTCTTGGGATTCATTTTCAGATAAGATGGTATCAGGTTTGTGGTGAATAATGTACCTGTTCATGACATGGATTAAATATGCATCTATTTTACATAAATGAGTCTTTCATTCAAATGCCTTCAGACCTGAAGTACTACTGCTGAGTCTGCTTAAACATCCAGCAAAATAATCCACTGTCGATTGACAAGTTCCACCAAAACCAACTCTATCACATCATTTAATGGCAGTGAAAGTAGCTCACAAACATATTTCATATAAAAAGATGGGGGAAAAAGGTGGATGCATAGTTATGGGCAAATGCTTTTATTTACACATACACATATGAAGACAGAAACACACACACACACACTAAAATTGATTGATACATGTGACTCTGACATGGATTGTGTGACTATACAATGCAAACCGGTAGTACCGAGATTTGAAGCTCACTACTGTGCGTACTGCATTAAAAATGGGCAGAACCATAGAAAGTTTTTGATCAGTAATAGGATAATGGCAATACATATGAACAAAAAAATCTCACAACATGATAATTCTGAAAGTTTACACTCTCAATTTTCAACAGTCCATCAATTCAGTATTTGGAAAGTGAGATGATTTTCGTGAAGGAGGCATGCACATACGAGTTTCCATTCATCAATATTGAAATTATTGTTAAGTCAAACTTTATCCCAGAAGGAGAAAAATGATTGTCCATATGATGCAGCTATAACTGTAGAAGGTTGGTAGTTTTGTTGTGTGTATGTGTGTTCTTTCTTTTTTTTCTACTTTCCTGTTTAGATTACTTATTGATCTGAATAAATGAGATGAGAATGATGCATTCAGTACATAAATATACTATGGATGATTACTCTGACTTTCCCAAATTGATTTTTTTATTGCTGGCTAGCCAAGTTGAATACAGAGGAGGAAGGGAACAGATTTGGTCACTGGATTCTTAATTTTTAAACAACCCTATAAGCAACAGCCTCTTAAAATGGAAATGTTAATAGCTTCAATTAAAGCTCCTAGCACATCTGATCAATACATAACCTTCCATGTAACTCTTCCCCATAACCTTTGGAGTTTAATATACATGAAGTAAAGCTCAGAAAGATTCAGGAGGCATGACTTGGATATGGAGGCTCAATATACTGTAATAGCAATAATATACTGTATATCATTGTTTGTGTTGGGAATTGTACTACATAAATACGGTAATAAGTGTTTGCAATGCTGGATATATGTCTCCAGTAGCAGATACGATGCAAGATAATAATAATAATAATACTTCTTTTAAGTCAAAACTATCACACAGATGTTGTCATATGAAAAGAACTCCACGAGGGTTGATAACTTCAGGCATGACTTCCTATTGGCTATTCATGTGTCAGTGCAAAAACCCAAACATCTGTTTTGTGTTAGCTAGCTGATAAAAGAACATGAAAGTAGAGGGATTTTTTGTTTTATTTTTCATAGGAAAATGTTCCTGTAGGAATAAGAAGGCATTCAAGATGGACTCTTAATTAACATAGGAACCTTGGGAAAGAACTACCTTCCAAAGAATTGGAAAGAATTGAAATAAAGGGTGTGTATAATGTCTGCCAACTAGGTGGATCTAGACAGATTTGGTTGCTGAAGATTGGCAGTTGTTTTTTTAAAAAGCACATGAGAAGCCTGGAAACCTAGCAATGACTAGGCAGTGTTGAAGCTTTATTCTGTCCCTGGCATGATGGAAAGCATTTAAACGGAAAGAGAGATTCACATTCAGAGATATGGCTAAGATGAAGAAGCAGACATGCCCTGGAAGATTGGAAGATGATCCCTCTACAGACAATTTCTCAGGGATTGCAAAAGATAGAATTGTACTGGCTAGAGGAAAAAAAGTTGCCAGGTTGACCAACAGGGTTGCTGTTGGCCACTTTTATTAAACCTTGTGTTAATTCTAAATAATAGCAAAGAGTATTTAGAAATTTAGACATATATACACTCAACTAACCAATAAAGCTACATGGGAAGAGCAAATAGATTATCATAGTAGCAGGAGCACCGATGACACAGATAGGGTAAATCCTAATGCCCTCCCCGCAACCTATGACACAGCTCATACTGAAAAGAGATTTCTCCGTTGTTTAAAGATCTTCAGATTAGGAACATGGAACATCTAGCAAAGCTGAATATTGTTAAAAACAAAATAATTAGGGTCAACATTGATATACTAGGCATCAGTGAAGTTCATTGGACTGCCTGTGGTTTCTTCAAGTCTGGTCACATCATACACTGATCTGGCAATGATACTACCAGAAGAAGAGGAATGGGTTTCATACTGCATACTCAGTGGTGGGTTGCTCCTGGTTCACCCCAGTTCAGATGAACTGGTAGTGGTGGCAACAGGAGGCTCCTCCCACCTGCCCAGACATTATTAAAAATGATCTGCATATGCGCAGGAGTGCCATGCGCTACCGAAGCGAGCATGCATGCCCACGCACTACTGATAGCAAACTGATAGTGCTGGGATTTCAAACTCACTCTACTGTGTGTACTGCGTAAAACAATGGGCAGAACCATAGAAAGTTTTTGGTCAGCAATAGGATAATGGCAATACATATCAACAAAAAAACCTCACAACATGATAATTCTGAAAGTTTACACTCTCACTGCAGACTCAGCAGTAGAGAACATGAGTCTTCTATGCTGAAATTCAGAAACTCTGAAACAAACACCAAAGAAAGACATTATATTATTGGAGATTTCTGTGCATAAGTGGGAGAAATGGAAGAAACAAGGATGAGAGGCAAGTTTGTCCTTCGTGAACAAAATAAGACAGGATAACATCTGATTCAACTAAGCATAATGAATATGTGGTTTAAACAAGTGACAACTACACATTTGGACTTCAGCAAATGGAGAACATCAAAAACGAATTGACTATATATTATACCAAAAGAAGTGGAAAAGTTCCATCCTTGCTATGAAAACAATTCCTGGTGCAGATTGTGAGTCAGACTATGAACTGTTAGCTACCAAGATAAACTTAAGGTGCTACAATGTCAAACACAAATTGCCTCAGATTTGGAAAAGGCACTTGGCAAGGTTGCATCTTGACACCAATACCAGTGATGGCTAACCTTTTTACCATTGTGTTCCAAAAGCGGGGGTCGCACGGGGATCACATGTGTGCATGCCCACACCCATAATTCAATGTTCCCCTGCACCCCACCCCACCCCCACGCATGTGCACACAACCCCCTCGCGTTCCCCACTTTTGGCACACGATGGCACAGTGGGCCCAGTAGGCCCATTTTTCACTCTCCCCAGGCTCCAGAGGCTTTCTAGGAGGCTGGGGAGGGCATAAATGGCCTTCCCCACCCCATGGAGCCCCTTTGGAGGCCAGAAACAGCCTGTTTCCTGACTTCCAGTGGCCCAGAAGGCCCGAAAATCAGCTGGCTGGTGTGCACATGTGCGCTGGAGCTGAGCTAGAGCAACACTCATGTGCCCACAGATATGGCTCCTCATGCCACCTGTGGCATGCATGCCATAGGTTCGCCATCACGGACCTATACCATTCAACATGTACACAGAAATAGTTATGAGAAATGCACATTTGGAGGAATCTACCATTGGGGTTAAAATTGTCGGTAGGAATATCAACAACCTCTGATATGCTGATGATACAACATTGTTGGGGGAAAGCAAGTAGGATCTGGGGTGGCTAATCAAAGATGAAAGTAAAAATTTGGACTGCACCTTAACATCAAGAAAACAAAGATAATGACAATTGCAGAGAACACACAGGTCAGAGTGCAGATTGACAATGAGATCATTGAAACAGTAAAGGAATTCATCTTCCTGGGCTTTAAAATCAACCAAAGTGGTGACTGCAGCCTGAGATCAAAGGCATATAGCACTTGGAAAAACTGGTATGGCATGATTAACATCTGGAAGAGTAAAGACATCAGCCTCACAACCAAATGCAGATTAGTTAACACAATAATTTTTCCAATTGTTACTTATGGCTGTGAAACCTGGACCCTGGAAAAGGAAGATAGGAGAAGGGTGGAAGCCTTTGAACTGTGGAGCTAGAGGCCACTATTACTCATCACATGGACTGCAAAAATAACAAAGAAGTACAAGACTGAACCTCACCAAAATAACATTTGAAGCCAAGATCGCCAAACAGATACTATCATAGTTTTGGTCATGTCATGACAGCTGACTAACTCAAAAAAATGGGAGCAATCAGGAGACAAAGGAAAGAGGCTACCCTAGTACCTAATGACTGGACACTATAAAGGATGACACCTAGAAGATCATGGTGGATCTGAAGAAACGGTTGGATGCGACTGAATGCTGACACCAACGACACTCAACTAAAATATATATCTTACAAACATATACATACTTGGATATGCTTTAGGTTGCTATTCAGTAAATTTGGGGGGAGAGGGGAGATCCACCTACTATGTATTTCAGTTCTCAGATATAAATTTCACTCTCATCTTGGTTTCTTAGCTATAATAAAAACCATGGCAAAGAAGTAGAGCCCAGGTTTAGCTTGCAGAGAAGTGTATTTGAAAGTGAAATTGGATGCTGCTTCTCCAAGAAAATGTTGTATGTATTGTTTAGATCAAATCCTAGGAATCTAAATGAGGCCTCAGTCACAGGATGCATTTCTATCCTGAGGAAACAATTGTATATACTCCTGCAGGAATCCATCTCACTGAACATCTCCTTAATGTCTATTTGCCAATTTGTAGTTAACAGTTGCACGACAGTGATCTCTGGCTTGGAGCTGATCATAAAACTAGCCATTATGCTTCATTTCCAGAGTTAATTTCTTATTAGACATTGTGAATGACCTGGTGCAGGTATACACCTATAGCAAGAATTAGCAATAGTTATGATAACTAAAGCTTTCTCAGAAGCAATCAAATTAGCAGACGATAAGCAACAGCAATTACGAAGCTAGTTAAACTTTTTTAAACACCTTTGTTTTTAAAACAAAGAATTTAAGTAGAAATCACAAGCAGGCTATTCCTACATAAAACAAACCGGAATACATCTAATTAACATAAGCATCTACATTCCATTTTCTTAGGGCCTGGGGAGATGGATCTCAGTGCTTTGGTTAGAAATGTGCAGGTATTCAAAGCTTCTAAAAAAGGCAAGGAGAGATATTACAGAATATCCTTGAGAACTGAACACCTCTAATTATTTTTGAGTCAATGAATGTTTTGTGACTGGCAAATACAGCTATAATCATAATCCTTTCCTTTCCTCACAGAGCAGTCATTTTCTGAGCAAGCTTGCAATATACTTCTTCACTTCTAAATATGTCCATTGGTTAAGGATCCTGGTCTTTTGTGATAGGCATTAGGGATCTTACTAAAAGTGGCTTCTTGAGAATGGCATTATCAGCAAGTCTTTTGCTAAGAACATCAAGAGTTGTGATTTCTCTGCTTTAAGCAGAGAGACAATTTGCTGTGAAAGCTTCCACATTTTAAAAAAACTTTGAGGGGAAAACTTTGTAAGGTGCAGAGAACTTGGAAGTTTCTATAGGGGACGGGTCTGGAAGAATGAACTGACCTGTCTTACCACAAAATGTTGTATGAAAATGGGTAACAAAAGAACAAAACTTGTGACATCTTAAAGTTAACAAAGTTATTGCAAACCTTTTGAGGATCACAGCCCAGTTCATCAAACACAGTAGATGTAATACATGAAAGCTGGTGTGATAATAAATATTTTATTGGCTAAGTTGCCACAGGTCTTTTTTTTTTATTTATTTATTTTTATAAAAGCCTAACATCATTATCCCTCTGGAAACCAGTATAAATATATTTTCCAATTAGTAGCTGATAAGGATGTGTGAAATTTCCCTGAGGAATTTAGCTGATCTCCTAATAACACCTTTAAGCAGCTTTCTGAACTCTTCAGATGATGCAACTAAAGAGAAATTTCTCCTTTCCTCTCACATTCTGCAAAATTTTGTAGCATTATGTAGGGGTTGGAGAAATTTCTTTGGAAATTCCAGAAGAGGAATCAAATGTGTGAATTTAATTACAAATGGCTGACACCCATAGTTGAAGGATTGTCTTCACCTGATGAGTCTCAAATTCTGGAGGTCAGTTGTCTGCTAAGTGAAAGCCTAAAAGAGTTATTTGCAGCTTCTGGTTGCTTCAGAACCTCTATTTCTCAGAAACTCTAGCTCTTTTGATAGAAATGAAGACTGCTAGACATTTCAGTGTAGTGCACCGGACTGCACAGCATAACCACCCACAAACTGGACCAGCTGTTGGCAGAGTTCCCAGATGTCTTTGATAAGGGCTTAGGTAAATATACGGGGAAAACCATTTCATTTAACCTAGACCTCCATGTATCCCCCATCAGGCTCAAACCCCGTAGGGTACCATTTGCTTTGCGGCCCAAGGTCGAGGAACAATTAGACAAGCTCATTGCCCAGGGAATCCTCGTGCCAACCGACCACGCGGTGTGGGAGACTCCCATAGTCACCCCCGTGAAGCCAGATGGGTCTGTCCGCATCTGCGTGGATTACAAGTGTACACTGAACAAGGCCCTCCAGCAGTGTGGGTACCCAGTGCCAGTGGTGCAACATCTATTGCATTTCCTAGGAAGCGGGAAGATATTCGTCAAGCTGGACCTTGCCCAGGCCTATCAGCAGCTGCCAGTAGACGAAGCCACCGCTGAAGCACAAACCATAGTGACTCACAGGGGGGCATTTAAATATACCAGGTTGCAGTTTGGGGTCAGCATAGCCCCAGGACTTTTCCAGTGCCTAATGGAGCAGCTACTGCATGGGATCCCAGGGGTGGTGCCATACTTCAATGATGTTTTTATATCAGGGGAGTCAATAGGCCAGTTGATGGAATGTGTGCGCAGAACCTTGGGGAGGTTCCAGAAAAAAGGACTAAAAATGAATCCTAAAAATGCAAAATTGGCGTAAGGCAGGTAGAGTTCCTGGGCTTCCTAATAGATGGGTCAGGCATCCACCCGACTGACAGCAAGATGAAAGCCATTAAGAATGCCCCCACCCTGAAGAATAAGGCAGAACTGCAAGCATTCTTGGGACTGTTAAACTTTTACAGCACATTTTTACAACAGAAGGCCACCATTGCTGAACTGCTCCACAACCTCCTGGGGAAGACGACACCGTGGACCTGGGGATGAAGGGAAGACCAAGCTTTTGCAGCAGTGAAAGACCTCCTCTCGTCCGACAGCATCCTGATCCAATATAACCACACGCTGCCGGTTCGGATCACCTGTGACACCTTCCCTTTCGGAGTTGGGGCGCTCCTCAGCCACCGCCTACCAGACAGAATGAAAGCACCAATAGCATACTATTCCAAGACCCTGTCATGGGCTGAGCGCAACTACAGCCAAATTGATAAGGAGGCCTTGGCCGTGGTGGCAGGGGTCAAGTGGTTCCACGACTATGTATATGGTAGGCATTTCGAGATTGTAACCGACAATAAGCCCCTATTAGGATTCCTCGCTGGTAACCAACAAACCCCACCATACATGTCCCCAAGGATGACCAGATGGGCCATTTTCCTCACAGCTTATGACTACGAGCTGATCCACCGCCCCAGCAAAGACATGGAAATTTTTAAGAAGATATTGGAAAACCATTTGTCTGAAGTGTAGGGTTTCCTGCCTGTACAGGGGGTTGGACTAGAAGACCTCCAAAGTCCCTTCCAACTCTGTTATTCTATTCTATTCTATTCTATTCTATTCTATTCTATTCTATTCTATTCTATTCTATTCTATTCTATTCTATTCTATTCTATTCTATTCCATTCCATTCCATTCCATTCCATTCCATTCCATTCCATTCTATGGGATTTTAAACTTTAAACTTTATTCTATTCTATGGGATTTTAAACTTTATTGTTAGCTTAAGCAAACAAATTTAAAAACATAACATAAAAAGTGTACATACCAAGCAAGATAATATCCACATATTTTACAAGCTCCCATGAGCATCTTAATAATGACAACAGATATATCTTAAAGTGATGAGTTTCCACAGAACCCAGTACTAGGTTCTATGCAAAAACTGCCAACACATAACAACCTCAAGATTTTATCAAAACCTGGACTTCCTTGACATGCTATGGTCAAGAGACTGCAATCTCTGATCTTGACTGCATGGCACATGACTCTGGATGGGAATCAAAAGCCTAAGATTTTCATAGCAAGAAAAGCTTCGAAGTTACATTAAGGTTCCCCTCTTCTTTATTCAGTGAACAGGAGTAAAATACAAAGCAGGCCATTTGAGATTCAGCACTAAACTTCTACCTTTTCTTAATATGAAGGAAAAATCAAAATATGACACTTAGCTCCCAGAAATAACAATGGCTTTCTGCATTGCCACTATATTCCTTCCCTAAAAATAGCTATTTTGCAAAATAATTCATAGTCATATTTTGCTTGCATCTTATTGTCCCTCCCCTATAATTATCCACTGGAACAGCTTTATTGGAATTCCAAAATTGTAGCTATTTTTAATAACACTAAAAAACAATAAAGAGGATCAACATCTCAGGAAAACAAAAGAACTTAGCAAACAGTGTATGAATGCTTCCCTTAGGTTTGAGATGCTGTTTTTTTTTTCATTATATTGATTTTTTTATATAATACAAAGTATGATGTATTGTTTCCATGCAGATTTCACTGCAGTAATGCTTATCTAATATGATTAAAATATTAGTATTCTGTTGTTTAAAAATAGAATTTATTAGATCTACATTAGATAATGTTCTCCATCCTTTGCCAAATATATATATATATATTGCATGTCATTTTTGTTTTCTAAATTTTGTTGATTTTAAGACTCCATTTGACCTATTACCAAGGGAGAGAAAATGGGACAGTCTGAGGTTTCAACGTACTCGGTTACTTTATTCAAATACCTCCCTGAGAATTAGATGTGAACATTTATGAACATTTATCTACAGCCTTTCCAATTTATAGAGGTGTAAACCAAGGTTGCATATTAGCTCCTCTATTTTCTAATATATATTTAAAATAATCCAACTGCTTGCTGTTTCAGCCCATCACCCAGTGTAATGGAATGTGTGGGAATATATAGTGTCTATATGTCAGCTTTCCCAGGTAAACCAAACAGGAAATAGGACTAGATAAACTAATTCTAGTTTATTTCAATGCTACATTAAACATTCTAGCAAGTCTGCAGGTAGGAACTTCCTGCCATCACTTTTAACTGTCTGATCCAGGGGTGGGCTGCTGGGGATTCACAGGGGTTCGGGAAAACCTCTAGCTAAGATTCTGTGCAGTTTGGAGAATCCCCAAATCCCACTCCTGGCTGGCCCCGCCCACTCCATCCCATCCCTCCCAGGAGTTCCCACATAGCCCGTTTTGGATGCAGGTAAGTGCAGAGCATGCACGGAGGCTCAGAGAGGGCGAAAAATGGGCCTACCAGAAGTTCGGGAAGCCCAGGGAGAGCAAAACTGCCCCACCCGCCATAGTGCAAGAGGCTGACTAGGCCACACCCACCGTGGCCACACCTACCCAGCAACCGGGCAGAGAACCCCTTGCTAAAATTTTTGAAGCCCACCCCTCATCTGATCCATTAGGGTGGGTCCTTCTTTCTAGCTTTCCTTTCCTTTCCTTTTTCTATTAACCCTTGGAGGCTCCTGCTTCTCTTGTCTGATTGTTTCTCAAGCAGCATGTCTTCACCTCATTCCCCAAATTCAGCCAAGCACTTTCAATTATACTTGGAAACAATTAGACAAGCGAGGGAGAAGCCCCCAGTGGCTTAACTTGTCAGAGAAAGAAACTTGGAAAGGCTTTGCCCTAATTCAGGGGTCTCGAACTTTGGCAGCTTTAAGACTTTTGGACTTCAAAGCAAAGCTGGCTGAGGAATTCTGGGAATTGAAGTCCACAAGTCTTAAAGTTGCCAAGGTTGGAGACTCCTGCCTTAATTGCTCAAGCAGTTAAAAGTGGTGGCAGGAAGTTTGTTCTTTCAGATTTACAAGAGTCTGTTTATGTAGCCTTTCCATAAAACAAACTTAGCTCTAGTAATCATGTTTTCTCCCTGGTTTAACTGAGCAGTCTAATGCCTACTTATTTTAGTTTGTGTGATTTCAGCATTACTAGATTCTGGTGATGTCACTATTAGGTTTACTACACAGGTGGGAATAAGACAATCAGTCAATCTATACAGAACAAAAGCTATCAACAAACTATCAGAAAAACAGAATTTTAGTGTTTGCCCAATGTTGTCAGAAAATTGAAATACCAGTAATATTTGATTTATGACTAGCAAGTACCAGTAGTTTTTGACTTACGACTGCACTTGAGACTAGAATTTCAGTCACCAAATAATGTAGTTGTTATGTGAGTCATCATATGACTGGACTTGATTTTACCACCATTTTTTAAATCATGTTTTTAAGTGAATCATTTAGTTGTTAAGCGAATTTGGCTTCCTGCCTTAAATTTGTTTGTTGGAGATCAGCTCGGCAGGTTGCACAAAACCATGATGGTGCAGTGGTTAGAGTGCAGTACTGCAAGCTACTTCTGCTGCCTGCCGGCTGCCTGCAATTCAGCAGTTCAAATCTCACCAGGCTCAAGGTCGATTCAGCCTTCCTTCCTTCCGATTAGGTAAAACGAGGACCCAGATTGTTGGGGACAAAATGCTGACTCTGTAAACTGCTTAGAGAGGACTGTAAAACACTGTGAAGTGGTATATAAGTCTAAGTGTTATTGTTATTGCTATTGCTGTTGCACATGACCGCAAGATGCTGCAACCACCCTAAATGCAAGCTGGTAACCAAGCACCCAAATTGTGATCACATGTCAATGGGGGATCAGTGGGTCATAACTTTGAGGACAGATCATATGTCATTTTTTTCCTGCACTGTCATAACTTTGAACTGTCATTAATAAATGGTCATATGTAAATGGGACTTGAATTGAATAGATATATATCTATAAATATTTGCAAAGTACTGTTCTAAGCTTCTCTACCCTGGACTGCTTTCTTTTTTTAAATGGGCAAGTATTGCACAATGTAGTTCTGAAACTACTGTAATATTTTATCATTCAAAAGGCATCCATTATATCCTGCAAATTGCAAGATTTTCCAATCTAAGGTATTCCCTAAATTTTCTTCGTGGGTCCCAAATTTGCTGTTTTTGCAGAGCTTAATGTTCTTGAAAAATAAATGTATTTGATTCATGCTTATAGCTTTAAAAAGTTACCCAAAATGCCATTTTAACTGTAGGGGCAAATATAATCCCATTGGATGCTATAGCATTGTTTTTTTCTTATTGCTTAAATAAGAAAGCTATTTAGGCAATGAGAAGTGGCTAAAGTTAATCCTGCTTCCTATAACTTTGGCTCCATTAGTACTCAAGAGATCATTTTAAATCATCATGGTTTAAAAAAGTTCTAGTAAGAGCCATGGTGGTGCAGTTGTTAGAATGCAATACTGCCGGGCTAACTCATTGCTCACTCCAGGAGTTCAATTCTGACCTGTTCAAGGTTGAGTCAGCCTTCCATCCTTCCAAGGTCAGTAAAACCATAATGATTGAAAATGATCTCTAAGTAGCAATGGGGCCAAAGTTATAAAGAGCAGGATTGTTGGGAACAATATGCTGACTCTGTAAATCACTTAAGAGAGGGCTGTAAAGCACTGTTAAGTGGTATATAATTCTAAGTGGTATTGCTATTCATTTACTGGGCCTCTGTATAGAAAGTTTATGTTGTTAGGTTGATGATGCCTCAATTACCCTCAAACAATGAATTTTGGATAAAGATTTCCAAGCAAAGTTAAGCGGGGAGTTACATCCCATTATTTATCATATTCTTCTGCACAAATATATTTCTACCTCCTATTTATCATCATTTACAATTATTAAATTTGATAAGGCCTTCACTTTATCTAAACAAATAATTCCCTCAACACTGACAAACTAGTTACTAAGTCTGCATTACTATTAACCTTCTCATCATTCCTATCACCCATCTCCTCCCACTTATGACTGTATGGCTGTAACCTTGTTGCTGGTATCCTTAAGATTCATATTGACTGTTTCCCTATGACTATCATTAAATGTTGTACCTTATGATTCTTGCTACCGAGTAGATGAGATTCTACTGAGCTGGAGCTACAAAAAAACCTTGGCTACGTAGGGAAAACCTGGCTAGAAGAAAAACACACACACACACACACACACACACACACACACACATATATATATATAAGTTTTCACAGGTATGAAAAAAAGACCATATTGCATGAATAAACGGGATGACACTTCACGTCTGCCTACTATTTGGAAACCTGCTCTCATAGATAGACGAATCTTAACACCATATATAAAACATAGACCAAACATTAATCAAAAAATCCCAACCAAATCATATTCAAACCAGCCACAAAGATGAAGCCCTGCCACCTAGTGGAGAAAAACCGACCATACACCCGAAGCCAAGCCAATAAACACATACTGGGACTCCCAACCAATCAGAATGAAAAGGTGGAGCCATCCCAGAATACCAGCACCAGATTTGAAATACCAACAGCAGTTAGTACAAAATGACTGCTGACATAAGCCTGATGATGGCAGATGGGATTCTGTCGAAACGTCGCTTCTACCCTTTTAGGGATATATCCACAATTACACGGGAAGAAACCCGAAATATTAACTACACACACACACACACACACACACACACATATATATAATATAATATATCAATATTAGTTGCCATTTAGAATGTCAATTTAAAGCATAAGATTCTTTAACTTTTCATCCAAAGTTGAATAAAAGATTAAAAAAAAGAAAGTACCGTATTTTCCGGCATATAAGACGACTGGGTGTATAAGACAACCCCCGAATTTTCCTGTTAAAATATAGGGTTTGGGCTATACTCACTGTATAAGACTACCCCTCTTCCAATGCACACCAAATAAAAATTTAAAAAAACATCAACTGGCTCACCCACAATGTAAAAGCAGCTGTGCTAGACCCAAAATGGCCCCTGACACAAGCAGGAACCTCACACAGCCACAAAAAGCCCAAAAACCCAACTTTCACACTTTACACACACAAAATTCCACATACAGCTTTGTGAGATTTTGTGTGTTTGTGTAGTTAGAGTGAAACACTACAAAAACACACTAAAATATACGGGATGGGGTCCTTCAGGCACTCTCCCTCCTCTCTCTCTCTCTCTCACTCTCTCTCTCTCTCCCCCCCCACTCTTTCTCTCTCTCTGTCTCCCACTCTTTCTCTCTCTCTCATTCTCTCTTTCTCTCTCTCTCTCCCTCTCTTTCTTTCTCTCCCACTCTTTCTCATTCTCTCTTTCTCTCCCCCTCCTCTCTCTTCCCCCACTCTCTCGTTCTCTCTTTCTCTCTGTGCCCCTTTCTCTCTCTCCCCCCACTTTCTCTCTCTCATTCTGATTCTCTCATTCTGATTCTCTTTCATTTTCTCTCTCTCTCTCCCATTCTCTCTCTGATTCTTTGATTCTCTCTCTTTCATTCTCTCTTTCTCTGTCTCTCATTCTCTCTCTCACTCTCTCTTTCTGATTCTCTCTGTCTCTTTCTCTCATTCTCTTTCATTCTGTCTTTCTTTCTCTTTCATTCTTTGTCTCTTTCTCTCTCTGTCTCATTCTGATTCTCTCTCTTTCTCTCTCATTCTCTCTCTCTCTCATCTCATGGGCCAGCCAGTGTCTTGGGGCTGAGAGGAAGTCAAGCATCTCCCTGAGAGACTGAGGGCCGGAAGAAGTGTGGGAGCGAAGCACTACTTGAACTTGTGCGGCATGAGCATTTGCCTTAGTATATTTGTGCCAGCCGATGGCCAAGGCAGCCCTCATCTCTCTGCTGAAAGTGTAGCATCAGGATTCTGCCTTGGTATATTTGCGGCGCAAGGCAGCCTTCATTTCCTGCTGCTTGGGACTCAGAGCGGTAAATGGTGACTGGTCCGGGGAGCAGCTGGATTTTGCTCTCCATTGCGGACTCCAGATCAGCCCCCTGCAAGATCTCATCTTTCGAGGAGCGCTCCCTGAAGTGGCACTGGAAACTTTGGTTGGGCTCCTCCAGAGACGAGAGCTTGCAGGGGGCCGATCTGGTGTCTGCAATGGAAAGCAAAATCCAGCTTCTTCTCTCTGCTGTGAAGCTCCGCACAGCAACCAGCTGGGTCCAGCATTGAGCGGCATGCATCCTTGACGAGATCGGCACAGCTTCCCGAATCTGAGTTGCTGGTGCTGACTGATGACGCTACGGGAGTGCCGATAACATTGACAGGAAGCTGTGCCGATCTCATCAAGGCTGCATGCCGCTCAACGCTGGAACCAGCTGGTTGCTGCGCGGAGCTTCACCCAGTCCCAGCTGGGGCTCGCCATCACTGGGGGTCAGCTGGGGAAGTCGGAGTGTCAGTAATATCCCCCTGGATGCCTGGGTGAAGCTCCACCCAGCGTCATCAGTCAGTGCCAGCAACTCAGATTCGGAAGCTGTGCCGATCTCGTCAAGGCTGCATGCCGCTCAATGCTGGAACCAGCTGGTTGCTGCGCGGAGCTTCACCCAGGCATCCAGGGGGATATTACCGACGCTCTGACTTCCCCAGACAGGTGGGGCTTGCCATCACTGGGGGTCAGCTGGGGAAGTCGGAGCGTCGGTAATATCCCCATGGATGCATGGGATGGCGGGGGAAGCTCCGCATAGCAACCAGCTGGGTCCAGCATTCAGCGGCATGCAGCCTTGACGAGATCGGCACAGCTTCCCCTCAATGTTGTCGGCGCTCCTTTAGCATCATCGATCAGCGCCAGCAACTCAGATTCGGGTACCCGGCATATAAGACGACCCCCGACTTTTGAGATGATTTTCCTGTGTTAAAAAGTCATCTTATACGCTGGAAAATACAGTATTATTGCAGTTCTCATCAAAGCATTGGTTATATAGGAATGATTTCAGTCTTGAATTAATTAGTTAATATCAAGAGCTCCACTGCAGTTTTTGGATCAAGAATTTTGAGAGGCTGCTATCCCATGGAACATGTTTCTCAGACATGGCAGCTTAAGACATCTGGCCTTCAAATCCCAGAATTCTCCATCTATCTAGGATTGAGATACATACATCATACCTTACCATATCTATCATACATCATCACACCTTAAATACATCTGAATTTCAAAATGTAGAATGAAAAAGGCGCAATGAAAGCTTTAGAAGAGCACTATATTTAAATGTTTCCCTGCCAAAACAAGTGCAGGACACTTTTTTCCTTATGAAATAACTCTGCAAAGGTTATTTAGAATTGGAAGTGAACTTCCACTTAATCACAAAGACGTCAGTAATTTACAAGTGTGTGGCATTTATCATGCATACTAGGTCCTCAGTCCTTGAATATGCCTTGAGTACTGAATCTTACTATAAATAGGCAATGCAATTACAATACATTTGGAAATCATCTTTTTCAATGTGAAATGTGAGAGAAAAACTAAGTGTTTTCTTTTTGTGTGCCTTGTTTCCCTTTGTTTTGTTTTTTTCTGGACAACACAATAGTGAACATGGGCAGGGAGAAGGAAACAGTAAAAACAGGCTGGAGAGGGGAAAAAAAGAAAGGAAGGCTGTCTTCAAAAAGTTTTGAAGAAAAGTTGTAAGTAACTAGCAATCTGGACTTCAGAGATTAAAAACTGTTGGCAGGATAACTTGAGGAAAAAATAACACTTGAGAACAATACTTTGAAGCAACAAAGCAAGAGCAATTTAACTAAAGTGTTAAGTATCTGAGTGACTGCAACCCATGCTGTGTAGCAAGGAAGCCTCTTAAACCTGGGAGCAAATTAGAGAGTGCCAACAAGATAAACGGGTACTCATTATCTAGAGTGATTATTCCAAGTATTCTTAGCTTGGTAGGGGAACAATTATTCTTTTTAAAAACATGCTGGTAGTATGGAATCTGGAGGTAGTATTAAAAAAAAAAGCCAATTATGGCATGCAATTCTCCTTCCTCTCAAAAAAGCTGCAATGACCAGCTCTGTTCTTGGTGCTACAATTCAATGGAAATGGCAGCATGACAGCACATCCTGCAGTATACCGGCAATCATTTCATCATCTCTTCCACATGATGAAGTTTTTTTGGCAGTGGATTTTATTGCCTTCCCTCCTCTAGTACAACATAAGAGAGTTTAATGGCTCCTCCTCAACCTTCTCCCAACCTTTCCTGGTTCTCAGCCATCCATCCTTTTCTAAAGAATTTGATGCAGCTGTCTGATCTTGCTTTTGGACATCCTAAATATTTTCATCTTGTGGAATTTGAAAATAGCATCTTAGGTGGGCTGCAAATGCTGTTACAGTTATAAAAGGGAAATTATAGAGCCAACTTTTTAAATAGCAATGTTTAATTTACTTTGGCTAATATAGCAATAGCACTTAGACTTATATATCGCCTCACAGTGCTTTACAACCTCTCTAAGCAGTTTACAGGGTCAGCATACTGCCCCCCAACAATCCTCATTTTACTGACCTCAGAAGAATGGAAGGCTGAGTCAACCTTGAGCCTGATGAGATTCAAACTGCCGAATTGCCGGCAGCCGGCAGTCAGCAGAAATAGTCTGCAGTACTGCATTCTAACCACTGCGCCACTATGGCTCTTATGCCCATATGCCCACTTTTTGAATGAAAGTTTTAGCTTTTCTTTTATGTAATCAAACCATTTTTTTCAAAAGCTGCTAACTCAACCTTAACCCAGCCTTGTCAAATATGAACATTTCATCTTCTGTTTTTTTCAGAAATAATCATAGCGGTCTAAAAATTGTTAGATTTGAAGTGTATGTATCAGAAATCCAGAATGGGGCTTGTTATGTTAGATAGTTGCTCAAGTATTTGTGCTATATTGGGTTGTGGCCAATTGAGTGGATGATTTCTTTTTTGAGGTGTTTGTGTGTTATAATTCAGGAATAAGAACTCAGACAATATATCAATCAATCATTTTTTTATTTATGGCTAAAGGGACAAAAGTGAGGCAATATAAATAAAGGAATCTCTAATGTTGAAGTGTGGACAATGTGAACTTATTTTTTAATTGAGTCAGAATGTCTTTGTCCAAAAACAAATATCTATACAATATTGAAACTTTCAATAGCAAAATTGCAAAATAAATAATTTTTAAAATGGGCCTTTAACACATGAAAGTGTTTTACTGTAATAAGTGATTCTCATGCAAGAAAATATTAATAGATCCATTCCACTGGATAAAACTGCATATTACATCTTCAAATAGAAAGAATTCTAATTGTTATTTGCTTATAGCCTACCAACTGTTCCTAGCAGATGGAGATCAGTTTTGCAAACTTTAACTTCTTAGGAAGAAAATAAAATATCAGGATAGAAACTAATAAAAGATTTCAAAACATATAGCAGTGTTGATGAAATTATTCTGGACAATTTAGGGAGTCTTCTGGAAATTATCATGGGTTTTTCAAAGAAAAGATGATAACAGGCAACCAGATATTGCAAAAGGTTTCTTCTTTATCATTAAAAACATTTATTTTCAATTTTTAAAAAAAGATATTAGGTCAATTATGTTCCTGAAAGTTTCTTCTTACTGTTTTCCACTGAAACGAGATAGCAATTTCAACATGTGCATTACTTTGTCTTCTACTACGTGTTACCCTGTCCTATATTTTTTTGAATCCCGAAATAAGCGCTTGGCCTTATTTTTGGGGAGGTCTTATTATTTTGGGGTGCATGGCGCAAGACGGGGATTCTCTTGCCATCTTACCGGATTTCCAGCTGTCTCCCTAACCCTAACCAGAGGAAATGGCAAGGACCGGCTGTGCATGCATTTAAATATTTTCGGGAAGGGCTTATTTTTGGGGAGGGTTTATTTTCAGGGGAGGACTTATTATCCGGGGAGGTCTTATTTTCAGGGAAACACAGTATCTGTTTTCAAGAATTTTGGTGCCAGGTTTGGACACATAAATTATCCCACCCCCCTCCACAAATATATATATATATATTTAAAAATTAGAATCATATAATTAAAATTATACCTTTCCTAGGTAATTAATGCAATGTAATAAATGTACATCAATTGTAAGGATTCCAGTAGCAGCTGACTGAACATGAATCTTTGCTTTGTTTTCAAAACAGGAACAGAAAATCCAGATGATCCTGAACTACAACTCCCAATAGCTTATACATATGTTTTTCTATCGAGACACCTGGTATATATATATGTAGGTCTTTGGTTATTTGGGTCTTCTCCCACGTAAAATTGGAAGTGTCTTGGCGATGTTTCGACGAAGTCTCATTCGTCATCTTCAGGCTGGTGTTCTCGGCTTCGTGCTTCCAGGAGCAAGACCCAAATAACCAAAGACCTACATACAAACACCCTTCTAGGATTTTATGTGCATATTTTTTCTAGCCAGGTTTTACCTACGTAAACTGAGTTGTTCTACAGCCCTGGTTCTGTGAAATCTCATTCGCAAGTTTCTGGGCCTTTTTTCTGCTGACAAACTGCAACTCTGTGTTGCTCTCTGGGAGACTCAGATAGCTATTTCTGCCTTTTAAGGCATCATCAGTGAGCCACAACCACTTCTCAGATATCTCAGTTTACGTAGGTAAAACCTGGCTAGAAAGAATATGCACATAAAAGCCTACGAAAAAGAAATATACATACATACATACATACATACATACATACATACATATATATATATATATATATATATATATATATATATATATGGGTCTTTGGTTATTCGGGTTTTCTCCTGCGTAAAATTGGAAGTATCTTGGTGACGTTTCGACGAAGTCTCATTCGTCATCTTCAGGCTGGTGTTTTCAGTTTCGTGCCCCCAGGAGCTTCTTGCTCCCTAACACAAAGAAGGACACCAGACCCACACTCACGAGAGCCACACAGGATGTAACCACCACACATCCACACAGAAAGCAGACTCAAACCCACACTGAGGATGAGGCATGACCGCGGACCAGAAGCCAGACCACAGCTGCATCATTACCCCCTTTAAACCCCTCCAATCCATACATGAAGCAGACTGACACCCACCATGAAGAGGTAGCACTGCCATGAACACGAAGCCAAACAACAGCAACACAGCTCACCAGTTCAAATCCCCCTGCTACTCAGACTAACCCGAGCACAACCAAGCCCCCACCTAAACAGAACACACACCCATCCAATCAGAGCACAGCCAACCCCACATCCAATCAGAGCACAGCCAAACCCCCAACCAATCAGAACACACCTCCACCCAATCAGAACACAGCCAAGCTCCCACCCAATCAGTTCACACCCCCACTGGCAGTTAAAAGGAATAAACAGCTGCGATCACACACATTGCTCCTAGAAGCACGAAGCCGAAGGCACCAGCCTGAAGATGATGAATGAGACTTCATCGAAACGTTGCCAAGAAACGTCCAATTTTACGCGGGAGAAAACCCGAATAACCAAAGACCTACATACAAACACCCGTGAAAACCTCAGAAAATATATATATACATACATACATACATACATACATACATACATACATATAAAGTGTTTTTCTATTGAGACACCTGGTCTACCCCAGCATATGGGAGGGAGCATACTGCATTCCTTTTGCCTTTCAGCTCCAATCCAGGAGCCCTCAAGTAGTCGCATTCATGACAAACCATTTTATACCAAATTTATATTTTGCTGATAAACGTCGCCAAGATACTCTCAATCTTACACGGGAAAAGACCTGAATACATCATATATATATACACACACACATACATAGATACATACATACACACACACGCACACACACATACACTGTTCTGCCCCAGCTCCAAAAACTCAGTTTAATACAAACAGACCCCTTTCAAAATGCAGGCTTTCAGTGCAAATGTCCTTATCAGCCTGCTATGAATTACAGAGAATAAACAAAGTCTGTGAAGGGTTGGCAACCAGCCCAGAAACCACGATATAACAAGAAACTCACTCTCAAAATGCTCTGCGTAGTAATTAAATGTTGTTTCCAGCAGCGTTTGCTATCTGTGAGGGAACTTAAATAGGCTAAGGGAGTGGCCAATTAGCCCCAAGCCTTACTCTCGAGGAGACCTCCTCCTGAATAGCCACTCCTGCCTTTTGGCAGTCCTGCATGATTGAGCATTGAGAAGAGGCTCCTCCACTTCACTCTCTTCACTTGAAGGAGCCTCTGGAGGTTCTGAAGGCCCTGACTGAGTCTCTGCCTCTGGCACCACATCTCTTCAGCCTCCTCGCTGTCCGACTCAAGCGCCGGCTGCACAGGCTGCTGGCGCAACATCACACCATGTCGTCGGGATCAGCCACAATCCGTGCAGGCCGCTGGTGGGCCACAACATACATACACACACACACACACACACACACACACATATATTAAAAAAAGAAGCAGACATACTGCAAACTCCGGAATTTAAGATTTTAAAATTTTAAAAGAATTAAAATTTTATTTTACTAAGCTTTCATCAGCCATCTGCTTACATCACCAGAGTATTAAACTACCATTACAGAGATCTCTGCCTTTATATGCCATTAATCAATTTAGCTCTTGCACATGTAATAGGCCCTTCCAGCTGTCTCCCACTTGTAATCAGCTGTTTTGTTTTTGCTGTCGTCATGCTGGATGATGGAGGCTTGATTCCTGCTGTTTCCTCCCTCCTAGCGTGCTTATCAGTGGGGGATGATGTTAACCTGTCAGCTATTGCAATTTGCTGCCTTGTCTGCGACCTCATGGTCAGCCAATATATATATATTGGACAATATATATATTGGACTCGTGAGTTTTCAATTGGAGTGGAACAAATTTGTAACATATCCAGGTATTTAAAATGATTGGATATTAAAAATGGACAAGCCAAAAGAAAAGTATGGCTACAGGGAGAAAACTTGTCACGGGACACTTTGCAAAGTAATGCAAAGTAATTTTGCAAAGTGTTTCCCCTTTTATTTTTGTGAAAGGAAAGGAAAAGATTCTTGGGTGCAGCTGACACAGCCTGCAGTTTGCCTCCTATCTGATATCAACCACATGGATTTCTGAAAACACAAAAACTGCAGAGAAAGAAAATTGAAAATAGAGGTGTCCTCTCATATAAGCCAAAGGCAAGATAAGCCTTTAGGAAGTCACCTACCGTAGAAAATTTCTCAAGTTCATCATAGGATCAAGTAAGGTGTTTTCTTTCCTTCTTTCCATTTTGGAAAGGAAGAAAGGGCGGAAAAAAGATTATTGTGACCTGATGCTACAGTCTGTAATTTGCTTCCTGAGCAGCCAAAAAACAAAACCAAAGAAAGAAAATGTTTGATGCAGATCTGTTCAAAAGACCTTGATGGCATCTAAATGGCAGGTTGCATATTGACTTTTTCTGTCTGTCCACTTCTCTGAGATATTTAAAGATAAGTTTATGAAGTTAACTAATTAAATGGGGGAACAAATGACAAAATGACTTATTTCACCAGAAAAATGGCTTGAAGCCAAATGGCTTCTCTCCTATGATGCATTTGCTGTAAATCCACTGAATATTACTTATCCAGAGATTATGAATTTTCCTTGACCATCCTCATTAATCACAGTCAATTGATTTTTTTAAAAAAGATTTCTCCCCCTTTCCCTACCGTATATCCCAAACAAGTGAAAAAGATAACAAGGCTGGTAACAAGGCTATTTTGATTGTTTCTTTGTTGTGCTTTTGCAGAATTATGTGCTTTTGTGGTAATCATCAAACCTAGATTTTAGAAGAGTTAATATTTATTATATTATTTATTACAGTTCTATAACATTAATCATTCTAATACCTTAACGTGCTCTGGCTGTTTATTGTAGACGGTTAGCTTCCTTTTGTTGATGGCTTGGTAAGGACACCATATTACATATTGTCCCAGATGAGATAGCAAATTACACTAGAGAAATTCAGGACTTCATAATCAGAATTTGGAATAAGAAATCCTGATTATAGAAGCATAAAATAAGCCTTGGAACTTTTAAATTATACTGGGACAACTGTATTAAACACTTATATATTTGTGGGCTCTTTGAGGTTCTCTGAGTTTGATTGTTTTCTTGTGGACATTTCATTAACCAACTTAATAATATCAATGCTAAAAGGAAGTGGGGTTAAACTTTAAGGTTTGCTCAGGTTTGTGCAGATTCATACATGATGATGCTAACTGCTGTTGATTGATTGGGAGTGACAGAACCCACATTTGACCCCTATTATATGGGGTTTTGCAGGCATTCTGTGTTTCCTCCACACCTATTTAACATCTACATAAAGCCGCTTAGTGAGATTACTCATTACCATATGGTGAGGTATCATCAGTATCAGTGGTGGGTTTCAAAAATTTTCGCTACCGGTTCGGTGGGCATGGCTAGGTGTGTGTGGGGGGGGGGGGGGCATTTGACTGAGTGGGCATGGCCAACTTGATGTCACTCATGCCCATGCCCACTTAGTCACATGACCCGCCCTCCCACCTAGCCATGCCGACAGGAAAAGGTAGGAAAAGTTTTGGAATTTCCACCTATCTACCCCTGCCATCCCTTCTCCAGTCACCCCCATTTCCCCTCCTTTAGTGGCCCTGGCCCTAGCCCTCCTCCACCATCATCTTTTTCAGGCTGCTTGCCTTCTGCAGCAGCTGGTCCAGAGTCTGGAAGGCAAGCTGACTGGGATTTTTGGTGGCCCCCAGCCAGCCGCCACTGCTGGAAAGCGGCTGGCAAAGAGGCAGCAGCAGCTGGTCACAGGCCGCCAAAGAGTACCAGATGTGCATGCACGAAGAACATGGTGGCAATGGCAGCTTTTTCCGGTACTTTTTGGTGGCCTGCGGCCAGCCACCAGAAAAACAAAGCAGCTCTCAAAGAGGCAGGCCACCAAAAAATACCAGAGGTCACAGAAAAAGCTGCTGCAGTCACCACCATGTTCCTCGTTCATGTGCATCTCATTGGACTTGCAAGGCAATGGGATGCACGTGCGTGAAGAACATGGCGGTAGTGAACATGATGGGTGGGGTGAATGAGCAGCAACCAGGGGACTAGTTCAGGGGCATGGCCAGCCAGTTCGGCGACCTTGGCCAAATTTTCACCAATGGTTTGCGCAGACTGGTGCAAATGCCACCTCTGATGGCCTACTGATCAGAGGTGGCTGAATACCACCTCTGATCAGTATGCTAATGATCACTAGTTATATATTTCTGGCCCTAATGGATTAGGCAATACCACTGATGTCTTAGCCTGATGCCTTGAGCTGTAGGCATCTGGATAGGGAACAAAAGGTTTCAGCTGAACCCTGCCAAGACTAAGTGCCTTTTGGGACATTCTGGATTTAGGAACTTACTATCTTTCGTACTGTGTGAGGTATGATAGTACAGTCCCAATGTGCAATGTGTAGGTTCTCCTAAACTCTTGATCCCTGCTTGAGGAGCAGGTGCTTCTCATAATACGAAAGACTTTGCACAGCTTTGTACTGTGTGCTAGTTGCATCCCTTCCTGGTTCATTAGGCTCCACTCATTGTCACTCATGCCCCTGGTGACCTCCAGAATGGATGATTATTATAATTATTGTATTGTGCTTGGCATGGACTGCCTTTAAAGAATATCTGAAAGCTTCAGCACTCAAAGATGGCATATATTACACTTCTGTTCCATGAGATGCATTGGTTCCCAGTTTGCTTCTAGGTGGAATTCAAAGTGCTGGTTTTGACACTTCAAAACCTACACAGCATAACCTGGACCAGGTTATTTGAGAAACTGTCTCTTCCAAGATATATCTACTTCATATCCAGCCTAGAAAAAGAGGATTGCTCTAGATCGGGGTCCCAACTCCTGGGCCGTGACCTGTTTGGAACTGGGCTGTGCAAGTGGCAGGTGCACATGCTTGTGCAACTCCATTTGTGCAAGCAGTGGGTACTATTTCCTCTCCTCCCTACCGCTCACCAAAACCATTTCATTTCCCCACCCACCCTGCCATTCTGTAAAGCCAGAAAGGCTGGAGACCAGTGCTCTAGATCAGTGGTGGGATTCAGCCAGTTCGCACCACTTTGGGAGAACCGGTTGTTAACTTTCTGAGCAGTTTGGTGAACTGGTTGTTGGAAGAAATCATTAGGGCAGAGAACCGGTTGTTAAATTATTTGAATCCCATCACTGCTCTAGATCCCATCTGTGAATGAGTTCTGTCTGGTAGGAGATGTGCCTTTTCTGTTGCAGCCCTCACCCTTTGGAACATCATTCCCCCTGAAGTGAGATTAGTGCTGATGGTTGAAGAAGGCTAAATGATGGTTGTCCTCCTGTTATCTTGAGGTTATGTTTTATTCCTTAAATTTCTTTTCATTTATAATATTCCTTGTTATTTATCTCTGATTTTGTTTTGTTCTGTTTTTTAATTGGAAGATGGGTTTTAATTATTGTTTTGCTTGTAAGCAGCCCAGAGTAATTTTTTGTGATATGGGTAGTTGTATAAATTTGCTAAGTAAATTATTAATGTTAGAGCCGATGCCATATCAGATAATTGCAAAAACACTTATGCAGACCCAGTACTCCATGTCTGTCTGTTTGTCTATTATCTATCTATTATCTATCTATCTATCTATCTATCTATCTATCTATCTATCTATCTAGCATCTATCTAGCATCTATTATCTATATCTATCTATCTATCTATCTATCTATCTATCTAGCATCTATCTAGCATCTATTATCTATATCTATCTATCTATCTATCTATCTATCTATCTATCTATCTATCATCTTATTAACCTTTTTAATGTATCAATAATGAAAAAAGTCTTTTTCGATAGCATCTTTTAAGTTTACTATATAGTACTCTGATATGATGGACATTCATACATGTGTGATAGTGAGCAAACAACAAAGCTAAAGGAATATTAAAGTTTGAGTTGTAAATACTATCTATGCTAAAAACAAAAATTAATTCTTATACACTTTTCAGGAATAGATACATTATTCCCTGTAGTAGCTGATAGGAAGTCATTTTCATATGGTAGAAATGTAATGGTGGGAATGGCAGTTCCATACTGCCAGAAAGGGAATGAAACAGCTGTGGCCATTTTAACGTTCTCCTTTTATCACGGGTTACTGCAATACAGCATCTTATTAGTGTCTCAGATGTATTTTCAGAAGGAAGATACATTCTCATAGTTTCTTTCTATAAACAGAAGTTATGAGAAATTTCTTACTTTTCTCCTGTGACACTAAGTAATCACTGTTGTAATCACAAACTTTCAATTTTCAAGTGCAAAAATGGCAAAATTGTGAATAAGAATCCTCCAGATTACAAATCTGCAAGCTGACACATGCCCCAACAATTAAAAAATCTGTGTAAAAATAATAGAATTGCTATAGAGAAAAGTGAAATACCTACCATTGTAGAAAAGTAACCCAAACAAACTGAATATTTCTTAAGATGTTGAACACTTGTGATGAATGGGCTTTCCTTATCCAAACTAGAATTACAGCATTTAAACATAAATTATGAAGAATGTTTCCCAGTAAATATCTAAAATGGATCTATTTAAGGAGATTTAATCTGAATTATTGAGGTTCCTATTTATTATTAGTGCACTTTTTTCCTGAATTGTTTTATTAATGCAGTCAAAAATACAGCAGGAATTTTTACATCTAACTGCCAAAAGCACATATTTCATAATTTTTATGATGTGTATGCAGTTTCCATTTTAAGAAGGAGTAATACATAATACAGTCCAATTATTGATAGTATATGATAGTTAGTATGATAATTTGAATAAACTGAATGTTTATTAACCAAATATTTATACATCACAATATTTCTAGTTAAGGACTGTAAGATAAAGTGGGCATAAAATATTGAAGAACCAATAATGATGGAAACATGGGAAAAATATGGGTTAGAAATGTGAAGTTCACGCAAGCCCAAAATTTAAGAGAGAATTTTTATAAAATGTTTTATAGATGGCATCTGGATCCTAAAAAGCTAGCCTGTATGTATCCAAGTGTGCAACCTAAGTGTTGGAGATATGAATGTGATGATGCCTTGTATTATCATATATGGTGGACATGTAAAAAAATTAAGGCATTTTGGATAAAAATATGGTGGATTATTCAAAATATTCTCAAAAAGAAGATAAAATTTACTCCACAGTTCTTTTTGTTAGGCATAATTACAGATTGTACTGTTATAGAGACTAAGTTGATTTTAAATTTAATAACAGCAGCCAGACTCTTGGTGGCACAGTACTGGAAGAAGGAAGAATTGCCTACTATTGAAGAATGGACCCTAAAAGTAGTGAATTTAGCAGAGATGGCTAAAATTTCAGCGTATTTGAAGGACCATTCAAATGAAAGATCTATATTGGAATGGAGAAGATGGATTGACTATATTCAAAACAAATATTGGACTAAAAAGTTTCAAATAGCTTATGAATGAAATCTATATTTTCTTTTTTGAATATGTTTAGTTAGTTGAAAGGGGAGTTAAAGAGCAAGGGGGAGTTTGGAGACCACAGAAAGTTAGCCTATTTTAGTTATGTTTGTTATGCTATACCCTGTTTTTGCTCTGGGAAGTCCGGGGGGTGAGTGTCGGGGGGGAGGGGGGTTGGAGGGAGAGGGGAGATGGGGGGTGGGAAGGGGGAAAATTGTTGTAATGATTGTTAAAACTTTTTAAATTAAAAAAAAGAAATAATAACAATATTTCAGACAAAGGTACTACTATGATAAAGAAATGTTTATTTTAGTTGCACTTGAAGTTTGATTTTTAATGTTTCTTTTTAAACAATTATAAATTAAACTCTAACCCCTTGATGCATATCTAAACATATTTCTATACCTCTCATAAATTATTTTTGCATCCCAATTTTCTTTGATATTTTTTTACATTTCTAACAAATATTTTTTTAATTGTATAAGTCACTGCAATGAATATTTAGTTCTAATATTTACCAAATAATAGCAAAGATATGTTTCCAGATGAAGAGATCTAATTAAAATAATTCTCAGAGACAAAAGATATAATATGCAAAACACAAAGATTATTTTTATGCATATATATTTTCTTTTTAAAGAAAGCATATATATTAAATCGTTTCAAAGAAGAACTTTGAATACTCAATACCCATGATCCTCCTGAGTGTTAACATGCCATCTCTGTTTCCTTCAAGAGATTAAACAGTGATTGATATTTACATACAGCTGTGTAAACAAGATTGGCAGGTGTTTGAGGTTTACAGGATCATCTATTTCAGTGAGTAACATTTGCTCAACAATTCGCTAATAATTATTCCATTTCATTTCAGAGTTAGAATATTGCTAGCATTAAGGCTGACAGCATGCATCTCCATCAGTTTGGCTTAAAGGATGGGCTTGTTACATCACATTTCCTAAAAATGTATTAAAATGTTTTAAAATGTATTAAAAGTTTTTCCTGAAAGTTGAAGGCTGACTCCATCTTGAAGGCCGACTCCGTAGTTTAATCAAGCATGGTGCCAGCTTGCCAAAAAACCACATCAGATGTTGTGTCACCTATCAAGTTCTACTTTTCAAAAATGGGCAGGACCATGAATCATTGGAGAGGGAACAGTTTTAAGAGCTAGAATGAACTTGCAACTTACTGAGGTGGGCTCACAAGCAGGCTGGAGGGGTAGTTAACTGATAGGAGATGAAGCCTATCTGTAGACAGCATCTGTTTTTGTTGAACTGGCTACATTTGGGACTTTCTTCTCCAAATACAAATCTGACAATCCAATATGAGCTGGCCAAGAGCAACCTTGGAACATGACCACTGAAGTAAAAAACAAGGATAGAGCAGGGGTGAAATCCAGCAGGTTCTGACAGGTTCTGGAGAACCAGTAGTGGAAATTTTGAGTAGTTCGGAGAACTGGTAAATACCACCTCTGGCTGGCCCCAGAGTGGGGTGGGAATGGAGATTTTGTAATATCCTTCCCCCAGGAGTGGGGAGGGAATGAGGATTTTGCAGTATCTTTCCCCTCGAGTGAAGTGGGAATGGAGATTTTGCAGTATCCTTCCCCTGCCATACCCACCAAGTCACACCATGCCCACCAAGCCATGCCCACCAGGCCACACCATGCCCATCAAGCCACGCCCACAGAACCGGTAGTAAAAAATTTGGATTTCACCACTGGGATAGAGAAAGTTCAAACAGCATTCTTCTGTTCTGTCCCCGTCTCACACACGCACACCAACAGTCGACCAAGAGTTAAAATAAATCAGCAGACAAGAATTTCCTTTGATAACAGAATTGGCAGCAACCAGTGGCTGCTTGCCAAAAGTTTTTACTTACAAAGGGAGGTTTTTATCCTCCATCTGAAACATCAAAATAAGTCCACAAAAGCCAAAGAATAGTCCAGTCCAAAAATCAATCCAAGCAGAGCATATAGCAAAGTTCCAGAAATGCAGAATGACTTGCTAGCTTTCAGTTTTGTTCGTCACAAGGCTTGACTGGCCACCACACCCCCTTTTATCCCCTGTGGGGTGTGGTCCAGTAACTCAGCTTAATCTCTGGCATGCCTCTTCCTCTGCTGCACACGCTTATCTCTGCGGCGCTGTCGGGGGTCCAGCCAAAACTCATCTCCATCGCTGTCCAACTGCAGCTGCTCCAAAATGCCTGGGCCCTGGCCTATCTCTTGGCCTTCGAAGGACACCTGAGGCATTGCCAGAGAGGAGGGTCCTGGAGAGGGAGGCCTTGCCAACTCCTCTCCTTCACTTTCGGAGTCTTCTTCCTCTGGTAAGACAGGCTCGGGGGTCGGAGTCACAACATCTTCAAAATGAAAAAGGTTTTCTACAGTTACGACATAAGCCTTAGATTGAAAATCAGGCTTGTCAGATGCTACATCTTTTCTATCCTGCTCTAGGAAGTGGAGAGTTGGTTTCTGACAGAAAGCCATTTGAAGAGACTAAAAGCATTTGAAATGTGGATTTACAGGTTGCTGTTACGTATAAGTTTGGTTGACAAAAATCAGAATGAGGAGGTGATAAGTTGCTTGGAAAAGTCAAGGAAAATCATCAAAACCATAAAAAAGCAAAAGTTAGAATATTTTGGACATGTGATACGACACCCAGAAAAATACAACATATTTCACTTAATCCTCCAAAGAAAGATTAAAGGAAAACAAGGTCCAGGCAGAAGAAGAACATCATGGCTTCAAAATCTAAAAGACTGGTTTGGACAAAACTCAAAAGCACTTTTTCATGCGGCTGTTGATAAAAATAGGATCGCCAACATGATCGCCAATATCCAATGACTGATATGGAAGAAGAAAGAGAAGGAGGAGGAGGAGGAGAAGGAGAAGGAGAAGACAAGGAGAAGGAGAAGGAGAAGGAGAAGGAGAAGGAGAAGGAGAAGGAGAAGGAGAAGCAGCTTGAGAAGATCTGATCTCTGGGATTATACATCCCAGTTATTTAGAGTTCTGCCTTGGTTGTACCCACTTCTACACAGAGAGGGGGAGACAGAGACAGACAGACAGACACAGCCTGTCTCTCTCAATGTTTAGAATGGTTTATTCCCTACTAACCTTTTCTTTGTACCAGTTTTGAAGAATGAGAGATGGAGTAAATTGGAGATTTATATGGTTTTACCATATTAGTTGATATTGAGGTTCATTTTATGACTCTTATGATGTTTTTTACTTATTTGATTTAAATATTTCTATCATATTCTGTGAACCTGGTGTTTTAGATAGAGGTAACATGCAACTGAAGAAATAACGAAGTATCTGGAAATGAGGAGCCAAAGAAGAGCTAGGGATCTCTGCCGGTGCTTCCACTTAGAGAAAAAGACTTACCATGTCTGTTTTAGGGATTTCTTTGATAATTGAGTTTTATTTATTTTTATATATTTATTGGTTCAATTTATATGCCGCCCTTCTCTGGAGACTCAGGACAGCTTACAATACATTAAGCAATAGCCTTCATACTTTTGTATATACCTGCTTAGTAGGGCTTTGCCCCCCCCCCACCAGTGGTGTTCTTTTTTTATACAAAGTCAGCTTTTCGCCCGTACAATCCGGGTCCTCATTTTACCTACCTCGTAAGGATGGAAGGCTGAGTCAACCTTGAGCCTGGTGAGATTTAAATTCACAGTAATTGCAGGCAGCTGGCAGCTAAGTGCTACTTAACAGCACTTTAGTCCGCTGCACCACCAAGGCTCATTTTGATGGGCACTATGTTGAGTATGTGATGTGGAAAAATAATAGGGAGAGATAAACTAATTTCAAGATTGGGGCAGGAGTTGGTGTTGATTCTTTGACTACAGAGAAGTCAGTGAAGTTTGCTTTAATTATTGCTTCTAAATGTATTGATCCTATGAATTTAGCTTTAGAATCATAAATTATAGGGTGGGAAGGGATCTTTGAGATCTTCTAGTCCAATCCTCTGCCCAAGCCAGTCTTTATTATATCCTGGTCAAATGGTTGTCTATTTTTTAAAAGACATCCAGTAATGGAGCATCCCAAAATCCTGAGAGGCAAGCTGTTCTATTGATTAATTGTTGTCACTGTCAAGAAATGTCTCCTTAGTGCCAGACTGGATCTCCCTCTTTTCTGTATTCAGTGTTTTGTGGCTTGGGGGAGGTTTTTAAAAAAGGGAATTGTAGGTAAAATACATTTTTCCTTTAAGAATAGCATCATTTATAATCAGTATAGCCTAAAATACAGTGATTGATGATATTCACATGCCCATGTGTCTTAAGAGTTACCTGATGGGTGCATACAAATGTTGCCAAAACTTGAACATCTGGAATTGGGGTTGCTGGCCAGGGGCCACCATAAGTGAGCAACCAAAATGGGTAATTGCATAAAAGAGAGCTTGCATATAGATTTCATTCTGTATATATTCTTGAATTTTTAATTCAGACTTTGTTTAGAAATTATTGACCATGTATAATTTTTTATTAGTTTTGTTGTGGTCCGCCAGCAACCTGTAGGGTTGCCAGGTCTGCTTCCAAAAAATAGTGGAAAAGCGGGGGGTGGGGGGCTTAAGTAGTAAATTTTTTTTAAAAAAATTACAATTAAATTATATATTTTCTTACAAACATTTTAATACGTATTAAAATAATCACTTCAAAACTTTACTTAAAATTCAAAACATCAAATATATTATAATAATATGTAAAATATTAAATTACATTTTACTTTGCTGTCGTGTGTATTTTTTATTTGACTGTGCAGCTTTGATCAATTCTTTGTGTTTAAGGAATAATTCTTTAATTTCAGTACAATGTTGAGAAATATTAAAAAATATACAAAGTTCACTTCGAACTGATGGTACAAGCAGTCGGTTACATTCGTCAGTCCACAAATTTCCCATGATGCTGAAAATTCGTTCAACGTTTGCATTTGATACCGGAATTGATGCACAATACTGGAACAGTTTCAGTAAACTCGGAGCTGGCTCTTTCTTGAAAAAGTACGTCCACTTATCAAGAGATGAATCGCCCTGCAGATGAACATAAACTTCTTCTAAGGCAGAAATTTCATCGAAGAGAGTGTTGGGTGGAAGTTCTTCTCGCCATGGTGATAATAACCAGATGTTCGTCATTTCTTCTAAAGTTGGAGGATTATTGCGATCAATTAGATTGAAACAATTTAGTGTCTCATATACTGAATCGGTAAAATTATACCACTTTTCTAGGTACGCAATGGCTCTTTGATACACATTGATGGCTTCTTTCTTGAACTTTTGCACGGCATTCTCAGGCAAATGTTTTTTTACATAAGGCAAATAAAACTTTCATTCCAAAAAACTGCTCATCATATTTTTTTTGCAAAGATTCACACAGCTTACACATGATAATGTGAAGATCACATGCAAGAATTTTCTTGCTTTCCAGCTTCAGTAGAGTGTCTTATTATTGACATGAAGAAGTGCGTGAAATATAAATACAATTCTGAAATTGTTGGTTCATCGTCCTTTGCGAGTTCATTTTCCTGATCCGAAATAAGGTTCCAGATAACCTTATGGCACTCATCAGATCCAAGAGAAATAAAATACGATTTTAGAGGTATCCAGTTTAAAAGAAGTCTTTCGACTGCTTTAAACAAACTTAACCAATGTGTTGGAACATGGTGCAAAACTTCATGGAATTCTGACTCGTAAAACTCAAAAAATGATTTCAACACTTCTCGTTTCTTCGCAGAATTCGAAAATTAGGCAAAAACCTTCAGCACTACATTTTTGATATCAAAAGATAACTGCTTTAATGCATTTTTTGCGCTGTTGTGTAAAATGTGATTATTGCAATGAGCATTCGATCTTTGTCTCATTCTAACTTATGAAAAAAAAAGACAAAACGCGATTCTCCTATCCTTATTCTCTTAGACTGTACAGCTTTAGATTATGTACCATTTCATCATAAAGCTTTTGAATAAAAAAAATGTCCACTATTTTGTGAAAAAAAATAGTGAACATAATGTGAAAAAAGTGGACTGTCCGCTCAAATAGTGGACACCTGGCAACCCTAACCTGTGGAGCTGGCAGCAGAGTCAAACAGTGAAGAAGCTGGGGAGGACCATGGACCAGTCATGGAGTCTGGGGAAGGCTCAGAAAAGGGCTCTGAGAAAGGGCCATCTGGGAGGTATGTGCTGCCTCTGGAGTCTCCAGAGTCAGAACTCAGTGAGGAAAAAGAACCTGTTCCCAGTGCGCACATGCACAAAGCTGCCAGAAGGCAACAACAGCTAAAACAAAAGGGACGACTTGTAGTAGGGCTGGGAGATGATTGGCCCCTCCTATAAGACTTAAAAGAGGAGCTCAAAGGCACGTGGGCCTTTGCAGGAAGCAATGTTTGTTCATTTGGTTCAGCTTAAAGCCTGAAGCTCTGTTTGATTCTGGATTCCGTGTGGCTTTGCCAATTAGATCTTTGGCAGCATGACAAGGGAGATAAAGGTGGGTGATTATCCTGAAGGACTTCTCCCGAAGGACTATTTACAACTAATTGGGACTCCTCTGTGAATGAACAGAATTCACAGCTGTTGCAATAAAAGAGGTTTTTGGGACTGCTCATGTGTTTGAATGACTCAGGTCAGGAAGCATAGGTCAGAACAAGTTTTAATTCAGCTATTCCCACTCTGCATATACATTAAAAAGATAATCCTGATGTTTTCCAGTGTTGTCTTCATCATCATCGTCGTCATATCATTTTAGCCATTGTCTATTCCCTACAGGATGAAGGTCTCTTCCACATGTTTCCAACCGATGTGGTCTTGAGCTTTCTTTTGCCAACTGGGCCTGCTTTGTAGCGTTTTCATCAAATTGCAATGCAAGAATGTTTCTGGATAGAATTAGGCAAATGCATCAAGACTGCTTTTTTACACCCAGATGTAAACAACATACACATGTACTACAGCAGACAGCAACCTGTCAAGAATAAAAGATAACTATAAAATGAAAACTAAATTAATGAATTCAAAACAGCTTGAAATGTTTCCCATTTTTCAAACCAAACCAGAAGGAGTATGGAAGAATCAGCAGAACAGAATGAATTCTCAAACCAATTGGAATGGGACAGGGAAAATGTATTAAAGCCTATTCTTTAATAGAAGAAATGTTTCTGCAGAGCTATTTATTTCTACAATTTCCTAGGAATTCTTCTAAATTGGTTCTGTTATTAGAAGGAGTCCTGTTTCCATTGTATTATGTGATTGACCAAGATTTTTATTTAGCATGATTTCATTCCCTCCCCCCCGCTCCCCACAATTCTTATTTAATCAATACAACATGGCAAATGTCCTCAGTATCTCTATATAGGATCAGTGGGGGGGGGGGGGGAACTTTCTGCAATACAAACAAAGAAACTACTTAGAGAGATATCCTCACCCAGTACTGACTAGCCTGAGTTAACTGGACCAAGGCAACTTCCTGAATTAAATGTTGAATAATGGAGGTGAGGGAAAGGAGATACAATGCAGAAAAATATTCTGTTTTTTCCTACCTATTCTTGTTCAAGAAGAAGAAGAGTCTACTTTCAAATTGTATTCCAAAGGAACAGACATTTTCACAGTTATTCTCTTGAGAACACTAATTTTCTTTTGTACTTATTTTAATATATGCTGGCCAAGAAATATATGTGAAAACCTTTTCTTAAAACAAAATGAGGTAATCGTATCTCTAATGGTTTTTGAACACTTCAATTTCATCTCCATGGAAAATCTTAGGGATGAAGTTCCTTCCATTAAATGTCTATGGAGTTTCTCAGTCAACCAGGTCATGGTTGTCCCAAAGGTGCTTTTTCAAGAGGCACCTGGACTTTCTGGGGGTTTTTTTGGAGACATTTCTCATCGAAGAAGCTTCTTCAGCTCTGACTGGATGGTGGGAATGGAAAAGATCAGCTGTCTGCAAGAAGTATAAATCCTTCCATTCCCCACCATCCAGTCAGAGCTGAAGAAGCTTCTTGAATGACAAACAAAACGTCTTCAGAGAAAAACCGGAAAGTCCAATTTCCTCTTGAAAAAGCACTTTGGGCCTCCCATTAGATCTTTTTTCCCCAACACACACTACATTGCCAATTAAGCATGAAATTAATGGAAAGATAAGAAATGGATATCATAGCACTGGTAATGGTGAATCCCTTGACCTTTAACAATAAAATCAAGTCAAAAACACTTGAAAGAAGCATTCTGAAGAAATTCACAAACAGCCTGCAAAACGAAGGCAAGAAAATAACCGAGAAAACAGTAAGGCAAATTTTATCAAAGCAGCAATGGTAGCTGAAGATGTAGAGAGGAAATACAGTTCAGATTTGTTTATGTTTAGAATTATTTGTTTAGAATATAAATTAATCAAATAAATAATAGGTGTGCAAATTACACTAGCTGTATAGATGTCCTCTTTCAATAATGGAATAATCCTTCATATAACACACACACACACACACCAAATCTATCGTAGTGTTCTAATTGTTTCCTATAAAAGGCACATTCTGAAATGAGTTTTACTCAAAATGATAGTAACAGTGGGCAGGGCAACCTTTGATTTATTTATTCATTAAGTGAATAAAACATCTTCCTGACCAAATCTGATATATTCCCCTTGGAGGAACAGTAGAAGCCTCCTTTCATTCTGCAATACAGAGAGAAGAATAGCTCATCCTGACACCTGAATGGAGAGAATAGTACTTCACCGATAGGTCATCTGTAGAAACCTGACATTGTGCCTCTGAGCACTGTCACTGCAGATGATAACCTCTCATTTGTTCAGCCTTAGCTGCAAAATGATTACTGGGAATGGATGTATTCTTCTGAACAACTACCGCTCATTCTTCTGAACAAACACAAACCGGAACAGGCTAAGTTGTCAGCCAAAGAGTATTTCAGGGAGGGTCAGAATGCTCGCTAAGAAATCTTTGTTTTCAAGATTTTGTTAAAGAAATATTTTGGGGCCTATGCACAGAACAAAGAAAACAGATAAGTGGAACAACCCAGAATACAATTTATTTATACACTGTATATAATAATATATACAATTATATATTATATATAATTATATATATAATAAGGGGATGCGGTGGCTCAGTGGCTAAGATGCTGAGCTTGTTGATCAAAAGGTCAGCAGTTCAGCGGCTCGAATTCCTAGAGTTGCATAACGGGGTGAGCTCCCATTACTTGTCCCAGCTTCTGCCAACCTAGCAGTTCAGAAGCATGTAAAAAATGCAAGTAGAAAAATAGGGATCACCTTTGGTGGGAAGGTAACAGCGTTCTGTGCGCCTTTGGCATTTAGTCATGCCGGCCACATGACCACAGAAACGTCTTTGGACAGCACTGGATCTTCAGCTTTGAAATGGAGATGAGCACTGCCCCCTAGAGTCAGGAATGACTAGTACATAAGAGCGAGGGGAACCTTTACCTTTACCTTTATACAATAATAGAAAGAGATGTACATCACAATTCACTAGCATTAGAGGACATGGGTAAAACAGTACACTTGAGAAGTGCATTCCTATTTACAATACAAGTGAGCCTGACATTGTTGAGGAGTGGAAGAAATATGACAAATTTTGGGGGCATCTGGAACTGTGGGTTGCTTTTATGTTCCCCATTTTATTTTGTGGGAGGTCTGCTGAATTAACTATCTTCAAATCCCAGTTCCAGGAAAAGATCCTTCACCATAATAGTATTCCGTGGTATCCACCAATGATTTTGTGAATGGACTTTCTTTCCATTCCTTTCCTTCAGTTCCACTACTGTACCAACTTACTTGGGTTATTTCCCACTTACCTAGAAATAATGGTGAAATTAATGTGGCTTACTTCCAAATAAGAACACATAGGATTATATTCTTTAGCTAGATTTAGTCCTATATGACAGGGATGGGCAATCTTCTGTAGACCTATGAAATTAACAATATGTTATTGTTGTTGTTTTAATAGGTTTCTATGCTGATTTTCTTTCAAGAGCATCAGATTGAATATGCAGCACTTCCTCCTCCCATTTTCCTTACAAGATCCCATTTGTGACATAAATTGGACCAAGAAAGAGTGACAGGCCCAATGTAACTTTGTGAGCCTCCTTGGCTGCAATGCGGTCTCTGGTTCTCTGCAGGCCCAATTTAACATTTACCAGTTTAACATGGACTCAGTAACAAAATGGGCATTGTAGTACGTGCGGCTAATCTAAAATCCCATTTACCAGAATTAATTGATTATGAGCTATTAAGTCACTTTTGACTCCTAGGAACCACAAATATAGATTCAGTTACTTACCATGCCTCACAAACCTGCACCACTTTGCAGGCCCACTTCTCCTGTGGCCACTTGCTGCTGCTTGCATGCGTCGCCCCCAGCCTCCATTTCACCTTCAGAGGCCCTTCCAGAAAGGCCCCTGTAGCTGATAACAGAGCTCCGGATCGATCTGCAAAGGGCTTTCTGGAAGGCCTCTGATGGCAAAATGGAAGCCAGGAGGAGCTGTGAATGTCAACCCAGAGCCCATTTCTTGGCTGCAAATGCCTTTCTGGAAGGCGTCTGATGGTGAAATGGAGGCCAGATGTGACACACGCAAGTGGCAGCAAGTGCCCGCAGAAGAAGTGGGCCAGTAGCGGGCTCCTGCTGGGCAGAGCTGTCAATGCCAGGTCTTATTTTTGGGAAAAACATGGTGTATATCGCTTTGATGTGTTCATTTCCAAGTCTAAGACTGCTTGTTCTATCTGTTGTAATTAGTTTGGTCTTCTTTATATTTGAGGCCCATTTTTTCACAATTCTCTTTTAGTATTTGGCTTGCAGATCCTTTGCATTTTTGGCTACGCTTACCATTTATCCTAAAATGCACATTTTTAGACATTGTCTATTCAGTCTTAATATCTGAACTACCACTATTTCAATAGTTTCTGCTGCTTCTGGCACTGAGGCATCATTTTATTCTCTAGACAGAGTCATGATCAGGGTTGAAGAAAGGTTTAGATTGAGGCAAGCTGCTTTTCATATGGCAATTCTCTCTGTAGATGTAGATAAATGTATTTCAGTTATATAGCACTAGTACTTTTAGAAAACTAAAATCTTCACTTATTCTAAATGAAAATTTATAATCAAAGGATTCTTTTACTCTTTCTAAGCATTTCCAATTTTCCCCAAATGGTTTGGTCATTTGGGCAAAAATAGATTTGGGGGCGGGGGGGGTGGGGGAGAGGAACAAAAAATGTAATGTCTCTATTTTTATCAGTG
Organism: Arizona elegans; assembly: GCA_022577455.1. NCBI lineage: Eukaryota > Metazoa > Chordata > Lepidosauria > Squamata > Colubridae > Arizona > Arizona elegans. The sequence continues at coordinate 68,413,648 of JAKOOJ010000002.1, read as the reverse complement.
AGATTTTTGCAGACATTTCCCAAGCTTTCACATCTCTACAATGATGTAGAGCTAGAACTGCCACTTATTGGGAGTGGCTACTTTTGTTCAACTTTTAATATATTACAACCCAAGTTTAAGGTTTAGCTTACTGCCGAACGCTGTCACAATTGGTATCTCATAGATTTATGTTCCTAGAGATCTGCAGAGGCATTGCATCTCCTAATATCAAAGAGAGAGAGAGCTCTAGGTTTTCTGTGGCCTCTCTGACCTTTTTTGTCCATTCTATCTGTGTTATCAATTCATCTTTTTCCCACTCTGTTGACAAGTGGGGACTCTATTGCATCAGTTGACTTGTGTCAAGGATTTCCCCTGTGATCTAATCCTCTCTCTGCCCTGCTCGCTCCTCAGGGCTGTCATCACAGAGAAATGTCTATATGGCAGGACAGAGCTGATATCTCAAAAGGTGAAGGTTATGAATAGACTAAGAAAAAAAAATGACTCAAAAAAGAGGGCTGAATGGTTAGGAAAGTCAAGCTATTGAAATATACAATGTGCCAAGGTGGACCGTTTATTTTTACCCTATGCAATTTAAGGTTTCACGATGAAGATAAATAAAACTATGCCAAGCCAATGCATTACAGCCTGAAAAATAGCTTTTGCTAATCTTGGCAAGTTTAATAGGAATATAAAAGGGTTTCTTTTTTTTTTTCTTTTAGCAAGATTAGATTATTTGCTTGCCAAACATGTGACATATATCAAATGTTACTGGAAACAGCAAACCTCTTGGAAAAAATACATTGTTATATCTGAACTGCTATCAAGCAGCAATCAAAACCAAATGGCCATCGAAAGTAGGTGATAATTATTGTCAGTCCCAAAAAACCACAAATGTTTTCTAAAAAAATAATATTTGAAAAGTTGAGCAAATAAATTTCATGAAATATAATATTTTTCATAAGGATGGAGGCTCAATTTTTTCTAGTTATGAATATTTAAATTGACTAAAACCTGTGATGTAAGGGTCCAAACATTAACTTAGTAACACTATTTTTATATACATTTTTTATTTTTATATACATTTGTATATATTTCAATTTAGACATGTTAATTTTTTTTACTGTTTTAATCCCTTTTCCTATATTAATCATATATAATATATATATATATATATATATATATATATATATATATATATATATATATATATATATATATATATATATATATAATTTAATTGTATGGTTTGAATTGTGAGCTATCCAGAGTAATTTGCTGAGTTGGTTTTCTATAAAATCAATCAATCAATCAAACAAACAAACAAACAACAAATATTGATGCTGAAACTAAAGGTGTTGTGATCTTATAAAACACCTGGTGAGTCCATAGTATGGATATAGCAGTAGGTAAATTGCCCATGAGCACAAATATGACCCAAATGCCTTGGTGTTTACCAAGTTCAGAGAACCTCCTGATTTATTACTTAGTTTACAACATTGATGGATTACACCAGTCTGATTTCTTTGATGGGATGTTTGAGCAAACCAGAACTCTGATTTGGCAGGAACTATTTGAAGTTCTGGAATAGCATAGTTTAAAATATAGGTACTCCCATGTGGGTGATAGTAGAAACTACTGATAGTAATGATAGTTCAGATATTAAGACTGATTAACTTTTTTTTTTTTTTTTTTTTTTTTTTGTAGCATTAGATCCTCCCATGGTATACATTATATCAGGCAGCAAGGGATCTCCAATATTTTCAGTTTGGGATAAATACTTCAGTGTCTTCCCATGTGATGCTTAAAATATCAATAGCACTTAGACTTATATACCACAGTGCTTTACAGCCTTCTCTAAGCAGTTTACAGAGTCAGCATATTGCCCCCCAACAATCTGGGTCCTCATTTTACTGGCCTTAGAAGGATGGAAAGCTGAGTCAACCTTGAGCCTAGTGGGAGTTGAACTGTCAAATTGCAGGCAACCAGCAGGCAGAAGAAGTAGCCTGCAGTATCACATTCTAACCACTGCACCACTTCAGCTTAAAAATCTTAAGTCACCTATGAATATTCTTCGCCATGCATTTTGAAGGCGTCCTCTTGGTCATTTGGCATTGGGGTATGTGTGTGCATTTCATTGCCACCTTGGAAATTTGATTGTTCTCCATATGGAGCATATGACCTGCAAGTTGGAGATTTCTGTGTGCAACAATGTTATATAATTAACAGGAGAATCTCAGTAACATCTTAGTAACATGGTCAAAATAGCAAATGTTTAGAATTTGGCGAAGACATCTTTGTTGGAAGATGTTGCATCTCTTGTTAATACCTTTCAGGTCTCCCTGGCATAAATAGGGGTTGGATCACTATAGAGGCAAGCAAACAAGAATTTAAGTTTCAGTGATATAGATGACAAGGACCAGATTTTATTCATCCTCTGGAAAACAGCTGTTGCTTTTCCAATGAGGCACTTGACATCTGTCTCTGCATCTTCATTTCATGCAATTATACTACCCAAATAGGTAAACCTTTCTAGTTCCTCAAGTCGTTGTGATCCACATGTGATTTTTCATATCTCTGCGATGAAGCTTACATACATGATCTTTGATTTCATCGCACTTATCCTGAGGACAATTTTAGTTGCTTCTTCATCTAAAGCAGTCATCACTTGTTGCAGTTTCATCTTGTCTTCCTCTAGTAAGGCAATATCATGTGCAAAAATCCAGATGGCCAAGATTGTCTTGGTCAGAATAATGAATGCCTTTCCCAGTGCATGATGTTCATTGGATAACATAGTTGAGGGCCATAAGGAAGAGGAGCAGAGATAGAATACAGTCTTTGTCTAACTCAGTTCATAATTCCAAAGAAGTCAAATGCATAACTCTCCTTAAGTTTTAAAAGTGCCATATGCCAACATCTGAGAGAACAACAAACTAGATTTCTCTTGAAAGGTCCTGCTGTGAACAAATCTTCACCTTACAAAATATCATAGAATACAGAATATTAAGACTGATTAGATAATGTCTAAAAACCAGAATTTTCTAATCTTCCTATTCTTCTGATGCTGCCTCCATTTTTTGGTTTCTAGAAATGTGATAATGGGGAGTATTCTAAGGACCCAAGCCTTAATTCTCCTTTATCCTCAAGCAGATGGTTTCTCCTGTTTTCATGATACTGTTTTCAGTATCTTTTTAACTCATTTGTCAAATTAATCAAATTAAGAAGTTGTAGATACTTTTATATATTTTTATAATTTATAGTTCTCTTTTCAACACAGAAACTGAATTAGCCATGGTGGTACAGTGGTTAGAGTGTAGTACTGCAGGCTATTTCTGCTGATTGTGGGCTACCAGCAATTCAAGGTTGACTCAGCCTTCCATGCCTCCAAGGTTGGTAAAATGTGGACCCAGATTGTTGGGGGCAATATGCTGAGTCTGTAAACCACTTAGAGAGGGTTGAAAAGCACTGTGAAGTGGTATATAAGTGTAAGTGTTATTGCTATTAGAAATTGTACAAAGTCTGACTAAATTATAGTTTTACATTTTATAAATAGACAACATGGAGTGCTAAATGTAACACATGATATGCATAGAAAGAGCATGTATATTCTTAAAGAAGCAATTACTAAAAGATGCTATAAAATGATGCAAATATTTTGTTTTTTTAACCCGCTGCCAGTTACACATAAACACACAAGCTTCATGAGCAATATTTTACATTTCTATTCTGTATATATTAACAGTGCAACTTAATTGCCTCAACTCTTTTTTTTTTCATTCCACAATCAACTCTACTCACAAGAGTACAAAAATAGCTCATAACTTCAACCACAGATTCCCTCTCTTTCTTTCTGACTTTCAACCATTCTGCCTGAAGAGTTTTTATGAACTCAGAAATTTCCATTAAGTATTCCTACCCAGTTCGGTATTGATTGACCGATATCTAGAAACTTAAATTATTTCAATTTTTGTAAATAAAGAAATTTCCACCACCAATGTAAAAGGCTTTCTCCCACTTCATTTTAAAGATGCAAGCTAATATGAAAATACCTAATAGCATCAGATACAATTCCTCCAACTCTTATTTTTCAGACTTTTACCTATCTTATCCAGAAAAGAGTTTTAATAAACCTTTCAATTTTTATATTTTGGAGTTTCTACAGTATGGTAGGTGTGTGTATGTGTGTTTGGGTGTGTAATGGGCTGGAGGACTATTTGATGGATTCTTTAAGATCATGTCTATGATTTCTTATTTTTTAAAAAAATAGTGGTAGTGTTGAGCTGTCAGTTTCAGCTACATTTTATATCACTTCAGTTAGACATCACAATCAGGGTAAATAACTTTATTTTTTGCTACACTGCACACTGTTCTTCAATATTTCTAGTTGCGGCTTGGAAATAAACAGACTTACATATCTCTACACCTGATTTGCTGAGGACATAGGAATGGGCAAACCGCCTGGCATTGCTCATCAAGTTCATCAAAACTTTTTATCAGGCTACTGGGGCCGTGGTGGCTCACGTGGTAAGATACTGGGTCTGCACGCGGCTAAGGTTGACAGCTCAGCAGCTCGATTCCCGTGAGCGAATAAACCATGGAGGGACAAGAAAGAACCCTCCCCCGATTGCCTACCAGTATCCCATATCCCGCCGGTAAAGATAACACCGCCTGAAAAAAAATCCTTTCATAGAGGCAGCCAGCCACCTCAGTGATCCCTGGCTAACACGTGCCATAGGCTAAATACATGAAATCAGGCTACTCTTACAATTAGGGAACTTGAGCATCCAGACCAACCAGAATGGGCAGCAGATCAGGTTGTATCAACTCCTATCTATTACACTTCCAGTTTAGAAGGAGATTTAGCCAAAGCATTGGAAAGGACACATGGCATCTATAGTCTCATTGTGAAGGATCCTGAAAGCAAGACATTGAAGCAGCTAATTATTTAAATATGTCATGCTTATTTATCTTGATGCCTTGAGTGTCTATCAGGGCAGGATCCCAGTGCTGGATTGCACTTCAGCAGCATCAATGCATCAGCAGCATCAATGCATCAGGACTTAATTGCCTTAACCAAAAAGGCTCCACACCCATTTGCACTAGTCAGGTGGCCTGAGTACCGGGGGTGGGTTTTACTTACCTTTACTACTGGTTCGCAATGGGGCAGCGCATGCGTTCGCAATGGGGCATGCACAGAAGCATTTTGGTGACGTCTGGGTCAGTGGGCGGGGCCTCCCACTGGTTTTACTACCGGTTCTATAGAACCGGTGCGAACCGGGGACAACCCACCACTGCTGAGTACCCAGATAAACCTCTAAGTGGCCTCAACAACTCTCTAAAAGAATGCAAATGACAAACTGTCTGCAAGGAATATAAATCCTTCCATTTCCCACTATCCAGTCAGAGCTGAAGAAGTTTCCTAGTTGAGAAGTGAAACATCTTCAAAGAAAAACAAGCAAGTCCAGTAGTCTCTTGAAAAAAGCACCTTTGGGACAACCATGACCTGGATGACTGAGAATCTCCATAGCCATCATATGCATCAGGATTTCATGTTGCAATGGGTCATTCTGAGTTGATCATGGCCAATCTTCCCCAAAGCTGGCATTGTCTGGGAAGGTAAGTAGAAGAAAACACAAGCAAAACAATAATTAAAAATACATTTAAACAGTAGTAGTTTTTTAAAAAAAACAAAACAAAAACCCTTCTGGAATATTTCTTTGATAGGAAACATGAGTTGAACCTCATGCATTCTGATTCCTACCATTATTTACAGTACTAAAAAATATTTTGATGTTTTATTGCTTGGGAAAGAATTTTTAACTTCATTTAAGAAATTCATTTCTAGTGCCAGGTCTCCTAATTTTGATAATGAGGAAATTTTGCTCAATTCTTAGGGCAAAAATTCTTTCTTTCTTCTAAAAAATTTGCTCGATTTTTAGTATTTCTCAGGTTTTATAAAGCTCATTTTATGTCTCACGTTTTCTTCCTTCCACTGTGTTTTTTTTTCTTACTCTTGTATTTGATATCCTGGTATTACTAGTTGCTTTCTTGAAATTCTGGGCTGTTTCCAGGTAACAGTGATGTACAGATAGCTATCAAACAAAGGGTCTTGGTTGCAGAATTTTACACGATGGCAGTAATAACAATATTCAACCATTGTCAGTCCTTTTGCTCACTTTCCTTAAGGAAATAGATTTCTTCTCCCTGGAATTATTCATTGATATACTGTATTTTTCGTAGTATAAGACGCTCTGGACTATTAGACGCACCTACCTTTTTTGGTGAGGAAAACAAGAAAAAGAAATCTGCCTCTGCCTCTCAGCAATTTTGCCTCATTGCAGCAAACAGCCTGCTTAACTTTCATTTTCGTTTTCAGCATAGGTTGATTAGCACAAGAAAAAAAATCTGCTCCCAGCAATTTACCTCTTTGCAGCAAGCAGCAGAGGCCCGCACAGCAATAGGCAATGGCAATCCCTGCAGCCTGAAACAGCTGAGGGTTAGGAGGCCAATCCAAAGACAATCAACTTGCGCTAATTAGGCTGTGCTGAAGCTGAAATTGGCTGTTTCTTCTTGCTGCTTGCTGCAAGAAGGTAAATTGCTGGGAGGCAGAGGCCAAAGGGTGGGGGCCAGTGTGTGGGCGGGGCTACATTCAGTGTATAAGACGCACACTTATACAGGGAAAAGGTGCATCTTATACTCCGAAAAATATGGTACATTGTGTGCTAAAGCAGTAGCAATAGTCACCATAAAGGCTTTAAAAGAATATTATGAATCTCACCTACATTTGATACCCCAATGTAATCTAAACATTACTTAAAGGAGGGAGAGGTTCAGAGATGACTTACCTATGATTAACAATTCCCCTTCTTAGTATAATGTAATATAGTAAATTTCACAAAATGAGAAATTCTAAGACAGAACAATGACATATTTTTATGGGTTCAATTTATTTATTGCTGCATTTTTTCATCTTTTAAAGCATGTTTTTGTACAATTTATATCCCACCTTTCTGCCCAAGGAAACAAATATTTAGTGCATCATATGCACTGAATATTCAGCATACTTGCAATTAAGTGTTTATAATATTTTTTTTTTCACAGAAGACTCAAAGGATTGGTAGTGATAGGTAGTACAATGTTCCTTGGTCCAATTTTTAAGCAGTAGAATTGAATTCAGAGTACAACTGAGTTACTAGTAGGCAAGTTGTATTGTGTACTTCTTCCAGTTTTGTACTTGTACTTTAAAATTGCATAGAAAAGCACAGATATTGAGAAAGTCCTGGATAAAGAGGGGGGGGGGAGATAGAGGGAGGGGGAGGGGGAAAGGGAGAGAGAGAGGGGTGGGTGGGTGGGGGAGGGAGTAAGGTAGAGAGGGAGAGAGATTTCCACCAAAAAACCCTTCCATGTTGGGGAAACTTGTATTCACAGATTATTGCAAAAAATAAATAAATAGATGAAATGGATTAAGAACTGACAATAGTCCTGATATTGAATGAATCAATCATTATTGTAGAATACTTCACCTACTATATCTTTCATAGTTCTCTATATTCATTAGCAAATTGGTGACAGGAATTCACTTTGTTTTGACAGAAAAACTGGGGAATATAACAGGAGAGTTTTGCATTTCACTTCCATGTACATGCTTGAATGGCTCTAAGCAAATCATCTGTCCCCATATTATTTATAAATAGGTGCACTAGCAGCATAGATTGTTACCAGCATTAAAAAAAAAATCATAATAAAAGAAAAATGCTCAGCTTTGCATCAGCCAAAGAATTCTCAGAGCTGTGCAGTCTGAAGGTGTGTACACCTTTGGACCGCACTTTGCTGAATAGTGCATTAAATATGCCTCCTGCATTACTTTAACAGCTGGGTTTTTGCTGCAGTTTTTCAAACAAAGTTTAATCTATTGTATTCAGAACTGAAGGATATAGCTACCCTGCAAGGCAGGGAATATAAAAATCTGTTTTGTTCTATAAGCATCCTTGCTTTTTCAGGCAACCCATAAAGATGCGTGTCTTCAGCTACAGTTTCAACAGCTACTCTTGGTCTTTAGGGTGGAGAATGAAATAGGTGCTTGGCAATTGTCACTGCATCCTAGTATATGTCATCACGTAGCAGCACATGATGTACTGTGGCCCTTCTCCATACTTCACTTATAAACTTCAATGTGAGTATACCGTGCAGCTCTGAAATGTAATCTTAGTATTACTTGGAAAGATCTATACATATCCAATTGCAACTGAAGTTCACCATATGACCACATTGGTTACCCTACCTTCTACCATCTTTAATTGCTGTTCTAGTTCCTCAACAATTGTTCATTTGAGATTTTTTTTAAAAAAAGTTATCCACTGACTGCCCTCTGTTAAAGACAAGATGGGGTCTTAACTGACTGTTTTTCCTTTTTAGGCAGATTAAATGGAAAGATTAAATGGAAAGGTGATGTCACTTGCACAGGGCAACAAAAGCAGCAACAACAATATCAGCTGAACAGGATAGAGCCAGAAACTCATAGTATGTATTCACACATCATGCCTGCAAAGATTGTATTGAAGATGTTCCCACTGAAGTAGTATGCACAGTATATATGCCTATTCATGCATCCATTCATACCTGTTATCAGGGGTGGGCTTCAAAAATTTTAGCAAGGGGTTCTCTGCCCACTTGCTGGGTGGGAGTGGCCATGGTGGGCGTGGCATAGGCAGCCTCCTGCACCACAGTGGTGGTGGGTGTTTTTGCCGTCCCTGGGCTCCGGACGCTTTTCTCGAGCCTCCGGGTGGGCAAAAACAGCCTCCCCCGGGCTCCGGAGGCCCTCTGGAGGTTGGAAACGGGCCCATTTCCGGCCTTCCAAACTTCCGGTAGGTCTGTTTTTCACCCTCCCTGAGCCTCCATTCATGCCCTGCACTTACCTGCATCTAAAACGGGCTGTGTGGGGACTCCTGGGAGGGGCCGGGAGGAGTAGGTGGGGCCAGCCAGGAGGGGTTCTCCAAACTGCACAGAATCTTAGCTAGAGGTTCTCTTGAACCCCTTCAAGCCCCCAGCAGCCTGCCCCTGCCTGTTATTGTAGCACAAAATGTTTTTGCTGCCTTGTTACTAGGACAAAACAGCTTATTAACAGCAGTTATTTGATTTACAGATTATTTATTTTCGAGGTGTGATGTTTACACCACCTTTATTATGGAGATATATTTAGTTTCCCACTAAACATTCTTCTGACAATATTGTTTCATAATGCTAATTAGTAAGAGTAAAATAAACAGAGGAAAAGGCAACTGTGTGCAATCATCAGCTTAACCTGAAATCAATTGCAAGTATTTAAAGTGAGGAACATCAAAAGTCCCAGGAATATTGAAAATTCTCTTTCTTTCAACCTTCCATAAAATAATGCCCACATGCACGTTCAAATTGGGGGTGTGGGTGGGGAGGAAGTGGAGGTGGGAGAAAAAGTACACATATATGAATGACATTCCTCTTGATTTCTTATCTTATCTTATCTTATCTTATCTTATCTTATCTTACCTTATCTTATCATCTTATCTTATCTTATCCTATCTCATCTTATCTTATCTTATCTTATCTGATTCGCTAGTTTTAATCAGTGGTGGAAAGGCCATTTCCAAGATGTAACAGGGACAGGGAGAAATGGTCCTTACCTTCTGCTTCTCAGTTTTGGGGATGTCTCACATATCACTGTGGCACTTACGTTTTAATTTTTGAGCATTTTCTCCTATGCAGTAGGACTTCTCCTATGTACTTCTATAAATTGCATTACTTGTTATATAAGGAAGGAGAGGTGAAACAAATTGACAAGGATTGTCATTGGAGGTAGTACTCTTGTGCAATTTGCCCTGACAAGTGACATGGTGATAGAGAACAAGATGGTGATAGACAAGGAATGCTTTTTCTAGACTAATTTTTAAACAAATGTGTTCAGTCATGATAGTGATGCTTTCATGAGGTCTTGCTTTGAATAGAGAATGCTTGTCTCATTACTGGTTGCTGCCATATTGTTCTTCTCTTTTCACCTGGGAAAAAAATCTTATATTGAATTATCTCCATTTCAAGACCAGAGAGAGAGAGACTTTACTTCACCAGCTGAGTCATTATGATCCCTCTGTTTGTTCTCAGCTAGCCACAGAGCAAATCATAATCTGCAGTTTATTCTTTATTAACAGTAATTTTTTTTGATTCCCGCACATTTATAAGAGACAAACAGCTGTAAGCACAGGTGGCTGTTCACCATGTGACTATAACTAATATCTTTTCTACAGTTCCTGGATGCTAGGCATCTGTGGCAGATAGAGGTTGCTCTTCCTTTGAAGGAAAGGCATACAGGCATCCTATTCTGAAGTGAAAAAGGTAAATACTTATCTGATAAATTAGAGACTTAATGCTGTGGGGGACATTAATGATACCACTGAGTGGAAATGAAAGCACTCATGAGAGAACAGATGGATCAGTATCATTAGCTACAACCACATCTTATTAGAACAAAATATACAGATTGAAGATGGTAGAGATTTTTTTCCATGTATATGGAATTCTGTACTGTCTTTTAATTGGGCATGTACATGATAGGCATGTGTGCAGAGGAGAATGTTTATTCCTTGTGCTTCCCTAGCAAATAATAATAACAACAGCAATAACAAAGTGGAAAAAGTTATCAAAAATGAGATGAGGAAGATCTTGTGGGACTTTCGAATACCGACGGATCGTCATTTGGAACACAACATGCCAGATATCATGGTTGTCAAGGACCGAAGCGTACAGTTTATTGACATCGCTGTACCAGGAGAAGCCAGAATCAAAGAAAAAGAACTGGAAAAAATTACAAATATTGCAACCTGGCCATCGAAACTACACGGGTATGGATGAAACATGTAACCCATTGTCATTGGGGCACTTAGTACTATGTCCAAGAATTTTACAAAACACATCAAGAAATTGCAGCTTCCTGCAATAACACTAGCAGAACTGCAAAAAACTGTACTACTAGGAACATCATATATTTTAAGAAGATACTTGGTTGATACCTAGGATGCTGGCAGCAACCCATATCAACCATTAGCACCAGTCAATGGTATTTGTGACACATTTTTAAATATTCAGTTGCCTGAGTTTCATGTTTAATGAATAAAAGAGATAATAATAATAACAATCGTCTCCAAGTCTAATAAATGCACTATTTTGCATGGAGATCTACCATGTATTATATATCTATGTTACTTTGAATAGGCAGTTTTTAAAAAGCAACAAAAATATGTTACTGGAGGTGGGGGACCCGGGAATTAAAAGAATGGGAAAAGAAATGAATTGTGGAAGATCAAAGCAATGCTTTCATTTTTAAATCCATGAATTATAACAATTGGATGCTCACTATTTATAGTTATACAGACAGGCACCTGCCACATAACACCGTAGTCTTAACAATTGCCAATAAGAAAGACAAAAAAGTGTGGATAATGGATGTGGGACTACCTGGAGTCAGTAGAATAGAAGAGAAAGAACTGGAGAAGATCACAAAATATAAAGACTTGTGAATAGAAGTAGAATAACTGTGGCAGAAGCAAGCAAAGGTAGTACCATTTTCATTTCATTTCATTTTATTAAATTTGTATACCGCCCTACTCCTGAAGGACTCAGGGCGGTGAACAGCCATAATAAAACATATAAATACAAAATTTAAAAAAGAGATAAAACAAATTAAATAAATTTGGCTGACCATTTTAAAACCCCAATAATTTAAAACCAAATTTAAAATTTCCATTTAAAAGAGGAGAAATTCAGGTCAGGCCAGCTTGTTGGAATAAGAACGTCTTAAGCGTGGACTATACTTTCTTTTCTGACAGACATAGATCCTTTTCCAGGATTGATTTTATTTTGTTGTCTGATGACTTACTTGTTAGGACAAAAAGAACAAAGATTCTGCCAAGAACTTTGACTGATCACAGTCCAGTCTGGATAGAAATTGAGACATGTAAGAATGAGAGACGTTCTTGGAGATTAAATGAAAACTTGTTTAGATATGAGAAAAATATAATAGAATTTAAAAAGCATCTGAAAGAGTTTTTTGAAATGAACTTGAATAAAGGCACCCCAATGGAAATTGTGTGGGACGCAAGCAAAGCTTATATGAGAGGGGTGCTTATATATATGAACTCTAAACATAAGCGGATTCGACAAAAGAAAAGACTTGAATTGGAAGCAGAAATAAAGGACAAAGAACAGTTACTTATTAAAAACCCAACAGATGAAAGAATACTTAGTGTTATAAAACTTCTGAAAGACCAATTCCAAATGCTTATAGCGGAACAAGTTGCAACAAACTTACAATATGCGAAGCATAATACATTCTGCAATGCTAATAAACCAGGCAGGTGGTTGGCTTACACATTAAGGAAGAAACAAAGCATACGGACTATTGATAGTGTTGATATTGGGGGGAAAGAAGTTTTTCAACAGAATTTAATAAAAGAAGCCTTTCTTCAATATTACACTAAACTATATGCCAGAGAGGAGGTGCAGAATGGACTTATAGAAAAATATTTGGACAATAAAAGAGTTATAAAAATCACTGAACAACAAAAGGAAAGAATGGATTATCCCATAACAGAGGAGGAGATAATAGCAGCAATAAAACAATTAAAAACAGCCAAAGCTCCTGGAACGGATGGTCTGACAGCAGTGTATTATAAAACTTTACAGGCAGAAATGGTGGAACAACTCAGAGACTTATTTTGCAACATACAACAAGGGGGAAAAGTACCTCCATCGTGGACTACAGCTTATATTTCTTTGATACCAAAAGAGCAAGCAGGTCCCAAAAAACCGGAGAATTACAGACCAATATCTCTTTTGAATACGGATTATAAAATTTACGCAAAAGTATTAGCCAACAGACTGATGCCAGTAATTCAAAAGGTGATTCATGATGACCAAGCGGGATTTATTGAGGGTAGGCACATGAAGGACAACGTAAGGCAAGTAATAGATTTATTGGAATATCTTGAGAAGAATAAACAGATCCCTGCAGTGCTGGTCTTTCTGGATGCAGAGAAGGCCTTTGATAGAGTGGATTGGAATTTTCTATTAAAGACATTAAAAAAGATGGACTTTGGGGACCAATATATACAGGCGGTCTCAGCAATTTATCAAGAGCAAAAGGCACAGATCATTATCAATGGAAGTTTGACAACAGAGTTTAAAATTGAAAAAGGTACAAGACAGGGATGTCCACTGTCCCCATTGTTGTTCATTTTAACACTAGAAGTCTTGTTAAATACAATAAGGGATTCTAACACATTGAAAGGTATAATGATAAGGCAAGAGGATTACAGAATAAAGGCATTTGCAGACGATCTGGTTGTTACCCTAACACAGCCAATGGAATCGATAATCCAGATGAAGGACATTATACAAGACTTTGGTAAAGTTTCAGGTTTCAGATTGAATCAGAGAAAAACTAAGATGGTAGTTAAAAATATGACACAAGATCGTAAACTGGAGTTAGAAAGGAGGGCAGGTTTTGAGATTGTACCAAAGGTAAAATATCTAGGAGTTCAGGTTGCAGAATCAAATATGAAATTGTTTCAAAATAACTATGAGGTGTTGTGGCGAGAGGTGCAAAAAGATATGGAGATTTGGAAAAAACTGCAGCTGTCTTTACTTGGAAGAATAGCAGCAGTTAAGATGAACATTTTGCCAAGATTTCTTTTTTTGTTTCAAATGATTCCGGTGCTCAAAAATGATAAACAACTAAAAGCATGGCAAACTGGTATTAACAAATTTGTCTGGAACGAGAAAAAACCAAGAGTAAAAATGAAAATTATGCAAGACATCCCAGAAAGGGGAGGTCTCAAACTTCCAAACCTACAATTATATTATGATGCAACAGCTTTGACTTTAGTAAGTGATTGGTTTGGAGGAAAAAAGATTGGAATATTGAATGCAGAAAGTTTTGATTTGGAATTTGGATGGCACGCTTACTTATTTTATGACAGCAAAGTGGATAAAGTATTTAAAAGCCATATACTTAGAGATTCTTTGCTGAGAGTTTGGAAGAAGCACCGAAACAACTGGAATTATAAAATACCGCTATGGCTGGATCTTGGTCATACCTTGTGGAATACAAATATAATGTCACTCGGGGGGTTTTTATATAAAGAGGTTCTTTTTACAGATGTGGGCAGATGGCAGCTGAAGACATTACAGACATTGTTGGCTGAAGGGATTAATTTAACTTGGTTACAATATAATCAACTGCAATTGAGATGGAAAGAGGACCAAAAAACTGGTATTATGATGTATGAGGAAGAATTAGTTAGACATATAAAAGAGAAAGGCCCAATGCATATTAAAAGACTTTATAATGTTTTGTTAGAAAGGGATTCAGAAACTGAATTAGTTAAAGACTGCATGGTTAAGTGGGCACAAAACTTTGAGGAACCAGTGATGTTGGAAACATGGGAAAAAATTTGGGTTCAGAATGTTAAATTTACACAGTCGCAGAATCTGCGGGAAAATTTCTATAAAATGTTTTATAGATGGCATTTAGATCCAAAAAAATTGTCGTGTATGTACCCTAGTGCCCAGCCTAAATGTTGGAGATGTGACTGCTTAGACGCTACATATTATCATGTTTGGTGGACCTGTAAGAAAGTTAAGGCTTTTTGGGTAAAAATTTGGTGGGTCATGCAGAATGTTTTGAAGAGAAAAATTCAATTTTCTCCACAACTGTTTTTATTGGGTATAGTTAAGGGTTTTACATTGGGGGAAACAAAAATGATATTGTATATGATAACTGCAGCAAGATTGTTGATAGGTAAATACTGGAAAAATGAAGCGCTGCCTTCGATTGAGGAATGGACTTTGAAGATGGCCAGTTTTGCGGAGATGGCGAAGATTTCAGCATATTTAAAAGATTGTTCTCAAGAGACTTATGAATGGGAATGGAAGAAGTGGATAAATTATGTTCAGCATAAATATCAAACTAGGAAGTATCAAATAGCCTTTATTTAAAAATGTTATATAAGATAGAAACATTTTAGGGTTGAGGATAAAAATTTGTTAGAAAATGTTATATTAAGATAGAAATATTTTAAGGTTAAGGATGAAAATTTGTTAGAAAATGTTACATTATGATAGAAATATTTTTAAGGTAATCAGGATGAAAATTTATCTGAAAATGATATACCAAGATAGAAATAGGTTAATGTAATGAAGATGAAAATTTGTAAGGGGGAGGGAGGGGTTCAAGTTTTATATACAAAGGAGGGTTTTTTCCTTTTATCTGACATGAGTATACTAGGAAGTCTGGGGGGAGGGGAGGGTTAGGGTGGGCTGGGGAGGTTGGGAAGTTTGGGGGGGGTAGGGGGGGGAAAAAGGGGGTGAAAATGTAATTGTAAAACTTTTGCAATAAAAAAAAAAGAACGTCTTAAGCGTGCGACGGAAGGTACGCAGATCCGGAATCCTCCGTATCTCGGGGGGGAGCTCGTTCCAGATAGTAGGTGCCCCCACAGAGAAGGCTCTCCCCCTGGGGGCCGCCAGTCGACATTGTTTGGCCGACGGCACCCAGAGGAGCCCCTCTCTATGGGAGCGTACTGGTCGGTGGGAAGCTATTGGTGGTAGCAGGCGGTCTCGCAAATAGCCAGGTCCTAAGCCATGGAGCGCTCTAAAGGTGATAACCAGAACCTTGAAGCGCACTCGGAAGACCACCAGGAGCCAGTGCAGCTCGCGCAGGAGAGGTGTTACATGGGAGCGCCACGTCGCTCCCATCACCACCCGCGCGGCCGCACTCTGCGCCAGTTGGAGCCTCCGAGTACTCCTCAAGGGGAGCCCCATGTAGAGAGCGTTACAATAGTCCAGATGGGAGGTGACGAGGGCATGAGTCAATAGTCATAGGCACCTTGGGTGCAATCCCAAAACAACTGGATCACCACTTGAACACCATCGGCATTGACAAATTCACCATCAGTCAATTGCAAAAGGCGGCTTTACTTGGAACAGCTTACATCCTGCAACAATATCTGTAACATTATCAAACATCCACATCTGCCTCTCTGAGTATCCTTTTAACTTCAAAAGTCCCAGATTTTTCCTATCTATATTGGGTAAAAAAATTGACATGTGAAATCTATTGTCAATTCAAGGTGGAACAAAAATAATGTTATTGTCCAAACTATTATATGTAGTTCCTATGCTTGCTCACTTTTTTCCATTGGAGAAAAGCCCAGTTTTATTAAAGAGCTCATATCTGTTCTTTTCTGCACGCAGTGTAAACACAATCTTAAGAATCTGATGGAAGCTGATAGTTAATGTCTCCAGAAGGTAAGGCTGGCATAGCAACTTTCCTAGAAGCCCAGAAAAATCTAAATTTGCTAAAAGAGAGAAAAAGATGGATTTTTCTTTGAACTTCATGTGAGCCAAGGCAGACGTGTTCCTGATGTCTGTTTATTGCTGTAAGGAGATCTCAGAAAAAGAAAGGATGTTGATATCAGTACCAGTAATGTTTATTCAGTCAATGACCAACAATATTAAAAAAATAATTCCAATATAACAAGGAGTCCCTATAACAAAGGTTATGCAGTACATGTTAATAAACAGCAAGTATCGGTCTAAACTATTACAATTATGGAGTAGAAATGTGCGTCACCTAAAGCAAGATAGCTAACCTAGGTACAGGATCTACATATTTGTATATGAGGGGTTGCCACTATACACCAATATTTGAGGGGCTGCCACGTAGATGAAGGGCTCAAGCTCTTTTCCAGGGCACTTAAAGGCCAGACAAGGAATAATGGATGGAAGCTGATCAAGGAGAGATTCAATCTAGAAATAAGGAGAAATTTCCTGATGGTGAGAACAATCAACCAATGAAACAGCTTGTCTTCGGATGTGGTGGGAGCTTCATCACTGGAGGCTTTCAAGAAGAGATTGGATTGCCATTTGTCAAAAATGGTGTAGGGTCTCCTGCTTGGATGGGTGGTTGGACTAGATGACCTACAAAGTCCCTTCCAACTCTGTATTGTAATCTAGTCGTATTAAATCTGAAGTAATGTATAGGACAAAACTGATTATTCCTGTGATCAATTTTACCTCAACTTCCTTACAGCAATAGAATTCGGCTACTGAATGATAAAGGGAATAACATTAATGAAATGTTCTTGAAGAACGTGCATGAAATGTTCTAGAAGGTTCACGTAAAAATTCTCTGGCTTTCTTAAGACTCTGCCTAATAGGGGCAAAATGTACGTTGGCCTAATACTGTAAAATTTAGTGTAAGACGATGTAAGTAATGGATTCAATCTTCCTGTCACCATATGGACAGTGCACTTGGTTAATGGCGTTATGTGTTTTGGAGTAACTGCCTTGTAGCAATGCAGATATGCCTAGCTTTGAAAAATGCTATCCTCAGCCTGCAGAAAATTAGGTTCTGTAAGCAACTTATTAACTGCAGCCTGGAATTTTATATCCTTTATTTTTTGGGTGACTGGTTGCTTGGCTTAGTCCTGTCCTAAAGAAATGAAGAATGGTGCAGAAAATCTACACAAAGCCAACTTCCTCTCTAAGGCATGTTTTCAGGGGGGCATATTTGTTCTTATTCTTTACCTGCTCAAATCCTGGATTCTTATTTTTGCTGGAAATACAATTTTCTCTATAGCTCTTTCCAGATATACACAAACCATTCATACCATCTTCAGTAACTTTCCGTTCTCTCTCAATGATTAGTTACATGCTCTCTATATCTTTAATACTTAAAAAAACACCCCTTGAGTAGTGGGGAAAGAATGAGCTAATATCAAGACATCACTACATGTTGCCTAAAAATTTGAGGTATCCCATGCATAGTTTATGAATGGCATTTTAGTAAACTTTATGTTCTCCTCTATGAAATGTAACTGTGAGCTATACACCATAATTTTCATGTATTTTACATACCATAAGAAGATGGGACACAGAAGATTGCTTGTTCTATAATATTGATCTCGTTATGAAAACTTTGATATTCTTCTAAGAAATTCCAATGGACCCTAGTCACAGACTGAAAAAGCATGTTATAATTCACTAACATTTTCAGTCTGAGGTTATTACAAAATGGATACCAAATGATTTGATACAAGAAATGATTAATAGCTGCTTTTGAGACTGGCTTATCATACTTCTGAAGTTGGTGGCTTTATTGTCCTATCAAGAAGATGTAGATTTTAAAAAAAACCCGTTCATCTTATTAAATTCCTGTTCAGCATGTTAGTAAGCATTTAATTAAATCCTCATACAGTTCATTAGAATGGGCCTGTTTATTCTTCTAGACAAGTTATTAAAAGTTTGAATTGAAATGAAATGCTTCATTTGGAGGAGGAATATGGAATATGGAAATAGTGTGTCTTCTTTTTTATGTGATACCTTGTAACAAGGCTTATATCAGACCAACTCTGAAGATTATACACTGTTTTTTGTGTTTTTTAATCTTGAGATAGTATCTATGTTCTTTCTGTAAAAATACAGCTAGCCACTACTTTGTTATCTTGATATCTGCCATGATGAATAGGGGATCTAAACAAACCCACTCTATTTTTCTTTGGAAATTTGAATTATTGACAATGGGTTAAAAGCAAGGAACAGATAAAAGATGTAAGATGAAGTTTTCCTATCTTTATTTTTAATTCTCCTTTGTTCCCACGAGAAAAAAACAGAATATTTCTCAAATCTAAGCAAAATAATGCAATTTTTTTTAAAAAAATATGATCTCTATACAGTTGTCTATATCAGTAAGATAAATGGGAGCTGCATACTGTATAAACATAGTCACAAAGTTTATTCAGTCCATTTTATTCAGTTCTTTCAACTAAGAAGATTATCATTTTAATCAATCTTGTTTCTGATTCCCAAACCAATTAATGGCAATCAGGGGCACTTTTGTACATTTGTAATAAACCTAGAATAATTTATGTAAAAAAACACCTCTAATGACCCTGTACTGATGATGGAAACAGATGCTAGAACTTGAAGGAAACAGTCCAGTGTCAGGATGAATCCTCAAAATCAGATTCTATTTCAGAAAAGTGTCACTGTCTACTAATTTTGAAGGATGGGCAGTAGAATAATTATTTTAGGGATTCTGAAAAGCACTTGGGACCAAGATGTTCCCCTCCCCGCCACCGCCAGTCTTCCTCTCCTACATAGACAAACAAAGTCAGCAACTACAGATTTAAATGCTAATAGTCATTTATGAAGTCAATTATTATTCTGAGAGATTGGCAGCCTTCTGTCCAGGATATAAAGCTGGCTGGGTGCTCTGGTCAATGCTAGGATAATTTTGGTCTTGATTACTGTATGGGACTGCTGTCTATGGTCCTGAAGTTGAAACACAGATATCCTCACTGTATGCATATAAGAGTTTTAAAATAAGGGTAAGTGGACAGAGCAGAAATAGACCCTGAAGAGATCTTTAGGATATTAGGGTTCCATGAGAAGATCTAGAAATTTTTCAAATCATTACTGTTTATTTTTATATGTGTAAGTAAATCATATATTTAAAAATATCAGAACCTATTGTCAAGACAATTCAATTCAAGAGAAGCATTTTTAGCTGACAGATTATCATTGTATGACTGAAGAGTCTTTTGTAGATTTTAAAAAAAACTTCCATAAAATTGGGAGTCAGATTTCAGTATCTTATTTAAAAAGGGTCTGGACTTCTACTCCCAAATAATAAGCAGAATATTATTGCTTCTTCTTCATAGCTCTTCTCTATTTGTTTCTCAGTTTCTACTTATGTAGGCTCAGCCATAGCCATCCACTGATTTTTCCTTAGGTTTGTAATTTTTCATTCAGATACTAAAATCTATAATAAAACATGGAAATCATCAAGCCAACCCAAAAATAACATATGAACATAGGGTCATAATAGAACACATGAGCAAACCACTGAGATAACTCTTAAAAGCAAGTCAATCTGTGTGCATTAGAGGGATCAGTTTTGTCAATTTCCCCTAGATCCTTCAGACTATTATCTCATAAATTATATTGAATGGTCTCTCACTGCCGGTCATATAAAATAAAAATAATTTGTATGTGATTATTAAAGCTAAGCTATAAATCACCAGGCTATTGTTGCCATCTTGACAAACTCTTATTGTTGACAAATTTTATAACAAATTATATTATACCAGCTGTTGGTTGAACATATTTTCACCCACCCCAACCATCAATGATTTATTTTTTAATTTTTGAAGTTTTATATCTGAAGGCTTCCAGTTAATTGCTTTGTGTTTACATTGGGGACTAGTATGATACTCTTTTGATCAGAGTTGCAAGCTTTGCTCAGATAAATCTTCAGGGTGTTTTTTGTAACTCACTGGATTGCTTGGGGGCCTCCTCTCATTTCAGAGATGTGTCAGAAGAAATCAAGTCAACTTCAGAGACAATAAGTATGTTACAGGATACAGCAGTGTTACAGTCCTCTGTTTCTTCTTTGATTAAAATTCAATTGATAGCATGCATGCGGTAATCACCCAACATCTTCAGGCTCATGTAAACACAAAGTGCAGCTCAGCAGCTTAGAGGGATTCATGTGGGGATTTTATTATGCATTGCCTACATACACTGTAATCCTGTACAGAGTGGTGATTATAAAGAATTCCAACACAGTGCTGCTGGGATAAAATTGGGATATTGGCTCTATGGTGCTAGTTGGAAAGACATCTGGCTAACTTTTAGTTCTACCCTCACACACCAAAAAAAAAAAAAGAAAGAAAAGAAAAGCAAAAGCAAAAGCAAAAGCAAAAAAGATGAAAGGGGAGGGAAAGGAATTTGTGCTGGGGGTCGTTGGAAGATTGCACTTGTTTTTTAAATTTTATGAAGTACCTACTTGGTTCTTGTTCTTACTCACTCTCTCTCTCTCTCTCTCTCTCTGTGTGTGTGTGTGTGTGTGTGTGTGTTCGTGTTCAAATGAATGGTGAGAGAAAATGTACATACTGACTTTCTTTTGAGACAGAATATAAGTAATTTTTTTCATTGTTCAAATAAGTATTATACATACAAACATGAATTTTTCCACAGTTACACACACTACATACACTAAAGGACTAAAGATTTTAGGTAGAGTTACCCACGCTAAAGGACTAAAGATTTTAGGTAGAGCAAAGATCTTTAGATACCCATATAAAATATGTAAAATATACTGGTAAACTTTTGAAGAATGGAATCATAAAATAATAACCCCAGTATCAATAATGTCAGTAATAATGTCTGCTGGATAGACTAGCAAATACAAATATAAAAAGATCATAATAATAAATACCATAAAAACCAATCTCTTAAAGAATTGCATGATGGACAAAGAAGCAATGAATCAAAGCCTATGACAATGAACTTTAGAAGTAAAATGAAGGAATATAAACTTGATTTATTTGATTAAGTTTAAAACATATGTTGTTATTTCTGGCAACCTTTTAAGATGTTCTGTTGACACCAGGACTGAAAATATGATATTTTATTATTTTGTTTATATGGGATGGGATATGGGATGAAGAAGTAAATGTTTGTAACTTTAGAGAGGATGAAAAGTTTACATCCTTTAGAGAGGATGTAAATTTGTTTATATTTGTGATGAAAGTTGGAAATCACTTCTTTATATATTTCTTTACTCTTTTCCTGTTGTACTTTTACTTTTCTCTTCTCTTTTTCTTTTTTCAGTCTCTATCATTGTACTTTTTACTCTTTTTCTCTTTTCCTTCTTTAAGTTTAGTTTGTATAAGATTTTATTATAATCAGAATTCTTAATCAAAATTCTATATAAAACACTTAAGCCACTGCTCCAAAGAGCTCGTTTAGCTTTTAAATAATTATGATTCAAAGTGCACTTGAAACTAGGATTTGGTCAAACCTATTAAAAGCTCTGTTGAGGCTACAAGCCTGATCTTCTTCATCTCCTGCTGCTCTGTTCAATAAGTGTCTGCAGAGCCTCTCTAGACCCTGCAAATTTTGTTGTGAACAGTTGTCTTCTGGAGCACAAAAGAGTGATTGCTTCCATTTCTCCTTGCCCAGAGAAGATTTGCTAGCCTGGACTCATTGTTTAGTCACAATTATAACCTCTGCATCATCTATACGATTTTGGAGACATGTCAGTCTACCATTTTTGCTCGATAGTTCCTATGTTTGGATGGTTTCTATTTTAAAAAAGAAGAAGATGTTATAGAAAAAAATTGCCTGGAAGTTGGTATGCAAACTTGTTCTAGTTTTTCAATGTAAAGAGATTTTTCCTACTCAGGTCTTTAACTACTCATTTGCGAGTTTGATAAGAATGTACAGGGGAAAAAATGTTACCATTTATTCTGGTCCCTAGATCTCTTAAATGCATCAAAACTAACCAGCAACAATGTTAAAATGATATGTGAATTATTTGATTGGCTCTTTCTGGCAGACCACACTCTTGCATACAGATAAGCACACATACCTACTGTTCAACTAATCTCTAAAACAAGTTTGCAAATGTTAAGCAACATAGTTTGCCGGGCATAAGCTTAGTTAAGTTGGCACAAATTTCTCAATTCCACACTGCAGTAGCTACCTCCATACTTACTAAATCAGGGTACTAGAACAAATTGAATAATATAATAAAATTGCCTGCTCAAAGACCATTACATTATTCAGAATGATCCCACAAGAACAGCAAGACATGAAAAATTAAGCATCCAATATAATCTGTATGTTATTGTTAGACAAAGAGTGCAACATTTCTTTTCTCATTCCCTTTTAAACAAAATTTCTGGCAGATTATTTGGCCGATGAAAAATGCATCATTCAGTTTTCTAAATACACATTTTCCTGTGTGATATATATATATATATATTGACAAACTGCATCTAAATGCAGAATTGCCTTTTGTTATTTGTAGGCAAGACATTTCAAAAGGTATTTGAATCAGAATTTATTTGCTTTTTTTAAAATAAAAATTTAAGTCTGAAAAAAAATCTGTCATGTGAATTAGATGAAATGAACAGACATAGAACTTCTTTGAATATACTATATTGTAATTATATTAATAGTTAGGCATCACTATATTACCAATATATTTCCCTACCTCCAATTCCTTGCTTAAATTATTATAGTCAAAAGTATACATATTCCAGAAATAGCTTTAGTAGTACCTACTATACAGTACTTCTAAAGCTTAAAATTTACACTTTAGTAAAATAGGGCAAATATATCTGATACACTTTACTTGGCACCTTATGTGTCGTAACACTTAAAGGCAATAATAAAAATAAAAACAATAAAATAAACTGCACCAGTGATTATAATGTTATCCAACAACTATCTCAATATATCTTCCAAAATAGAAAGAGAAACACCAGTCTTTTATTGTTCCCATATATCCTCTGCTTTCTCAACTAAGTTGTAGTTTAATTGTTGAATGTAAGTAAGAAAGCAACGTCATCCTTTAGCTCCTTCTCCATTTGCACCTCCCCACCCCCTCACTGACAGGGGCAGATTGATGTTTGATCTCTCTGAAACAGTTTTTGGTGATTGATTTTAGAAGGGCTGGCGACATCTCTTGTAATTATACTGCTCAGACATCAAGATTGCATAACCTCAAATTGCCACGAATGATGTAAATTTATCAAACATCTGGTGAGTAGTTCATCCTGGCTTTCACTTCTCTGTGTTAGGCTCCTTTATCTAATAGAATAGGGACCAGAGGGGATTATATAGTTACACTTTGTCAGCTTTAGTCTCTCATGATTCTGCTTGACCAAAATGGGGAGGGATAGGGTAGAATGGGGGAGAGGGACGTCTTCCCACTGCCTTGTTTGTTTTATCATCCCTTGCTGCTTCACACACGTATTCTCTGCAGTGAGAAGAAAGGATGCATAATGTGATTTGAAAACCCAGGATAGTGGAAGCAACAGGGTTTCAACCGAGCAACAGCAATCATGTCTGCTTAGTGAGGTAAAACATGCCCTGTTTGTATTCCAGACACAGGTTTTCAATTATGCTTGTTAAAGACCCAAAGATTAAAGAGCATAAAGATTCATTTCCTAAGGCACTATCTTGAGGAATGCTTAATAATCATCATCATAATAAATGAATAGCATTTCCCTGGCATTTGTTCTTTTATTGTTGACAGTTCTTGTGCTGAATGATAGGGAAGTGGACAGGATTAGTTTATAGACAAAGTAACAAGAGATAAGTGCTCAGAATTTATTGTATGTTCCTGAAACAATCAAACTATTTCAAAGACCGATTATCTGGGAAATGCATTTCCATGTGTTTTATTAAATTTGTTTGTTTAGTTGGTGAACAGCTTTGTCAGGGTTTCCTACTGGGCTATACCTGTGGGTGTCCTCAATGCAATAGTTCCATCAACTGCGTAGTTCACAAAATAACAGTAGTTTCCTCATTATTTAAAATTTAGAACAAGTGGAATAGAAAGAGGGAGCTTTCTGATATTGCTGCCCCATGAAAAGAAATCTGTTTTTCTAAAAAAAAAAGAGGTGACAAGATAGCTCTGGGTTCCCAGACAAAATCATAAGGGCTATATATTTTGCCTAATATATCCTGCCCTATACTTTGTTTGCATATATATTCACAAACACACATCCATATTTATCTATTTATAACTCCCTTTTTATGAACCTGTATTCCCTTAATAAGGGGTAGAATTGAGATGACTGGATGGAGCTAAGCATTTACTAGCCTGATGCCCTTCCTGATGCCATGCAGAGTTCACAGTAGATTTTTTTTCATCTTTGTGCCCTAGTACAGAAACATCAACTCTACCTGGGATTGAACTCTCAACTTTCTGAGCAGGAGAGAGACAAGCATCTTCACCACTAGGCCACCATGCTTATCATCTGTCTGCCTATCTATTTATCATTATCTATCTTTCTATCTATCTGTCAGTCTATCTATCTTTCTATCATCCATCGATCTGGAAAATAATTAGCTGATCAGGATTCTTACAACAATTCTGGTTTTTTTACTTGTGGTCAAGGAAAGGATGTAAGATAAAACCAAGGGACAGAAAATAAGGTAGACAAGATAAAACTGAAAGTGCATCCTTTCTGTTGGTGCACTGTGGGACAACATGATGCCAATTAAACTGTGACAAAAAATTCT
This sequence comes from Arizona elegans, assembly GCA_022577455.1. NCBI lineage: Eukaryota > Metazoa > Chordata > Lepidosauria > Squamata > Colubridae > Arizona > Arizona elegans. The sequence continues at coordinate 68,388,544 of JAKOOJ010000002.1, read as the reverse complement.
GTAAGAGTTAGGAACTGGGCCATTTATAGGCTTCAGTGTCTGAGGTACACATTCCTCTCCAATATTAACTAATGAATGACTCTAATAATCACTTCAAAGGGAATTTTAACTTAAGAAATACAATATTCAATAAGTTCATATATTTTTTGTAGACTTAGTTGGAAAGGAATTCTTATGTTGGTTAAAATGTATGTTCTTTAGTTGACACAATTTCTTCCAGTTTTTGTCTTATATTAATGATGCTTACTATACATACATGTGCCCAAAAAAGTGTAAATGATTTGAAATCACTTTTAATTTTATACATAAAATTAATATAAGTCTCGATTTTGGTTTGCTACATTTTCAAAACTGAGATACCTGTAGTCCTCAACTTACGATCACAATTGAGCGCAGAATTTATGTTGCTAAGTGAGCAGTTTGTTAAGTGAGTTTTGCCCCATTTTATAACTTCTCTCATTGTGCCACATTTGTTGAGTGAATCACTGAAGTTGTTAAATTAGTAATTCGGATAAGTGAATCGGACTTTCCTATTTGACTTTGCTTGTCAAAAGGTTGCAAAAGATGATCACATGACCCTGGGACACTGCAACCGTCGTAAATGTGAACCAGTTGTCAAGCATCCAAATGTAAATCATGTGACCATGGAAATGTTGCAATGGTCATATATATGAAAAATGGAAAAATCCCATTGTAATTCCAATGGTCACTAAGTAAACTGTTGTAAGGTGAGGATTATCTATATTGGAAGGTATGACTAAATCAATAGTGACAGTAATATACTGAATTGTTTTTATAGGAAAACAACATTCTGGGCCAGACTATACAACACTTTGCATGCATTTCTTCTAATTCTTATTCAAATATATAGGTAGGAATGTTTATTTTGGGTTCTTCCCTTTAGCCTAGTATTACATCTGTTAAATCAGGAATAGGTAACCTGGTGCAGCCAATACTCTCTATTTTTGGAATAATTCTGCCAATGTGGCTGATACTTCCTACAATTTTTAAGGGTGAAATACTTAAAAGCTAGTAATATATGCCATAAATTGAGAAGAGAAACTCATCAAATGAAAATCCACAACCTGCCTATGTTTATCCAAGGTTTGCTATTGTAATTCTATCCTAATTTCTGATTCCCAGAAATATTAAGTATGTCCCCTGGCATACAAAACTTTGAGGCTAATAGAGGGAAATAATTATTTTTCTTCTCAAATTTTTATTTTTTAAAAAAACAAGTCCTATGTAATGCTACTAGAGTAAACTGTCTGCATATCATAACTCCAATTCTGATCTATTCATTGGTTTTGATATGAAAAGCAAACAAACGAAAGAACTTCCTCAGCTGGAAAAAGCAGTAAGCATTCCAACTTGTAATCCCTAAATATTTTACATGAAAAGTCTCTTATTCATTAAGAAGACGCTTTTATTTCTTGACATGAGGAAAATGAATCCGTAACTCATTCTAAAAAAAAAAAAAAAGTCTGTTTAAATGTAGATTTTGAGTCGCTGCCAGGATTGGATAAAACTCATACTGTACATTGCAATTGCTATAAAAATCAATAGAGCTCTTTCCAGGGAGATACATTTCTCATGTCAAAACTGCCTGCATTTCTGTGTGGCATTTTTCCATGGTTCTTATTTTTCCATCTTATAAATGAAAAGCTTAGAGCCTAAGAACACAAGCAGAGTTAACATAATCATTAATAGGGCATACTCAAAAGGCTGTTTTATGATTATAATGTTTATAACAGGGAAAACATAGAGTAGAACTTGAATTGGACGAAGTCTTACTAGCCTTTCCAAATGCAAATTCATTTATCTTAATGTTCTGCCACCTGGGGTACATGTATTTGCTCTTTTTCATGATATGTTATTTTGATAGAAAGACAAAAATATACATTGGTGAATCCAGACCAAACCCAAGGTGTCTTATGTGGTAGGGTCAAATCTTCTCCTAACAGTTTTATTTCTATTTCTTACCGTACAGCAGACTAACTGGAATTTATCTGTTAGAAGCTTTTCTTTTTAAATTTCTGCAAAGAAAAAAAAATGAAGAATGTAATGGGTGTGGGGTGGAGATTTATTCCTCTTTCTTGTTTGCAGAGGCCAGTTCATATCAAGACCTCTCATTCCCTTTGTACTAAACAAAACAAATTAGTAAGGTCTAGGAATACATGGGATGCGGTGACTCAGTGGCTAAGACGCTGAGCTTGTCGATCAAAAGGTCGGCAGTTCAGCGGCTCGAATCCCTAGTGCCAGGTAATGGGGTGAGCTCCTGTTACTTTTCCCAGCTTCTGCCAATCTAGCAGTTCAAAAGCATATAAAAAGTGCAAGTAGAAAAATAGGGATCACCTTTGGTGGGAAGGTAACAGCATTCCACTATCTGTCTCTCTTCCTCTCTCCCACTCCCTCTCTCTCCCCCTCCCTCCCTCTCTCTCTCTCTCTCTCTCTCTCTCTCTCTCACACACACACACACACACACACACACACACCTATCTATCTATCATCTATCTATCTATCTATCTATCTATCTACCTACCTACCTACCTATCTACCTACCTATCTATCTATCTTTACTTTAGGAATACATGTCCAGGAATACATGTTACCAAAAAGTTAAAATCATGTAATTGCATTTCGCTTGTTTTGGCCACATGATGTTGGGGAAATTCACTGGAGAAAGCAATTATGTTTGGAAGAGTTAGCAATAAAAGTCAACCAGGCCATCAAAAAACATGGCAGGACAACATTAAAGCTGACACCAGCCAGAGTATAGAAAAACACAAAGAAGTAGTGCAAGATCGGAAGATGCGAATCACCAAAAGTTGGACACCATGACTGATTGGCTAATATCTCCATCAGGAATACCAAATTCAGGCTGCAAAAATGTAAACCAATGTAATATTTTAGCGAAGAGCAACAGGCAGCTGTCTCTTTCTTCCTAGTAATGAAGTGATCAACTAGAACTTTGAAACCTAGATTGGTGATCAGCCTTCATGTAGTCAAATTCATTCAATACTAAATATAACTTGAGTTTTGAGATTATATTTATGTAGTCATCCTCTGGCCCTGTTCCTCCAATTTTATTTCTGAAATATTTGGTGAACCAAGAGACTAGATAAAATAGGGGGGCATCTGGTATCCCCTGAGCCAGAGGACTAGTTCAAGACTTCATGATATTGTTAACTATTACCCTTCCGGTACCAGGTAGCCAGCAATAGGCAAGGCTTCACTGCTGCAGTCAATAGGTATTTAGTTGAGGGTTTTCTTTCCAGGTCTTCACAGTGAATTATGTAATGGAAAGGACTTTTTAATTGCCTTTTCTCTCCAGGCTTGGTGGACTAAATAGGAAAAATGGAATAATTGATTATATGTGGTATTCATGCAATACACATGGCTCATTTGAGTTAATCCTAAAGAAACTTGAATTTATTTTTGGTTCAGTTTAGGTCAATTAATCCTTGACCCAGTTAATCATGGTCTGGACTGAACTCCACTTTTAAATATAACAGGATTCCTTTTTATGTATTATGTCCTCCATTTGGTCTCATTTCTTCTCCTTGATTATACCTTAGTTAGGTCATCTTTTCCTCCTAGATTTGGTTTCTATAACTCTGACCACCTCGATTGCCTTCTTCTAAATTTAAATACATTTTAATTTTTTTCTGCACATCATCAAACTCACCAAATCAGATTTGGGGTTTTGATAACAAATATAAAATATCAAAGCTGCTACTAGTTAATAGAAATAAAAATCTTCTGTGTCACAAGTAAATGCTTGTAAATAGTAAATAGTAAATAGTATCTGTACAGTATATCAAGAGTTAACTTATTTCCATTGCTTAATGTATGTATGTCTAACCACTCCCATATCTAGCTCCTCCCCTTGTATATATAAGGAGCTGTATGCCATTTTTCAGTGCTTCTATTTGTGAATATTCAGTGAATATAGAATGCCATCTGTGATTAAACAGAGCTTTATTTAAACATACTATTCTTACTTTAATTATTGAGTCTGATCCTGAAAATATTGCAACAAATTGGTAGCAGAGGATGGTTAATTGACTCAATAAAAAAATTCAACAATGTCTGAGAGAGAAAAATCAAAAAGCAAAAAAATAAGACCCAACACCAGGGCATATACTAAAGAAATGGAAGCAGAACAAGAAATAATTGATGAATACGCAACTGAAATATCGAGAGAATCTGAAGACTGTACTACAGACAACGAAGAAATAATAGATGAGAACAATGATCAAAAAGAAAACGAAATAGAAAATAACAAACTCAGGTCAGAAATACTAAAACTTTTAAAAGATCAAAAGAACGATGAAAACCTCATCGCTAACCTCCAAGATTTACTGAAAAAAAGCGGAGCAGCGAGAGAAAAGCACATCGTTACAGATAAGAGTGAAGTCTCAAAAAAGGTGAGCGATTTGTCTACAGACAAAAATGCAACGAAGGAGAAGAGCAACGGTCCCGCACAAAATTTTGAATGGCAGCCATCTTGGTTTCAACGAACCTTCAGTCTAAGCGATGAAGAGCCAATCAGAAGACAAGATTCAAAATATCTGGCACGAAAGGACTTACTTGATGCAAAAAACAAACGAGAAAAGATCCATACATCAGAAGAATCTGACACAGAGACTGAAGAAGAATCAATAGAAAATCAAGTAGAGTCTGCAATGAAAACGCTTTTTGCAACTTTTGGGTCAAAATTGAAAATAACTAAAGAATCAGCGAAAAACTGCAGTAAAAAAACAAAAGGAAGAACAGTGAGTAAACGAACTTCCCGAAGATCGCACGCCTCTATGCAAACAGCGAAAGCATCGACGCCTGAACCCAGAGAGCCCTGCAGATACCAACCAACGCCGCAAACAATTCCAGAGACCAGCGCTCTCAATAAAAGGACTCCCATCGCCACCAGGACTCCCAAGGCTGAACCAGAGACCGAGTCTTCCGAAGAAGAACAATGCGAGGGAGCTGCAGCGACGAGAACCTTTCACCATGACTTCAGGAGTGAAATGGACAATGCGCATGTGCAAAGCTACACAGACAGATTCGAAGCAAGAGAAAGACAGAGACTGCCATTTAAAGTCGTCGCTAGCATCCCCATGCCATTCTGCGGTTACCAACACTTAGAAGACCATGGACTTCCTCCAGTTGTAAGTAATGGAGCTAACAACATTGGGAATTTACCCAATGATTTCCCAAAACTGAGGGTAGATGGTGTTAATTTACAAGAGTGGTGCCAACAGCTCCAAGTTGTCTTTATGAAAGAAAATTTATTGTTTTTCATTACTAACCCTCCAAAAAGACCTTGGACTTTAAGATTGGACTGCCTACACCATAGAGCATTTTTCTTACTAATATCCAGTATATCTCCCGCTATGTATCGTAGTATTAAGTCAAATCTAACTGTATCAGAAATTGTTCAATGCATGTTTAAGCTGTTTCACAGTGATAGTGTAGCCACTACAACAAGAATGTCTAAGGATTTCTTTTCAGCCAGGTTAAAATCTGGGGTCACCATAAATGAACATTTAATATACTTAAACAAAGTCAGAGCAGAATTACAACTAAGAGGAGAAATAATTTCAGATCAAACAATGAAAAGTGTTATTATCAATTCATTAGACCCATCTTGGAATAATTATATATCCCATTTAGATACAATCAATTTAGGATATTTATCCATAGAAAACCTTTCTAATAGGTTGATAGCTGAAGACAATTCGAGAAGAAATCGTTATAATAATCACATAGAGCATAAGCAATATAAGAAAGTGGCATTTCAAGAAAGGTACCATGAACCAATCAAATGCCATAATTGTGGGTCCAAGGAGCATAATAGAAGAGATTGTCCTAAATTTCTCAGAAATAAACATAGGACAGATCATAGAGATAGATATCACAACAGTCATCCACTGACAGACATAGATATAGAAGTCCACCCATCTATAAGGAACATAGAGGGGGTAGAGATGATTCAAGAGATAGAAAATCTGGTTCATTGAATGGACTGAACAAACACAACAACAACAACATACATAGACCAGAAGATAACGATTGGCTCATTGACTCTGGTGCAACAAATCACACTACACACAACAAAAATATATTATCTTCGTTTGTTGAAGATAAATTTGTAATCAAAGTAGCTAATCAAGGGAAGGTAGGTCCAAGTCATAGGTAGAGGAAATATAATCTTACCTGGCCTAGGAAAAATAGAGGGGGTATCGTTAATACCTGAAATACCTCATAACATACTTAGTGCAATAAAACTAAGCAGAGAATCTGGCATAAACATAGTCTTTTCAAAAGGGAATGCAGCTTTAAAGAAAAATGAAACAAGCGTAGGTACTGTCATTATAAAAGGAGGCTTACCTTACTTAATAACAAATGAAAGATGTTTACACAATATTGATTCCAACATAGAGGATGACAATGACATAAATAACGAAGAAAATAGTAATAGTGATAATGAGGAACATGAGGTAGTTCATAACAACAAAAATTCATCCAACGATAAAAGACCTAATATAGGCAAACCTATTCATGATGAATGTGCTCATATCTTACATAGAAAATTAGGACATGCTAGTTTTCCTGTAGTACAAAAAATGATTGAACATGCTGATGGTGTTAAAATAAAAAACTGTAAAAACTATCTAGAATGCTCAGTGTGTAAATCCACAAAACTCAAAACCAGCCCCAGGCCCAAAAAATCAACCAGGTCAACCAAACAAATCTTTGAATTAGTACACATGGACTTAGTTTGCCCATTGACACCATCAATCACATATAAAAAATGCTATTTTCTAACCATTGTGGATGACTATAGTCGTTATGGGTTTGTCTACACATTAAGACATAAGGATGAAACATTTCAGAAATTCAAAGAATTTTACAAACGCATAGAGACACAACACAACATTAGAATAAAACAAATTATGACAGATAGAGGATGTGAGTTCATGTCAAACGAATTCTCACGATGGCTAAAAGATAAAGGGATGTTGCATTACACATCTAGTCCTTTCTCTGCATTCCAGAACGGAGTGGTAGAGAGAAAGAACTCGACACTACAAACCATGATTAGATCCACATTAGAAGATGCTGGTTTAGGTAAACAATTCTGGTCAGAAGCTTTACAATTTTCCAATTACAACCAAAATAGGACTTGGTCCAGCATAGTGAATAAAACACCATATGAAGTGATGTACGGTAGGAAACCTAAGTTAACACACATGCATATATTTGGAGTCACTGCAGACGTACATATACCTAAACAATTAAGGCGTAAAGGTGAAAACGTATCCAGAAGACTTAAATTCATGGGATATGAAACAGGCACAAAAGGATACAGATTTATTGATAACAATAACAGATTCATAATTTCAAGAACAGCAGTATTTCATGAACAGGCCAATTGGTCCAAAATACACCTTAATGAAATATTCCCAAACACCAATTCAGACACTGAACATCAAAATAAGAATATTGAAAAGAAAAACAATAACAGCACACGCAAAAACAAAGTTAGAACGTGGACAAATAGTCAACACAAAATAAAAACTGATTCAGTAACAAAAAAGGAAGCAAGGTATTTACATGACAATAATAGTATACCAGTGAGAACAACCAGAAGTAACAGAAATCAGGTGCCTAATAAATACAAAGATTATGTAATGTATATGAATGGAGAAATAGTAACACCAAACACTTATGAAGAAGTGCTGAAACTTCCCCCCAAAGAAAGAGAAAAGTGGGAATCAGCAATGACCAAGGAGATGAATAGCTTACAAGAATTGAATGTTTTTACACCCACACAAGCCCCAAGGGATAAGACTATTATCGGTACCAGGTGGATATATAAAATTAAGAATTTGGAAGGAGGTAACAAACTGTATAAAGCCAGACTAGTCGCACAAGGTTATGCTCAAAAATATCCTGAGGATTATACAGACACTTACTCTCCTACTGTAAGAAGTGAGAGTGTTAAAACAGCTCTAGTTATAGCATCAGCACTTAATCTCGAGGTATTTCAATATGATATACAAACTGCAAATTTACATGCCAAATTAGATAAAGATATATATGTAAGAGCTCTTCATAGTCAAACAAAAATGATATATGGCTATTAAACAAAAGTCTATACGGATTGAAACAATCTGGCAAGCGATTGTATGAATGTTTAGTCAAAGTACTTAAAACTATGAACTTTGTTGCCACTACTGCTGACAATTGTTTCTTTGTTAAGAGTGAAGGTGATTCTCCAGAATTTGTATTGATTTATGTTGATGATATTCTATATATAGGCAAAGATACAAAAAGGAGAGAAACTTTTGTAACAAAACTCAATGAACACTTTTCCTTAAAATCATTAGGGAAAGTAAACAAATATCTTGGTGTTCAAATCAGTAAAACAAAGAAGGGATTCAAACTTTCCCAAAGGGATAAAATTATAGAACTCTTAAACAAATGTAACCTAAATGATGCCAAACCATGTGATACTCCCATGCAGACTGATTTTCTAAGAAACACTGATGAGTCATCTCCAGAATTTAAAGATAACACATTGTATAGGTCTGTTATCGGCTCTCTTCTCTATATCTCTAACTGGACTAGACCTGATATTGCTTTACCCCTTAACTTATTATCCAGACATGTCAGTAAACCTTTATCATACCATTGGGAAGCTGTCAAGAGGATATTAAGATACTTAAAAAATAGCTTAGACTTCTGCTTGTTATTAGAACCCAATAATACAAATGAACCCATTCTCACATGTTATGCAGATGCAGATTGGGCTGGTGATGTCACTTGTAGAAAAAGTACATCTGGCTATATATTTTTCCTTAACGGCTGCCCAGTTTACTGGTACACTGGTAAGCAAGATTTGGTAGCTACATCAACTACTGAGGCAGAATATGTTTGTCTGTCTAAAGCATCAAATAACCTAGTATGGTTTAATGATTTATTGTCTAATATTTGGAAAAAACCTTCATTGCCTTATATCATACATGAAGATAACAAAGCTGCCATCGAAATATCTAGATCTGATGCTATTGGACAGCGATCTAGACATATAGATATAAAATTCAAACATGTAAGGCAATTATCACAAGACGGATTTATTAAAGCTATTCATTGTGAAACATCAGAGCAAATAGCTGACATCTTGACAAAACCTTTACCTTCTAAACAACACAAATACTTAACTACCAAGCTACAAGTTTTATATTGTTCTGAATCTGAATGTAATTATTGTCATATGTCGAATCAGCATTTAGAGGGGGATTTGTCACAAGTAAATGCTTTATTCTCCATCATGTAAATAGTATCTGTACAGTATATCAAGAGTTAACTTATTTCCATTGCTTAATGTATGTATGTCTAACCACTCCCATATCTAGCTCCTCCCCTTGTATATATAAGGAGCTGTATGCCATTTTTCAGTGCTTCTATTTGTGAATATTCAGTGAATATAGAATGCCATCTGTGATTAAACAGAGCTTTATTTAAACATACTATTCTTACTTTAATTATTGAGTCTGATCCTGAAAATATTGCAACATTCTGTCTCTTTGTTTCCTTCTGTAACTTTGTTACGGTCACATAACAATTACACCAGAATTAAAGTAACTCAGAAAAGGGCAAAAACCAGGAACTTGCCAAATAAAATTGACTTTGCTAACCAATCTTCTGATTAAACCCATCAGACACAATGAATTTATATATCCAGGAAACAAAGTGAATTAGAAGAATGTTTCAGTAACAAACTCCACTATTTTAAATAACCAAGTTTAATTCCAAACTTAGCATAAATTATACCTTTGAGATATTACTGGAAAAAATACACATGAATGCACATTTGTTTTCTGTCTAAAGCTGAACAGACATTTTTCTTAAAATGGTAAATCTAGTTACTATAAATACATATACATACACACAGACAGACCTACTTGTAACACAAAATGGGGGCTTATCTGTTTCTTTAATCCGTAAAGTTGAACAAAAACAAGTCCATGTGATGTTTGCATCACTAGATCAGGTACAACCTGATTTAATCTCAATAAGGAAAACAGAAAATAAAAAGCTACTAATCACCCCTACAACGAATTATTAATATAATCCTACCCCTTATCCTTATGGATTCAACTGAAGCCTGGCTAAAGTGACTCATTAAGGGAATCCCAAAGCATTGCAGATTGGAAGCAAAATCTATGTTATGTATTGTCAAACAAATAAAGAGGTAATAATTTTAAATTTTGTGGTGGTTTTAAAATTAGTATTTTAGATGCAAGAAAAAATAACTTTTTTAAAAATCGCAGTTTAATTTTTTGCCTTTTCTACAAGGTTTCATTCGTGTTAATTTTTAAAAATCATTCCCTTGAATGTGGGGAAAAATAACATTTTAAACCATAACCTGCTTTATCTTTTCACAACATCACAGACACATAAATTTGACAAATTTTAAACAGAAACATGCACACCCTGTTACACGTGCACAATTTTGCATATAGCTCGGTAAATTTTAACCATGTATGACCGTCCACAGACATACATAATATTCCAAAGTTTTACTGGTAATACAAATGTTGTATACTTGCAGACAACAACCTTTAATAGCAAATCCAATGTATGCATTTTTGTAAGAAAGCAAGCCAAGATTCCCCTCACCCCTTCCAGCAAGCAATTAAAATTAAGATAGCAATGTGCTTCTGTTTGAGTCTTTCAAATAAAAATAAATTCCTAGTGTGGTGGTTTAACTAAAGGTCTGCAATGGAGCAGAGACACATCTTGCCATCAACGGTAAAACCATACAATATTTTGAGGTAGTTGAAAAAACATACCATCAGTATGTTTTAACATTTATTTTATCAAGAAAGTAGATTTCCCAGTTTTGAATGCCAGATTTATAACATAATAGAAATGTTGTATTTCCCCCACCCCATCGAGTATAAGAATTATAAGGTAGTGCATAGTAATACCCATCCCTTAGTGCCTATTTATTATGTACTATTTTTAGAATTTTTCTAAGTACCTGCATTTCTCTCAGTATATAAGGGTTCATGAATTGAAATAGACATGGTAACAGGTCAGCCAATGGGGACTGTTTGGTGACTTAGACGGCCTGGAGCCTGTGCCTGGCTTAGGTTCACTGATCTGTATTTATATGAGTGCTTCTAATATTCTATAGCTTCTGTGATTATTGATTCTGTACTTCTGGATTCTGAGTTCTGGTTCTGGCTTCTGTTGTATGGTATTGTATACTGTATATAAATGAATCCTGTTGAATTATTTATTTGTGTGCTGGTTGGATTGCTGCAAACCCTAACAATTTCTAATGCCAAGTATTCTATATTGTGCACTAGTGTGCTTGTGGGACAGATACCAAAAAAGGATGCTTACCATTAATAAAGAATGCTTACCATTAATAAAGATTTAATAAAAAGGTGCCCTTACTGCAGAAGCCTGTCATGTGCCAAATTCCTGATGAGGAAGAAGTGCCAGAATCAACTTCCTAAAAGGTTGCTTTTATTAGGCAAGTTTAATAGGCTTCATCCTCTCCTCTCCAACCCCCGGAGTTGCTTAATTTAGGCATCAGCAAGGGGAAAGTTGCGCATTAGTGAGGATTAGGATTAGCTAGCAGGTATTGGGGTGCCTAGTTAAAACAAAAATTGGAAATAATTATCTGACTGGGGTTAGGGCAGGAAATTTGCTCTCTCACCATTTGCTGAAATAAATAGGTAGAGCTAGCTTGTTTAAGCAACAACTTTTTCAGCTGTTAATTAAAAAATGCAGGTCAATCACAGAGCAACCTAATAGCCCCAGGCTATTCTACTACTGTATTTTTTTGGTACCTTCCTCCTCTTCCTCAGAAAGAAAGTAATCACCCACCAAATATGTCAGGCTCGCCAATTAATGTTATCACAATGAGTGCTGTTCAGATCTTTTTCTCTCTAGCACCTTTTTCTATAAATATGTTTTCAAGTCTGCAGACACAAATTTGATTATTGTGATATTTGGTAGGATCTCACTTGTCAGCTACACTAAGTTATTTATTTATATATTTACATAATGTATATGGCCACCAATACCACAATAGTGACTTTCAGAAGCATATAAGGAGTATAGCAACAGCTATAAGCAATGACCTGTGACTTCCAAAGTAAGCAATATGTGCCAATCATAAAAAACATATCAGTAGCAGAGTTCATCTCACTTCTCAGCCCTAATCCCTGGGGAAACAAGCAGAACTTTATGAAAAGTTAACTGGGTTGGGGCCATCTGGATCTCTAGATGATGCTGTTCCTGATTGTGGTGTCCATGTTCCTAATCTATTAAAGAACATGATCAAATCGAAGTGAGGGTATAAAACCTCCTGCCCAATCATTTGATCAAGGAACTCACTGACCTTTTGCTTTTATCTGAGATGTGTGATAATATTTCCTGAAAATAGCATGTTTGTGTTTTGATATATTTCATATCTATAGATTTCAGCAATTCTGTAATCTTTTTTCTAAAGTTACATTCAGTTCTACGATACACCATGTTTTAGTCTGGCCTCTTTCTTCATTGTTGTATTTAAATTACTTTGCTGTTTTTCTGTGCAAGCTGCACACAAACTAAATGTAGATTCACTCTCTATTTGATAGAGTAGGTCTGAAAAAGAGATGTGCCTTCTTTAGCTATACTTTAGCATGTCCAAATATTGGTTTATGTTCTCAAAGTTTTAACAAAGACTTACAGATGATCATCAATCACTCCCAGTTCTTGTAAACAAAGGGATGCAAACAAGTGAAATAATGACAGGTTTCAGTTAATAGTCAGGCAAGCAGCATTTTTTTCCTATTACCTCATACAGCATCTCATGGGTTCAAAGGAACTGGGACCATATTCTAGACTAGAAACTGTGTGTGCCAGTCAACAGCAAATTATCCTATTCATGTGCTAGATGCTTTGTGCATCTACAGTAGCAGATGGGAAAAATGATGAAAATGCCACAATGCGAGTTTCTTATAGGTATGGACGGAGCTGCTGCTGAGGTGACCAAGATTAGTATATTGACTCTTTCCAGTACATTATATTGGCCTCTGACTGCATAGCTAAGTATTGCTTTGTGTAATTGGATAATATTTATATTACGTTAGTACCTTTGGTTGCATTATATACTGCACTGTCTTCCTGATATATTAGAATATACCAAGAACCTGAATATCTAACATCATCTGTCAGAGATACAAAAAACAAGTAGGTGATTTTTTTTTTATTGTTATGCTGTCATAAATAATAGTTCCATGACCTTAGAATTAAACCTTTTTCCCCATCATTCCTCAGTCACCTACTCTGGTAAAGGACTTTAATAGCTTACACAATTATTCTGTATTAAATGGAACCAAACACTATGCTGTACATGTTATTTTCAAAAAGGCAGAGACAGAAATACTCTTGATGTAGGAGAATATTTGTAGCTTGGGGTTGAACTGTGGAGTCCTTGATGTGGAGTCCACATCAGTCCTCAGACTGTGGAGTCTGAGCTTGGTTGTTTTCTTGAAGATGTTTCATTACCAAACAAGGTAACATCAGTGGTTCTAGAAGGGAGTGGTGTTTGCAGTAATTTTATATACTACTTGCTTGCTCTGTCAGCGTTGATGGGAGCGGTCTTGGAGGTTATTTGATTAGGCCGTTTAATGTTTGCATGTTTGTCTGAGTTGGTGGTTCCTTGATTGAGCATTGTTTACTTCTTGATTGTTGATCTAATATTAATCTTGATGTTAATCTCTGATCATTTAGGTATTGATTGCTAGTGAGAAGGTGTTTTGGTCTTATTGTTTTCTCCTTTGAATGGTATATAGATGTCATTTATGTCTATCGTGATCAATATGCTGAGTGCCAGGCTTCAAGGTATTCTCTAATGCTTTTCGACTTGGCTTGGTTTAGAATGCTCTATTCTGATCCAGCCTTAACAGAAGCAAGAAACAGACTTCTTGTCACAAAAAAAAAACTCTTCTTTATTTACCTCTTGTGAATTAATTGCATTCACCCACCAAAAAGTCCAGGCAATAGTCCTTCAAGGAGTTAACTGCAGTACAGACCTTATCAGTTCCTTGCGATAATTGCAAGGCTGTGAGCTCCCAGCCGAAAGGCTGCAAATTAAGTTCTGGCAAGCAGTCTTTGTGGCATGAAACACAATGAGCAAAATCTTCAGAAATACGAACTGTTGCCTCCTACGACCACTCCCCTTTCCTTCTATTTATTTTCCAGCCAGGGAGGGGCCATTCAGCATCCACGTGTGCTTTGCTTCCCAAGTCAACTCCTTGTCCTCTATTGCTCACTTCTTCTAACTGCTCTGTGCATATGTGCATCTGGAACAGACTCCAGCTGTTCTTCCTCCTCACTCATATCAGCCTCCAAAGGCAGGTGCCTCTACAGTGGCTGGGAAATGTCAGACGGCCCTGGGTCCATCTCTGCATCCGACTCAGAGCATTCATCAGAGCCTCTCCCAGACTGCAGCACTGGCGCAAGTTCTTTCCCAACCTCCTCCGAGTCTGCTGCCAGCTCCGTTGGCAGCTGGCGGGCCACAATACACTCACAGTTTCCCAGTTAAAACTATAGTTAAATCTGTCCATATGTTGTGAAACTAAGGATTTTTCATCATGTCTTCTGACTACTACTTGCTGTTCATGGATGCAGTCTGCTAGCTTTCTGCCTGTTTATCCTACATAGGTAATGTTGTTGATGACTTATTTTTTTTTCTTCTGCTTCTGGGTCTTTTGATTTACTGCAATGTTTTGGAGGGTTTTAGCTGGTTTGCATGCTGCGGTGATGCCATATGGTTATAACTAGTACTAGTTCATGGTGGTTTGATGCATGACTGTGTTATCACAGCTTGTGTTAGTTGTGGTATATTGGGTTGAGTGGTCAGACACTTTTTGATAAAGTTGCATGGGTATCCATTTTGTTGGAAGATGTATTGATGTTAAATTCCCTTTTTCTGATGTTTAGGGTTGCTGCAGTGTGTTTGTGCTCATCTACATAGCATTCTTCCCTAGAATTCCCTAGAGTAGGAAGAGCCACGGTGGTGCAGTGGTTAGAGTGCAGTACTGCAGGCTACTTCTGCTGACTGCCGACTAACTGCAATTTGGCAGTTCAATTCTCACCAGACTCAAGGTTGACTCAGCCTTCCATCCTTCTGAGGTGGGTAAAATGAGGACTCAAATTGTTGGGGGCAATATGCTGACTCTGTAAACTGTTTAGAGCGGGCTGTAAAGCACTATGAAGCGGTATATAAGTGCTATTGCTATTCTTACACAGTTTCTCTTGTGGGAGGTTGGGTGGTTACTTTGGTAATGTAGCACTTGGTTGCTGTGGGTGGGAAATATTAAACAAACATAATTCCTCATTCTTATAATAGTTGCTTAATTGGAACCTAAGAAATATAAATACAGCATCATCTCTATATTTCACAGAGAGACAATTGTCAGTGGAATACTATAAAAGCTAAAGGACTCTTGTGTCACTTGTTGTGAAAGAAGAGAAGAATCTTACTATCATTTCTTCATGCTTTTACATGTTGTGGTTGATCTCTAGCAGCAGCTGCTTTTGAGGGAAAGGTGATTAGAACTTGTAAAGACAGGCTGCTCTAAACCACATCCTTTTCATTTAGTGAAAGGCCATAATTTTTTTGATGGTACTGCACTGAGGGAGAATTTTGCAAGAAAGCTCAAAAGATTAAATGGAATGAAAAGATTAGGAGGGCAATGTTTCAGGACTTGTGGATATTATAGATCAGTAGTGATACCTAAATATAGACACGTAGTTGAACAAAGCTTCCTAATTTTCTGAACAAGCTGTATTTAATGTATTGTTTCCTCTTTCTGCATTTGTCACAGCAGATGCAGCAAATGAACAAATCACCCAATTTTCATAATTAATGTGGGCAGCACATGCAGCAAATGAACAAACTATCTAATGTTCATAACTAATTCTGTTTGTAAGCCAAACTGGTATGCAAAGGGGAAAAAAAAACCCTAAGATCCTGTGTACTATGAAAAATGTTTAAAAGAAGCAACATAAATGCCAACTTATAATTATAGATGATTTAAGCATGTATAAAATGCAAAGTTCCCTAGAGTAGGAAGAATCTGCAAAATTGAGTAAATGTTAATCTGGTAATATGATTGCATGCCTACTCATAAGTAATTTTTACTAACTTTAGTGAAGAAGATTGCAAATAAATGAAGATTCTATGAATATCATATAATAGAAAGTATATCCATTCTCCTCATAAAACAGGTCCTTCTGCCCCTTCCCACTGTTTTGTTTAAACCTCTGGTTCAAAGTTTCCCTGCCCTTTAGAGTGATTTTTTAGCCCTTGCAAAAATTATGAGAGTAATCCTGTCTTCCCAGTTCCATTGATACATTACATTCACACACTCTGATATATATGAGCATATTCATATGCCAATATATTTACCCAATTGGATGCCCTTATGCACACATTCAAATCCTACCCTTTTCCCAAACAATCTTAGGCACACTGAGATTGGTGAGTGAAGGAAATCAAATTTGTAGCAATCATCCAGATTGATAAAGGTTCTTTCCAGCAGTTCTCTTGGGTAGAAGCCAAAGGATTCCTTTACATATTTGCTGGGAAGGAGATATTTTTGCTGGACCTTACCAAGAAGAAGGACTTCCATAGAATGGATGACTATAGCAGCAGGAAGTGATGGAGAAAAGGCTTTGAGTGTGAGGTGACGGTGATATACTTTCTACCAAAATAAGAAGTATAGAAGATGTGTTCTCCAGTAGTTTTTTGTCAAATCCTTGGCAACTGTTCACAATACCAACGTCAGTTTCTCACAAAGTTCTTGTTTTGCAAATAATCATCTTTTTTCCTGGGTCTAAGCAGCCCTTTAGATGTATTCTGTGGGCACAGATAAAATCCAAGTGGTCTCAAGAGCGACCACAAGAGAGAGTGCTTATGACAAGATGACAGCAAAGAAATATCATCCTTCCAACCCCCACTCCATCCTTTCGGAACTAATCCAGTGATGGGTTTCTACCTGTTTGCCCTGGTTTGGGTAAACCGGTAGCGGAGGTGGTGGGAGGCTCCGCCCACCCACATGGACATCATCACGGATGCTCTGTGCATGCACATGAGCAGGCACACGCATGCGTTTACATTTCCGAACCAGTAGTGAAGGCAAGTGAAACCCACTATTGAACTAATCCATCCATCACCCCACCCATCCTGCCAGAACTGATTAAGCTTTTTGGAAGAGAAATGTAATGTCTTCCTCAAGGAAAAAACAAACCAGTTGTCTTTTGAGAAAAGCACCTTTGAGATAACTATGACGCGGATGACTGAGAATCTCCACAGATATTCAGTGGGCACCTCCACTCAATTCCAAGCCTTGGAAACAACAGGTTAAGTGGGCTTTGTTTTCTTTTACCTACATCATTTGTATGACCAATGCATATAAACTCTTGTCATAATCATTAACTCACTTACTTGTGTGTTTGGAGACCTATCAGGTTTTTCATATTATTAGAGACTTCATATTTTCAGTTTCCTTTTTCTATTAAATAGTATGCTTCAAATATTTACCATTGCTATAGAAATAGAGAAGATTATCCACTGGCTCAGAAAAATCCAAGCAGCAATGGAGTAAGTTGGAAAGAGAAGACAGTGACACTATAAATATGGTTTCCAATATGTTTTAAGGAAACATCTTTCTTAAGGAAAATAAATATAGAGGTTTATTTTTAACAAGGGATTCTGATGGCAGATTTCCACTCAAATTAAAAAAGAAAACTTAAACTGGGCTTGCTAAATGATGTAAGCAAGGAGAAAGAAACAAAGAGAAAAGTCTAGTGATAAACAGATACACACATACACATGTGTTTATGGTGTGTGTGTGTGTGTGTGTGTGTGTGTGTATTTGTGTGTTAGGACAGGAAAACATATGTAATGCATTACACTTTATAAGGTGTTTCCAACAATAGCTTAAACATACAAAATGATATTTCTCAGTAATTGTTAAAAAAAGGGACTTTTTTTCTTGTAATCTCTAATCATCATTGTCTGTCAGGGTTCCATAATGCTTCTGGGTTATTGTTATGGTTGTTAGAAAATGTTTTAAAAAGTGCAACACCCTGAATACTGCAACTTTTTCTGAAATGATGTTTATAGTTGGAATAACATCATATAGGAAACTGACAAGAGATGTCACTGTTCTAAATTGAAAGAGATCACATTTGTTTATGGATCTGATATTGTTGTACTGCATTGTATGGCATTGCCTTGCATTGCATTGTATGGCATTGTTTTGTATGGCATTGCATTGCATGATTAGATTAGATTAGATTAGATTAGATTGTAATCTGTTTTTATTTTTTCAATTGGGAAAGCAGCCCAATTTAAATTAGAGATGAAGCTAAACAAACCGAAACTTAGTGGTTTGTTTTTCCCATTGATTGTCATGTGAAACCCACAGACACATAGATAAACATATATGTTAAGCTACATATTGTGTATTTATTAGGATTTATAGCCTTAGTTCTTGAGACACTTTGTAATCACACATATACTTAAGCACAACACCAATTCAAATTAAAACATATACAATAAAACCAATTAATATACAAAACAACATTAGCATACAAATTAGGTAGCAGTAAGGTGTCTTCAAACTCTAAAACAATGCAAATTAAAATGCAAATAAAATACAATTAATTGGGAAAATAAAAAGTTTCTCCACCTGGCACCAAAATAATACTAATGGGTGAGCACCTGTTAAGCCTCTCTGGGGAGGATATTTCATAAACGTTTACCACAGAAAAATTGCTAGAGATCTATTTCATCTTCATAAGTGAAGAGAAACATCTAAAGGTCCAGGTGGGAGAAGGGGATTCTTCAGGTAATTTTATCTTAAGGTGATTAGGGCTTCAGATGTCAAAACCAGTACTCAATATAACTTAATAGATTGGGATAATATCAAAATATGCACAAGGATTTTGATGGTTATGAAAAAAATCCTATATTTTTTGTATTTGCCTATCTTGCAAGCAAAATTGAGGTTAAAGTCAATTGAAGTTCATTTGGATAGGTGTTTTGTGCAATCTGGGAAAACTATTTTATTAATTCTACTGTAGACAATTGAGAGGCAATTTCTAAGAAAAGGCTAAAATATGTAGAGCTATTTTGTGTTAAGAAGTTCCTTTGATATAAAACAGAAAAAAGAAGAAAGGTCATACACTGGAAAATTGAATTTTGAACAGAACGAATATTAAGAAGAAAGCCCCTAAATGTGATTGAGCTTGGGTATTTCACTAACACCATGACCAACCTATGGATGTTAGCAAAAGATGAAGATGATGCCCATCCCTCTTTGTGACTAGATCTGAAAATGATCTTAAGTCCTTGAACAATAGTGTGAGTTAAGGACTTTTTGTTTTGAAAGGGTGGATCATGTTGCAATTAAGGATACAACTAAAACATGCAAATATCTTGTTTCTGAAAACTAATCTATGTTGGTTTTGAGGATTTTGCATCAGAAAAGTGTAAAATCTTCTTTGGCAGTATTCTTTTTACCAACTTGCGATCTGTTGAGTTCCCAAGGAAATGTCGCGGTCCCATTTTGTGCGTTCCCTCTCTCTGATTTTCTTTGTGTGACATAACCCATGCATAATTGTATGGCTAGTTAAGTTACGACGTTTTGAGTCTTGTGTGGTATAATTGCTACATAAAACTTCATGTATAGAAAAATAACTCTCAGACGGTATAAAATTAGGCTAACATTTTCAATATACTGTATAAGAAATTCCCCCCTCTAATAATATAACAGACTACACTTATGCATTTTGTCTAAAATGCTCTGGTCAAATTAGTGGTAATTCTCTCTATATATGTCTTAAAAATTATTCTGCAAAATATCAATTTTCCCAAACAGTTTGAATGTAACTCAAAGCTAGTTCCATGATCCAAGAGAAAGAATTTTGTGGGATGGATTCATTTAGTTCCATATTCTATCCATAAATTAAGAGGCAAGGTTGGTTGATGACTGTTTAGAAATTGAATTTGGTAGCACAGTATGAATGATGGCTTTGACTGGTGGCTACTAACTAATAGATCTGCCAAGTCTAATAGGTGGAAAGCAATAGCCCAGATCAATGTTTCTCAACCTTGGCAATTTTATGGTGTGTGGACTTCAACTCCACTCGCCAGCTGGAGAGTTCTGGAAACTGAGGTCCATGCATCTTAAGGTTTCCAAGGCTAAGAAACACTGGCCTATATACTTTTATCCATCAAAGAAGAGAGACATCTTTTATTTTGCAGCTGGCTGGCACAGATTATGTAGGAGGATGGGTGGAGGGCTGCTAATGTAAGCAGTTACTGTGAGGGAACTGATGCTACTTTAAAGATTATCTCTATATTGTCTGGGTGATTGTTTACTCCCCCATGCTGAGCTTGTATATTCTGAAGATACAGGTAAGACACAAACTCTGCAAGAGCCTGGTATTCTGTACAAATGAAGAAAATGATCCTACAAAAGTCTGCCACTGTGATTTTCTTTCATGCAGAGAATGAAACTTGTGAAGGATTGAGGTAAAAAAAAAAGACAATAGCCAGGAGTGAACCAGTGTGGGAATCTTTACTTCAACACAACATAGGGTGTAATTTAGCCCTTAGGATATGCAGTCACTGGAAATGCAGATATTTGATTGATATCCTAACTTTGAATGAAACCTCAGCATTTTTGCTAAACTTTGATCAGAACCTCAAATCAAAGGCAACCCGTTTAAACATCCTAGTATAAAAACTCTTTGGCAGTTTCATTTATACATAAACATAAAGTTTGAGTTTTTCTTAAATCTACAGTTAATCTCAGTTTTGAAATTCTAGAGTAGAACTGATAATATCTTCCATTTCTAAACTTCCAGGTTTTCCAACTATTTTCTGTCATGTTTTACTTTCTTCAGAAAGTTTAGGAACGGTTTAGGAAATAGGTGTATGGTAAACTTTGACTGGCAATGCTAGGGGTCCTTTGATTTAAAGCTCCATTAGATTTCTGTGAGGTGAAACTACTGTATTTTAAATAAATGGGAGATATTTCTATAAATCAGCTTAAATGGAGTTGAAGTCTAGGTACAGATGGTCCTCATTTAACAATTGTTTGTTCAGCAACTGTTTAAACTTATGATGGTTCTGAACAAGCAGCAGTTATGATCAGTTCTCATGCTTATATTGGCCATAGGATCCTTGTGGTCACATGACTCTCAGTAGCCAGCCCATAATGACAGCAAACATCGTGCATGCGTCACCATCTGTTACCTTTGCGGGCTTCTTACAAGTAAAGTCTAATGGAAAGCTAGCAGGAGGACAAAAATGGCATTCACAAACCATACCACTTAATGATGTCCTACCTTAAACAGTGATTCACTTAATAATGGCAATTAGAAATGTTGGAGTTTTCATTGCTAAGTAGCATAGTCATGTAATGTCATGCTTTTCTTAGTGGAGCATGACATTATATTCTGGTCCCAATTACTATTGTTACATGAGGACTCCTGTAGTAAGTGGAAAAATGTATAATGACCAGCAAATATTCAAAGTTCAACCTTAAAAGGGAATTTCCAATTACAACCGTAAAATCCAGTCCAATTTCATTGTTTTTGCCAATGGTGATATGGTAACATTTGTTCTGAGATAAATGAGGGCAAGCTATGTCTTAGAACGAAACATTCCCAACATTAGCTACCATTATTTTCATCTGGCTAACAATCCTACTTTCATCCTTCAGCTTTTAGCCCCCATATCTACGCATTTCTGATCCACACATTTACGAATGTTAGATCTATGCATTCCAGATCTATGCATTACAGCATATCTCTGGCTCACTAAATCATGTCCAACAGCTTGTGATGATGCTTGATGGTGTCAGTGATGATGTACCCAAATAAACATGAGCAGATGGGATGAAATCTGCCTTGGCACTAATAGCCTAAGGAAAGTAAAGCATATGTTCCAAGAGTAATTGTGGTGGTAGTGTTATGGAACCGAATCAGATTTCTCATGTTGTCATACAGAATCGTATTTGTTTGGTTGAGCCTTATGTTCTCATATGCAGGGAGCTGAAGTTGTTCAGATTTTTAGTGTGTCAATATGAAAATGACTCCTTTAAGATCAGATAGTGTAATATAGTATAGTTTATTGAATAGCCCGAAGGCCTTTTCGACAGATAGTGGAATCAAAGGAAAATAATACTCCCTGTTACAATCCGTCTAGAAAAATCAGAATAGAAGCAGTTCTAGAATGAGTAGTAATAATGTTTTAGGGCAAACTATCAATTCAGTGGTAGCATCTAGTCAACTTTGTTCAAAGTTAAGTAGGGTCAGAGTTGTTCATAGTTGTATAAGAGACATCCAGGAAATCTTAGGATTGTAGCTTGAATTGGACAGCTTTCCAAAGATCCAGTCAATGGCAAACTACTTTCTGCATAGTCTGAAGAAGAGTTTGCTTTTATGAAGGAAATAGAAAACAACAACCCAGTTTTATTCATTTATCTATAGACTGTTTGACCTTGATACAATAGTCCCAATGTGGGACTTCTATCCACTGAATCTGAGCACATGCTTACCAAATCATCCTTCATTGCTGCAATAGTTTTGAATTGAATATAAACTGAAGACTAATAGGAACCACTTATTCCTCTGCTAGAAGGTTAGATTTTATAAGTGTAAATAAGGATAGCTGTGAGTCACAAAGGACCTCACTCTTAGGACTGAATGGGACAACTTGCCATAGCCAACTCACCACAGCCAACAATTCAATTTAATTGTAGGACAATTTGCCACATCCAACAATTCAATTTAATTATTCAAAATAAAATAATGATTTTATTTTTTGTCATTCACATTTCTTTCTCCCTCTTTTTGCATCCTTTCTTTAATGATTCCATTCTACCATTTCTTTAATATTAGTGTAACTCTTGTCCCAAAGTGAATTGTCCTATGGCGAGTTGGCCATAGCAAGTTGTTCCGTGATGAGTTGGATGCGGCAAGTGGGCCATGGCAAGTTGACTGTGGCATGTTGGCCAATGTGAGTTGCCCAATGTGAGTTGGCTGTGACGAATTGTCATAGACCCTTTTAAGGAATATGTAAATTGGTACAGAACACATGAAGCATTACATAGATTATAAACGTTTGATATACAGGTGAAAAAACTATAGGAATTAAAACCATAGGATAAAGATTATGATCAGAATTATAAAGATATCACTTTATTTTTCCCATCTCTTCTTCTTCTTCTTCTTCTTCTTCTTCTTTTTAAATCTAATTTCTTAATTAAACCTGATCTATGATATTAGGTTAGATAGTAACCCAAATTGGCCCAGTCCTAAACTCTGTTAAATTAACTCCCATCTTCCCACCATCAAGTATACATTGTTTGTGTCATTTGAACTCTAACCAGAAAAATAAATGACTATGGTGTGTAGTTATCAGGAAGACAATGTTTAAAAAGTGGATTTTTATCATTGCAATTGTTTGGTTTTCATTCCCAGGGCTACTCCTTGGATGAGTGTACAGTGGTGTTGACCTGACCCAAAACTTTTTTTTCCTGTCAAGGCCCTGTTCCACTTTTAAAAATTATGGAAGACCCCAAATGAGTGACTGATTAAGTCATCATGCGATTTGTAATCATTACCAAATATGTCATTAGTTTCTTTTCCAAATGGCAACAGAATCTCTTTCAAAAGATCTCCTATCCTTTGTAGAGGATAAGTAAATTAACTTCTCAGAGATTGTAAGAATCTGGGCACAATGTGTTTTTCATTCCCCTCCCCACCCCCATTTTTTGGACAGTTAGGTCAATTAATGGAATCAGACTAATAGAGCTTTTAAAAGCCAGCAACTGTAATTTCATTACTATTCTGGCTAGGAAACCTGGAATCTGAAGGAAACTAAATTGGAGAAAGTTAGCCTAGAAGATTATTTTTAAAAAAAAAAAAACTATGGAAGCTGGGACAGCGAAATAGATTGATACGCTATTTGAGACTATCGTGTCTAGAACCATGGAATAGAAAATCTCTTGACAGCCAGGCTTTAATTTATGTAATTGTGATAAGAATGGCCTTTTTCTTGGGATTGCAAAAATCTTTCAAAAAACTAGCCTTACTCCTAGGCCTGTGATTGATGCTTATTATTTGTCAAGAGTCCTGTTTTGTTGGTTTTGTTGTTTATTAGATCATTTTAGTCTCTGTACAACCTACGTTATGTTTTAGCAGCATTTATGCTTTTTCTAGTTTTTTTTATTGTTCAGAGTCCATTGCAATTGGCAGCTAATACCAAAATGTAAATGTAAATGTAAATGTAAATAAATAAATAAGCCAGCTGCAGACTGGGAGTTAGTAGAGCAACCATGAAAGCCTTGAAAAAAGAGATTCAAATGTTGTGATCTCTTTATATCTACAAAGATCAGAATCATGCAAGACATAGTATTCCCTCTTTGACCCTCTATGGAAGCAAACCCTGGATTTTGAAGAAGCAATGTAAGAAGAATATTGACAATTTTGAACATGAGTGTTGGAAAAGTTAGTGTTACGAATAGCCTGGACAGCCCAAAATACAAACAAATGGATCATAAAACAAGCCAAGTCAGAGTTCTTTCTTGAGGTACAAATGAGCAGGCTCAAATTATCTTACTTTGCACACATTATGCAGAGATCCAGTTCTCTGAAAAAGGCTGTAATACTGTGAAAAGTGGAAGGAAAGGAAAGAACAGGGCAATCAGCAGCAAGGTGGGTAGATTGTTATAGTATTGGTGAGTGCACTATTATATTTTGTCATGGACCTAGTTGGAGACAGATCATGATGGAGAAAATGTATCTAGTTGGTTGTAAGAGTCAACAATGACTTGATGGCACGCCTCCTCCACCACCACCACCACTACCACCATCACATCGAAGTGCTGTATATTTTCTAATAGCTACTGTTCTCTCTGACCTTGTCCAATCCCTTTTTAATTGAAATAAGTATCCACAATCATATTTAATGGCAGAAAATTCCACCATATAATTTTTGAGGTGAAAAATTATACATCCTTTTATACAGAAGTCCAGGGGTGGGCTGTTGGGGGTTCGCAGGGCTTCGGGAGAACCTCTAGCTAGGATTCTGTGCAGTTTGGAGAACCCCCAAATCTCACTCCAGTTTTGGATGCAGGTAAATGCAGGGCACACATAGAGAGCATGCACAGAGGCTCAGGCATGGAGGGCGAAAAATGGGCCTACCGGAAGTTCAGGAAGGCTGGAAACAGGCCCGTTTCCATCCTCCAGAGGGCCTCCGGAACGTGGGGAGGCCATTTTCGCCCTCTCAGAAGCTCAAGGAAAGCCTCCGGAGCTCAGGGATGGCAAAAACCATGGTGTAGGAGGCCGACTAAGCCATGCCCACCATGGCCACACACTTTGCTAAAATTTTTGAAGCCCACTCCTGCAGAAGGTCATGAACTCCTCTGCATTTAGTTTCAAATAGTGAAAGAGGAGGTAAACATTTCTCTCTATATATTACCCATATCCTACCTAGTTTAGAAAAAAAAATATCATCTTTCTTCTTATGTCATTCCAAGTCAAATGCCCTTAGTCTCTGTAGGCTTATAAGGGACTGGCCATACCCTTTGGTCTTGAATGCTGTCTTCTCCTATGTTCCTGTCTAAGGTCCAGCCCTAGCTGAAAAATATTGCATTAAGGTCTTTCTGATTGTTTTCTTTCTTCTCTCTATGAGAGATGAGAGCTGTCAGGTCTCGCAGATTGAAGTCCTCAGGGACTAACCAGAGAGACAAGAGATAATATATTGAAATATTGCCCAATAGTGCCATTTATGAGCTGTGGAAGTCAGCAGAAGCTGGACTTCAGAACTGCTGGAGCAGGATAAAGTCATACAATAATTCAATTCAGAAAGAATTTGACCCGTACTAAACAATAAAGGGCATAGCTCACTTTGAAAAAGCAAATGTTAGATTTCTGACAATGGCAAATGATTCCTCTTTGTGGGGGCTGCCTTTTTGAAAAGAATAGAAGACTGTCTAAAGGAAATTGGGTCACCGATATTTACTTGGAGTGATTTATGTTTGCTAGAATGGCATTTAAAAGACACTTTTGTAACTTAATAATTTTCAGTTCAAAAGATTTGAAACAGGTAAACCACTACAAATACAATTCAAATGAGAAATGACTTGAAATATGTACATTACTATAGTGATCAATAATGTAGCTAAAAGAAAAAAATTGTCAGAAACCAACCACTGGCCACATTCAATGCAATTTATTGGTATTCTAGACCAAAATTGCAGATGAAATTCACACTTTAGATGACTTCACAAAACACATTAGCTTTAAGAGCTATCCAGGTTTTGATGCTCAGCATTTCAGGAAGGGATATATAGAATCTATCAGAATGGTATATACACCTCCCCTTAGGTTTTGGAGCAGAGAGAGATACTGATGTTACATTTTGCCATTCCCAGATGTATGGGGTTTTATATGATTTCACCGATGTCACCTGTGGGGCAGCAGGACTCAAATAGTTTCTAAAACTAACATACTGCATCTAAAGTACAAAGTTATGGTATTTTGCTTCCTGGTAGAGGATTGGAACCCTATAGAATAATGTCTGGCTACCCACCTCGGATAAGTAATAGTGCTTCTGTAATGTCAACGTAACAGAAAACACTACACAGGATATGCACCATGTAAAAACAGAAAAAAAGTTTTTCCCATTCCAAGAGGTATGTGTGTGGAAGTCATGTAATGTATAAAGGTGTAATGTATAGACTGGAGCATGACCTTAATATGCCAACCTATCTCATGGGATTGTAGTTACGGAGAACATATTAGACAGGAACATTATGCCCGCTGCCTTGAGTTGTGCAAAATAAAAGTGGGATGTAAATTGAATGAATAAAATAAAAAAAAGATATGTATCTCTGTGCTCCAAGAGCTTAAGGAAAGGTGAAGTGTATATCTATTCTGATAGATTTTAAAAAGAAGTAAAATTCGATAACTGGAACATGAGTAGGAATATTCCATATTGCAATATTTTGTTACAGCTCTCATTTGTACCATAGTACTAATTTAGCAATCAGTTTAAGAAATATGACTCATCTAGCAAGGCAACATTAGCTACATACAAATGAATGAAACATCTGGATTCTAGCAGTCCAGGTAAATAAAGCTTTATTGTATAAAGTCAAGGTTTATTGCAGTCTTGGAGGCTTTGGGGTATTGGGAGTGAAAGGAAAATCAATGAGTATGTTTAATAGAACGACTTTGATCTTCTTTCATAGGTTTATTACTTTTGCCACCTCACAATTGGCTATAAAGAATTATCTAACAAATGGAGAATGTGGGAGTTGTAATGAGTAGCAGGAATTTGATGCATCATAAAAAAAGCTTTGCAAAAGTAACTTATCAATGATAATAGCTGCCAGATGGAATTTTTAAAAAAATGCCATTAGTTAATTGCATGGGCAGTTGCAAACATTAGTTGCTAATGGAAGAGGTTTGTCCTTGTGCTAGAAACAGATTTGTATTAAAGGTGGGAATTGAAATGTATTGCTCATACAGAAACTGAACGCTGTTGTGCTAGCTGTCATCACTTCTCTGCAGCCAATGGGGGAAAGAACTATTAGAAAGGATTGCTGCAAATAATAACTGAGATGACAAGCTGTCTTGTGCCACATAAAAGGATAACAAATATATTGCAGCCTGCCTGAGTTGTGCGGTAGTCAAAAGAATATCAGACACTGCATATCACACAGGTCCTTTTTTCTATTGCTTTGTTTCAGTAGACTAAAATGGCACATATTCTACTCTAAGGAGCAGTTCAAGGTTGACTATTGTCCTGTATCTGTGATAGAGCATTCAAGTAGAAAAACTGTTCCTACGAGGCCTTTTTCCAAGAGTCACTGATTTATGAGGAAAAAAATATGTTAAAAAACACAACCTTTGGTAGGTAGAACAGAAGCTGACAGTGGGCGAAACTGGCGCTAGATTCTAAGGAGCAGATGGATTAATAATGTTTCTGTACTGTTTTTAGATTTTCCCCTTCAATAAAGGTTTCACAGTTCTATAAAACCTGGTGTTTACCCTTGCCTGGTAATACCTTAGCTTTAAAAAAAAAAACAAAAAAAACACACACCTCCATTTCATGAAAAAGAAAGCTGCTTGTATTACATTTTAACTAGATTATTAAGATTGTTTTCAGTATTATTAATTTTATCTATTCTCCACCCTTAGTTCCTTCTCATGGCAAGAGGCAGAATATAAGAATTTAAAAGAAATGCTACGTTTGAATGCTACCATTTGAGTCTGATAAGGATACAAATTCAAATAATAAGCTAAACTATCAACATATAGACAAAGTTCCATTAAATGATCACTGTTTGACAATAGAAAAATCCTGGTCAAACTTCCTCCCAGGTGTTCCTTAAAAATCACACATTTCCAGTCTCTGTTATCACCGTTCTGTAATTTCATGTACCTGTAACAAAATTTAAGAAACACAGAATTTTTTTTATTTTAATTTTTTTAAAAAGGAAGATTAAAACTAACACAAATTACATAAAAAAGAACAGAAAAATAAGAAAGTTAAAAGTACAGGAAGGGGAATAGGGTACAAGAAAACTATAAAAGAAAAAAAACTATACAAATAAGTATCGTAGTTTCTGATCTTCTTTGCAGCAATTATAAGTACAATTACAAATTTACATCTTACTGTATGGTTACAATATAACCATTTTCTTTCTATCCTGCCTAAACATCAAGCCATACATCATAATTTTCATTTTTTTTTGTTTCATTCAAAATGTTTATTTCAGTCAGCAATAAACATCAATATTGTCTTTTTTTAATAAAATAAGTCAATTTAGCTGCCTTAGCAAGTTCCATCATCTTCACCAACCATTGCTCCATTGTGACTGATGCCAAATATTTCCTATATCTTTGTGTACAATAATGTCACTGCAGTTATAATGTGAAAAAGAAAGTTTCATATTTTTTTCTCAACTGTTTAGCAATTAATCTCCCCCCCCCAAAAAAAAAACCCATTCTCCTCTCAGTGGTATATTAATCTTTAAATAATCTGAATCAGTGTATGTATTTAAATCTAGGATTTTCTAGCTTTTTGACATGTCCACCCAATTTCCAACATAAGTTTGAAGTGACTCTAAACCGTTTCTCTGGTGAATATTTTATTTAAAAAATTATAAAAATTCTATTTATGATTATAAGAGGTAAATTTCAGTCTTGCCAGCCACATATTTTCTTATCTGTATATTATAACTAAAGCTTTTATCCCATTTTATCACACATACTTTCACTTGTTCTGTTTTGAAGTTCAATAAAAGTTTATACACTTTAGCAATTAGATGTTCAGTATTTGTATAAAATTCTATTTCAAACTCAGATGTACATTGTTCAAGCCCATAAAATCTTTTGTCTACTTTAAATTTTTCTAGTAATTTGAAAACTAGTAATATGAAAACATATTTCTAGTAATATGAAAACAACTGACAACTGTATCCCTCTGCCACCAGTTCTTTACTTGACTTTATTTTACATTCTTGACAAAATTTTAGTATCTGATGATAAGTTATCCATTTATATTTCCGTATTATTTCTTGCCTATAAAATTCTCTTCTGCTAAGATTCAAGTTGTTTACAGGCAATAAATACCGGGTTTGTATTTATTCAATATTCTCAATATGGCATGTCTATTATAATGATATTTTGAAAAACGTTTATCTTGAATTTATCATACCACAAATATCCAAAATTCAGCCATGTCATTCTAACTCAAATAGACTGCTAGTTTTCAGCAACATCCACTCCTTTGTCCAAACCAAGTAGAAAACTGCAAAATACAATTTGAAATGAGGTAAACCCGTTTCTCCTCTTTACTTTGCATCAGTGGTGGGTTCCTCCCGGTTCGGTCCAGTTCGGCCGAGCCAGTAGCGGTGACGATATGATGTCACCGAACCGGTTCTCCCCCCCGCCCCCCACCCCCCATCCCCCCCACGTTATTCTTACCTTTTATTTGGTCCCACCCCCAATCTATTGCTGCCTCCTGAGTCCCAGCTGATGACTAGAGGGAAAAAACTGTTTAAACTCTTGCCGTGGGGCTTCAAAGGGCCGTCCTAGAGCTGATCAGTGTTAAAAGCAAACAAATGAGTCAGGTCGTAAGTGCGAGGACTGGTCGTAAGTGCAAGGACCTTCCAGACTCTGACCAGCTAGCCATGCCCACCTAGTCACATGACCTCCAAGCCACACCCACAAAATAAGCCACGCCCACAGAACCGGTAGTAAAAAAATTTAGAACTCACCCCTGCTTTTCATGTTGTAATATCTTATATTTAAATTGTGGGTTTTCCCCTTCCACAGATACATATATATATATCTCCTTCCTTCTACTACAGTACAAATGGTATATCAGTTATCAAAACAGATATTGCTTCAGTGGTGGGTTGCCCCCGGTTTGCACCGGTTCTATACAACCAGTAGTAAAACTGGTGGGAGGCTCCGCCCACTGACCCCGACGTCATCAAAATGCTTTTGCGCATGCGCAGAAGAGCATGCGTGCAAGCAAAGCAAGCGCGTGCACATGGCCCCGCTTTGAACCAGTAGTAAAGGTAAATAGAACCCACCCCTGTATTTCTTGATACAAAAGTATCATTCAAGCAAGATACTCATTTTATCACTGAAGTTCTCTGCAATGACAGTTGTATTTTCTCCCATTTTAACGTATCTTTTTTAAGGTCATTCAATATATTAACATAGTTATTTTGAATATAATTCAGTATTTGTCATAATGATACCCAGATATTTTAGCTCCTTCTCAACTTTAAAATCAATTTTATTCATCAGTTCTATTTAATATTCAAAATTTTGTTACTATCTTCCTATTAAACCTGAAACCTGCCCATAATCCTCTTATCATGTATTTCAAAAACAAAAATAAACAGGAGGGTGTCAGTAGGCATCCCTGTCTTGTTCCTTTTTTTATTTTACAAAAGTTTGTTAAATCTCCATTAACAATTATTTGTGTTAATATTTACGAGGTGTAATTCATTATTACTCATTTTATAAAGTTCTGTACAAAACTGTTATCTTTCAAAAACTTTAAAAAGGTTCCAACACATTTCTAACATTGTCCTTTAACTGTATTTTAGGCAAAAGCCCAGTTAATCCTCATGAATACATTCTTGAAAAATTATTTTCAGTCTATCAGCTAAAATTTTGCTTACTAACTTGTAGTCATTATTCATAATGAATTGGCCTATAGTTTTTTATTAAAGCCAAATTTTGTTTCTCTTTGGGTTTTAATACGGTATTGGCCTCTGTCTCACTCTCTGACATCTTTCCTCCCTGCAGTACAGAGTTCATTGTGTTTTGTAAAAGTTGTAAAAGTTAATCCTCAAAACATGTATAATAAGAACCTAATAATCCATCTGCTGCAGGCACCTTTCCTAGTTTAATCTTTTTTATAGCTTCAGAAACTTTCCTTAATGTTATAGGTCTATTCACATTCTGTCTCTGCTCCTCTGTAATCCTCAGTAAATTTTATTTCTTTAGATATTTATCTATTTTTTTCCAGAGAGATGTCACTTCCCTTATACAAAGTAGAATAATATTGATGAAATGTTTTTATATGATCACATTGCCCATTAATACAGTACCTCCCTCTTGTAATTTAAATATCATTTCATTTTATTTTCATAAGTTATATACTAGCCACTCCCTTAACTTATTTACAGATTCAAAGGCATTTTGCTTCATTTATATTTCCATTTCTCTTACTGTTAACATAGATCATTGTCAGTGCAAAATATTAATTTATTGAAAAATACTTCCCTGGCAATTTTTAAAATTCTTCCATTTTCTTTATTTCCTCCAAAATAGCTTGTGTTTTATCTTCTCTCTCATTTTTAAGTTCACTATAATATTGAATAATCTAATAATAACTTTACTTGCCTCCCCAACATTCTTAAATTAGTGCCTTTAACAATTATTCTCAAAAAATTCTTTTAATTCTTTTTACCATTGTAGCATCTTTCTGCAGCAACATTTTGTTCTGTTTCCATCTAACAAAAGAATTATATTAGATTTTCTTTTCTAAACTCATATGATTATGATCCAATAATGTTTTGGTAATATTTCTACTTTAGAAATCCCAATAACCATGTTCTTTGAAGTCCAAATCATGTCCTTTCTTGAAAATTGATGTCTTCCAGAATAAACATTGACTGCCATTTTTCTGCCACCTTTCTGCCATCAACCAGGCCAAAATTGTCCATCCAATCAAAGAAAACTTTATAATTTGCCCTCACTAAATTTAATATTTTCCTCAGAAATTTTGTGGGGAAATTACTCCCCATACCAATCCCCCATCAAACAGCAATTTTCCCAAGATAAACCTATTAATTTCTCCATTAGTAATTTTTAATAATAAATTCTCAATATCAAAAGTTTTAGTTCCATTCAAATTAAGTTCTACCTTTAAAAAATCAACCATGCTCAAATCAAAACCTACGTATAAAATATGAATATGAATGCAACTGTCACAAGTAAATGCTTTATTCTCCATCATGTAAATAGTATCTGTACAGTATATCAAGAGTTAACTTATTTCCATTGCTTAATGTATGTATGTCTAACCACTCCCATATCTAGCTCTTCCCCTTGTATATATAAGGAGCTGTATGCCATTTTTCAGTGCTTCTATTTGTGAATATTCAGTGAATATAGAATGCCATCTGTGATTAAACAGAGCTTTATTTAAACATACTATTCTTACTTTAATTATTGAGTCTGATCCTGAAAATATTGCAACAATTTGGTAGCAGAGGATGGTTAATTGACTCAATAAAAAATTCAACAATGTCTGAGAGAGAGAAATCAAAAAGCAAAAAAATAAGACCCAACACCAGGGCATATACTAAAGAAATGGAAGCAGAACAAGAAATAATTGATGAATACGCAACTGAAATATCGAGAGAATCTGAAGACTGTACTACAGACAACGAAGAAATAATAGATGAGAACAATGATCAAAAAGAAAACGAAATAGAAAATAACAAACTCAGGTCAGAAATACTAAAACTTTTAAAAGATCAAAAGAACGATGAAAACCTCATCGCGAACCTCCAAGACTTACTGAAAAAAAGCGGAACAGTGAGAGAAAAGCACATCGTTACAGATGAAAATAAAGACTCAAAAAAGGTGAGCGATTTGTCTACAGACAAAAATGCAACAAAGGAGAAGAACAACGGTCCCGTGCAAAATTTTGAATGGCAGCCATCTTGGTTTCAATGAACCTTCAGTCTAAGCGATGAAGAGCCAATCAGAAGACAAGATTCAAAATATCTGGCGCGAAAGGACTTACTTGATGCAAAAAACAAAAGAGAAAAGATCCATACATCAGAAGAGTCTGACACAGAGACTGAAGAAGAATCAATAGAAAATCAAGTAGAGTCTGCAATGAAAACGCTTTTTGCAACTTTTGGGTCAAAATTGAAAATAACTAAAGAATCAGCGAAAAACTGCAGTAAAAAAACAAAAGGAAGAACAGTGAGTAAACGAACTTCCTGAAGATCGCACGCCTCTATGCAGACAGCGAAAGCATCGACACCTGAACCCAGAGAGCCCTGCAGATACCAACCTACACCGCAAACAATTCCAGAGACCAGCGCTCTCAATAAAAGAACTCCCATCGCCACCAGGACTCCCAAGGCTGAACCAGAGACCGAGTCTTCCGAAGAAGAACAATGCGAGGGAGCTGCAGCGACGAGAACCTTTCACCATGACTTCAGGAGCGAAATGGACAATGCGCATGTGCAAAGCTACACAGACAGCTTTAAAGCAAGAGAAAGACAGAGACTGCCATTTAAAGTCGTCGCTAGCATCCCCATGCCATTCTGCGGTTACCAACACTTAGAAGACCATGGACTTCCTCCAGTTGTAAGTAATGGAGCTAACAACATTGGGAATTTACCCAATGATTTCCCAAAACTGAGGGTAGATGGTGTTAATTTACAAGAGTGGTGCCAACAGCTCCAAGTTGTCTTTATGAAAGAAAATTTATTGTTTTTCATTACTAACCCTCCAAAAAGACCTTGGACTTTAAGATTGGACTGCCTACACCATAGAGCATTTTTCTTACTAATATCCAGTATATCTCCTGCTATGTATCATAGTATTAAGTCAAATCTAACTGTATCTGTTAGATCGGCGCAGGAAAGGAAGACGTGACCAGCTCGTTACATTAGTAACTTTTATTGAGTACAAGAAACAGTAGCAAGACTGGCTGTGCGCTGCCGGGGCTCTCCTTATATTCGCTCCGGCAGACGCACCGCCCCCTGACAGGGATTCAAATCTTCCCGCCCGGTGGCTGGCAGCCAATCCGGGCGGATGTCCTTATAAGGACATAACACTCCTCCCCCCTAGTCCAAAGAAAAAAACAGTTCAGAGTTCGTCAATAAACGTGACGTAGTCCCGCAGATACGTAGGACGCCTAGGCACCCTACTTGACCTGCGCAGTCTCATTTCTTCCGCGTCCCCGCCCTGGACGGACGGGGTTCCTGTGGCTCCTGGCTCCTTCCCCGGAACCGGGCTCGGTTCGGCTGGCGAGTGTGCGGGGTCACCCTCAGCGCCTCCGGCCGGACCGCAGACCTTGGATGGCTGGTTCTGGTGGTCTTCCTCCTGGCCTGTGGATCTTTCGCCTTGGCGGTGCTGTTCGGTCTCGACCCGGGAAGAGCGTCTGAGTCTCGGTAAGACCCCGGCTGTCACTTGCTCTTCCTGGGTCTCCTGGTGGCTGCGGTTCTGCTGCGGCCCGGTTCGCTGTGGTCCGGAGGGTGGTTCGGGCCGGTGCCCTTGGGTCCGGTCTGCTCGCTGTGGGTGGTGTTGGTTCGGGTAGCGGTGTCCGACCTTGCAGGGGTGGCGCAGGTCTCCTTTGCCGGGCTGGCGCTGGCCTTCCCCGTCGGGTTGGTGGTGGTCGACCTGGTCGGGGTGTCGTTGTGGGGCTTCCTCCTCGGGCTGGTGGAGGTCTCCCCTGCCGGGGTGGCGCAGGCCTCCCTGGCCGGGTTGTTGTCGGCTTTCCCTTCCCCCTAGTCCCTGGTCTACCGCCAGTTGGTGGTTGGGGTCGTCTGGGTTGGGTTGTTGTTGCCGGGTTGTTTCTTGCGTTGGGCGGGGGTCCCCCTCGCCGGGGAGTCGTGTGCCACCCTCGCCCATGTGCTGTGGTGTGCCCATCTGCGAAGGTCCCCGGTCTACTCGCCTTGCGTTGAGGTCTCCCTGGTAGGGCTGCCGTGGGTTGCCTTCACTGGTAGGGTGTGGTGCTCCCCTTCTGGGCAGGTCCCGGTCTACCTGCGGGCTGGGTCGGGGGTCCCTGGCCCTGCTGTGCCGGGTGCCCACCTGGTTGGGTTGGTGTTGCCATCCCCCGTGTGGTTGGCCCCGGTCTACCTCGCTGCACTGCCGACGTGACAGTGCCTGGTAGTGTGCTGGGCCGACCCGGTCGGGATGGCGTTGCTCTGCCTCGCAGGGGTGTGGTAGGCCTACCTCATCTGGGTGTTGTAGGCCTACCTCGCCGGGGTGTTGCAGGCCTACCTCGTCTGGGTGTTGTAGGCCTACCTCGTCAGGCTGGTTTTCGTGTGCTCCCCCCCACCTTTTCCGGAGTTGGTCGATGTGACGTCTCACGACCTGTCCATCTTCCAACTCGACGGTGTAGGATTTGGGGCCGGTTGTGCTGGCAATCTTCCCCTTCAGCCACTTCGGAGAGCCGTTGAAATTCAGCGCGAAAACTGAATTTCCTTTGCTGAAGGCGCGAAGCGGGCGGCTGGCGGTTGCGGTCACTTCCGGGCTGTATTGGGGGTGCAGCCGGTCCAAGGGTGACCTCAACCTTCTGCCCATCAGGAGTTCGGCCGGGCTCTTGTGGGTGGTGGCATGCGGCGTGATGTGTTGGGTGAGGAGGAAGTTGTCGATGCGTTCTTGCCAGTCTCCCGGGCCCATCTTGGTGAGGGCTTCTTTTGTGAGCCGGACCATCCGTTCCGCTTGTCCGTTTCCGGCCGGCCTGTACGGAGCGGAGAGGGCATGGCGGATGCCCAGTCCTGCCAGGAAAGACTCCATGGCCAGGGATGTGAGCTGGGGGCCGTTGTCCGAGACCAGCACGTCCGGTAGTCCGTGGGTGGCAAACAGGCGGCGCAGGGCTCGGATCGTCGCTTCTGTTGTGGTAGATGCCATGGGTACCACCTCGAGCCACTTGGAGAAGGCATCTACCACGATGAGGAGCTGCCGCCCTTGCATCGGGCCCGCGAAGTCGATGTGGACCCTCGACCATGGGTTGCTGGGGGTCTCCCAGTTCGTGACTTCGGATTGTGGCGGTGCTGGGTGGACTTCTTGGCACGGGTCACATCTGGAGACCCATTGTTCAATGTCTCTGTCCAGTGAGGGCCACCAGACGTAACTCCGTGCCAGGGCCTTCATGCGGACGATGCCTGGGTGCCCGTTGTGCAGTGTCTCTAGCGTCCGCCGTTGCAGAGTGCTTGGGATCAGCACCCTGTCTCCCCATAGCAGACAGCCCTTTATGGTGGACAGCTCCGTCTGTTTCCTGGTGAACGGGCTGAACCTCTCTTCCGTCTGTTTCGATGGCCACCCCCTGAGGATCCAGGACCTTACTTGGCGGAGGGTGGGGTCTCTCTGGGTGTGCGCGGCCACATCTGCGGAGGAGACTGGACAGCTGGCGTCGTCATCTATGTGGAATAGATGGAGCGTGGGGGCTGGGTCTTCCACCGGGTTCTTCGATGGGCATCTGCTGAGTGCGTCGGCGTTTCCTATGGCTGTGCCTGGCTGGTGCACGAGCCTATAGGAGTAGCCAGCCAGGAAGATGGCCCATCTCGTCATCCGCGGGGACATGAAGGTCGGGGTGGGTTGGTCGCCTGCGAGGAGTCCCAGGAGTGGCTTGTGATCGGTGACTATTGTGAAGCGCCTTCCATAGAGGTATTCGTGGAAGCGCTTCACTCCTGCCACGATGGCCAGGGCTTCTTTGTCCAGCTGACTGTAGTTCCGCTCTGCGCCGGACATGGTTTTCGAGAAGTAGGCGATGGGGGCTTCCGTGCCGTTGGGCAGCTCGTGGCTGAGGACTGCCCCCACCCCGTATGGCGACGCGTCGCAGGTCAGCTTGATGGGGAGCGTCTCGCTGTATTGGATGAGGACGCTTTTGGACGTCAGTAGTCCCTTGATGGCCCGGAATGCTGCTTCCTCTTCCTGGCCCCACTTCCAGGAAGCCGATTTCCCCAGCAGGCGGTGGAGTGGCTCAGCAACTGTGGCTTTCTGTTTTAAGAAAATGGCGTAGAAGTTGAGCAACCCAAGGAAAGCCTGAAGCTCCGTTTTGTTTTTTGGGCTTGGAGCTTCATGGATTGCTTCCACTTTTGATTTGGTGGGGTGGATGCCTGTGCTATCAATGAGGTAGCCCAGGAACTCGACTTCCTGTACTCCTATGATGCACTTGTCCCGCCTGACCCTCAAGCCCTTGGCCTTGAATCGCTGCAGGACAAGCCTGAGCCTTTCAAGGAGTTGAGCTCTTGAGTCACCGGAGACGAGCACATCGTCGAAGTAAGGCACCACCCCTGGAACGCCTTGGAGGAGGCGTTCCATCATGGATTGGAAGATGCCGGGGGCAGCGCTGACTCCAAATTGGAGCCGGTTGCATTTGAATGCCCCCCTGTGCGTGACAATTGTTTGAGCCTCCGCCGTTTTTTTGTCCACTGGCAGTTGCTGGTAAGCCTGGGCCAGGTCCAGTTTCGCAAAAATTGATCCAGATCCCAGGGAATGCAGCAGGTGTTGCACCACTGGGACTGGGTATGCGCTCTGTGCCAACGCCTTGTTGATGGTACAACGGTAGTCGGCGCAGATGCGCACAGACCCATCATGCTTCAGTGGGGTCACAATGGGGGTCTCCCATGAAGCATGATCGATCGGTTCCAGGATGCCCTGGGCGATCAGCTTATCCAGCTGCTCATCTACTTTGGGCCGCAGGGCAAACGGAACTCGGCGGGGCTTGAGCCTAATTGGGGTGATTCCCTTGTCCAGATTGAAGGAGATTGGCCTCCCCACAAATTTCCCCAGCTTACCATCGAAGACTTCCTTGAACTCTTCGATGAGGTAGTCGAGTTCGTCCCTGCCAATTTGGTTGATGCCCTCGATTGAGAGCCCCAGCGGCTTGAACCACTCCACTCCTAGCAGGTTCGGTCGGCTGTCCCGTACGACGGTGATGGGGAGCTTGCCTTCGAACTGCTTGTAGGTGACCCGGATGTTGGCTCTTCCTAGCACTCCGATGGGGTTTCCCCCGAAGTCGACGAGCTTGGAGTGTAGTGGCTTCAGCTCTCGCTTGGTGATGCTGGGTTGCAGGCGCTTCAACTGCTGCCAGTCCATGATGGAGTAGACCGAGCCGGAGTCTACCTCCATTTTGCAGGGTGCTCCTTCCACGTGGATGGTCACATGGAACTTTGTGGCACTGTCTGACGTCGTGTGAGCGATGGTCGTCTGGTGGACCGCTCCGCTCCGGGGAAATTCGTCGTCTCTGCGTCTGGAAGGGCCAGAGGACCGTTTGGATGACCTCTGGTAATCCTTCCGATTCTCGCGGGGCCGGTGGCTGGAGGGCTCTGGGGCTGGTTCCTCAGCTCTGCAAGCTTCGGCGATGTGACCCCTTCTGTTGCAGCGTCGGCAGGTCGCATCTCTCCACTTGCAGGTTGCTCTGGCATGGTCCCCTCTGCAGCTGGCGCAGCGCTCCCCTTTGTAGTTCCGTTGGGCGGTTTCCCGCCTTGGGGGTCTGGATACCTTGTGGACGGTGGACTCTCCCTCTGACTCGGATCCAGCCGTGGAATCCTCTGTTGAAGATTGCTCTGTGGAGCGAATCTTGTGGATTCCCTTGGCTCTGCTTACTGCGGCAGCTGCTTTCTCCGAGATTTCGGATGCGGTGGCTTCCTCCACCACATCCTTGAGCACGAGCTTCTTCCTGCTCAGGAATTTCTTTTGCAGGCCTCTGTCCCTCATGCCGAAGACCACGCGGTCAGCGATGGCATTGTCCACGTGGTCGAACTCACAGCTGGCTGCGATCTGGTGTAGGGCGGCCACGAATTCCTTGATCGTCTCACCCTCCTTCTGGTCCCGTTGGTGGAAGGTGAAACGGTTCGCCACCGGTGTTCCTGTTGGGGCATAGTGGTCCTCCAGGATCTGCAGCAGGTCTGTCCATGGCACTTCTTCGATGTCTCGTGGTGCTACGAGATCGATTGCCATGTCAAGGACCTCGGAGCCGCAGTTGGCCAGGAAAATGCCCTTCTTCCGGTCATCATCGGCATCCCTGATGTTGTTGCCTCTCAGGTATTGCCGGAATTTCACTACGTAGGATTTCCACTTGTCCTTCCCTGGGCGGAAAGGAGCAAGGGCTGGCAAAGTGACTTCAGCGGATGCCATGCCTTTGGAAATGCCTACTGTAGTTCCCGGTGCCGGAGTCTTGTCTTGTTGGCTTGGTGCCGCGAGGTTCGTTCTTCTCTCAGTCCTTCGTCGCCAGTGTTAGATCGGCGCAGGAAAGGAAGACGTGACCAGCTCGTTACATTAGTAACTTTTATTGAGTACAAGAAACAGTAGCAAGACTGGCTGTGCGCTGCCGGGGCTCTCCTTATATTCGCTCCGGCAGACGCACCGCCCCCTGACAGGGATTCAAATCTTCCCGCCTGGTGGCTGGCAGCCAATCCGGGCGGATGTCCTTATAAGGACATAACAGTATCAGAAATTGTTCAATGCATGTTTAAGCTGTTTCACAGTGATAGTGTAGCCACTACAACAAGAATGTCTAAGGATTTCTTTTCAGCCAGGTTAAAATCTGGGGTCACCATAAGTGAACATTTAATATACTTAAACAAAGTCAGAGCAGAATTACAACTAAGAGGAGAAATAATTTCAGATCAAACAATGAAAAGTGTTATTATCAATTCATTAGACCCATCTTGGAATAATTATATATCGCATTTAGATACAATCAATTTAGGGTATTTATCCATAGAAAACCTTTCTAATAGGTTGATAGCTGAAGACAATTCGAGAAGAAATCGTTATAATAATCACATAGAGCATAAGCAATATAAGAAAGTGGCATTTCAAGAAAGGTACCATGAACCAATCAAATGCCATAATTGTGGGTCCAAAGAGCATAATAGAAGAGATTGTCCTAAATTCCTCAGAGATAAACATAGGACAGATCATAGAGATAGATATCACAACAGACAGTCATCCACTGACAGACATAGATATAGAAGTCCACCCATCTATAAGGAACATAGAGGGGGTAGAGATGATTCAAGAGATAGAAAATCTGGTTCATTGAATGGACTGAACAAACACAACAACAACAACATACATAGACCAGAAGATAACGATTGGCTCATTGACTCTGGTGCAACAAATCACACTACACACAACAAAAATATATTATCTTCGTTTGTTGAAGATAAATTTATAATCAAAGTAGCTAATCAAGAGAAGGTCCAAGTCATAGGTAGAGGAAATATAATCTTACCTGGCCTAGGAAAAATAGAGGGGGTATTGTTAATACCTGAAATACCTCATAACATACTTAGTGCAATAAAACTAAGCAGAGAATCTGGCATAAACATAGTCTTTTCAAAAGGGAATGCAGCTTTAAAGAAAAATGAAACAAGCGTAGGTACTGTCATTGTAAAAGGAGGCTTACCTTACTTAATAACAAATGAAAGATGTTTACACAATATTGATTTCAACATAGAGGATGACAATGACATAAATAACGAAGAAAATAGTAATAGTGATAATGAGGAACATGAGGTAGTTCATAACAACAAAAACCCATCCAATGATAAAAGACCTAATATAGGCAAACCCATTCATGATGAATTTGGAAGGAGGTAACACACTGTATAAAGCCAGACTAGTCGCACAAGGTTATGCTCAAAGATATCCTGAGGATTATACAGACACTTACTCTCCTACTGTAAGAACTGAGAGTGTTAAAACAGCTCTAGTTATAGCATCAGCACTTAATCTCGAGATATTTCAATATGATATACAAACTGCATATTTACATGCCAAATTAGATAAAGATATATATGTAAGAGCTCCTCATAGTCAATATACAAACAAAAATGATATATGTCTATTAAACAAAAGTCTATACGGATTGAAACAATCTGGCAAGCAATGGTATGAATGTTTGGTCAAAGTACTTAAAACTATGAACTTTGTTGTCACTACTGCTGACAATTGTTTCTTTGTTAAGAGTGAAGGTGATTCTCCAGAATTTGTATTGATTTATGTTGATGATATTCTATATATAGGCAAAGATACAAAAAGGAGAGAAACTTTTGTAACAAAACTCAATGAACACTTTTCCTTAAAATCATTAGGGAAAGTAAACAAATATCTTGGTGTTCAAATCAGCAAAACAAAGAAGGGATTCAAACTTTCCCAAAGGGATAAAATTATAGAACTCTTAAACAAATGTAACCTAAATGATGCCAAACCATGTGATACTCCCATGCAGACTGATTTTCTAAGAAACACTGATGAGTCATCTCCAGAATTTAAAGATAACACATTGTATAGGTCTGTTATTGGCTCTCTTCTCTATATCTCTAACTGGACTAGACCTGATATTGCTTTACCCCTTAACTTATTATCCAGACATGTCAGTAAACCATTATCATACCATTGGGAAGCTGTCAAGAGGATATTAAGACACTTAAAAAATAGCTTAGACTTCTGCTTGTTATTAGAACCCAATAATA
The DNA here is from genome assembly GCA_022577455.1 of Arizona elegans. NCBI lineage: Eukaryota > Metazoa > Chordata > Lepidosauria > Squamata > Colubridae > Arizona > Arizona elegans. The sequence continues at coordinate 68,346,668 of JAKOOJ010000002.1, read as the reverse complement.
CTAATGAACCCATTCTCACATGTTATGCAGATGCAGATTGGGCTGGTGATGTCACTTGTAGAAAAAGTACATCTGGCTATATATTTTTCCTTAACGGCTGCCCAGTTTACTGGTACACTGGTAAGCAAGATTTGGTAGCTACATCAACTACTGAGGCAGAATATGTCTGTCTGTCTAAAGCATCAAATAACCTAGTATGGTTTAATGATTTATTGTCTAATATTTGGAAAAAACCTTCATTGCCTTATATCATACATGAAGATAACAAAGCTGCCATCGAAATATCTAGATCTGATGCTATTGGACAGCGATCTAGACATATAGATATAAAATTCAAACATGTAAGGCAATTATCACAAGACGGATTTATTAAAGCTATTCATGGTGAAACATCAGAGCAAATAGCTGACATCTTGACAAAACCTTTACCTTCTAAACAACACAAATACTTAACTATCAAGCTACAAGTTTTATATTGTTCTGAATCTGAATGTAATTATTGTCATATGTCGAATCAGCATTTAGAGGGGGATTTGTCACAAGTAAATGCTTTATTCATCATGTAAATAGTATCTGTACAGTATATCAAGAGTTAACTTATTTCCATTGCTTAATGTATGTATGTCTAACCACTCCCATATCTAGCTCCTCCCCTTGTATATATAAGGAGCTATATGCCATTTTTCAGTGCTTCTATTTGTGAATATTCAGTGAATATAGAATGCCATCTGTGATTAAACAGAGCTTTATTTAAACATACTATTCTTACTTTAATTATTGAGTCTGATCCTGAAAATATTGCAACAGCAACGAAATTAATTTCAATAAATATAAATGGACTTAATTTGGCTGTGAAAAGAAGAAAGGTTTTTCATAAATTAGAGAAACTAAATTTTGATATAATTTGTTTGCAAGAAGTTCACATTGAAAAGCAACATGAACAATTATTGGCACAAACTAAACTTGGAAAATGTTTTTCATCATTATCACAAAACAAAAAGAGAGGCATTGTTCTATACATTAAAAATTCAATAAAAGCAGAACAAATATATGCAGATTCAGAGGGTAGAGTTTTGATAGTGGAGATAATTGATAATAATATGAAGATTCTACTAGTTGCAATATATGCGCCAAATAATAATCAGCGTGATTTTTATCGAAATTTACACATGAAAATAATTGAAATGGACTATGATAATATATGTATGATGGGAGATTTTAATGGAATAGTAGATGAAAAATTGGACTATAAAGCAACAAAAACAGGAAGGCATAATAGAAAAACACTGCCAAATTCTTTTTAAAAATGACAGAGGAAATAAATTTGAAAGATATATGGAGAGTTAGAAATGAGAAGAACAGATAATACACTTTTTACTCAAACAGGCACTCACCATGGTCCAGGTTAGATATGATATGAACAACAATGGACTTGATTCCGAAAATTGAGCAGGTGGAAATATACACTAATTTATGGGCTGATCATAATCCAGTGATAGCAACTTGGAAAGGCCAAAAAAGGAAAGCTAGATGGACTCTAAATAATGCAATTTTAAAAGAAAAAGAATTTGTACAGAAAATGCAAAGAGAGCTGGAGGTTTTTTTTAAGGAGAATAAAAAGGAAGATACATCAATACAAAATCGTTGGGATACAATGAAGGCCTATGTTAGAGGTATAATAATAGATTATATAAAGAAAAGGAATGTGAAAAAAAGAAACTTTTACAATATTAAAGGATGAATATAAGAGATCTGAAAAGGAACTCCAGAAAGATCCACACAAAAAAGATGTAAAAATAAAAATAGATATGTTGAAACATAAAATGGACTTATTGGAGAAGGAAGAACTAGCCCAAAAAATAAGAAGTGCTAAACAGAATTGTTTTGAAAACGCAAATAAACCAGGAAGGTGGCTAGCATATAAACTGAAAAAAGAAAGGGAATAAAAAAAAATAATGCAACTGATTGATGATCAAGGACAAAGTAAATTTGGAAATAAAGAGATGGGAAAAATAATACAAGAATATTATAGGCAACTTTATAAAAGAGAGCAGGTTGAAGAGGGGAAAGTTAAAAAATATCTACAGAACGCAAAATTACCTCTGATCCCCAAGGACATTGAAGAAATGCTAGATAGGTGTATAACAATGATGGAATTAACAGAAGCAATTAAGAAACAAAAAATGGAAAAACACCAGGACGAGACGGTTTGCCTGTTGAATACTGTAAGACATTACAAGAATCTTTATGCCTTCCACTTTTGGATGTTATGAATGAAGCAATGATAAATAAAACAATACCCCAATCATGGACTGAGGCTTATATCACACTGATTTACAAAGAAGACACAGACCCACAGCAAATTAAAAACTATAGGCCTATATCCCTCTAAACTTGGACTATAAAATTTTTGCTTCAATACTGGCAGAAAGACTTAAAAGATACTTGAATAACTTTATACATTCAGATCAAAATGGATTTCTTCCAAAAAGACAAATTAGAGACAATATAAGAATAATTTTGAATACCCTAGAATATTATGAAGCGCATCCTGAAAAACAAATGGCTTTGGTATTTCTAGACGCACAAAAAGCATTTGATAATGTGAATTGGCAATTTATGATGTTACAAATGGAAGAGATGGGCTTTGGAAGGAAATTTATTCAGGCAATTGAAGCCATATATATGAAACAGATGGCAAAGGTAATGATTAATGGAGAATTGACTGATGTTATTGAAATAGAAAAAGGTACTCGACAAGGTTGTCCCTTATCCCTATTGCTATTTATATTGACATTGGAAGTGTTGAATAGAAATGTTAGAGAAGAAAAAGAGATAAAAGGAATGAAAATTAGAAAGGAAGAATATAAATTACAAGCTTTTGCTGATGACCTGGTTTTTATTATTGAAGAACCATTAACATCAATAAATAAATTGACAGAAAAAATAGGTGAATTTGGGGAGGTTGCTGGTTTGAAAATTAATAAAGAAAAGAAGAAGATAATGACCAAAAATATGTTAAAAAAAACGAAAAGAAGAATTGAGGGAGATTTCAAAGATGCAGATCACAAATAAGGTAAAATAGTTGGGGATTCAACTAACAGCAAGATGTAGTTCTCTTAAAGAAAATAATTACAATAAGCTTAAGCAATAGATAGGACAGGATTTGGTGAAATGGGGAAACTTGCAGTTATCTTTGATTGGTAGAATTGCAACTATTAAGATGAATATTTTACCTAGAATCTTGTATCTTTTTCAGACAATTCCTGTAAAGCTGGGTAAGGAATTCTTTGCAGACTTAAATAAAATGGTTTTGAAATATGTTTGGCAGGGAAAGAAGGCAAGGATAAAACTCAAACTGTTACAAGATGCTAAAATGAGGGGTGGTTTTGGATTACTGAATTTTGAATTATACTACCAAGTGGTTTGTTTAATGTGGATTAAAGAATGGGTAACATTGAAAAAAACTAGATTGTTAAATTTGGAGGGACATGATTTGCTGATGGGATGGCATGCTTTCTTATGGTATAAAGGAACTAAAATCCAGGGGTATTTTAGAAGACATCCGATACATGAAGCTTTGTTTTTGACATGGGAGAAGATCAAAAAATACCATTATTTGAAGATTCCAGTCTGCGTATCTACAATTGAAGCTTTTTCTTATCCAGTGGTATTTAGAGGGGAAAAAATTGTCAGATATAGTGAATTATTGGATGAAAAGGGTGAACTTAAATTGAAACAAAACTTAGAAGACCAGGGAATTAAGATAGATTGATTTTCATACATGCACATACTTTCCAGATATCGAGAAGACTTCAAACAAGAAGGTATTTATAACGTTTTGACTAGTTTAGATAAGATATTAATGGATTCGGATGACCATGTATTTAAAAAGTTATATGGATATTTACTTGAAGTAAAATTGGAAGAAGAACAAGTCAAAGAATCAATGATAGCATGGGGGGAAAATTTTGGTTATAGTATTGATTTAGAGAAATGGCAAAAATTGTGGTCACATAATTTTAAAATGACAATGTCGACAGCATATAAAGAGAATTTGTATAAGATGTTTTACAGGTGGCATTTACCCCCGACGAGGATAGCTAGAATGTTTAAGAAGAAATTGGAGAAATGTTGGAAGTGTCGTCAAACTCCAGGATCGTATTACCATATGTGGTGGACATGCGTGGAAGCAAGGAGATTTTGGACTAAGATACATACGTGGTTAGAAAAAATGACAAAGAGACATATTGACTTTTAACCAGAGATATTTTTATTAGAAATTTTACCAGAGACATTTAATAAAGAATTACAATACTTAATTGTGAACATTTTAACAGCGGCCAGAATTGTATTTGCCAAAAACTGGAAAGGAGAGAAGATAATTACTGATGAAGAAATTATTATGAAAATGTTGGACTGTGCTGAAATGAATAGACATTTGAAATAAGAGAACAGGAAGATAAACAATATTATTTGATATGGGAGATATTTTATCAATGGTTTGACAAAAAAAGTATGGAGATTGTTGCGTCCTCCTGGGTTGACACGCCCCGAGCCGACTCCGTCATCAGTGGGCTCGGATTGGTGGAGGCGCACAGCAACTGACTTAGCGGGAAGCTGCTTGGTTCCGGATTGGTTAGACCGCCTGACAGCTTGCTATTTAAGCAGCTGTCAGGAGGAAAGGTTCTGTTCAGTTTCTTGTTGAGTCTGTGTTAATAAAGTTACCTGTTCAGCAGTCTGGCCTCCGTGTCCACTTCACCGAATCTAACAACTGGCGACGAAGGTGGGATCGGCTTGAAGACCCCTCGCTGGAACTGAGGCCAGCCTGAGGCGCGCCACAGTGATCGTCAATACCGTGATGGCTGTTCCTCTTCCCACTTTCACGCCGTTCAAGGCAGAAACAGAGACGTGGGACGAATATATTGAACGGTTTGAATGTGTCTTACATGCAAACGACCTGGCCGATCTGCCCCTGGCCAGGAAGAGAGGGTACTTTTTAAGCTCCTGCGGGCGTGAAATATTTGCCACTGCCAGGGCCCTGGCTGCGCCGCAACCGGTATTCACCGTGCCCTGGGAGACACTATTGGACAAGCTAAAACAGCACTACGCCCCCGCCCCATCTAAAATAGCCCAGCGGCATGCTTTTTATCAGCGATCGCAAAAGGCAGGGGAGTCTGTCAGCGCGTATATGGCTTCCCTGCGCACGGCAGCTCTCCACTGTGAGTTTAGGGAGCTCGATGATATGCTCCTAGACCAACTGGTCTGCAGGGTGCGTGATTTAAAGCTGCAACATAGACTTTTAGCTCGCTCTGACTTAACCCTCCCCATCGCCATGGATGAGGCAAGAGCATCGGAGATGTCCGCCAGTCATCTGCCGACATTCAGTGCGCGCAGGCTGGAAGGATGGGGGCTCCACCCGCAGTCCGTCCACTATGAGGGCTCTGACAGGGATGTTTCTGAGGATGTTTCTGAGCCTGAAGGGGAAGTATGCTGCCTGAAGTCGGGTTGTAAGAAACGAGCGCCTCCCGCTGGCAAGCCCCCTCAGAGCGGATGCCTAGGTTGTGGCGGCCAGCATAACCAGGCGGAGTGCCGTTTCAAGTCTGCCGTTTGCCGCCAGTGCAGCAAATGTGGTCACCTTTCCAGGGTCTGTTGGGCTGCTTTTCCCCTCCCTAACGACGCGGGGGAGCCTACTTCCAAGCGCCTGAAAGCCAAGCGGTTCGAGCACTGGGGTAATCATGTGGAAGAGGATCGGGATGCAGAGGTCGATGCAGTGGGTATCAGCCACACCTCTTCGCAGGGGACGGCCAGCAAAATCCATCTCACGGTCCAGCTGGAGGGCTTTCCATGTCGTATGGAGCTGGACATGGGCTCCTCCCATTCCCTTATTGCTTGGTCCACCCTTAAGGCATTGCTCCCTACATTCTCCCAACGGCGTCTCAAAGCCTGCCCTATTAAGCTTAAAGATTACCAGGGGAAGCTTATCCCCACATTAGGTTGTGGCTCGTTCCGTGTTGTTTATGGCTCTTTTTCAGGTCGCCTGCCTCTGATCGTCGTGCGAGACTGCCTTCCCAGTCTATTGGGGTTAGACTGGTTTGATGCCTTACACCTGAGCGTCTCCGGAGTTCACTCTACCTGCTATGATATCTCCACTGAACTGACTCGCGAGTTCGCAGATGTGTTCGATGGCCAACTCGGTAAATATACAGGGCTTCCCATTTCCTTCAATCTGGACCCCCAAGTGGCCCCTAGGCGGCTGAAACCTCGAAGGGTACCACTTGCACTGCGGGCCAGGGTGGACTGGGAACTGGACAAATTGATAGCGCAGGGAATCCTTGTATCGGTGGAACACTCAAAGTGGGAGACCCCCATAGTTATTCCTTTAAAATCAGATGGATCCCTTAGGATCTATGCTGATTACAAGGCGACACTTAACAGGGCACTTCAGGCTAACCATTACCCCGTCCCGTGGTCCAGCACTCGCTGGGCCAGGGTAAGGTCTTTGCAAAGCTTGATCTCGCCCAAGTTTATCAACAGCTTCCCGTTGACGAGGATACTGCCCTGGCCCAAACTATAGTAACTCACAGGGGGGCATTTAAGTGTACCCGCCTACAATTCGGGATCAGTGTTGCCCCGGGAATTTTTCAGAGCTTAATGGAGCAGCTGCTCCATGGGCTTCAAGGAGTCGTGCCCTACTTTGACGACGTCCTGATCGCGGCCACGGATCAGGGGGACCTCGTCACAAAGGTAAGGGCTGTCCTCACTCGTTTCAGAACTGCGGGACTGAAACTTCGGGCTGATAAGTGTCGAATGGCGGTTCCCCAAGTGGAATTTTTAGGATTCTTGATTGATTCTGCTGGGATCCGCCTCGCCCCGTCCAAGATCAAAGCTATCAAGGATGCTCTTGCACCTGCTAATCAGGCCGAGCTGCAGGCTTCCCTCGGCCTACTTAACTTTTATGCGGTGTTTTTGCCACACAAGGCCTCGCTAGCCAAACCCCTCCACCGTCTATTGGACGCTAAATCCCCCTGGTGTTGGGATAAAAAGGCGGCTGCCTCATTCAAAGCTGTTAAGGATGTCCTCACATCCGATGCCGTTTTGGTCCAATACAATGCAGGTCTGCCTCTCGCTCTGACCTGTGACGCTTCCCCATATGGGGTGGGGGTTGTCTTGAGTCACCTGTTACCCAGCGGGGCGGAAGCCCCCATTGCTTACTATTCCCGCACTTTGTCACCTGCGGAGCATAATTATAGTCAGATTGACCGGGAGGCTTTAGCTGCTGTAGCGGGGATCAAACGGTTTCATGATTACCTTTATGGTCGTTTTTTTTACCTTGTTACTGACCATAAGCCATTATTAGTCTTACTGGCGGCTGACTGCCAAACCCCCCTTGTCCTCTCGCCGCGCATGTTGCGGTGGGTAGAGTTTTTGTCTGCATATTCTTACGAATTGCAATATAGGCCGGGGAAGGCGATCGGGCATGCGGACACCCTTAGCCGTTGTCCCCTTCTCTTGGTTGTCCAGGACCCTGCCCCGATGACATCCGTCCTCCTGGTGGACGAGATGTCTCCCTTAGTGACCGCAGCTGACATTCAGTCCCAGTCAGCCGTTGACCCCACTCTTTCCCTTGTACTTGACTGGGTGCGCAGGGGCTGGCCTTCGGCTTCCCTGGCAGCCGAATTATTGCCATATGTGCACAGACGAGTTGTCCGTGCTGTCAGGGTGCTTCCTGTGGGGAACAGGGTAGTTGTTCCCCCCACGCTTCGACCTCAAGTTTTGGCCTGCCTCCACATTGCCCACCCGGGCATCGTACGAATAAAAGGGTTGGGCCGTAGTTATGTGTGGTGGCCAAGGATCGACCAAGACATAGAGGGGGTGGGTGGCCCATTGCCCCCAATGTCAACAGTCACGGCCTACCCCCTCCGCGGCCCTGATCCAGGAATGGGAAACGCCCAGGGGACCCTGGACGAGACTGCACTTGGATCTTGCGAGCCCCTTTTTTGGTCGCACGTTCCTGGTCACGGTTGATGCGTACTCTACGTGGGTGGACCTTACCATCATGTCGTCCACTACCACGGATGCTGTCATGCGGGTTTTAGAGGGTCTATTTGGCACTCATGGGTTGCCCGATACCATAGTTACTGATAACGGCCCGCAGTTCACGTCTGCACCCTTCCAGCTATTTCTCGCTAAGTGGGGCATCCGCCATGCCCGTATGGCCCCCTGCCATCCGGCGGTGAACTGATTGGCGGAAAGGGCTGTGAGGTCTGCTAAGGAGGCGTTACGTCATCTAGGGCCTGCAAATTGGCACCAGAGAGTATACCAATATCTGTTGGCACAACACACAACTCCGATCGCATCCACCAAGCACAGCCCCGCCAAGTTGTTGATGGGTCGGCGACTCCGCATCACTTTGGATCGCCTACATCCGAGTTACACAAAAGAGACACAAACGGGGGGCAAAGGTCAGGCTCGTTTATTCGCTGTGGGTGATCGAGTCTTCGCCTTGAATTTTGACTCTTATAGGGTCCTTCTCGCTGATGGCCGAGTATGGCGGTGACATATCAACCAACTAAGGCGACGTTGGGCCATGTTATTGAGCCTCAACCACCTCCAGTTGCTCCGTGTCTACCGATGCCTGCAGAGGTTCTGGGAGCGCATCCTGCACCGCCGGTCTCCAACAACCTGCTTCCGATGGAGGCACTCCCTCCGGAAAACTCGCCAGAATCCCCAGGGGGTGCCTCTGTAAGTGGTCCTCCTGCTATGGTAGCCATTGAGTCAGCTGAGGGGCCCCAGGCAGAAGTTTCACCTCTGGCTCCACCTAACCCAGGGCCATGGAGATCGGGGCGAGTCCGACGTCGTCCTACATACCTGGAGGACTACGAATGCTCTATCCGGGGGGAAAGGGGTGTTGCGTCCTCCTGGGTTGACACGCTCCGAGCCGGCTCCGTCATCAGGGGGCTCGGATTGGTGGAGGCGCACAGCAACTGACTTAGCGGGAAGCTGCTTGGTTCCGGATTGGTTAGACCGCCTGACAGCTCGCTATTTAAGCAGCTGTCAGGAGGAAAGGTTCTGTTCGGTTTCTTGTTGAGTCTGTGTTAATAAAGTTACCTGTTCAGCAGTCTGGCCTCCGTGTCCACTTCACCGAATCTAACAGAGATGAGAAAATATATATGAAATGTTTAAATATTTATCTTCAGTTCAAGTAAAGAATAATTGTTATATGATGAGATTTGGAAAATTGTAAGCACAAAATGATTTTAACCGATTGAGATGCTGTCTATAATTGTTTGTAAGGATGATATTTTTATGTTGTCTTTTTTTTTATTTTAATCTAAAATAAAACTTTTTTCAAAAAAAAATATGCTCATAAAATAAATTCTGATTGTAGTTCTGGGGTTTATATACAAAACAATTTCATTGTTTGAGACACAAAACAGCACCAGTTTCATTGGAGCAACACAAAAATCATCGGCCATGCAACCACCTGCCACACTCGTGAGTTGATCAAAACTAGGCACTCCAAAAGAGAATTACTACAAAATGGTATGGAGGTGGTACTTAACTCCGGTTAGATTAAGCAATATGAATCAGCACTATTCAGATAACTGTTGGAGAGGTTGTGGGAGAAAAGGAATGTATTTACATATGTGGTGGGATTGTAAATTTGTGCAAAAATTGTGGAAGATGGTGTTTAAGGAGATAGAAGAAATTGTAGGAATGAAGATAGTAGAGGCACCAAAGGTAACATTACTCTCACTATTGGAAGATATAAAATGTAAAAAAGAGACTAAAGAATTGGTAATAAATTTGTTGACCGCAGCAAGGTTAATGATTTCTAGGAACTGGAAGACACAAGGTGTTTATAGTCTGGAAGAATGGTATAAGGAAGTATGGGATATTGCCATAAATGATAAATTGACTTGCAATATTAAAGTAAGGAGGGGCATAATGAAGGTAAACGAATTCAATGGAATCTGGAAACAGTTCCTAATATATGTGTTTTCTGGAGGAAGAGGGATACCAACACCAGAAGAAGCTTTAAGATTCTGGAAGCAGGAATGATCCTGAGGGGTGGGGGAGCACTCGTTGATTGTTTGTGTTCTGTATATTGTTATATATTATATATTATGATTCTGTATGTTATGTATGTTAATTTCTTTTTTTTTATATGTTAATAATAAAAAAAATATGGAAAAAAAAAACTAGGCACTCCACAAGCAATTCCATCAACAGATACACTGATCTACAACCAGCCTATGAACCCTTCAGAATCAAAATCAACCATACAGCCAACCAGAGACAGCATTGATCCTTGACAAACCCATGCAACTCCCCCACCAGCAGTTCACCTCCCAATGACCCTGACTTAATGTAATCTCCTTATACAAGACCCATCACAAGACACACGGATGACTATCAGCTGACTCATCACAATACCCTCACTTGAAGCCTTTATAAACAGAAGAACACTGACACTGACATCCCCTAAACTCTGCAGAAGATGTTACCTAGCCTGGTAAAGAAACATTCGAAAACCTATCCACAAGGTCAGAGAACAAACTTCACAACTTCATTGTGTTTTTGTTCCTTATGAAATCAATTCTTCATCCAATTTTTTACAAGTCAAATATTTTGTCCTTTTACCTGATATGTGTCTCTAATGGGCAAATTATATCTTTCTTTAATTTTTCAAATAATGATTTTTTTTTTCCTTTTGAGAAGCATTTGCTCCATTTACATTCCACATTAAGCATTTGTAATCCATAATCAAGTCAAAAATTTAGAAAAAGCAATACCTGTACCCCCTAGTTCAGTATAATCCTTTTGAGATTTTTGTTGCAGTTTCTTCTGACACCTCTATTTGAATCTCCTTCAATTCTGTTTTGATTTTTTCTAGACGTATCATTGTTTTCTAGATTTTATTTCAAATTCAATTGAAATATCTGCTGTTTAAGAGTAAAAATCACTCCTTCCATTTATCCCATTGAAATGGTCTATTTTCATGTTTTAATCTCTTAGTCAAAAAAGAACACTATTTTCTCTTGTGCAAAATTCTAATAGAAATTTCTTTAAGAAGAATTATATCTATTCCTTCAGTCTTACATAAAAATGCTGCTGCAAAACTTTTTTTCTTGTCTTCTTCGTGACAAGTATATCAAAACTTCATTTGGAACATTTTTATTCTTGAAAGTCTCAAATTTATTATATAGACTTTATCAAGTTGTTTTGCATAGCTTTCCATCTTTTAATTTAAGTTACTGCCCAGTTGCTCAAACATTTTTTTGAAGCAAATCTGGATAATTCTTCTCTCTGCAGGTTGTTCTACTGATCTTCCCTTCCCCTCTATAGTTTTCTGGTGGTTGCTATTATTATATTTTAATAACTGTTCCTTTTATCCCTTTTAAACTTTTTATAATGATTTCTTGTTAAACTTTTTGCAAACATTTTAAGACCATTTTTTTCTTCATTGCTTCATAATCCAGAAAAAAACAATAACTTATTATGTAGAATTTCATCCTGCTACTCAAAAAAATCTCTCTTTAGCTATAAATTAGTTACATCCAAAAGTTGCTAAGAAATAAGGCTCATGTGAACTTTATGTCTATATACCGTAAGCTGCATTACAGCTGTGAGCTTGAGCTTTCTGTTTTCCAGAGAGTCTTTGCTGGTCAGAATCCACCATCTGTCCATTTATCTTTGTTTGAATGCCATCCCTGCTCCTTCAGGGACATCTAGTTTGCCATGAAATCTCATCAGAAGCTGTTCCTGGCGTGGTTTCCAAAGTAGGTATTTCATTGTGGTGGTACTGGTCTCACTACCAGAAAATTGGCACAGAAAAATTGCAAAGTGGTCTGTACCTCCTTCCCTTTGGTGCATGATGCATACAATTTTATCTAATATTATAGTTTCATATAATAGTTCAGCATTGTAGTGCAGAATTAAGCATTTATTTCAGTCACTAAATAAAGCTACTGGGATTCGAACTTTGTTCTGCCTTGAATTTGATGAGGTACTTTGTAAAATAGGATTATCTTTCTCATCTTCAGTTCTGTCAACTATAACAGGTATCTCATTGTTAGTTAATATTTTTAGTAGGATCAACCAAAATTATACAAAACATTATCTAGATGTCCTCCATAACTCTGTATCAAGTTGTTATATGCACATGCACATACGAATAGGATTGGAAGAAAATACATTAGCCCAGATATTCCAATTATGAGATGTACTTCAAGCTGTTATTTTCAAGTGTTATTTGCAAAGATGTGTTAAGAGTCACAGCATTTAGCAATAACACATAGACTTGTATACCATTTCATAGTGTTTTACAGCCCTGTCTAAGTGGTTTACAGAGTTAGCATATTTCCCCCAACAATCTGGGTCCTCATTTTACTGACCTCGGAAAGCTGGAAGGCTGAATCAACCTTGAGCTGATCAGAATCGAACTCGGGGCAGTGAGCAGAGTTAGTCATGTTTTACTACACATTCAAGGGAAAAAATGACTCTGCTATTTTAATTGCTTTTTAAAAAGTTCTTGATTTTGAAATCTGCATATAACTGCTAAACATGGAAATAGGAATTGGGAGCACATAAGCAGATCAGGAATCCGTTTTGTTTGTGAGTTAAACTGTGTATTCTGACAAACTCTTTCCTCCCTTTTCTTATATATTCAGTGGATTTTAATTTCATTCTCCTCCCCTCCCCAGAAGTCTACAAGTATAGTTCCCTATTCCTAATTTTTCTCACAATAACAACCCTGCAGGAAAGGTTGTTATGAAAGAAAAGTGTTTGGCCTAAGGTTTTCCAATAAGCCCATGGCTGAGGTTAGAGTTGGGCCAAATTTCCAGGCTCCTAGTCCAGATCTCAGTCACTGCACCACCCTCACTCTTCCAATTGTCTCCTATGATACTTGTCTGCTTGGATTATGAATCTGCTGACAGGCCCTTTCTCTCTAATTACCATGACCCAGTTTGAGAAACAGTACTTATATGAATAATGGAATAAAAATGCAACCAATCAATGAAAATGTGCAGTGATTAAATTACTGAGCACAAAATGGAACCCTGCACTGAGATTTCCTTCAAGAATTCATGTAGTCTGATAGTCAGTGAGGAAAAGGTAGGCACGCTCAAATGTTAGCATGACATGAATTTTATTGTTTATTCAGGGGCAAAATGTTGGGTTAAGTTTATTTTCATTAAATAGGCAATATGAAATTAGTAAAATAAGCTCAAATACTGAATGCCTTGGTATGGGTTGACAGTTTTGAGAATTCAAAGATGAAAGCCATTTGTAATATCTATGTGAATGTGATATAATGAGAATAAACAAGAAGACCGAAGCCCTAATTGTACTAAGCCTACAATTTACAACCAGAATACATGCCTTGTTTAATATGATTTATATATAAGCAAAATTCAAGCTTTGTTTTTTTGTATTGTGTTTAACTTTTTCATTAAAAATACTGCTTAAACATTTTCCTCACGTGAAACATAAATGTAGATGGCAAGAGTAATTAGGTTGCAAATGAAAATGACCCACTTGACTATAGAAATTAGTAGGAAGAATTTTTAGTGGTTTTTATAATATCATAGCTGTTAAATTGCTGTTCGTTGAAATTAGTGAGGATATGTTTTTCCTGTTCTGTTCTTTTCTTACACTATTCCTTAAATTTTATATTTATGGATAAGCACAAAAGTATTTGATTCTTAGGCATGCACCTTCCCTTGGATTATAACCAGTGGTGGGATTCAAATTTTTTTACTACCGGTGGCATGGTGGGCATGGCATGGCTTGGTGGGCATGGCAGGGGAAGGATACTGTAAAATCTTCATTCCCACCCTACTCCAGGGCAAGGTTACTGCAAAATTCCCATTTCTTCCCGATCAGCTGGGACTCAGGAGGCAGAGAATAGATGGGGGTGGAGCCAGTCAGAGGTGATATTTACCAGTTCTCTGAACTACTCAAAATTTCTGCTACCGGTTCTCGAGAACAGGTCAAAACCTGCTGAATGCCACCTCTGGTTATAACTATTTGTTCAGTGTTCAAAGTCATAATGACAATGAACAAGGGAAACTTACAACGGGTCCCCGAAGTTCTAGGTTTTGCAGTTGTCCCTGCAGTCATGTGATCCCAATTTCTCATGTTACCTGCTGGCTTCTCACAAGCACAGTCAAAGTATCCAGCTATGGATTGTGAGATCCTGGGAATTCTGTATTCCATAGCATCCCCTGCCTGTCAACACTCCATAGTGCATACATGCCTGAAGCCTCCCTTGCCTTCTTACAGCCTCTGCTTGTTCTGATGTCTCTGTCAGCCTTCTCACTGCCCCATTGCCCTGCCTGCAGCTCTTACCCCCTTTAGTTCCTGGCATATGCACATATGCACACACACACACACACACACACACACACTTTCACTTGGATTACTGTTTCTTCCTACTGATCTGTGCATCCTGAGGTTACAATGGCAACCAGAACTGCCAAGGTTGCTATTGCTAAATGAGGCAGTTCTGTAGTGTAGTGCACTTTGACCATATTGCTTAGTGATGCAATTTGAACTGTCCTAAAAACTCCCTACAGATCTTATTCTATGAGAAAAAAAAGCACTACTTGTAATGGAGCTTCAATATTTTCAATAGTGGTTGGGTTAAATATAAAAAGAAGCCATATAATGTTTTCTGGAGGAGGAAAAGAGGAGAAAGAAGATAACTAGAGGTCTAAATTAGTTCCAGGTAGAGAGATAGGCCACTTAGTATATCAAATACCTGCCGACCAACAACGCAGCAAATGAGAGTTATGAGAACTGAATTTGGTACAGATTCATTCAGATTACGTGTGGATTTGTTTAACTATGATTCACTTATTAATTATTCAAGAACTGTTTAAATTACAAAAATCTGATGCTACAGTACACTAAACGAAAATCAAAATACTATAACTACTACTCAGTGGTGAAATCCTCCTTGGATTTTTGTGTGCACATGCGCGGTGCATGCCAAACATGCACTTCACGTGGAAAAAGAAGAATTCCCTAGGTAAGTAGAACAGTGGGGGGGAACAGCTGTGCCGTGCAATTTAGCTTTGCTAGAAAGCAGGATTTCCTGCTTTCAAGCAAAGCTAAACCATGCAGCACAGCTGATCATTGGAAATACCAGTTCAGATGAACCGGTAGTTTTGTTTTAAACTACCAGTTCGACCGAACCAGTAGCATTTTTTTACTACTGGTTCGCTCAAACCGGTAGTTTTTATCACTACCAGTTCACCCGAACTGGAGTGAACCGGTAGCATTTCACCCCTGCTGTTGCTACTACTACTACTACCAATACTACTACTACAACTACTACCAATACTATTACTACTAGAAAATAGGGGTATAGCAAGGGATGCACAGTGCCACAGAGGCTTAATGATTCTGGATGTGCTGAACAATTGCCAGCACTCTGGTGGTTCAAGTCCAGTTCCGTGGGACAGGGTGAGCTCCTGTTTCTTGTCCCTAGCTCCCGGTCATCTAGCATTTCGAATGCATTGTTTGTGAGTAAATAGATAGGCACTGCCATTTTGGTGGTGGGAAACTGCTGGCTGCATTCTGCATGGGGAGCTGGAACCAGTGGTAGTTCTTCCTGGTGGAGGAGAGGTGGATGACCTTGTAGCCTCACGAGCCTTGTATGCCATATGCTTAAATAAATAAATAACAAATGACAAATCCAGTCTATATATCTGGCTGATGGCGACCAACCGTAATAATTTGATCATCTCAAAAAAGTATATATATTTTTTGTACTTTATATTGAAATTAGAGTATAAAGCATAAATACTTTTTTGTTTTTTGAGAAGACCAAATTATTATGGTTGGTCACACCATCAGCCAGATATATGGACTGGATTTGTTATTTTTATCCACCTACCTACCTACAGATTTGCTAATATTTTGTGCATTTCGGTAATTGGAAACTATTCCTGAGATTATATCCAGATCAGCTGTTTTGCCATATAAAAGATTGTGAAAAAGTCTACTTCTGTTGGAATTATACCCTCAGAATTTTGAGAGTTAGTGTGTCCAATTGCTCTATATTTGCAGCATGTAGTTTAATAGGAAAGTACACTAATATTTTGTGCTGATTTGCTGTGTTTGAATTGTCCAGGTTCTTTATCTTGAAGAACTATTCTTTTGCGGTTTTGTTCTTTTCAGTGTTTGTATAAGCTGCCAGTTGCATTTTCTAATATCGTCTTTGATCATCTTTGAATGATCTTGTTTAGTGCAATACATTCTGCATTGATTTTAATAAACCATTCATACTTCCATTGTTGTTGCTTCTGCATCATTGTTTATTTCTTTTCTGGTTTTTTTTTTTAATTTTGATTTGGTATCATCCTTGGCTAATTATAATAGAGTTTCAGTTATATAGGAAACAACTGAACTCTCATTCAATTAGCTGAGTGCTCTGAAACAATTGGATCATTTCAGCTGGAATGCATCCGTCTGATACTTGATAGTCAATGCAAGCTGCTGTGCTTTATTTATTTATTTATGAGATTTTTGAGATTTATAAGATACCTCAATCTGTTATGACTCTGGACAGCAATTTTCTTCTCTCCCGTTTCATATTGATTTTAAATGTTATGTGTACTACTTGATTATCTCTTTCAATGCTGAAGTAGTTGAAAATTTAACAATCCATAAAAATGGGTCAATTATCAGACAAAATATGAGAATAAGAAAACTTATTTATTACAATTCTTAGAGTGATCTCTTCAGCTAGGTAAACAGTATAAACACCAATAAGGCAAAATTATAGCAATTTAACTGCAGCTGAAACTGCTTACATAGTTGATATCCAGTACTTATTTTTTTTTAAAAAAAGGACAGAAAATAATAGCTAATTAGCAAAATTAAAAGTGAAACAGCAAAAAAAAAAAAATCTGTCCTAAGAGGTGAATTTACATGTATTTGTTTGTTTGTTTAGTTTCCTTGGATTAGAGTCAGTTTGGTCTAGTGGTTAAGGCACCAGTCTAGAAAGCAAGAGACCATATGTTCAAGTCCCGCCTTAGCCAGGAAAGCCAGCTGGGTGACTTTGGGTCAGTTACTCTTTCTCAGTCCAACTCATCTCACAGGGTTGTTGTGGAGAAAATAGGTAGAGGAAGTTGTGTTGGATATGTTTGCCACCTTGAGTTATTTGTGAAAATAATAAAGGCAAGTTATAAATTATTATTTTCAAAATCTGCTTTAAGAGGGAGAGGAAAAAAAGGGGGGAATCTGCAAGCTCAGAAGTGGGGGGAAGGGACTCTTAGGGCTAACTCTCAAGGGAGTTCTCATTTCCCAATCTCATACATATTAGTAAAATTTCCTTCCTTCCTTTCCATTGTTTTTTGGTTTGCAACATGGTGCTTACAATATCTCACAATGTATTCCAAGAACGATATGTAGAATTGTCAGGTCTGTGGTGATTTATTTTATTTTATTTATAGTAAGTTCTGTGTGGTCAACAGTGATGACAGGCTGCTGCTATAACTGCTTGATTTAACTATAATGAAGGGAGGGTATGGTGCAGGAGTGGGTTCTACTTACCTTTACTACCAGTTTGCAGCAGGGCCGTGCCTCTTCTGCGCATGTGCAGAAGCATTTTGATGATGTCGGGGTTGGTGGGCGGAGCATCCTGCTGGTTTTACTACCGGCTCTATAGAACCGGTTCGAACCGGGGGCAATCCACCACTGGTATGGTGGTCCCGCAGTTATCCTCTTTGTATTGTGTTTAATCTTAAATCTGGCTTAGCATTTTATGATAAAAAATTTAGGGACCATGGGGAATTTTTGTTATTTATTTAGTTACAAGTTTAGATGACCATCCAACTTGTAAAAAATATAACTCCTCTAACTTCCTGGCCCCAACATTTCAAGTAACAACTTGATCATCAAAGCCTCTGTAAAAGCTAACAGGATCAGGATTAGTCAAATCTAGAGGAGGGGGGATGACCAGTGGTGGGTTGCTCCCAGTTCACCCCAGTTTGGGTGAACTGATAGCAGTGGTGGCGGGAGGCTCTGTCCCCCTACCCAGATGTCATCAAAAACGTTCTGTCACGCTATGGATAGCGAACCAGTAGCACCACTATTTAATCACTCCCTAGGGTAGATGCAACAACCTTCTAGGTCCATCAGAGGATTTCAATTCAAGGAAGATGCCCCTTCTGATAAGCTGTGTGGAATAGGTAAAAACAACTGGAGACAAATCTTCCTGTGCTATAAAGGACTTTATGGGTGATAACCAACACTTTCAATTGAATAGCCTACTGGGAGCTTGTAAAGCAGAAGTGTTACATGGGCATACAGAAATGCACATGACTCCCTGATGAATATAGTACGCTTAAGCACTGTTGTTAATAAAATGTGAAAATCCATAACTTGAAATCAGATGGCAATTCCATTCCAGAAATTTTGGCTCCAAGTTAACTCGTAATTCATATTTTGTGCTAATTATTCTGGCATGTCATTTGCATTTCTGGATAACATTTAGGGCATGGAAGGATGCAACAGATGGATGAAAAAAGCAGATTTGCTTAATAGTCTGATGAAGGTCCATGTTTTTGATTTAAATAATTGCTACTACAAGTATCCGTCTGATAGAGTTGCTAAACTGATGTTTATAAAATCATCTGGGAAGAATATTGAAGGCCATTTAGTGATATATTTAAGTAATGCAAGCTAAGCACTCCAGAGACAGAAGAGCAAAATTAAGAACATATCTTGTCAACCAATATATCTTAAACTGACACTGTAAGTTGTGGGCATCTTCAACTAGCAACTTCAACTAAAAAAAACGGCCTCTCATTGTTAGGTTTTGAAAATAGTTACTCATTTGTGATAAAAGAGATTGATTCCTTCATTTTAGCCAGAGAATGCCCCTCTTCCTCAACAAGACATAGCCCTCTTGGCCAGCGGTAAAATACTCTGAAATCTGCTACTGGTTCTTTGAGTCTGCTACCAAGCGCGCTACAGAGGTGCGTCCGCGCAGCACTAAAAAAGGAACATTTTGAAGCCTTCTACAAAGGTAAGTAGAACAGCAAGGGAGGGGAAATCCGCTGTGCCACATGATTTAGATTAGCTAGAAAACAGGAAATCCAATGATTCTAGCTAATATAAATCACACGTCACAGCTGATCGTCGCCCAGCTGATCATCGCCCAGCTGATTGTCGGAAATACTGGTTCGCCCAAACCGATAGCATTTTTTACTACCGGTTCTTGAGAACCAATCTGAACCAGGAGCATTTCACTCCTGCTCTTGGCTGACTTGGGGAGGCCGAGTAAGAAGCGGCCATACTTTGTTGCAAGGATTTATTTTGTAGATCTTTTTTTTAAATTCAATTATTTAACTAGGACTTCAATGATTCCACAAGTGCAACCAGACCTTGTTGTCTTCCAAATCTTTTCCCCAGATTATTGGCATAATAACACCTTCTTCAGTTTGTTTGTTGTCAGAAGCAAGTGCACCAACGATGGCTTTTCTTTTCAGACCCAACTAAAAAAATATCTAGAGGTAAAGATGATTCCAAAATTGCCCAAGGATTTAATCAATGCTGAAAATATAAAGAGAAGAGGAAAATTAGAAGTGTTTAGGCTATTACTATCGGTCTTCTTTAATCTTTTGTTGTTTCTTCTGATTTTGCCTTCTGTATCATATGTATTAGCCATCTAATTCCTTAAGCTTAGCAAATGTACCTGGTAAACAATAATGCTCCTAGTGTTTTCATGCAAACACTTGAACAGCCACAGAAACTTTTATATATACTCACTTGTTCATATCTAACCCCCAGAGATTCATGCTATTCAGCTTTCTTCCACAAAGGATAGGACAAAAGTGAAGTCTGTTTACAACAAATCATGAATATGTATGTATGTATGTATGTATGTATGTATGTATGTATATTCTACTTATATATTCCTGAATTTGGAATGTCAATTATGAAAAAAGGTCAATGGCCAATATAGAATATGATGCTAAAGGGAGACTGGAAAAACCCACTATCACAACTATAGCAGATAATGTCAGGTTATATTAGTTCACTACCACTTTTTGAACAAAGAAAGAGTTCTCTGTTTATCATTTATGAATATAGGTATTAATTAAATATCATCTTTCACATCAAGCACCATCAGTTGTGACACATCAAACTTTTCTCCTTATATAAAACAAGGTACGAGTCTATATGTAAATAATAAACTACATTATCAGTGGGCATGAGTATTGGATCAATTGCCCCACCCCATGAGCCACCAAATACCAATATCAATATGTATCTACAATTATCCACCCACCAGAGGGATGCGAGACAGTTCCAAATCAGCAATTCTGACCTTAAGACAAGTGGAATGGCATAGAAAAGGGGAAAAAAACCTTCAATGTTAGAGCCAAATAGGTTTTCCCTATAACACTAGTGAGAGCTAGTGTTTTTTTGCTGAGAAAACAGTAAAAAAAAAAAAAAGGATAAAACCTCCAGTCTAAATAAACCTATTCTCTTTCCATAACTGTTATCTATAAAAATAATAAAAGGGCCAACTCCTTGCACTAAACAGAAGTAGAATGCTTTGTGGCATTTTCTCAAAGGAGATGACGCTTTTGTACCTCTTACACTTTGCTATTGGGAATTACTGATCTAGTTTAGTTTTGTAGTTTTATGAAGAATAGCAATAGCAATAGCAATAGCAATAGCACTTAGACTTATATACCACTTCATAGTGCTTTACAGCAGTCTCTGGGCAGTTTACAGAGTCAGCAAATTGTCTTCAACAATATATTGTCCTCCTTTTACTGACCTCAGAAGGATAGAAGGTTAAGTCAACCTTGAGTCCCATCAGGACTGAACTCCAGATTATGGGCTGAGTTTGTCTTCAATGCTGCATTATAACCACTGTATCACCAGGACTAGAACCCTAGAAACCTCACTTCTGGGATACACAGTGTCAACATGGCATTTCGTTTTAGCATTTTGAGATTATCATAACTTTTATTTTTAATTGCATTTTTAGCCTTTTTATATGCTGCATTTGGCCTCAGATCCAACTGCTATTAAGCCATTGTAAGTAAAATGAATGTGGGGTAATGGGAAATTCAGCAAATAATTTCTGTCTGATTTCTGTCTCAAGATTTCAGAATACCAACTTTGTCTTCATATTGTAATGTAAGGTTTCCATTTCAATGGGAAACACTTAGAGATGATTGAAAAGTAAAGATCAGTACTATAGTTTAGTTTCTGAACATACTAAATACATACATGTTTATGTTCTAATTCAGGAAGAACAGCTGTAAAGGTTCTGCCCTTTAAAAGCTTTTATTCCTTATTAGTTACTTTCTTCCCTGTCTTATGAAATTGTTGTGGTTGTGAGTCAGTCAGAACATAGCAACAGAGATATATGTATGGTGGCAAATAAAGAAAGGAACCTGCAAGAGACGGTTTTGGATGAATGGAAAAAGATTTGAACAATAACGAGTAATAATGAATGTATAGTGAAGTATTTATAAAAGAGTATGCTATGCAAAGACTTTTCTCAGAACTTTTGTGACCAGGCAAGCAAATAAAAACAAATTGGGTTGACCTCGCCTTGGCTTAGTGCATATCTGAAGGATTTACCAATATAATATTTGGCATAGTCGTTCAAGCATAGCCAGCTCAAATGATTTCAAAAACAAGTCTACCATGAACCCAGGAAAGATTTAATTTACTAACTAATCGGGTGGGAGGAATGTGTCCCTCCAAATTATGGAATGAATTGACCTCGTTTACACAGAGAGAGGAGGGGGGAGAAACTATAAATTGTACTCTACCCTTTCTCCAGATTTTCTGTATAAAGTTCAGTGTTGGAAGGGTAATTTGGATATAATCAGAAACCAAGGACCAGTTGAACTAGAAAGAATCCATGTTTGAATGGAATTTCTTTGCAGTCTTGTCTGGCAAATGATCTCTTCTACTGATCATGATGTAGATAATTAATCATAAGATAAATACTTCCATCCAATCACATAGGGAGCTGAATTAAAAGGTACTATGTGATCAACATGCTATGATGGAATAAAACAATGAACTATCAAAGCCCAAGATCAAAGGATGACTGATAGATAAAAGTACTAAAAATTAGGATATAAATTTCCATAATTGAGAACTATCCAAGAATAGCTAGAACTCCCTACCCCACCCCCCAAACTGCTTTCTAAATTATAACAGTATCCCATGAGGAAAACAAATGAAAATCAGCTGTCCAGCACCTTTAGGTTAAAAAATAAATGAACAGAAATTCTGGGTCAAGAATGTAAGGTATATGAGGATGTACCTGTATTGTACATGAACTTCTCCATCCGATAAAGATGAGTGGTGAAGCAGAAAAGACTCTCTTTTGGGGTCTTACCAAATGACAGCCCTTCACAGACAAGACCCATAACATCCCCTTCCTGTCAGACCTGATAGACTGAGTAGATGTGATTGGAGAAAAGCGGTCCCTCGAGGCTTTTCATTGCCTCTTTTTGAGGTGTTTCTTCAATTTCCTAGTCTACCCTACAGATGTAAGATTTCGTTTCAGCCTTCTATTCAGACTTGATCCAGTTAAGCTTTTGGGAGTTTTGGGTGTGTCAGTTAGGAGCAATTATTCAGTATATGGTCTTAAAAGCGTTGATGGCTGAGAATGATGATGAATGATTCCTGGAAGTATAAATTTTAGGCAACTAGTACTCTGTAAAATAACCAAACTTAACTATAAGCCTAAACATATATTCTTGAGAATATTTAGAAGCAGACATGCTTAAAACTGGACTGCAAATTTATATAACTACATAAAATTAAGCATGATTAATAAAGATGCAGCATGCTGCTATTGCTTGACATGACTTTTTTGTTACTTCTATTTTTTCCTATCACAACTCTGAACAATATGGTGATAGAGAAAGTGTTCCAGACATGAATAAGAATACAAATACAGATAAGAATAGGAGGGCAGGGAGAAAGAAGAATTATTTTCAGGAAGTTCCTGAATTTCCTTTGACAGATTTTGTTAGCTAACTGTATTGTTGCAATAGCATAGAGAATTGCTGTAAATTATTTTGTGTTGCCTATCTCTTTATCCTTCTATAGGTTCTTTCTGTTCATGATTCAATAACATTAAATGTTTGGCAAGAGGAATTCCTTTAAAATATGTTCACTTGGTATGTGGGAAGTCATGGAGGAGACAGATTACTAGGCAAATGATTATACAATCAAAATAAACCTTTGCATGTATTCCTTAATACCTTTGAGGGAAGGTATTGCAATTATTGATTAATATACCATCAACTTTCTTTTTCCAGAATATTAATGTCATTATTAAATAGAGCAGGACCAAGAAATTAGATACTCTAATGAGCAACTTCTGTTGCCTGGATCTGTTAGAAGTTAATCTGCTATTCTTTATTTATGGTATTTAAAATACTTTTCAGTCCATCAAGTTGAAACAAGTTCCTTCCACCAAACTAAATAATAACACCAAACAATTTCCCACAATTGCTAATATTTACCAGTGTAATTCCTTTGTCCCATTTGAATGAATGGGAGGACAAATTTCTAAGTTCCAATTCAGTAGGGATTTAATTATTGGGGAGATCAAAATGAGCTCAAAGTCAGTGATTATTCCACAGTGATTAGCAATGTTTATGGAGGCCATGAAAATGCAAGTAGTTAAAATGGTCTTACATTGACCCCTTTATGTGGTCAGCAGATAACGCACAGCCCCATTAACAATGTGAATTCTTCAAGTCACAACTTGTTCACTTTTAGCAGGACATCTCATTACAAAGCCAGCATGAAAATTGCATTAACTTTCTGTCACAAGTAAATGCTTTATTCTCCATCATGTAAATAGTATCTGTACAGTATATCAAGAGTTAACTTATTTCTATTGCTTAATGTATGTATGTCTAACCACTCCCATATCTAGCTCCTCCCCTTGTATATATAAGGAGCTGTATGCCATTTTACAGTGCTTCTATTTGTGAATATTCAGTGAATATAGAATGCCATCTGTGATTAAACAGAGCTTTATTTAAACATACTATTCTTACTTTAATTATTGAGTCTGATCCTGAAAATATTGCAACACTTTCTTATTGCATTCAGGTTACATGTTGACTGCAGTCTCATCTGCAAAACAAGGAATCATATTCTTTTTCTCCATTGAAGAAGAAAAAGAGAGGAGATATATTACTTATCCCAGAGGCAACATTTTGTATGGTAAGTGTCCTCATAAACTGTACAAATAAAAATATTTATATTGGGGATGATATCTAATAAGGCTGTGCAGCATTGCATTTTATTCCACTGGGATAGAATCACAAGTCAAAACAGAAACTGAAGTAGGTGATTTCCAGGCCAGATTTTATGTAACAGGAATGGCTGTTATATAAAATATAACAATTGTTCACTATCAAAGCCACCAAGTATTATCCTAAATCTATGTAGTAATTCGGGACAGAAGAATTGTTCACAGTTTAAACTCTCATGCCAGCCATTTACCCTCTTCTCACTGCCAGTAAGCAATCAACTCTTTGTATGGCTTCCTGCTTGTCTGTAATAAAAAACCAAATATAATCTCTGTGAATCTTCTGCTGGTCAAGTTGAAGAACTAAGTTAAGCTGTGAAGTTTCCAAAGATTTGTGAGCAAGGTGGGTTTGAATCATTTTGTAGCTTTTCAAAGCCTTCAGATTTATTGGCTTTTTGCTGCTTCTGAGATTGCTACAGAAAATATACAACGGTACAACTTCATTTCTTCGTATGAAGAATGCTGATGGATGGTTGAGTGGCTGCTCTGAATTGACTTGAGTAAGGGGCCAAGAGCTTTTATTACCTTATTAATGCATACAGCTATATCAGAGCTCTTTTGGGGCAGCAAGCCAACATTGATTTAGCCTTGATTTACTTTTCTCAGTTCTTAACTTCCTTACCATTAACATATACTAATGGATTGTTCCATTTCTGTGCTGATCCTGCCAACTTAACTGGGAATTCAACTTAATTCTTAGTATTCCAAATGTGGATTTAAGGTTGATCAGTCTCATCTGTCTCCTGGGGGGGCGGCGGCGGCGGCGGGGTGGTCAAATCTAAATTCTGAATGAGTGGGGCAAGTCTAAATCTCTCAAACAGTGAATTAATCAGGCTAGGAGGCCTCTACAGATTCAATATTTGGTCAAAACCTCAAAATGAGCATTGTAATGTCACAGCACAAGATGTACCTTTTATTGTGTATGCAGTGTCATTATACATATACAAAAGAGGGAGAGCCTGAATCATAAAAACACAACAATAATTCCATTATTTGCATTCTTGGCCTCCAGCCATACCAGATACGGGTTTCAGCAGGTTCTGACCAGTTGTGGAGAACCAGTAGCACAAATTTTGAGTAGTTCGGAGAACCGGTAAATACCATCTCTGACTGGCCTTGCCCCCATCTATTCTCTGCCTCCCGAGTCCCAGCTGATTCGGAGGAAATAGGGATTTTGCAGTAACTTTCCCCTGGAGTGGGGAAGGAATGGAGATTTTACAGTATCCTTCCTGCCACGCCCACCAAGCCATGCCACGTCCACCAAGCCACACCCACAAAACCGGTAGTAAAAAAGTTTGAAACCCATCACTGAGCCACACCCTCTCCATTCTAATTGTATCTCTTTTTATTACTTGTAGGAACAGAGAGAAAGAAATAGTAAGTGGAAAAGGGAGTGAGATCTCTGCCCTGCTACCGGAACCATCAAACATCAAACTTATTGTTGCATTTGTATGCAACAATCACAAATATATTTCTAAATAGCTTTTTGAGTTAATACATATTTTGAGGCAGAACAATAGACTCCATGAATCACATGACTTTTGATAGATTCCATTTTGGCATATTATATTATTTTACTTCAAAAGAAATCTGGATGGATTTCTCCAAGCTCACTACTTTTGAGCAGCATCTCTAAGTTCCTTTCCACATTTTCTGCTTGTTAAACAGTCAAGTAGTTTATTTCTCAAGTTTTCCTCTTCCTCTATTCACTTCCTTTTAAATTGAATTTAAAAGCAGATGATTAAAAATATTTTCTTTTAAACTGGGTTTAATATTAGAGGGAATCCATGAACACTAACTCAGACAACACAATGAAAACTCCTTAGTGTTACAACAGATGGACAAATTTAACCATACTTTCAACTAGGAAATTGTTAGAATTCTACACCAAGTCAAGTTCAAAAATGCTAGGGAATTCCTGGAAGTTTGGAATTCAGACAAATCAGCCATCAATAGACACATAAAAATAAATTTACCTCCCATCCATTCAAAAGAGACAAAAAAAAAAAAAAAAAAAAAAGCTAAGAAGAAAATAAAAATCCTCTCCAGAAGCCAAAACTAAGATAAGGAAGGAATAATATCAAACAGACAGAATTAAGGATTATCAGTGAGAAAAACGACACCATCCACAACCCAGGCAAGGCAAGCTACAATACATAAACAGGGATCAAACCCCACACCAAATGACATTATCAGATAGATTAATGAAACATCTGCAAACAAACAATCAAGACAGAGAGCACCAAGGTCTCAACCGTGAGCTACATATATTCTTTTTTTACTGGATTTAAAAGCTTGACAGTAAATGACTTTGAGCCTAATACTTTCTATTTTTTTTTTATGACAAAGTAGGTTTTAGATTAAAAACTGAGAACAGCCACATATCTTTCCAAGTGTCTGTTACAGCCATCTGTCAATAACATTTTAGCCTGTGATGAAGTGGCCCACACAAGAAACCTGCTGCTCCTTAATTTTCCCGGGTGTCCCTTCCCAGCAATCAATGGGACATAAATGTAATTAAAAAACCCAAACTCAGGCCGAATATGAAATGTTTGGCCCTCTGTGACCTACAGTTTCAGATTTTCATACCTTCAGATGTTTGTTTAGGAATGAATAATCTTAAGAAACCAGCTGGAAATGAAGCCATTTTAAGAAGATCCTTTCTTGATTTCTTGATTTATTTATTTTTTACTTTGACCATATTCAGGGCCGGATTTAGATGAAAAGAGGCCCTAGGCTATTCCACTAATGAGGCCCTTTCACTAGTGGTGGGATTCAATTTTTTTAACAACAGGTTCTGTGGGTGTGGCTTAGTTGGGGGTGTGGCTTGGCAATCATGTGACTGGGTGGGCGTGGCTAGCTGGTCACATGACTGTGTAGGCGTGGGTAGCTCGTCATGTGACCGGGTGGGCGTGGCTATGTGCATAGACTTTTTTCAGAGGGCTGAAAAAAGTCATTTCTGACTGGGCCTCGCACTTTTGACTGGTCCTCACACTTATGACCATCCTCACATTTATGCCCGTGCAGCTTTCTTAACAACCATGTCACTCATTTCACAACTGCTTCTCTTCACCATGGTGACAAGATAGGGCAAAAACGTAAAATGTGAGGACAGTCGTAAGTTCGAGGACTGGTCAAAAGTGCGAGGACCAGTCAGAAATAACTTTTTCAGCCCTCTGAGTAGTCCATATGCATAAAAGGATACAGCAATAAAGAGGGATGAAGGAAGGGAAGGGAAATTAGAGTAGGAGGGAGGGTAAGAGAGGGAGGAAGAGAGGAGGAGAAGGAGAAAGGAAGAGGAAGTAGGGAGGAGAAGAAGAGGGGGAGGAAGAGAAAGGAAGAAGGAAAGAGAAGACAGAGGTGGTAGGTTTGAAGAGAAAGATTGCTGTACAATAAAAAAGATGAAAGGGAAGAAAGCCAACCCCAAACAAATATAAAGATATTAAGATAAAGAATGAATTGTTAAACTTTAAAGAATAAAAGAGAACAAATATGAATAAATAATAATAATTAGAAACACACATACAAACATACAATGTATTTTCTTTGAACAGAGTATTTGGCCGGTTCACAAATTTAAACAGTGTTTAGTCATTTCAATTAAATTTACAATTTCTATATTTCCTTTTTGCCATATTTATTCCTCATCTATTTTTGTAAAAAACCAATATTACCCTTCATCCTCATCTCTAATCTTAATCAAATTCAATTTTTCCCTTCTATTCTATATTATACCCCTTCCCATTGTCATCTATTTTTATATCCATCCTCACATTGGTTAATTATGTAATATTACAGTTGTTTAATATAAATTCAACATTTTAATATAAATCAATTAGTTATATAACTACCTTTTTTTGTATATTAATCAATATGAACATGAATATTCCAATTATTTCCATGCAATCCAATTTCTTACAAATCCATTAATTATTTACCAATAATAATAAACCAAATAATTTCCCCCATATATTCATCCAAACCACAACTTAACCATTTCTGCTTTCAGAAATATACAATTAATAGTATCTCAATTATTACAATTCCCTAGTTAAATAGAGCTTTTTTCCTTTTGTGTTTTAAATTTTTGAACTCTCCTCTTTTTCCCTAAACTTCCCATTGTTTGCACCTATCTTTTTTGGTGAGGAAAAAGAAAAGAATTCTGCCTGCCTAATTTTCCAACCTTGCAGCAACAGCAAAGCAGTTTCAGTTTCGTTTCTCAGCTTAGCTAGGGGGAAAAAAATCAGCACTCTTTGCAAGGAAGCAGAAGAGCCTTGAGCAAAACAGCTGAGACAAATCAGCTGAGAGCCGGGAGGCCAATTAGCCTATGCTGAAGCTCCGTGGGCCAATAAAATTACAAAAAAACCACCGAAATTTGTTAAATTGCTGGCTCCCCCGCCCCTCGCCCACCACTATTTATTGGCAATAAATAGTGGTGCGGAGGGGCGGGGCAAGTCAGCAATTTAACAAAGGGTTCGGCTGCACCACTGGCTCTAGGGCGGCCCTTTGAAGCCCCGTGGCAAGAATTTGAAGTTTTTTTTTCCTCTAGCCATCAGAGGCAGCAATAGATTGGAAGTGGGCGGGGTAAGCGAACGGCCGGCGATCCAACAGAGCAGAGAGTGAGGGTGAGTGAAGGTGTGGAAGCTGCTTTCTCCATCCTGCTCTCTTGCATCGGGGAACCATGTGGCAGCCCACGTGGATCCCAGGCAGCAGAAGTCAGGCTAGGGAAGGGGTGGACAATTGTGGCTCTTTTACAACCTGTGGCCTTCAACTCCCAGAATTCCTGAGACAGCCAAGCTGTCTCAGGAATTCTGGAAGTTGAAGTCCACAGGTTGTAAAAGAGCCACAATTGCCCACCCCTGGCTACGGTAGGCTGGTGTCGCGCGGGTGGGAGGCGAGGGGCGGGCGAGCCAGCAATTTAACAAAGGGTTCGGCCGAAGCCCCTAGAACCCCCAGAATCCCACCACTGTGTAGGCCCCTCTTGATCTTGAGGCCCTAGGCTGAAGCCTAGTTAGCCTATAGGAAAATCCGGCCCTGACCATATTAGTGGACTTCCCAGCTTCCTTTCCCCAGTCCCATCCATGCCGGGAAAGCAAGCATCTATTACTTTCCTTTCTGGGATTGTTATCTTTTGAGGATGGTGAATTTTATTTCATTTTATTTTAAAAAGGACAACAGTTTTATAATTCTTCCTATCTCTTCAGCTGGGACAGAACACCTGTCAAATGTCCCCCAGTTTATGGCTAGTTTAGCCATAGATGAAAAAGCAGCATTTTACCATTTCATTGTTAAGCAGGTTTATATATGTATATATCAGGGGTGGGTTCTACTTACCTTTACTACTGGTTCGCAATGGGGTCGCGTGTGTGCAGAAACTTTGCTCGCACACGCGTGCACTCTTTTGTGCACATGCACACTCTTCTGCACATTCGTGCACTCTTCTGCGTATTCGCAGAAGCATTCTGATGACATCAGGGTCGGTGGGCGGAGCCTCCTTCCGGTTTTACTACTGTTTCTATAGAACCGGTCCAAACCAGAGGCAACCCACCACTGGTATATATGTTTTTTATATATCTATAAAAAAGTTTTTCTTTCTAGCAACGTTTCAACAGGCTCACAAACCTGTCATCTTCAGGCTCTGCAAACATAGAAAAGCGACAGCTCCGACCTCGCAACACACCCATAGCTTCTAAACTAAACAAGAGCCTGAAGATGACAGGGTTGTGAGCCTATTGAAATGTTGCTAGAAAGAAAAACTTTTAAGTACTGGTAGGATTTTAACTAAGGTTTTAAAGGACCTTGCAGAGTGCTCTGTAAGGATTTTTGGAAGATTCTAAGCTAGGATTTTAACCAGAATTTTAAACATTTTAACTAACTTATTTAACATAATGCGGGAAAACACCCGAGATTTTTTGCATATATATATATGTATGTATGTATGTATGTATGTATGTATGTATGTATATGTATATGTATATGTATATGTAGTGTATGTGTATATGAATGTGTATATGTATATGTACCTTCAATACAAAATGGCCATCAAAAGCATTGGAAATGTGTGCCTGCAGCCTTCCAGAGAACACAGTTTGGTTCAATCTGGTTTGAGGCATTCTTGGTGCTCTCTGAGATTGAATGTTTTCTTGCAGACATTTCATTACCATACTAGGTAATACAATCAGTGCTAGTAAGGCATGCTGTTTGCTATCAGTTTATATTCTCTGTCTTGTCCTGACAGTATGGGTGGTCTTAGAGATTCTTTGATTGGGCTGTTTTACTGTGGGCTTGTTTGGCAGTTCCTTGATTAGGGTATAGGGTATTGTTTATTTGATTGTTCTTGGAATTAATCTATGTTCATTTGGCTGTTGGTTGCTGGTGGTGAGGTACTTTGGTCTTTTTGTTCCCTTTTTGGTTTGTTGATTGTCTCTTTGCACAGTATATAGATATTGTTTCAGTGGTGGGTTTCAATTTTTTTTTTACTACGGGTTCTGTGGGCATGGCTTGGTGGGCGTGGCATGGCATGGCTTGATGGGCGTGGCAGGGGAAGGATACTGTAAAATCTTCATTCCCTCCCGATCAGCTGGGATTTAGGAGGCAGAGGATAGATGGGGGTGGGGCCAGTCAAAACTACTGGTTCTCCGAACTACTCAAAATTTCTGCTACTGGTTCTCCAGAACTGGTCAGAACCTGCTGAAACCCACCTCTGTATTGTTTATGTTTATTGATGGCTAATTTGTCAGAGTGCCAGGCTTCTAGAAATTCCCTAGCATTTGTTGACTTGTTTTCTGCAAAAAAACAACCAGGTCAGAGAGAACTCATGACCACTCATTTCAACCCTAAACTACAAATAAGATCCCTTTTATGACCTTGTAATCCCTTAATTCAAGGTAGAGTCGAGGTGACTGAATGGAGCTGGCCATTTACTGGTCAGATGCCCTTCCTGACACCCTGCAGATTTCACAGCAAGGATTTTTTTTCTTTGCACAGCAGATATCTGTTACTACCTAGGATTGAACTCTCAACCTTACGAATAGGAGGTGAGCATCTTCACCAATAGGCCACACACCACTCAACGCTGAGCTACAAATATTTTCCTTTATTGGTATCAATCTGCTCTGCTTGTTCTGGCAGTGCTATTTTTGATATGAAGCTGCAAAACCCAGTTGAAATATATCCTCCCTTTTTGCCCTCCAGCATTTCTTATACTGAGGCAATATGCATTAGCCCTTTGACAACCCCTAGAATAGTATTAAAATATTTAAACTGCTCCAAGAGCTTCTAGTTTAGAGAAATGAATCTTACTAACTTTAAGATATGTGAACTACAACCTCCAGAATTCACCAACCAGCTTACTCAATCACTGTCTGTTGTTGTAATGTTTTGCAATCATTCTAAGGAACTATCTTGCAAAGTTGCCCTTTGCCACTTGTATTGCAGCAAAAATTGAACAGTCTACAAGAATAATCCTTGCTTGGGACTGGGAAGAGAGAATGAAACCGGACTGATGTTGGGAATGTTCTTTTCCTGAACAAATGGTGAAACCTCTTTGTCTACATAGAGTAGAAAAGTTTGAGAATTAATTTGTGCGTAACTAGATGTTGAAATCTCTTTTTTTAAAAAAAAAACAAAAAACACTATATAAATTACTTGTATTATTTTCAAACTGTGGCCGAAGTTAAATTGAAGAGGACTGGAAAGAGAAAATAATTGCAACATGGGCTGGATCTTATTTCATCCGAAGAAAGCAATTGGACGTGTGTGTGTGTGTGTGTGTAAGAGAGAGAGAGCTTGCAATATAGAAGCAACTTTTTGTAATTAGAAGTAAGAATGACTTTCAAACAGTACATCAACAAAAACAGCTCAACTGTGTCCCTCTACATCTGTGTAGGTTTTATGTTTGCCATGACCTGTAGCTTTGAAATGAAAAACCATTTGACCCGAGCATTTCGTACTATAAAATGAAATAAATATTGAAGGTCAAAAGTATATTTTTTTCCTCTTTATTTATGTGTTTATTTTTGAAGTTTAACCATGAGAAACTGCCATCATTCCTCACAGATTCTGAAAACATTGCACATTATCTTGAAATAGCACTATGATTAGTTTCCATGTTTACTGCTTAGAATATTTTCTGAGGAATAATAGGTTGGGAAAGGAGGATAGAAATTTAGGTCTGGTATAGACAAGCAACAACATGAAGCAGGAAGAGTGGACATTTCCAATATTTCAGAGGAAGGCGGAAGAAATGAAATATGTATATGTATCAGAGGTGGGGAATGATGGCCCTTTTGTGACTTGTGGACTTCAACTCCCAGAATTCCATAGATGGCTCAGGAATTCTGGGAGTTGAAATCCACACGACATAAAAGGGCCATGATTCTCCATTCCTGACCTATATGCTTCCTAAATAGTAAAACATACATACATACATACTGTTCTGTCCCCGTCTCTCACACACACACAAACAGTCAGCCAGGAGTTAAATAAAACTTGCAGACAATAAATTCCTTCGATAACAGGATTGGCAGCAACCCAGTAGCTGCTTGCCAAGAACTTTACTCACAGAGGGAGGTGTTCTGCCTCCATCAGATAAACCAAAACAAATACACAAAACCACAGAATTGTCAAGTCCAGTCCGTATTAAATCCAAGGCAGGCAGATAATGTAGTTTCAGAGATACAATGCGACTTGCTAGTTGTTTAGTTTTGTCCATCACAGAGCCTGAATGGCCACCACATTCCCTTTTATCCCCTGTGGGGTGTGGTTCAGTGACTCAGCTTAATCTCTGGCACGCCTCCTTTTCTGCTGCATGGGCTTGTCTCTCCAATACTGGCGTGGATCCAGCCAAGACTTATCTCCATCACTGTCCAACTGCGACTGTACGGAGATACCTGGCTCCTGGCCAATCTCTTCTCCTTCAGGAGACACCTGAGGCATTGCCAGAGAGGAGGGTCCTGGAGAGGGAGGCCTGGCCAACTCCTCTCCTTCACCTTCAGAGTCTTCTCCCTCCGATAAGACGGGCTCGGGGTCGGAGTCACAACACATACATACATACATACATACATACATACAAGGGGTAAAATTCAAAATTTTTCCCTACTGGTTCTGTGGGCGTGGCTTGGTGGGCGTGGCAGGGGAAGTATACTGCAAAATCCCTATTCCCTCCTCACTCCAAGGGAAGGATATTGCAAAATCCCTATTCCCTCCTCATTCCAGGGGGAAGGATATTGCAAAATCTCCATTCCCACCCCACTCTGGGGCCAGCCAGAGGTGGTATTTGCCGGTTCTCCAAACTACTCAAAATTTCTGCTACCGATTCTCCAGAACCTGACAGAACCTGCTGGATTTCACCCCACATACATACATACATACATACATACATACCTTTATACAAACCCTACCTTTTTTGTATAAACAGTCATGACATACATGTCTGTACAGAAGGGGCAGAGCCTACACTGCAATGCTGCATCACTGCTGTTAACCATTCAGAAGACAGCAATGGCACCTGAAAACACTGACGGGGGGAACTTGTGATTCCCCCAATAATTTAAGATGGTACAGTACATCAACTCAGCAGTCTGACATCTCACCACTTCCTTATCACTTCTTTCAGTGCTTTTGTGGATTATAAGCACAAGGAGTTGTTCTAACCACAGAAAGTTTCTGATCCAGCAGCATAATCTCACTGGTAGAAAAGTGTAGCTCTTTGTAGGAATTTCAGATTTGTTTCAGGGGATTGGTAGGCCCGCTGGAACTGTGTGAATGCGAACAATGAAATTGTCAGGAAGAGAGAGAAAAAAAATTGCCTTCCTTTGTGTTCAATAACTGGGGCATTTTAAAGAAGGACTCAACTCAAGGAATTATAGTGATGAGAATAATATAACTTGAATCTAATCTTTAAAAGTCCTAAAATAGCTGACCTCAAGCAAACAAACTGCCTGTACTTAGTCGCATCATTTAACTGCAATATTACTTGTAATTAAGTTACACAAATATTTGTAATTTTTAATGAATACTTTGTGAAGTTAACTGTGAAGTTGCTTTCTGAATTCACCGGAACATGACATAAAATAATTCACTAAAATAAAAGTTTGGTATTGATTTAAATATATTTTTATTAGTAGATGTGTTTCCAAAATGTAAAATATCTGCCAACATGTTCTGATAAAAAGAAGAAAACATTTTAATGAATAATATTTTAAATAACATGGTTTTGGTGAAGAAAAGATCAAAAGGTACCATGTTGGAGAAAAAAAGACAAGTGAACTCATTACTCAAAAAACATCTTGATATAAAAGGAATGTGAGGAAGCAAATTTTTGTTCACTTTTAAGGTACATCAAAGAAAGGACACTCATCCTGCACATTGTTCACACCCTCTAAATATTTTATTTGTAAAAACCAAATAAAATCTGGTAATCTTCCCGTTAAATAATTGAAAAGTCACTATGCATACCTTTAATAAGAGGATAGACATTAAGTTGACATGTAATATTTATGAGCACAGTATATGGTGCCCAGACTGACACAAAAATTTCCTTCCTTCCTTCCTTCCTTCCTCCCTCCCTCCCTCCCTCCCTCCCCTTTTCTTCCCTCCCCTTCCAATCCTTTCTGTTTCTCATGAATCACAATCCTTTCCATATAACCAACACTTCAGAAGTGTCAGAATAACGTGCAACATTATTTCATTTCATTCCCGAACGCCATCACTCTGCTAAACAAATAATTCCCTCAACACTGTCAAACTATTTACTAAGTCTGCACTACTATTAATCTTCTCATCGTTCCTATCACCCATCTCCTCCCACTTATGACTGTATGACTAATCTTGTTGCTGGTATCCTTACGATTTATATTGATATTGTTTCCTGATGGCTTATTTGTACCCTATGACTATCATTAAGTATTGTACCTTATGATTCTTATTGAATGTATCTTTTCTTTTATGTACACTACACCAAAGACAAATTCCTTGTGTGTCCAATCACACTTGGCCAATAAAGAATTCTATTCTATTCTGTTCTGTTCTGTTCTGTTCTGTTCTGTTCTGTTCTGTTCTGTTCTATTCTATTATTTCCTTCATAAATTATAAGCTTTGCCTAAGCAGAAACCTCCCCATTCATTTTAGATATGCACTTCAGATTAAATTCAGTAGCATTTTAGGATAAGCAGAAGATTCTAGCAGATTTCATCAATCGCATCAAAAATCTACCTTGACCAGAAAAAATACTAAAAATTGACCTGAATTCACTGGTGTTCACCTCCCAGAT
The DNA here is from genome assembly GCA_022577455.1 of Arizona elegans. Taxonomy (NCBI): domain Eukaryota; kingdom Metazoa; phylum Chordata; class Lepidosauria; order Squamata; family Colubridae; genus Arizona; species Arizona elegans. The sequence goes on along the minus strand of JAKOOJ010000002.1, from coordinate 68,311,059 downwards.
AATCTGTTTTAAATTAATGAGGGGCCTTACAACCACTTCCTTTAATGGTTGCGAGAAGGAACCCTCCCTCAAGGATGCGTTAACTAAAGCCTGGAGCCAGCCTCATGTCACCTCCCTGCTGGCCAAAACCAGCCAGGAGGGGCACGGGTCCAACAAACTCATCACACCTAGAGCCTGGTCCACTTCCTCAGGAGTCACTGGCTCAAACTCCTCTCCCACAATAGGACTAAGACCCGCCTCCGTCATCTCAGTCAGTATTGCCCAATAAGAATCCAGGTCCATCCGAATCTGAGCGACTTTATCCGACAAAAACTGCACAGACTCCTCAGCTCTACCCTTCAAGGGCTCCTCCGCTCCCCCTACATTAAAGAGGGAGAGAGTCACCCTAAATAGGGTGGCTGGGCAAGAATCAGCGGATGCAATAAGTTCGGAAAAATGTGAGCACTTTGCCGCCTGTATCGCCACTAAATAAGTACTAATAAAGGCTCTCAAGAGTGTTCGGTCAGATTCGGATTTTAAGCCTTATGGAAGGGGCCAATCTTGGCCTTACTCCTGAGTTGTCCTTTTTGCTTTAGCTGCTTTTGCCTTCTGGCAGCTCTTCTCATGCGTGCACTAGGAACAGTCTCCTCCTGTTCCTCTGCCTCTCTGCTGTCAGCCTCTGGAGGCTCTGGAGTCCCCACATCACTCACAGATGGACCTGGCCCCATCTCTGCCTCTGATGCAGAGCCCTCATCTGGGCCTTCCCCAGCCTCCAAGACTGGCCCATGTTCTTCCTCAGCCTCCTCACTGTCCGACTCCGCTGCCAGCTCCACAGGCTGCAGGTGGACCACAACACAGAGATCATATTTGATGATGTCCAGGCTGGTGGGCGGAGCCTCCTGCCACCGCTGCTATTGGTTCGCCTGAATCTGTAGCCACCCTCCACTGATGGAAAAGTAGAAAGATAGCATCTTGATCTTTTCTTCCTGCAAATAAACAGTCCTAGCCAATCCTACCTTAACTGCTTTTCTTTTCCTTATATTTCTGTCACTATTCTCTTTTGATCACTCACCTCCTAAACTAACAAACTACTAATTGAATTGAGATTTGCAGTAGAGAGAGTCAAGATGGCAGTTGAGTCAGTGTGACTTAAATCTCTGCCACTTTGTATGTGCACTCAGTATATACAAAAGGAATTGGTTTTTAATCATGCTATTGGCAACTGTCATCTTGACTTTTTGGCACTTCACCTCACCCATACCCATACACACATAGCATTGATGATTTGATTTAATTCACTGAAAACTTTGTGTAACCTCACTTTTTTTTGCTTCCATTGTGTTATGTCTGATTCTTGGAGACTGCCTGGATACATCCCTGTCATTTTCTTGGAAAGGTTTTTCAGAAGTGGTTTGCCACTGCCTTCTTTCTAGGACTGAGAGAAAGTGGTGGCCCATGGTTACCCAATGAGCTTTGCATTTAAGGCAGAACTAGAGCTCACAGTCTTCCCAGTTTCTAGCCTGATGACTTAACTGCTACCCTCAAACTGGCCCTTAACTGCTAGCTACTTAGTATTGATGGAAAAAGGAAAGTTGGTACTGAAGAAAAGTTGGTATTGATGGAAAAAGTGGAGACAGCTGGAGTCTTCCCTTCATTTACACATACATTTTGGAGTAAAAATACATTATTTCAGAGCCCCTAAATATTTTCTAGGTTAAGGTCCCAAAGAATAATTATTCTGGAAGTGAAGTGTTTGTAGGGGTGAAATCCAGAAAGTTCTGGCAGTTTCTGGAGAACCGGTAAAGGAAATTTTAGTAGTTCAGAGAACCGACAAATACCACTTCTGGCTGGCCCCAGAGGGGGGTGGGAATGGAGATTTTGCAGTATCCTTCTCTTGCCATGCCCACCAAGCCATGCCCACCAAGCCACATCACGCCTACCAAGCCACAGCCACATAACCGGTAGTAAAAAAAAATGAATTTCACCGCTGAGTGTTTGGCTGGAAAGCTGGTGTCTCTGAACTTCTATTCTGCTCATCCTGATAGAGGAAAGGACAAGAATTCTAGGCCTAAGAAAGTCAGTCTTCCCATCAGGGAAAAGGATCAGGGAATGACAGAAACTGCTTACCAAGTCTTTTTAGTATTCCTAGTAGACTGGGGCAGAAATTCTGAAGAATTGATGCTTCTGAAGCTATATCTCCAACATACAGTATGGACACTGTAAAGAATAATTTACTCTCAACTTGCATTTTTGAAACAGTCCAAACTAGGTCTCTAAAAGCAGTATTTAAATAATTCCGATTTTGACTGAGTGCAAATTTTGCCTGCAGACCGAAGCACTTGATTTTTGAAAGCATAGAGGACATTCCACTGAATAAATGCCTCAGGGTCATATTAAACTTTGACAATCCTTAGCCTATGAACTGGAATTAAGTAGCCCAATTCTACTCAAAAGCTTTGTGTGATTTCAACTCCAGTGGTTTACTAATGAGCAAGCCAAGGAAGATGGCTCAGATTTACAGTCTCTGGCAAAGCCACACAGAGTTTCAGAAAATACGGGGGTAATTTTAGCTCTGCCTCAAAGATTGTTTCATAACCAAACTCTGTTTTTTTTTTTTTTCCTGAAGAAGTCTACTCCAATGCCACTAAGAAATGGAGTACAATCAGAAAGACCCAGGTTCAAGGGCACAATCCACCATGGAAATTCACTTTAGATCATTCAGTTGCTTTCCCCCCCACCCCAACCTGCCTCAAAGGGTTGTTGTATGGATAAAATAAAGGGAGCCTGGGGTTCTGATACGAGTTGAATCAAATGAATAATGAAATAGGAGTATGGCAGGCTTGCTGAGTCATACTTATTTCCTAGTTGCATTGTGGCTTAGAAGAGAAGGAAAGAGGGCTATAATATGACAGATTTAAATTAAGCTTTTATCTCTGTTAAACAGCTTGGTGCATGTTTGTCTCGGAATCAAATTATGCTTGTGGTTCGGCCTGAGGAGTAAAAACAGGGAGAGGGAGACAGAACTCCCTTCCACCATTGCAGGAACCAAATGCTAATTGGAACATATCTTTTCCCAGCACAGCAGAAGTAAAATGAAGTGTGTGTCACTCAAATGTTGATGCTACTGCTGTTACTCATATTATTATTATTTTAAAAAAAATAACATTTGAAAGGCTTCGAAACAGAGGAACAACATCAGAGGGATTGTTTGTGCAAGATGGATTCACATGCGACAGGTCTTCGAACAAGCCAAAAAAGCCCTTTGCATTTATTTTAATATTGCTTACTGCAAATATTTATCTTCTTAAAAAGGGGAGAAATTTAAAGGTTTAGACTCATTCAGAGGAATTTACCCTTTTTATTACAGTTTCAAGGCTTTTTCTCTATCCATGCTCAGTTTTCTTGTGAAGGAGAGAAAGGGATCCTTAAGATTTGCCCATCTTTTTAAGAGTCTTGAAATTTCCATAAAGCACATTGACCTCATCTCTGTGCTCCATTGCTTTCTCCTTTTGTTTGTCAGTACTCTCCATTTGAATTCACTCTTAGGTGTAATATCAATTCTCTGAAGGCAGAGAACTAGTAGTTTTTCATTTGTGAAGAAAGAGTCATTCCCAATACACTTTGTCCTCTTTCTTTAATGGGACACATTACCTTATAAGCCTGATTAAGATTGATGTGCTCCACAAAAGCACAATATACATAGAACAATATACATAAGGGACATGGAGGCTCAGTGGCTAAGATGCTGAGCTTGTCGATCAAAAGGTCAGCAGTTCAGCGGTTCCAATCCCTAGTGCCGCATAATGGGGTGAGCTCCCATTACTTGTCCCAGCTTCTGCCAACCTAGCAGTTCGAAAGCATGTAAGAAATGCAAATAGAAAAACAGGGACCACCTTTGGTGGGAAGATAACAGTGTTCCCTGCACCTTTGACATTTAGTTATGCCGGCCACATGACCACGGAGACATCTTTGGACAGCGCTGGGTCTTCGGCTTTGAAACGGAGATGAGCACTGCCCCCTAGAGTCAGGAATGACTAGCACATATGTGCGAGGGGAACCTTTACTGATACCTTTATACATCTGGTATTCAATCTTCTGTACTGCCTGCCTGCCTGCTGCCTGCTGCCTGCCTGCCTCTCTCTCTCTCGCTTGCTCTCACTCTCATCTATCTATCTATCTATCTATCTATCTATCTATCTATCTATCTATCTATCTATCTATCTACCTATCTACCTACCTACCTACCTACCTACCTACCTATCTGATGCATTATTCATTTATAAAAAAGTGTATGGCCATTCATCTTAATAATTTTCAGCTGATCACAATTTAAAACAATAAAAACAACATAAAATTACAATAAAATATAATAAATATAGAATGCAAAATACAAAAGACCCGTGACATATAAGCAACCCAATCAATTGAGCAACACATTTACAAGTATCAGCCTCTATTAACAATAAGGCCCTAATTCCCTTGGGGAGCGTCAAGGTTTTTTATATATATATATAGGCTTTGGAAACCCAGCAGGACTGTGTCTGTCCAGATCTCTGGAGGGAAGACCATTCCTCAGGTCAAGCACTTTTCTTACATTACAGCTAAAATAGGGCCTTTCACCTCTTTGTGAAGTGTGATCCATTTTGAATGTCTCTTTGAGTTAATTCAAATATCCTGCAGACAACTATTTGGCCATGATAAAACCTTTCATATTTTCATCTCAATAAGGCTACTATAACTTGATGGACTCTCAAAAATGTTTGAGAATATTCACTCCAGAATATTGAGGTCAATTTATTGACTGGGATCAATTAACAGAGAACAGGTTCAGGGTGATATCCTCGTTAAAAGCTTTCTACTGACTATGGCCTGCTTTCATATACAATTCAAAGTGCTAGTTATAAAATATAAAGCCTTATACTTTTGGGGAGCAGGTAGATTGAAAATCTGCATTCTTCCTTAGATGTCTGTTTGGCTTCAAGACTTCAAAAGAGGTCCTTGCAGACCTACTACTATCAGAGAGATACTGGATGGGAAAGTGAAATAGGGTATTCTCAATGGGTGTTTTCCAGCTTTTGAAGTTCCTACCATAGAAGACTAAGTTTACTCCATCTATGTAGTCTGTCTGTTCTTTGCTGAATTCATTTTACGTTGCTAGTAAACTCAAACATTGCTGATTTGTAATAATGTAGGATGTTGGTTAAATAATGAAAAAAGTGAATACATAAATTGGATTGACTAATTACAGAGAGACTGGCAGAAGCATAATGAAATTGCCACATTGCACCGATATTATCAGGAACTATTGTAATGTGTGAGTAGAGAGTGCACTGGATGAACGTATGTATGTAGCCGATAAAGAACATAAATGGTATGAGAACAGATATCTATATGGCAATTACACTGCCATGATAAACGTGACATAAAATCTGTGATTTAAAAACCTGTGATCAAATCTGTCAGTTGGTACTGAGCACAGTTCCCGAGCACCCAAAATCTTTCAAATTCTACTATATATTATTCACCATTTCAAGCAAATGTTGATATGAAATGCTGTACATTTAAAGGGAAAAAACACTCAAAATGAAATAGGTTTATCTTTAAAAGTGAATGTATGAAATGAAAAATGACTTCATTGATATCTATATAGAACAACTATTACAATGACTAACACGGTGCTTTGATAAGTAGGAAATAAGATGACAAGTCTTTGCCCTGAGAAGCTTACAAATGTAAAGTAGGATGCAATTTACAACAGAATAAAACCACTTTTATCAATACGATCCACAAATCAACCCAGAGAGCTTACTTGCCTTTAAAACAGCTTATTCCCATTAGTTTAATATAATGTAGTTAGGCTATTCTGAGTGCAAATGCTTTTGTGACTTGTGGTGCATAACCTTACAGCATTTGGCTGGCTTAATGGAATTTCTTCATGAATTTCTTTTAGCATCATCCTTTTCTAATGAGTGCTCTGCCAAATCTGATGTGAATAATTTGTAAGCCTGTGGCACCACTACTAATTCCCACTCATTGCTTTCAAGAAATACACTATACATTGTTTTCACCTTTCCAATTGAGATGAGTTTCTACCCCTAGACCAGGGGTGAAATGCTCCCGGTTCAGACCGGCTCGGGCGAGTAGGTAGCGATGGCGGCGGTCAGTTCGGAGAACTGGTAGCAAAAATCCCTGCCCCATGCCCAGCTGAGCTGCGCAATCATCACAGGCTTTCTTTTAAATGCCTCTGACGAGCCAAGCTCTGACGATCCAAACTCTGACGATCCCAGCTGAGTTGCCTGATCATCAGAGGGTTTTTTAAAAACCTTCTGAGGATCAGGCAACTCAGCTGGGATCATCAGAGCCTTTTGAAAGCATTTTTACATGGTTTTAAAAGTAAAAAAAAAATTGGCCACGCCCACTCAGTCACATTACATACACACACCCCACCAAGCCATGTCCACAGAACCAGTAGTAATAAATTTTAGATTTCACCACTGCCCTAGACTTAATTTAACTTCTCTACTTAGCTCAACAAGATGCATAAAGTACTTAATATATATCTTCTCATGCTCATTGCTATATTCTAAAAGATTTAGGTCTGTTTCCAGAGTAACATGTTCAGTTCTAAACTATCTGGATTGTGCAGCAACTTTTTGCCAAGTGTTTTCCAGATCTGCATATCTAGTGCAAGTCAAATAACAGTGCTTTCTGCACCCTTATTTATATGAGAAAATTGTGCTTTGGAAACCCCTATTCTTAAAAACAATGATCAAGCAAAGGTTTAGACTTAGGTCTAGAATGTCTAGTCTTACCAGATCTGAGGGCCTGATTTGAAATTTCTGATTTAGAGAATCGATCAGGAGATCAGTCAAAGATATTATCTTCTTGTTGTTGTTGACAACAACGGGCAACATTGCCCATGTTGACAATGGGCAATGTTGGCTAATCATTGCTCCCCTACCTTCCATATTTTTCTTCCTCACCTACATCCCCTATCCAGACACCATTATTGAGTTTCTTTCATCACACTCTATTCCCATGCATTGTGGAGGTCCTTGTTTTTTTCTCCTGCTTCTTTGTTATTCCTCATAGAAGAGACAATTCTACTTTAATTGGAGATGGGATTTCTATTTAAATTTGGTACCTATTTACCAAAATTACATAGCTGAGGAATAGGCCATTTAAGTTTCCCACTCTGTTGTCTATTTTGATTGGGCTCAACAAAAGCTGTTGAGTTTCTGAAAACTGAGACTACTGTGGGCATCATATATAAAAAAGGAAGGAAGGAAGAAATGTGCACCTGGAAGTCTCCAAGACTATCTTCAAAACAAGCATAGAAGGTTAAATAGCAAAACCAGACCCACAGTTTTGGACAACAGTGCTAAATCATCAGACACTCTGTTGGCAAATAAAAAGCTATTAGCCTACCCCAAACTGTAATGAGATCATGATTAATAAATGTCTTTCAAAGGTCTAGATCAAAGTCAAGGCTTTCTAGTGATAAATGTAAACAGGACGCATTTTGCCAAAAGCTCCATGTCGCAGCTACGGGGCTGCCCTGATTGATCTGTTCATTACTTTAATAAATAATTTATCACCTCCAAGAGGACAATTCATTATGGAGATAGGATGAACAGGTAATTCTCTAATTCTACAACTTTACATACTTGAAGCTACCAAGCTTCTCTCCCACCCCCTCTCTCTCTCTTTCTCTCTCTCTCTTTATGATTTTTTTTAAAAAAGCCTGTGCCCTTCTGTTTTCCTGCATTATCTGATGCACTGAGGAGACAGCACCAGGGTTACCTTATAGAAAATTATTATATTTTCCTGAAGTACTTAGCTATAGGGCAGAGGCAGAAGGCTGCATTTAAAATGCTATCCTGTGGTCCATGAATCAGCAGAAAAGAAAAAAAAAAGATTAATAGATGAACCTGTGCTGACTTTGTTGCTGATCCCTTTTCTGCCTCAATAAATAAGGCTAGAGAACAGCACTATCGTTCCTATTTTCATGCGGAAAAAACTTTGTGGATTCCCCTAGCTTTGTTCCATCTCCCGCTAAGTGTCACTTGCCAAAGGCAAAACAACTACCAATCATTCTCCTAATGTGATGGAGCAGGGATAGGCTACTCTAGATGGATCCTCAGAAGGTCTAGTTTAGCTACTTATCAAATGATACAACTAACAGAGTACAGGTGTGGAGCCAAAAAAGGGTCATTAAACCAATATGCTACTCAGAAAACAACAGCAGGATTTAGCTAGCTATGACTTAAATCCTTGAAATCAATGGAGTGGTAAGTTAGCAAATAACTGTTTGCATCTCTTTGCTAGACTCCCTAGATAAAAATCCACAGATGGTGATAGACGTATGTTGAGGCTTTGAGACTGATCTCAGAGAGGTTGAAGAATATGAAACTATTCCAATATAATTGCCTGCAGCAATGCAAACTGTCATGGGATGATTGTTTCCACAAAATCATACTAATATTTTAGGTACATCCATGTTTTTGGTACTGCTCTCCAATCAATGCCATGCCTCCACTCCAACATTACCCCCTGTGTTGGGTTGATTTCTTTTGTGTTCAGCTGAAATGCAAGAGAAATAAGAAACTTCCTCTCAAAGGTCCAAGGCCAGACGTGGGGCCTTGCAATAGCAAAGCAAAGGAATAGCAAACCAAACTTTATTCTTCAAAGCTAGTCAGAAGCCTCAGTATGCAGTGAGTAGGGAACAACAGAGTCCCTTGCAAAGTCAGCGCTGGGCGCTTCTGCCTCCCAGTGCACTTTATAGTCCAGGGGCCACACCCGCATGCCGTCCAGTCACCCAACATCTAGTAGCCAGGGTGTGCAGCATTCCCATCCTTCCAGTGGCAGCAGCACGTCCTCCCTGCTGGAGGCATGTTTCCGCTTCTCACACTGTCAGCAGCAACCACAGTTCCTCCCAATCAGAGACCCGACCATCAAAGCGACTAGCTGGCAAGTGATCAGCTGGCAAGCACATCTTGGACATCTCGAACCTCTTGATGCAGCAGCAGCCTCCCCTCCCAACCAGAGGCCCAACCCCTAAGCAATCAGCTGGTGAGTGGTCAGCTGGTGAGCAGCGGTGCAGCGCAGGACCTGGAACTCCCGCTGCAGCTGCCACAGCCTCACCCATCGCTCCCATTGCTCCTTTGGCTCTCTCAGCTTCGTGCTGCTGCTTCAAGGTTAAGCATGGGACCCTCCCCCCCAGGTATGGTGAACCCCAGATTTGGGCTTGACAGGCAGCTCCCCCCTACTGGGATCACATCTGGAAGACAGGAGTCATTAAGCAGAGCACCAAAGCATGTATCCCCCCTCCCCTGGTTTGTGAGGGTATTTCTGGTGGAATTTCTAAGCAACTGTGGGACCATCACATCCTGGTCCCTCACCCATGAGGCATCAGTGGAGGGGTATTGTTTCCACCGTATTGGGGCATCCATGACAGAGCATCTGCTAGAAAATGTTTACCCGCTGGGACATACTTCAGTGTGAAATGGAAACATTGGAAGTACTGTGCCCACCGGACCTTCTTCGGGGACAATCGATGTGGGGTTTGTAATGCTTCAAGATTTTTGTGGTCTGTCCAGACCTTGAATGGCTCTTTGGCCCCGTCCAGTAGATGTCACTATATCAGCAGCGCCCATTGGACAGCAAAGGCCTCTTTTTCCCAAACTGCCCACCCACGTTCCATCTCTGTGGCTTGTGGTAGATATATACACAGGATTGCATCTGACCCTGGCAAATGATGGGATGAATTGCCGATAGAAGTTGGTGAAACTGATGAAATTCTGCAATTGCCGGGGCATTTTTGGCACTTGTCACTCCAAAATGGCTTGCAATTTATGTGGATCCATTTCTACTCCATTGTTGGATATGTGGTAACCCAAATAGTCTAGCCAGGTTCAGTGAAAGTCACATTTGGACAGCTTCACATACAGCTTGGCCACCAGCAACTTCTTCAATACTTGCGGTACTAAGTTGGGTATGATCCTCCATGGAGGTGGTATAGATAAGAATGTCATCAAGATACACAAGGACCCACGATACAGATGTTCATGTAACACATCCTTAATTAGCTGCATGAACACAGCTGGGGCCTTGTAGACCGAATGGCATCACCCGGAACTTGTAGCTCCCCAGCAGACAGTTGAATGCTGTCTTCCACTCATCCCCTGGTTTAATTTGGACCCGGTAGTAAGCCTCCCACAGATCCAACTTGGTAAAGATATGCCCCTTCACTAAATGGCAAGCATGTCTTTCATAAGGGGAAGGGGGTACATATTTTCCCCACACACTTCATTAATTTCCCTGAAATCAATGTATAAGCGCAGGGTCCCTTCTTTTTTCTCCCTGAACAGCACTGGAGCCTCAACTTGCAAATGGGCCGGTTGGATGAACCCCCTAGCCAAGTTCATCGACATTTCCATTGCTGAGCACAAGGGACTGGAACTCCAAGGAGACTGCAGTAAGACAATTTCTCATTGGAAGAAGCTCTTGTTTTGTTCTGAGTCCTGGGTTTTTGTCAATGATTCCCAGTTGAGACATTTTATCACAGCAGCTTTTCACTTGCTTGCTTAAAGTGAACAGGGCCAACTCGTAATGTCCAGGTGCTTTTCTTTTCATTTTAGCAATTGCACTTAGACTTATAAACCACTTCATAGTCCTTTACAGTCCTCTCTAAGCGGTTTACATAGTCAGCATATTGCCCCCAACAATCCGGATCCTCATTTTACTGATTCCAGTGAGGATTGAACCCCTGGCAGTCAGCAGAATTAACTTGAAATGCTGCAATCTAAGTACTGCACCATCACAACTCTTTCACTTTGCCTAATGTTGAGTAAAGATAATGGTAGTGGTAGAGGTGTTTTACAGAGCACTTTCTGGCTGCCATTTTTTTTTCTATCCACTTTTGGATATCTGAATGCCTTCTCTGTTGCTTTCTGGAATTGTTTCTTCCTCAGCAGACTTTCCAACAGCCCTGAGTTCACTTCCTTTAAATGAGACTTGGAGATCTGACTTTTCCCTCCTAGGCTTGTCTGCCTGTGGGCGGAATGAGATTTATTGATTTATTGATTTATTGATTTATTGATTTATTGATTTATTTAAAAACTGACCTATTGTTGGGTTGCTTTTTCATTTCTATACCATTGTCATGAGTAAAATGACAATGTAAAATGAATAAATTAGGTAAATACTGAGATTCCCAAATATTAAATGTATTTACTGTTTGCTTTTATATAACTGTTTCTATGGTTTACATACTTTGTTAATTAAGCCTATAGCTGGAACAAAGAATGAAAATAATTAATTGAAAGAGGTTTGCATTAAATATTGGCCAAGCGATATCTACCCCAAGAAGTAGGATAGACTTTTTGTGAGAAACTAGTGTTATTGATTTTTATTGCCATTTAGGTTAGGCATTTATTCATCTGTTTCATTTGATCATCCATTCCATTAAATAGGAATGGATGAGAACTCCCATATTGTTTGGAACACGTTCCTTATTTATCTACTTGAAAGGGGAAAAAAATGTTTTTATATCATTGCAACAACAAGATTTGTAGGCATTTCTCACCAGATAGGAATTAAAAACTCTAAATTGTTAATTCATTTTAAATCAACTTTTCCATCGATATTCCTCAGTTTTACCTGATAAATTTTAATTTTCTTCATTTGTTGGTTACTTTAGGTGAGAAAAAGTAAAAAGAATATCTGTAGGCTATCAAAATTTAATGAGCCTGCAATTAAGGATAGAAAAATAACAATTGCCTAGTTATACATAGGAAGTAAAGATGGTTAGGGAGAATGTTCACATTGAATACTGCTGTTTTTAAACATAGAAGTGTTTCCCTATCTATGTATGTGATCTATAACCTTATCTATAATGGGTTTATAGTCATTATGGACTCTCTGTGGCATACATACCTGACATCATAAATCAGTTTGAAACAATAGCAATAATTACAATCATAAAATATAAAGCAATAACATAAAATAAGATATCTATTATACATCAGGGAACCCTCACATTAAGAGAAAGTTCCTAACCTTTTTCCCCCCGAGAATGAAATATGACTTTTTTCTTCCTCCTTTTTTCTTTGATCCTTGCAGATTTGTTCTTGGGTGACAAAATACTTAGGAATAGTATGAAATATGAAGTTGAGGCAGCTAGAGAAATTGCATCCATATTACATGACTGAAGAAGCAAGATCATTATGAATGAAATGAATATAAGGCTCTGCTTGTGCTTCCCAAAAAGGATACTGGATCTCTCCAACAAAGATAAATGTGACTTTATTGAAGTGTAGTTGGCTTGTTGTCATAATAGTGCCTGGAGAAGATATGCTATTAGATTATTTGCAGGCTATTTGGTAAGTGAAGCAGATAGCTATAAGTGCTGGTGGAGGCCATGGAAAAAGATGGGAGAAAGGGAGCCAAAGAGCTTTGCTTCAAGATATTAGAGTTGCAACAACATTAATGGGTTTTAGTATACCCATAGATTTACTATGTCCTTTAGTATACCTATAGATTGTATTGTTGTATAGTTATTTTCTATCTTTTTATATTGCTTTTTAATTGTTTTAATACATATGCTTTAGTATTGCTTTATTTTTTTAATATTATCTTTAACTGCAATGAGCTGCCTAGAGACATATTTTTGACACGGGAGACTGTATAAATTGAAATAATAAACACATAAATAAATAAATGGCAACAAGAGATCTATAATGTAATGTTGGCTGAGCCAAGATGAAAAAGAATTTTGTCTCCTTTGCAGAAAACAGAGATTCATAGCATTCATATCAACATTCATTAGGCAATTTTATCAAATAGCTGTGCAATATTTACTCAGTAAGACTAATAAGTATGAAATGTAAGAAAATATTTAGGAGGAAAGAAAGTAAGAGATGGAGAGGGCAGTCTAGAAACACAAAATATAAATAAAATAAAAACAGCAGTTTTACTCTTGTACTAGTGGATTCCTATCCATGAAATTCACATTTTCTACATTGTTGTAGAAAATCTTCAGTAGGGGAGATTTTGTATTGGGTGTGCCTGCATACTGATGGGTGTGTATGTGTGTGATAATTGACTGTGTTTTATTTCCATTTCTGAGGACAAAGGAACATTTTTTTTCAAAGTCCATTTCTTATTTTTAGTACTTCAAAAGATTGTGGCCTCAGAATTATTATGGAATTATATATGCTTCCAGTGGAAAGAGTAGCAATGTTGGAAATTTCACTGGCTATTCTATCGCCAGACATCAGGAGAAAATACTTTACTGGAGGCATAGTTCCCCACTGCCTACTCCCCCAATTTTTTCATTTTATATATCATGATGGAAATATGGGCAGGGGTGAGCTGCTGGGGGTTCGCAGGGATTTGGGATAACCTCTAGCTACGATTCTGTGCAGTTCAGAGAACCCCCAAATCCCACTCTTGGCTGGCCCTGCCCATCCTGCCCCTCCCTTCCCAAGAGTCCCTATGCAGCCCATTTTGGATGCAGGTAAGCGCAGGGTGCGTGTGGAGGGTTGGTGAGGGTTGGTGAAAAAGGGCCTATCGGAAGTTCGGGAAGGCCTCCAAAGCCTGGGAAGCTCAAGAAAAGCCTCCAGAGCCTGGGGAGGGCAAAAACACCCCCACACACACACACCATGGTGCAGGAGGCTGACTAGGCCACAACCACTTGCTAAAATTTTTGAAGCCCACCCCTGGATATCCAGTGGGTTAAATGATGTAGATGTGGGGCCAGTGGTTAGGCATGTTCACATGCATGTGGAGAAATATTTTACAAACACATCTTATAGATGTTTTGCCTCAAAAGGTCCAGGCTTAATTGCTTTTCAGTCACCATTCTCTGGATTATGTGGCACTGCATTAAAAGGTGCTTCTCCATCAAATTATGAAGTTCTGGCCTTGTAGAGAAATTAGATCATTATAATGAGATTCTAATGCAAACAGTGGAAGTTTCTAATTCTCCCTCTTGCAGAATATTAGCTCAGGCACATGCCAAGCATTTGAGAATGTAAATATTCAAGTAGTCTAGTTCCAAGAAATTAGTCACTGGGGGGAATCATTCAAACAACCTCATGAGCCTAAAACACTGATACTGCCACCAATTAGGCTTCCTCCCCCTAGGTGCTCTGTAAATTTAAGGGAATTACATTAACAATTCTGAAGTGTTTGACAATGTTGCGAAATGCAACATAGGAGAGGACTATACTTCATTGTGTTTGGATTGCAATATACAAAGGTCTCTGAGGAGTGAACATTGTGGAAAAGTGTCAGGTTCCAAACAAAAAGAAAAAGAAAGAAACACAACCAAACACAAAACCTGGTTTGTTGCTGCCTGCTTTACTTCTTTTTTGGCACACAGTGACAATCGCAAAAGGAACTTCTTGTTAGGGCTAACTGCCCATGCTCCCCACCACCTTTTAAACTATAAGCACTACCCTCATGCACGCAGTTCCCTCCCACGTGACCCTGAAATGAGCAGGAGATAATACATGTGAAGAAGCCAGCATCCACCTTATGTCCAGCCTTTCTTTTTCTCCTCCTCCACTGCCAGTAAGTTTTTAAGGAGGACAGGTCCTCCTCTTCCTTCGCTGCCAATTAGCCTTTACTGCCAGTCAGCCTTTACAGGAGGATCCTTCCCAGCCAGTATCCATGACATTTCAGGATGGCCAGGGAGAGCGGTGGCTGCCTCCCCTCCGAATGGCAGCTCTGGGTCAGCTGGCACGCCGGAGCTGACAATTTGTTTAATATGGTGCTTTGTACTAGGCCCGCTCACCTTGTCAAGTTGCTTTGCAGCAGCTCAGTGCTCTTCTGACTTGTCCAATAGCAGGAAGAAAATTTGGGTTTTGTTTTCTTTTTTATATTTTTCAGTTTAAAACTATCCTGAAATTGAAGGACAGCTAAAGCTTCAAGAATATAAAGCAAGCATAAACTGTTGAGGTACAATAGGCTCCAAGTACATATACATACATACATGCATGGACACATACATACATACATATGTGTATGTGTCTTCAAGACAGATTCAGTTCCTAATAACTTTCTGGACTAGCCCCAGCAGTTTTCATGGTAAGGTTTTCAAAGTGGTTTGCCCTTGCCTTTTTCCTAGGGCTGAGAGAGTGTGGCTGGCCCAAAGTACCTAGCTGTCTTTGTATCTAAGGCAGGCCTTGTTTCAAAATCACACTGGCCAAATAGATTCAAAGCAACTGATATTGATTTTGGTATCCTCTAGTAATACACTGAATAGAATTGCAGATTGTATTTTATTTATTTAAAATATTTGCATAGCCGCCCACCTTAAAACCCATTCTAACTCTGGTTTTATATGTGATGAAGCAAGTTATATCAGTACAAACAGCAAAGGAAAGCAAATCATTTGCTTCTGGTTGCTTTTGCTTAAATCTGCTCCCTTAGCAACTTCTCAGATTTTGGCATATCACTATGAGAAAAAATTAGCATGTCTTTAATATGACCTTCTGTCATACTTAAAAGAATGTATACCTTTCCAAATCACAACCAAGATATTCAGAAATACAATCTCTTATCAGCTCCTCCAATGGAGTTAAGGTCAAAATGCTACTTTTGAAAGGGCAATAGAGTAATCATGTCTAGTACTGAATTTTACAGTCATCTTTAAAAAACAAGATTTTAAGAGTTACATGATGAGGCAAAACCAATATGTTATTCTCTCTGCTCTAAAAATAGTTGTACCCATTGGATTTATTTATAATGCTGAAAGGAATTTTATTTTTTAAAAAAATAAATGTGAGGAAAAAGGATGTGGAAAAAAAAAAGGAAAAAGGATGGCTATCATTTTTCATTGCATGTCTAGTTACAATTTAAAAACAATCCAAATAAAAATAATGACTACCGTGTTTCCCCCAAAATAAGACCCTGTCTTATATTTTTTTAAACCCCAAAATAAGTGCTTGACATTATTTTTGAGGAGGTCTTATTATTTTGGGGTGCATGCAGTAAGACGGGGCTCCTCTTGCTGTCTTACCTGATTTCCAGCTTTGTCTCCCTAACCAGAGGAAATGGCGGGGAGGCTGCACATGCATTTAAATATTTTTGGGGAGGGCTTATTTTGGGGGGGGGAGGGGCTTATTTTAGTGCATGCGCTGAAAAGACCGATTGGTCTTATTATCAGGGGATGTCTTATTTTAGGGGAAACAGGGTATGTAAGAGAGCTTTCATCTTTCTTTCCTTCCTTCAGCAGCTCAGTCTCTTCCTCCACTCACCTGCAGGTCAGCCGTTCAAAGCATCATTCATACAAAGTTAACTTGAAAAGTTTGGAAGGTGGAATGAAAAATGTCCTTTGGCGAAGATGAAAATAGCAACAACCATGGTATACAGATGCAGTTTGTTAGGCACATGTTATTGGTCCACTGAGAGCCAGTTCAATGACATGATAATATATGATTCCAAGGATAATGGGTAGAAAGTATTTTCCACAAAGGTTAAAGAATTGCCATTGCTTATGATTGCTTGAATTATTTCAGAACAAAGTCAGCCCAGGATATTTACAGGAAATATGTTGCATCAACGCTATTCCATATTTCCATCTCTCTTGGGTTTTTGAGTCTGAATGAAAATTTCATTCTGTCTTATATTAAGCACAAGTTACAATAGTGTTTATCTGGCATAGTATAAATTGTCAATATATTACAAGAGGAAGGGCCATGAGCCCTTCAGCTTGCAGGACATAGGGCCATTGATCTATTATATATTTATTCAATAGGTGTGCAATTTACGGTATACTGTAACTCCAAGATTTTCCCCCCTCCCCACTTAAAGACTTAATAACTTATTTCTGAATTTCTTTTCTCCTTTCACTGAAAGCCATGTTCCACTTTTTAAAATGTCTTTTGACTTTTTATACTTAAAAGAGTTTTGTTTTGTATTTTAAATAGGGCATTGGTATACACTGGTGGTTTGGTTTCAAAATTTCTTAATTTGGGAAATCTATACTCTAGCATTATGTGTAAACATTGTGCGCGAACTGGACCAATTTGTATTTGGGTGGAATCATATTTTTCAGTATTGATCAAAGGGCATGACCTCAGTTTTTGTTTCTGATAGCTCCTCATTTTTAATTCCACCATGGTGCTGGAGCCATGGTGCTGGAAATGGTGCTGGAAATAACAGCATCTGTTGAATTTGAGTGATCTAGATGAGCATTTTGATAAATGTAAGAAAACAACCTGAGGTTTAAACAATTTGAAGAATTAGAACTAGAATACATGTATCCTTATTTTAGAGATTAGATACATTGAAAAATTGGGTGATGTCGTTTCTTGATCTAGAATGTTCAATCTCCAGGGATCTGTCTTTCCAGCAAGGTCAATTCTTCACTGCTACAGAGAATTTCCCCAGCATTTTATCTCTGCCAATTATCATTCAATTTTATAAAATGGAGTGCACTTTAGAATTTATGTTAAGAAAAAAATTGTGAAATTCTTGATAAAATGTCCATGCCCTGCATGTGGTATTCTTAGTTTCTTTAGCTTTTTTATCGTAAAAGCAATTTTATCTCATATTGAAGAATCATCTCTGCAGTCACCTACGACTGCAACCTAGCTAATTAACCAACCCTTATTCTTCCTGACTTTCCTCATCAAAATCCTATTACACAGGTTCAGCAAAAGTCATAATATACATAATGCCTGGTGCTATATAATTGTAAAGTGGAATCAACAACCACAACCAATAACTGTTCTTTCTTTCCTCAGACATGAAGTTCTGAATAGATGTTGCACATTACTAACAAGTAAACAAAAAGTGCAATCTAAATCTCATTGTTTTAATGAAGGAATGATCCTTATGTAATTGCTTGGCTTCTTGAAGTATTATGCAAAAATTCTGCAAATTATGCAAAGCTCCATGCCAAATATTCAAGGCTACTACAGGAGCCAGAAAATTACAGTTTTGATACTCAGTGCATTACGTGATCCCCTAACCCAACACCATGACCAGAGAATCCTTCTATTCCCTTGATTAGGATCATCATTCTTCAGCTGTTCTCCAGGTTTGCTCCAGGTCTTTTTGAATAACAGGGATATTAATTCTTAAAGATAAAATAATCCCCCTCTTTTTTAAGCCTTTTGCAATAAAGCTACTTTAGCTGCAAGCATTAATTGTTAAACTTCACTTATGTGTAGAAAGAGTGTGTGTGTGTGTGTGTGTGTGTGTGGTGTGTCCTAAAATTGTTATCACTTTTCACTTATTAAATAATCTCTATTCAAGCTTGGAAGGCAATTTAGGTAACAACATGCAATGCTGGAAGGCTAGAGAATACGATTTGACTTGCTAAAGTGGCACTGGAAACAAATAAATTTTAAAAATAAAACACACACCCAAAGACACAAAAGTTAAAGCCTATTTGCCAATTTATAAAGCAAATTCAATCACTCTCCTTCCCTTACTTTGAACAAGCATGAACTGGACTTTATTCTGGGCAATGTTCATTTCAGGATGATTCTAACTACATGAAAAATGTCCACATTGATTCTTTTAAAGATCCAATGAGCCTGTATTGAAGTTGTATTGAACACCTAAAAGGTGTTTAGTAGATGTGGATGTCACCTAAGTAGGTGGCAATTTAACCAGCATTACAAAAGAAGGCTGAAAGCACACTATCTCCATGTGATGCCATGAATCAAGTCAAGGCCATTCTTTCGAAAAGAAGTTTCTTCACTTGGCAAAGTCAACCTGGTTGTTTCTAATGGGCTGAATCTCTATATCAAAGTGAAGCTTAGTTGCATTGTACAGATATACTAGCTATTTGTTCAGCATTCAGTTTCCATTTCATAGCCAAGTTTTTCAAGCATAATTTATAACTAGAATTTTGCATTTAACTACTCCACACTTCTGCTGCCCATTTTGAGATAAGAGCAGCCACTTGACATTCTAATCTTCATATATGATTCCCCCCACTTCATATTATGTAGCATGTATTTTCTACTCTACACATATGTCCTAATTTACAGTTAAGAAGTGGCTTACAGGTACTGAGAGCAATTTTCTATCATGGTTTTCCAGACTAGTAAAGCATGTGACCTTCCATCATCTTCAACCACCACTAAAGGGTATGTCTGTTAGATAGCCTACGTCTCATAATATATCCTCCTCTTTGTCTTTGGCAGTTTTCCCCAGATTTATCCTCCTCTGTTATATCACACTGTTCTCAACAACCTTTAACCAATGTAAACATTGTTCAACATATACAGGTTTGCCAGTCTGTTTTTAATCATACCTCTCCAGCCCCATCTTAGCTGCCAAAACTTATCTCCTTTTTCCAGTTCTTCCCAGAGTTTGTCTGTTAAGATAAGACTCCACTTCATGGCAGCAATGCTTCCTTCTCTCTCTTTTATGGGAAAACATCCTGTAAGAAACTAAGCTATGTTCTACTTAACTCCTCTGATCAACTAATTGTCATTGTCATTGAATTTCTGTATGGATAAAATTATTTTTTTCCCCTGGAAGTCATAGTTGAAGGCAAGTTAAATTGACCTTTAACTTGTCAAAAAGTGATTTTACTAAATAGAATAGAATAGAATAGAATAGAATAGAATAGAATAGAATAGAATAGAATAGAATAGAATAGAATAGAATAGAATAGAATAGAATAGAATTCTTTATTGCCCAAGTGTGATTGGACACACAAGGAATTTGTCTTAGTGCATATGCTTTCAGTGTACAGAAAAGAAAAGATACATTCATCAAGAATCATAAAGTACAACACTTAATGATAGTTATAGGGTACAAACACTTAATGATAGTTATAGGGTACAAATAAGCAATCAGGAAACAATATCAATATAAATCGTAAGGATACAAGTAACAAAATTACAGTCATACAGTCATAAGTGGAAGGAGATGGGTTAAGGGAACGATGAGAAGATTAATAGTAGTGCAGAGTTAGTAAACAGTTTAACAGTGTTGAGGGAATTATTTGTTTTGCAGAGTGATGGCATTCGGGAACAAACTATTCTTGTGTCTAGTTGTTCTGGTGTGCAGTGCTCTATAGCGTAGTTTTGAGGGCAGGAGTTGGATTCTTAAATCTAAATCTTGTGTTCCTACAACCTGCCTAGCTTTAAAAAAATTACCTTCAAATAGATCTTCCAATTGGGCTCAGTTCCTGTCATTCTCAGTCACCATACCTGGAGAACATTATGGAAACTATTATTCAGTGTAACTGAAGATTGGAGAGATGTCATTTCATTCAAGCTCAGTTCAATAATAAGTATAGTCAAATTTGCCAGCAACCATTGTCTCTGAAAATCATAAATCTGAATGCCATATAAAATCATAAATCTGAATGCCATATAAAAACATACAGTAATTCTCATAATGCAAATGGTTTTCTTTCCTAAAGTGGACAGTTAAATATTTGAAAATTAGTTGATGCTTTTGTTCGCTCTAAAAAGCACCCTACTTTGGCCTATGGGTGTAGTCCAGTAAAGTAAAAAAAGCAAAAATGTGAAGGTCAAGGTTTGTAATTGCCCCAAATTTATATCTGATTGTATCTTTATTTAATGCTATACTTACAAGATGCACTAAAGAATTATTAAGATGGTATGAGTATTGTGCTGTTACAGATAGTGAGTTGTGGGGAGTTAGTTACCTTAAGAATTAAGAGCTGTCTCCTTAAGAGATTGCATTGTGGGAGATATAGTGAGAGATTGCATTATGGGAAATGTAGTCCATGACATGTGACCGTATCTGTGTGTCTGATTGGCCACTGAGGCTCTCTGCCGGGATTTTAGAACAAAGACCTGGCCATATGTTGAATTACCTCAGAAGAGAGAACATGCTTTCTGAACAGGGAGTCAGAACTACCATCCTTTTACACTAGGAAATGGGACAGATTATGAAATATCGATGCACCTCACCTGGACTCACTATGATTGTAAGTCTTATGTGTTCAAGGATTCCCAAATAAATATAATCTGCATGAAAACCTGTTTGCTAGAGTTTATCTGCCTGTTCCCAGTGGAGCCAGATGCCTGGGGAACAGAACAGTAAAAGGATGTAGATGCCTGACCCCCTCCCTTTCTTTCAGAGCATTGATGGACATTCTGTTTGAGTGAAAATGCATCTCTTCTCTGCGCACAACTTATAAAAGGACTTTTGTTTGCATCTAATTGAGACCTTTGCTTAGCCATGAAAGTGACAAAACTTGCTTTCCTTCTCTTTGCCTGAGTGAAGTATTCTGCTCAGCAGTAAAGGACAGAAAGAGAAAGACAGTTCTTGTGCTAGCTAAGAAGATTGCCCTGCCATAAAGAGGCCCAGGGGCTGCATGTTTGAATCACCTTTGGCAGTAAAAGGACAGAAAGAGAAAGACAATTCTTGGGCTAGCTAAGAAGATTGCCCTGCCATAAAGGGGCCCAGGGCTGCATGTTTCAATCACCTTTGCAAAGTTTGTGTGTATGTTGTTTTAGAAGTTCACTTTGTCAGTAAAACGAAAAGCCTTATTTTAACACAAAGTAATCCGAGCCACCTAGGCTCTTTGGAGATTGAATTTGCATGATACAAGTTGCTTCCCAGCCTGACACTCAATGTGCATTTGAAAAGAAACAATCCAGCAAGCTGTTGCTTTGAATCTTGCTTGAATAAAATACTGGAAAGCTAAATCCCCTTTACAGGGCAAGCAACTAAAACCCAAAGGAACCCAAGTCGAGGAAAGCCTCTTAGGGTCTCCAAATAGGACAGTTGCTTTGCAGCTCTATACAAAGGAACACACTGAAACTAGTTTAACCCAAGCATTAGTTAGGTAACAGCACCCTAGTGGCCAAAGTTGTACTGCACCAACCACCCCCAGCGGTCAGAAGGCGAACTGCAACGACGTCTCCTAGAGTTTGCAACGCACCCCAGCGGTCAACAGGCAAACTGCAATGACGTCTCCTAGAGTTTGCAATGCACCCCAGCAGTCAACAGGCAAACTGCATCGACATCCCCTAGAGTTTGCAATGCACCCCAGTGGTCAACAGACGAACTGCAACGACGTCTCCTAAAGTTTGCAGAAAATTCCCCGAGTTTCCCAGTCATGGCTGAGACCTCTAATGAGTCAGCAGAGTTGAACCTCCCAGCTAATCTTGACACGCCTGAAGTATCGGATGCCGTGGAGTCTTATCCAATCATGGCAGAAGCATATGATTAATCAGGAATGATGACCCTTTCATCACCCAACCTCGACACAATTCCAGAAGTGAATATCCAAAATTCCAAAGAGGCTGAAGCTCATCAGAGAACCTATGAGCTCAGGCAGCACAGGAAGCTCACTGGTGTTATGCAGTCAAGCCTGAAGAAAGATTGGGACAAGCATTATCGTCGCAACAAAAGGTATTGGGAGAAGTTGCAACAGATCTGCAACAGGCTCGTGGATGAGCTTTCACACGGCTGCATCCGCACGTTGGTGAATGAAATGGATGAACTTTATAAGCAATGGAAGAATTCTGAAAGCCATCTTGTCAACATCCAGCAGCAGCTAGAAGACCCAGAACTCAGGGGGACATGCAACTCTTAGAGATGTTGAGTGCAGAATGTGGGCAAATATTTCAAGGTTGTAAGGACTCCTTCCACACGGCGCTCCAGGCAAAAGGCACATCAAGGATGAAAGCCTCCTCACCCCAACGCTCACATGCATCTACTGCTCATTCTTCCAAGAAAGCTGCGAGTGAGAAGGCCCAATCCAAAGCAATCCATCACTCACACGCATCATCTCATCGGTCACAAGCGGTCCCCTCTTACAAGTCATCCCGGTCTCGGCAGGGTAGCAGCGTCTCACAACAATCTTCTGCCTCAGGTTCCTTCCATCCTTCCAAAGCATCTTCCTGTCACAGCCAGTCATCCAGAGCCTCCACAGTGAGAAGTTTCACTGCCCGGGCCACAGAAGCACAAGCCGAAGCTGCAGTGGCCAAAGCAACCTTGAGCGTGGCAAAGGAAGAACAATTGCTGAAGGAAGAATTGGCCAAAGTTCAGGCCAGACAACAGGAAGAAATGGCCAAAGTTCAGGCCAGACTAGACTATTTGAAGTATGAAAAAGAGACACTGGAAAAAGTAACACTGGCTGAAGCTTTAGAGGCGGCGGCTGAACACGCTTCACTCAACTTCAATCCTGGACAGTTAGAGGAGGAGGACTTAGATGAGCGTGTCAAAGCCTATGTTGAGGACCAGAACTCCCCACAGCAGGGACAAAGAGGAGAACCTCACCCACCATCTCTACGAATTACTCAGACAGCAGATATCATAAGATCTAGACCACGAGACTCCTCCTTTGAAAATGCACGACCTACCCCAGCAAACGAAGACATACGGGGCAACCAGAGTACTCCTTCAGCAGCAGTGAAGGCGTCTCTGGAGCCAAGCATGCAAACAACCATGAGACACCACCTCAGAGTGGAGGCTAAGGAGTTCCAGCCAAACCTGCCAGGCGTTCCAAGTGCCGATGTCCAGCCCAATGGAGGCACTCCACTTGCCTGCCAGGAAAAGGACTTATCATCACCTGTGGCATGGGAAGACGAAATTGTCCTTAAACACTCTGTAGGGAATTACCAGCCGGTGTTGGCACGCAGTAGGGCGAACCTTGCCACCACCCCCATCGTATAACTCTCCTGAAGTCCAAAAGGATACTGCAACATCCTGGAGAAGGATGGACCTGGCACATAGGGGAGTACACAAGTTCTCCGACAAATCAGGCATAGATTATATGCTATGGAAGCTTCTTTTTGTAAATGCCATTAAAGGCGAACGATTGGAGCCAGCCGAGGAACTCGGTCATATGTTCACATGGCTAGGCCCACAATCAATACAAGCAGTAAAGGGGGTCTACGCAACAAAAACGTATGAGCCAGTCGAAGCCCTCAAGCTATCATGGGAAACACTTGATGAGCGGTATGGGGCACCTACGATGACAGAATCCTAATTCCTAGACCGAGTCGACAACTTCCCTGCCATGGACCTCAGTAACCCTGAAGAACTATGGAACTTCTCCGCTCTCCTTACACAGCTGCGGTCAGCACAAATGGATCCCACCTTGCCGGGACTTAGCTGTCTCAACCTGTATAAGACACAAAGGTCTATCATTGAAAAACTACCAATGAAACTGATTGATGCATGGATCGACCTAGCTGATAATTACAGGGCAAAGAACCTTGGCAGAGAACCACCCTTCACCGCCCTTCAAGAATTTGTTGCCCACATGTCGAAGAAGTACAATGATCCACGAAATAAAGATTTTACAATACAAAGAACCTATGCCAGCAGAAAAACCAACCAAAGCCTTGGTCCGATCAAGAGCCCAGCACTGGTTGTTACCCATTAGGATGATGGGAATCAACAATCCTGATGAATACCACAACTATAACTATATGGATATAATTATAATGTCACTCGGGTGGTTGTTTTTACTTTTATATATATACGAGGATATCTACTACTGATGGGGGCAGAAGATGATTGAAGATTTTGAACAAACTGTTGCACCAGCATGTTATTTTACCCTATTATGGGTGATGGATTTAACGATCCAGTGGAAAGACATCAAAGAAGATATTATATGGATTATAAATTTAAAGTTATTGTCTTTTTTTTATATAAAATGGAATGCATATATAGATATGTGTATATTTTAGTAAAGTGGGCAGTGGGTTATATTTAGAATTGTATTGCATGATTTTGTAGGAATTGAAGGGTTGAAATAGGTTAGTTTACTGATTGATTAGTCTAAGAAAAAGGATCCTTAAGTCATATATTTAGGGGAGTGGAGGAATTGGATAGAACTGAATAAACGTTAAATCTGGATGTAGGGAGAAGGCTGCTTTAAAATGTTATATTAATATATATAAAAGATTAAATGTTAAATTGTAATAATACACTATAAGTTTAGGGGAGGAGAAAAAGGGCAGATTATCGTAAAAATGGGAGTTATAAGAATAATATGCTAAGGGTCAGTATTCTGAGGAGGGAGTAAGGGAAAGGAAAGATATTATGTATGTAATTAGTTATGAAATAGCCTATTGTTGTGAAGAAGTCACAGGGGGGGATGGGTGGTGAGGGGGGGTTAGGGAAGAGGGGGGGAAAGGGGGAAAAACTTGTATTTGAAAACTTTTTCAATTAAAAAAAAAAGAAGAAAAAAAAAAGAAGAAGAAGAGCCCAGCACAGGCCGCAAGAGGAACAGCCTCTGTGTCAGTGCATAGCACAGAGGTCGTTCCCCTGTCAACGAGGAACTCCGATGTAAAGCCGTCTAAGAGTGCTCTACATCAACCTCAGAAAGCAAAGGAAGAACCTGTCTGTCCACTGCACAAGACCTCGCACACTCTGAATAAGTGCAGAGAATTCCGAAAGAAGTCCCTGGGCAAAAGAAAGGCATTGATCAGGGAGTACAAAGTCTGCTTCAAATGCTGTGAGTCTACGGACCACATGGCCAAAACTTGCACAGTTAAGGTGCTATGTTATCTATGCAAAAGTGACCAGCACCCAACTGCCCTGCATCTAGAGCGTGAGTCGATATCACAGCTGACTCCTACTCCACGGTTGACTTCTACCTCTCCTACAACTAATGAGTCTCAGAATGACAATGAAATGCACCCAGAAGCGATAAGTGTCAACTGCATTTCAGTATGCGGAGACTCACCATCACCTCGTTCATGCCACCCAATCTGCCTAGCTAAAGTCTATGCAGCTGGACGCCCAGAAGAAGCAGTGAAAATTTATGTGGTAGTGGACACGCAGAGCAACCAATCGTTGGCCAAATCAGCTTTCTTCGACCGCTTTAACATTCAATCCAAACAAACGCACTTCACAATGTCGACATGTATGGGGGTACAGCGCACGGTGGGGAGGAGAGCTACCGGATTCTGCATAGAATCAATAGATGGGAATGCTAAATTCACATTGCCACCACTGCTAGAATGTGACGCTTTACCAGACAACTGCAGTCAAATCGCGACACCAGAGGTAGTAAGCAATATACCTCACCTGAGACACATAGCCAATCTCTTCGCCTCCCTAGACCCTGAAGCCGAAATCCTGCTCTTGTTGGGTGCAGATGCCCCCAAAGCCTTCCCTCCCCAGGAAGCAGTCAGAGGCCCAGCAGGCTCTCCATGTGCCCTCAAAACAGACCTTGGATGGGCCATCATAGGACTTGTTCGTATCGACCGGCTATGAGACCACCACCCCCTGACTTCTACTAAATAATTCTAGACCAGTCACCAACATGGAAGAAGACCTTGAAGATTGAACCTCAAGCTTTGCATGAATTGTGTCTTCCCCACAACCTGCATTGTTTGATGATATAATCTTGTTTACTTTAGCCACTTAGATAGTTACATTGCATTATTTTCTGCTATGACTATGTTTATCTCAATTAAGTAGTTAGTTAGTAGTGGAATTTATAATTCCAGGCGGGGAGTGTGCTGTTACAGATAGTGAGTTGTGGGGAGTTAGTTACCTTAAGAATTAAGAGCTGTCTCCTTAAGAGATTGCATTGTGGGAGATATAGTGAGAGATTGCATTATGGGAAATGTAGTCCATGACATGTGACCGTATCTGTGTGTCTGATTGGCCACTGAGGCTCTCTGCCGGGATTTTAGAACAAAGACCTGGCCATATGTTGAATTACCTCAGAAGAGAGAACATGCTTTCTGAACAGGGAGTCAGAACTACCATCCTTTTACACTAGGAAATGGGACAGATTATGAAATATCGATGCACCTCACCTGGACTCACTATGATTGTAAATTTTATGTGTTCAAGGATTCCCAAATAAATATAATCTGCATGAAAACCTGTTTGCTAGAGTTTATCTGCCTGTTCCCAGTGGAGCCAGATACCTGGGGAACAGAATAAGTATTGTCATTATTGAACTGTTCTCTCCTGTTCCAGACATCCACACAGATACTTTTTTTTTTAAATTTGATTTGTATGCCGCCCTTCTCCGGAGACTCAGGGCGGCTTACAATGCGTTAAGCAATAGCCTTCATACTTTTGTATATTTATACAAAGTCAGTTTATTGCCCCCATAATCTGGGTCCTCATTTTACCTACCTTAGAAAGGATGGAAGGCTGAGTCAACCTTGAGCCTGGTGAGATTTGAACTTTCAGTAATTGCAGGCAGCAGATGTAAGTGCATGTTAATTAGTCTGCTGAGTCACCAGAGCTCTTATACTTCTAATACTCGCTTCTTTTCGGAGGTGTACTAGGCTTACACACTAAAATCTTTACAGCAGAATAGACTGCTGTGACAAAATCTGGTAATCGCCTTGGCAACTTCTAGATTTCAGCCTGGATGATTGTTTAATGGGTAAAATTACATTAAGCAACAGCAGAAATGGAAGCAAAAACTGTGCATAATTGATATAAATACCTATAAGAAAAAGTTTACTGCATTATTGTTAGGATTTCTCATTATTATTGGTTATTAGACAGTGATGTGTTAAATAGTTCACATTTGAAATTTGAAATTTGACAGCTCTCTGAAGTGAACAGGGATGAGGTTCTAAATTGCCAAATAAAAATTAATTGTAAGGTATAGGTTACATAATTGAAATACATTGTGGTTGGGCTATTCTGTTCATATCTTCCTCTAATGAAGGAAACACAGACCACCTTCTCTTTCATCATGAGTTTAATGCTAAAACAGTTGCCTTTATTATCAGGTTTTCAATTCTATCAACATAAAAAGATCAGACTTGGCAAATTGGATTTGTACTGGGCTGATTCTTCTGTGAAAGGTCTACAAACTGCTGTATGATTAAGGCTCCTTAAAGAACTCAGTCTTTGTCAGTTCCCATCTGAACTGATCAATATCACCAGGCCCAATGTGTGGAACAGAAGGCAGTTAATTAACCTGCAGGTTTTGCAATCCCTGAGACTTCCAATATAGTCCTCCAGGTCCACAAGCTATCAAATTCTCCATCCAAACAAACTGTTCTCCACTGAACTAAAATATAATGTGGCATTTTGTCACTCTTTTTTCCCCAATTGGGCTAATTTACCTTGCATATTGGTTGGGTCAAGCATGCTGGTAGGCTGCCTTTGTCTTGTTGATTGTCATGTCCTACAGCCCTGAGCCTGAATCAATGTTCTTGTCATGAATCAGTTCTGATAAAAGCAGTATTTTTAATGTTTCATTCTGGCACCCTGGTTTAATATTTCTTGTTCCATCTTCCCTTCAAATAATCAGAATGAATGAAACAGCACACTAAAAAGCTCTGGTGGAGGAAAACAGATAACATATTGCTCCCAAACAGAACAATTACAAATGTAGTTTTGTAGGAAGAATATATTTAAGAGTTCGTTGGAATTTTCCCATTTGAACTGACAAGAACTAATATGCTGGCATATTTCAAAGATCTCTGAAGTATAGCATGGATTTAAGGCTCATCTTTATGGCTAAGATTAAATGGAGTCCATCAATACTTCAATTTTGAGAAAAGTATGTTAATTTCAACTGTACTAGCCCATTAGTGATACATATTCTGCGGTGAAGTTGGGAGGTGCTGTCCTTACTTACCTATTCCTTACCTATTAAGGAAAGAGAATAGTCAATTCACCCATCTTCATTGCCCCCCTCACATGAGTGTTGCAGATGTCCTGGAACAACAGATGTCCAGGAAAAATAATACATTGCTTTACCTGGAAAAAGATATAGTTGCTTTAACAATTCAAAAAGACATGCTGCATATACACTTTCAAACTTTCTAAGGCACCTTTTTTGAAATATTTCAATTCATTCAGAAAGTCATGGTGGCAGATATAACATTCTCTCCAATTTTTCCCTATATTAATAACTCTGTAAGGTAGTTTGAAAGATTTCATGGCTGATAGTACGCTAGGATCTTGGTCTCTCCACTTGTAGACCAACCTTAACCAATTGTAACCCAATCTTATCAAATACATCACACTCTTCTGATAATAAAGAATTTATATACGGAAATCCTAGATGAAGATGTAGATTTTGTAGGTACCTCATATGTTTCAAGGTGGAAACATGAGTATCTGCTTACTTGATATAACTGTGTGTAGAGATTTGGAGATGCTACATGAAAATCAAATAGAGGAAAGGAAGAAAATAACTTTTCACTTTATTGACTACAGTAGCATTATTTGTAAGAGCTACTGATGTAGAATGAAAAAAACTGAAGATGAATTTGACAAAGCATTGATAGGCTGTAATGCTAATTTTCATTATTATAATGGCCTCCCCAAAATTATCAAGGTTAGCATTCCACAGAGATTTAAAGGATGGATTCTCAGGATGGAAACTCAGACATTATTCCCTGTCCATGACAATTTACGAGACCCAACACATTATTTTTCTTCATGTAGACTAAACTGACAACAATGAAAAACTGATAGGATTGATATAAAAAAATGTATGAGTAGGGAATGAATAGACACAATATCAAACATAATTCTGTTCATCTCTTTCTGCCCAAAATCTACTAGCCCAAAAAAACAGAGATGGAAAACTCATCAACTTTGAAGCTATTATCGACTGCAAGCTTCTGCACATTCATCCACAATGTCATATCAAAAGTCTATCAATCACAGCCAGTGACATGAAACAGTTGTAAAGGAATAAATAAGAAGTCCAGTACAATCCTCCAAGATTGTCCCTTAGGAAATATTTATTGCTGGCTTTAGAGTACAGTAAAATAAAGTCAGTGATAGATCACTGGATAAGATATTAACATTCCAAGAATTACAATAGACCGTTTCTGTCACCTTGCCATGTTTCTGTGAGAGACATCACATATTGTTTAGTGATAGCAGTTCCAGTAGTTCCAGTTGTAGTTATGAGGTGAGGACCTCAAACAATCCTCCACAATTGTCTCTGCTTCAGCTCCCATCTGCCTATCTCCTCCCATCCCTGCCTTTTTAGCCACTCTACATTCCACCGTTGTCTACCTCTGCTTCACCCTTCCACCTCCAGATGACTTTGTTTGTCTTTTCCTCCCACTGCTGATGAGGCAGACCCTGCTGAAGCATCTGGGGGCCCTTTGTGAGGCCTCATACATGTATGGACCACATGTATGACTTGTTTTAGCTTTCCTTTTTGAATAATGCTACTGTAAATCTATATAAGAATATTGAAGCTTTTAGGAAATCACACTTTGAGTTGATTCAACATCCATAACTTCTTTACATTTGCAATGACATATTTGTAACTATAATTTTTTAATGAGTTTTAGGTTCTTAAATTTTAGAGTCACATACTTTACACCACCCGATGAATATGCATGTGCTGATAGGGGACCAGGTTTAGTATTTACAAAAGTCCCTTCTGATGAAGTATAGAAGTATTTTGCAAATAAATCTGTATCTGCAGTTGAGGCCTACATGTAGGGTTACCAGCTATCTGAATAGACAAAGAAGAATTTGGGCAATTGGAAAGGAGGACTAATGGTGGAAATTGGAGGAAACACTAATTGTTTAACTTACTTAGCATCCACAACAGAAATTACAATGAAAAACTGCAAAATGTGTACTTGGGTCTACGTGTATTTGAAATTACTTCTTTCCAGAATCATAAATATGTTTTTCAATCCCAGGAATGTGTTAGAGTTGATTAGAGGCAAAAGTCTTCAGCATGCAATGGATTAAAGTCTTGTCAATTTCAGGCAGCAGTGCAAGCTGGCTGCAGGTTTTTAGAGTAGACCTTGTTAACTTGTGGTTAGCACTTATTAGGGAAGCACTGCATTGCAAAAAAAGAAGAAGTGCTTAGAAAAGATACTAAAAAATCTGGACAATATATAATTTTAAAGTTATGCCTGACAGACGGAGGACACAGTGATAAAAAGATAAAAAGAACATGTCCTCTCTTTGTTGGGCATCTGGTAACTCACTATGCATTCAAGTTTAAATACTGTATGCATTATGCACAATGATTTTATCTATACTTCTTTGTTGTTTTCCATAAAGGGTGCATGCCATTAAGTCTGAATGAACCAACAAAATTTATGCACCTGAAATGTACCGGTATTTCAAAACCAATAGTTACCTCCTGAAGTATCTCATGATATTACTCTTTGTATATCAATGTGTGTTCACATTTGTCTGCGTTCATTAAGTTCTTAATTTTCCTGTGAAAAATTATTTTAATTCACTACCCTGTTTTCTCCAAAATAAGACATCCCCTGATAATAAGCCCAATGAGGCTTATTTCAGGGTTCAAAAAATATAAAACAGGGTCTTCTTTTTGGGAAAACATGGTAGTAATACAGAAAATTTGAATGTTATTCTCAAAAAATAAAAACTGTCCACTTTTTAACTTCTTCTAAGGAGGTATTTTTTGTCTCATTAAATGTTAAAAGTTGTGAATATGTTTCTTAGAAGATAATCTTGAAACAGAAATGTGAGAAGTGGTAAATTAACAGAGAAGACAATATAAAATACAACATAAGATGAAGAAGGAACATCATATTTTTTTTCAAGATAGAATCATACAATTGGAAGAGTGAATTTAGGTCATTGAGCCCAATTCCTTAAATTCCTTTTTCCTTTTTTTGTAGCCACATATTCTGCTGACTCTCCTTTAGTTTGCCACCAGCCATTATTCCAAGATATTTTTTACTGGTACCAAGCTGGGTATTCCCTATCTTATATCAATCCAATTGTTTACCATTCCAATATATTTTTCATTTTTCACTGGTACCAACCTGGGTATTCTCTATCTTACATCCATCCATTTGCTTACTATTTCCTCAGTGCAGAATGCGGCAGTTATCTCTGTTAAATTTCATCCTATCATTTTCAATCTTTTACTCTAACATATGATCCTTTCCCTATTGATAATTTACAGAGCCTTCTAGACTCTTCAAATTATTTTCATACCAAAATAACAGGGATGTGGACAGGCTTCAATGAGAGTTGGATGGTGTTTTAGGTCACTAGTAGAAAACACTAAATACATTTTTTTTGAATTGAAGTGGTGGTGTTTTGATTCCAGTAGCTGCCAAGTGCTTTGCAGAGTTAATGCAACTTCTTCTGAAGTTGTTACTAACAATATGCAGCATTGAGACTTCATTACTGTGTGGGGGACTTGGGTTTTCATTTGCTGTAAGGCCAGTTGATCTGAAAATGCAAGGTTGTGGCATGAACTCAGAAGGAAAGAAAGAGATGTGCAAAGCCTGCATAACAAAGATAAAGGAAAAGGGGAGTGTGGACAGGTGGGGCCCCTTTCAATGTAGAAAACAAGAGGTGACTGCCAGGCATATCATACAAGACACGATAATTTATAAGGCTAAGACAGGACCAACATAAAAGTCTTCTAGGATGCCAATTAGTTAACTTTTAGGAATAGGGTTGAAATAGAGCCAATAGAATATGTTAGATAACTTTTGAAGTGTTTATTAGTTAACACTTAAAAATAGAAATGGCATGGAGCCAATAGAGAACACTTTAGATCAGGGGTCACCAATCTTTCGGATCTCAGGAGCCACTAAATTCATAATTTTAAATCCCACGGACCGCTAATATGATCTGCCTAATGACTGGGTGGGTTGGCGTGGCTAGGTGGTCATGTGACTGGGTGGGTGTGGCCAACTTGATGTCACTCACATCAAGGGGCACCTCGCTAGCCTCTACTTGCCCCTCCCCTCCCAGCCACCCCTTGCCTCCCCACCTGGGCTCCTTAGGGCCCCAACAGGAAGCAGTTTTGGAGCTAAGCCACCATGAGAAAGAATTGGCAAAACATCTCAATTCAATTTGGATCTGGCCAAGAAGGAGGCTCAGCAGAAGCACCTCACTGAGGACTAGGAGCATAGGCTTTTCAAGCAGAGGGAAGACCTGCAGAGTGCAAGGCCAGGTACAGGTGCCTGGAGGCTCAGCAGGCTGAGATGGTCAGCCAGTTCCAAGCCATGACGCAGTCCCACTGGAACAAGGTCCTCCGGCTCTTCGCCATCAGCGGCACTTCTCTCCAGCCTTCACCCAAAGCCCCACATCAGGAGGCTGAAGCAGATCCTGAGTCGGAATTTCTGCCCCCCTCCGACCCACACAAAAAGACTCCGAAGGGGGAACTCTCCGCAGCAACACAAACATTCATTGCATGTATCTGTCTCAGGGGTCATAGTTTGAGGACCCCTGATTTAGTGCAATATATAAAAAAATGCAAATAATTCTTCTGCGGACCACCAAAATTTTCTTGTGGACCACTAGTGGTCCACAGAACACCAGTTGGTGACCACTGCTTTAGATCAGGGTTTCCCAACCCCTGGTCCATGGACCAGTTCATGGCATGCCAGCAATCAGGTCATGCATACAAGCAAAGCCCCATCTGTGGGATGAAGGCATCATCCAGAACCATGGACCCTTAGTCCGCAGGGAAAAAAACTTTCTCCATGGAACCGGTCCTTGGTGCCCAAAAGGTTGGGGGCCACTGCTTTAGATAACTTTCAGAATGCCTATTAGACAATGTTTCTTTATCCCGCCTTGAAAAATTGTATAAAGCTTGTTAAATCCTTTGTTCTGGGTCCTGGCATTTTGCTGGCTGGGACCCCTTTTGCTGAAGTGCTTCAATAAAAAGAAACAAAATCTGCACCTGATGTTCTTTATTGGTTTCTGCACCAGTTTCAAACCCAAATTGGAGACAACAATCTGGGGGCTTGTCCCGAGTGGTGAAACTGGCTCTCTAACATTGACACAAATAGATGGCACAATGGACACAAAATGAGTTTTATTGGCTCACTAAGCTCTTTCAGGATGAATGCTAATCTTGTTTTGGATAACCCTCAGATTAATATTCAGAGATGGTAGTCTCTTGATTGCTTTCAAGAATGGGCAAGGGAGCTAGTCTAATGCCAGTTTGTCTGTGGTCTTATACCGCAGTGTGTCAGAATGCTTTTGCTTCCTCTACACAATGGACTGTACAATCTGTGCAGAGGAAGCAGAAGCATTCTGTATATGGTCAGCAAATTACAATGCTGACAAAAGCGACTCCTTAAAATGAGGCCAGGCTTTGTCATTGTTCAGCCAGATAGTCAACTATCTATGCCAAGTTACCTGGCCACAGTATAAAGAGGAAGCAAGATTACCCCATCCCATAAAGGATTTGACCGGGATGGTATAAGATCAGGGGTTGGACTAAAGGATCTACAAGATCCCTTCCAGTCCTATGTTTCTATTTTCTATGTTCTAAAGCAATGGGTATTCTTCAATGTTATACTTACTTACCTAGAACTCATTGTGAAAAATTAAGCTTATTTTTTAAATGGTTTATGAGAGTATTTAATTTTAAGTTGGAGTAAGACAGAGGTGGGTTTCAGCAGGTTTTGACCAGTTCTGGAGAACTGGTAGTGGAAATTTTGAGTAATTTTGGAGAATCGGTAAATACCACCTCTGATTGGCCCCACCTCCATCTATTCTCTGCCTCCCAAGTCCCAGCTGATGGAGAGGAAATGGGAATTTTGCAATAAACTTCCCCTGGAGTGGGAAGGAAATGGGGATTTTGCAGTATCCTTCCCCTGGAGTAGGGAGGGAATGGAGATTTTACAGTATCCACCAAGCCACACCCACAGAACCGGTAGTAAAAACTTTTGAAACCCACCACTGGAGTACGATACTTACTGCATTAATTCAATCAACACCACCTGGACACTTTGCTGATCAATTTAGTAGCTATTGTTATACTGTCCTTTCTTCAAATCCTCTTTGCTTTGAAAGACATACAGGGAGAATATTTATAATAAAAATATTATGGTAAGGTCCTTGAAGCTTCTTACTGAATTTGTGGTCTCTAAAGTCCCTACTGTTTCAGCTAACTTCATCCTCTTCTGTCAAAAAAAATAAAATGAAGACATATTGATGCTTCTCTATTAATTAGTAATGGATATATATATATATATATATATATATATATATATATATATATATATATATATATATATATATATATATATATATATATATATATTTTACAGATTGAATCTTGAAGTGGTTGCATGTCTGTTTGCCCTCTAATGTCAAATACTAGCCTGAATTGATTTGTGCATCCTTTGAATCTCAGATCTTCATTTCAAATAAATCTGTGCTGAATGGCACAGCCTTATTGCGTATACATATTTAAAATTGTGATCTTAATTTCGTTTAGGGAACAGAATTAAATCAGCAGGGCCATGAAGGCCTCTTACCTTTGTTGTCAATTTACTTACATTGTACATTTATTAAATACTTTATAAATAATGACAGGCTTTTGAATAATTCTCCCCCTCCTATGTTGGTACTTCAATTCAAATTGGCCTATAATGGGTCTAAAGAGGCTTGGTCAATCCATTACTATGTTAGAATGCCTAGAGGATAGCTGATCTGAAAGGCAAACAAATCACTCCATTAATCTTAGCCACTATTAATTACTATTATTTCATTATTGATTTTTTTAAGAGGCTGGATCTGAAAGGTCTGCATTATTAAACAAATAGAGTGAAGCCTAGAGAACGTGGGATAGGGTATAATTATAAATATTTTATTTATTTAATCATACAAGTGTTCTTGACTTTTCAAGATATGGAAGACCTCCTGTGTGTTTTCTGTCAGTCAAAGTCTACATTCTGTGGGTTTCCCTGTCTCAGCTGTGCCTAGCGCATAAAAGTTGAGCATGGCTGTGGGAAGAAGCTTTGCAACCTCAAAGCTGACATGTCCCTCAACCCCCTTTCATATTGTGATGCTGCTTGACATGAATAATACATTGGGAGAGGGAATTTGGGGAGTAGCTCAAGCAATAACATGCTTGTTTAAATGAATCATAAGAAAAGATACATTTGATTTCTGAAAGACCTGTACATAAATATTCTAGCTGTCCAGCAAGATACCTACAAAAACCCATAAGCAAACCATGCAGGTAATATTTCTCAAAGTTATATCAGCATTTTGCTCTGATTCAGAGGTGAAATTCAGCAGGTTCTGACAGGTTCTGGAGAACCAGTAGTGGAAATTTTGAGTAGTTTGGAGCAGGGGTGGTTTCTACTTACCTTTACTACTGGTTCACAATGGGGCCATGCGCTCATCTGCACAAGCGCAGAAGTTTCTGCACATGCACAGAAGCATTTTGATGACATTGGGGTCGGTGGGCAGAGCCTCCCGCCAGTTTTACTACCGGTTCTATAGAACCAGTGCAAATCGGGGGCAACCCACCACTGGTTTGGAGAACCGGCAAATACCACCCCTGGCTGGCCCCAGAGTGGGGTGGGAATTGAGATTTTGCAATATCCTTCCCCCAGGAGTGGGGAGGGAATGAGGATTTTGCAGTATTCTTCCTCTTGAGTGGGGTGGGAATGGATATTTTGCAGTATCCTTCCCCTGCCACACCCACCAAGCCACACCACACCCACCAAGCCATGCCCACAGAACCGGTAGTAAAAAAAAAAATTGAATTTCACCACTACTCTGATTGTATGATTCTATCCATCTAACAGTTATGACTAATAGGCCATCAAGAATATTTTTCTCCATGATTTTTTCCAATGCTTCAAAAATGCTATTTGAAGCTCAGACCTTCCCAATGCTGGCCAATTAGAATAGAATACATTTTTTTGTTGGCCAAGTGTGATTGGACCCACAAGGAATTTGTCTTTGGTGCATAAGCTCCCAGTGTACATACAAGCAACAAGTGATAAATCATGATCATAATCATTAAATACAATCATCATAAATCATAAACTACAACACTCAGTGTTAGTCATAAGATATTAAATAAAAGCAATCAACAAAAATCATAAGATACAAACAATAAAAGTAATAGTCATAAGATGCTGAAGGTAGGTTCTCTGTGACTTTTTAAAATTGTGTGACCAATGTGTGACATGTTTTCCAGTATCAGGGTTATATCAGATAACTGGTAAACATTTGCAGGCCAGTAGACTGAGCACATGTAGCACATTTTACAGTAGCCTATGAATTCCAGTGACTATATATTTTCTCAGTTCACAAGAACCATTATATGTTTCTTCTAGGAAGTGTGAACTTTCATCCTTTATGACTTAATTCTTGGAGCCAAAATGTTGCTGCTCAAGTGACAGAAAACCATCACCTTCCACTTTCAGATTAGTAAGTTAAAAATTAGTCAGGGCATATAGTTATCTTGTGAGAAGTTAACTCACAAGGCCCAGAAGAGCTACAAAGGCAAACACAAGAACTGCACAAAGTAGGAGAAACTCAGAAAGACCAACTTGGAGACTAAAAAAAAACCACACGCTTTTATGTAAATTTGTAGAACATTACGGTTAGATATTTGCTTGAGGATGCATGATTCCTAGATGGGGAAAATATAAATCTCAGAATTTATAGAAGTGAGGAAAAAGCCAGTCAGAAATATGCTATAATATCATCATCATTATCATCATCATCCATCATCATCATCATCCAATATCATCATGCTCCAACATTTTTAAGTTTTTAAGAAGAGAATGGACAACTCTCTTGTCTGAAATGGTATAGGGTTTTCTGCCTGAGCAGGGGGTTGGACTAGAAGACCTCCAAGGTCCCTTCTAACTCTGTTATTCTGTTATTATCATAATCTAATATCATCATTGTCATCTAATATCATCATCTAATACCATCATCATCATTATCATCATCTAATTTTCTCCTATTAATTTGAGGTAAACCTCTTCTCTGTGATATGTAATATGTGATATGTTTTTCACAGAGATACTGTTTTATTATGAATAAATTTATGATCAGTATTTTCCATTTTCCTAGTTTAATCTAGAGCTCTGACTTACATTTCATCACAAAAAATAAGATTGCAATTTAAATGTACCGCCCAATGTGTATATATTGTACCTATAAAAATAATCATTTTTATCAAAAATAACAGCATTGACCTGTGTGCCTGCTCAGTCTGCTGGATTAACTGTACAAAGGTAAAGACAATCTGCATATCTAAATGAAGGATGTTCCTCAAATATTCCTAAAGAACAAATAACTTTCTACTATTTCATCAGGTTGCAGTTCTTGCTCTACAAATGCAAAAGCCAAGATCTTTTTGCCAAGATTCGAATTTATATCTTTGCTTGTATGTTACAAAAGGCGCTTCCTCTCACCTGTCTATTTACTTTGACAATAAATTGGCATTATTCTCAGGGATTACTTTTGCACACAATCTAATGAATAGTCTATGCAGTGGTTACTAATGCTGGTGAGTCAATATATGAGGTACCAGAGAGGCTCACAACAGCCACTATAGGGTGACTTTGAGCTTCAGCCATATCTCCCTGGGTTGTTATAGAGAAACATGGAAGGAAAAAAGTGTCCCATATAGAATAGAATATAGAATAGAATATAGAATAGAATAGAATTTTTATTGGCCAAGTGTGATTGGACACACAAGGAATTTGTCTTGGTGCATATGCTCTCAGTGTACATAAAAGAAAAGAATCATAAGGTACAACATTTAATGATACTCATAGGATACAAATAAGCAATCAAATAATATTAGGAAGCAGTCAATATAAATCGTAAGGATACAAGCAACAAAGTTACAGTCATATAGTCATTAGTGGAAGGAGATGGATGATAGGAACAATGAGAAGATTATACACACACACACACACACACACACACACACACAAGCTTGAACTTGTATACTGTGAATTTAAGCAAATAGAACAATAAGATTTGAACTGGAACATAACTGCAAACATCTTAGCTTTTGCTGTATATGAATGCTTTCCTCTTCTAAAACAAAATTTAAAACTGGCTGTCAGTCTTGTAATACAGACAAGAGCATACCCAGAAGCATTAGCACTTAACTTTATTATATAGAATTTTCCAAATCTGAAAGTTCAACTCTGCCTTTTCCTTTCCCAGTCTAAGAAACTAGGAAAGTTCCTTTGGAGTTGTTTGCCACATTGCCATTTCTTCTGCAGACTCAGCTGCAGGGCTGCTATTCAGCAGCTTCTGACAGGTTCTGGAGAACTGGTTACAAAAATTTTGAGTAGTTTGGAGAACCAGCAAATACCACCTCTGGCTGGCTCCAGAATGGGTTGGGCATGGAGATTTTGCAATATCCTTTCCCCATGAGTGGGAAAGGAATGGGGATTTTGCAGTATCCTTCCCCTGCCATGCCTGCTAAGCCATGCCCACAGAACCGGTAGTAAAAAAATTTGAATTCCACCACTGCTCAGCTGCCTCTTATCCAACTATATCCAGTCTGTGTCTCCCAAGGCCATTCCAACATACTATTACACTGGCCGTGGGAAGGAGAAGGCAGCAAGGAGCCATGAAGAGAGAAGACGTGGCAAATTAATCTTGAGAAGGTGGGAAGAAGGAGAACTTCCACCTTGATTTTGTTTGGGATAAAATGGGGCAGATAGAAATTCTGACAGATGTGCAAGATTCAACTCTACAACAGTCAAGAGCATTTGGGAATCTCTGCTTTGCTCAGAAAGAGAGGGCCATGTTGAGAGAAAAAAAATAAATTGTCTACTGAGTATGTAGTAGCAAATGCTGTGTTATGAGAGGCAAAGCCTTTGTTTTTATCCATTTGCTAGCTACGTTATTAAAAAAGAAAAGAAAATGCAATGTTTGTATGTTTGCCATTAGTAAATTTACTGAGCACAATGGATTGTTCAATTAATAATGGACCTGGTTTAGGCATTTTAGTGAGATAATTAAAGCACCATGACACATAATCAATTCATTGATTGATCATCACAACTATTTTTTCCCTGATGGCAATAACTTAATTTACATCCTTTCACAAATTCTTCAATGCAATTTTCTCATTTGTATATTATAGAGTGCTGGTGGATGGGATCTTTTCCTAAGAATTCCTCCATCACCCTAAGCAGCCATTTCTTATCCATAGGTAGTCTGGATTGCTTTCTCAAATGTATTGATCTAAGGACAAAGAAATTGTTAAGCCATGTCAAAATAGGTAGAATTACCTTGTCTCTAAATTGCATTCATGTAATTGATATGCATGTCTTTCCCCCCCTTTTCTTAATGGCACTTTGTTTTGCTTTGTTTGTTTTTGTTATCAAAATAATAGCCTTGGGATTGGGGAGGAGCAGAGAGGGAATTTAACTTTATTTGCTACTGCAAAAATGAGCACATGCAATTTGGTCTTGATTATCACGATGACTTAGGATCTGGTTGGGGCCTGGAGATGAGGATCTCCTTCTTGGGAGTTGTGCCCTGCTGAATTTCTAGGGCAGCATCAACTGAAAATTCAGAATAAGGGCAGAATATGGGTATTATGATCAGGAGAATCTTGCGGCTTTCAAGGGCATTGTATCATGGATAACTGGTTCACCCCAGGGGTGAAATGCTCCCGGTTCGGACCAGATCACCGGATCCAGTATTGACGGCGGCGGGTGGTTCGGAGAACCGGTAGTAAAAATCCCTGCCCCCCCCCCACATGCCCAGCTGAGCCCTGCGATCATCAGAGGCTTTTTCTTTAACTTTTAAAAGCATTTTTTCTACAACCTCTTCGGCCGAAAAAATGCTCTTAAAAGTAAAAAAAAAAAAAAAAAAAAAAAAGCCTCTGACGATCCCAGCTGAGTTGCCTGATCATCAGAGGTTTTTAAAAGCATTTTTTTCTGCAACCACTTAAGATTGTAGAAAAAATGCTTTTAAAAGTAAAAAAAAAAAAGTTGGCCACGCCCACTAAGTCACATTACCACCACCACCACCACCAAGCCATGCCCACAGAACCAGTAGTAACAAATTTTACATTTCACCATTGGTTAACCCTCATTGTGAGATTCGGGCTCTAGGGATTATTTGGGATTGCTCTATTGTACCAGTGGTCCTGTTGTACAGCAGCATCCCTGACAGTTTGTCTGGATTAACAATAACATTTCCTAGGAATGATCTTGGGAGAGTTTCACATGTTTTCCCTAGATGCAAAATTGGATAAAGCTCTTGGCTGCCATGGTCCTGGCCCAGATCCCCAAGGACTTGACCTGCTTCTCCGGAGCAATCGTGATATTATCTGGACATAGCTGGAATTAACATCAATCTCATCATGGTCCTATCTTTCTCTGTGTTGGATCTCCCCTATGTGATCGTCAGCTGCAGCCAGATAGGATCTTTTCAATTAATCCAGCCTAGGCACCTAATGAATCCAATTAGGTTCCAGAAGGAGCTTGGAGTTATTCCTAAGGTTCTTGTCCATAATTCAACCAAAGCCTTAATCATCACTTGGAATGAAATTTTGATTAAGATTTTAGATCAGATCACACCTGTGTGGTCTCTCTCTCTGATCATGGATTCCAGAAAGACTTGTGATTTTCAAAGAAGCTCCAGAAACTGAAGTAGTAGAAGAAATGCCTGGAGCAGTACTGAAGAAAATGTGAAAGAAATTTGACTAAACACGGGTAAGAGATATTATTACGGATTATCTCATAGTAAAAAGTGTATTTCTCTGCTCTTATTGTGTCTTCACATGTAGAACTGACAGAATATTATCCAGTCTGTTTTGGAGAAAGTAGGGGGAAGCTGAATATCTTTAGGGCCATTGCAAGGAATATGCTAGACCAGAGTTCCCCAATCTTTCTGGCTTTGGGGGCCGGCAAGGGGGGAGGGGATGGTTCTGCATGAGTGGTTGGCAAGCACTCACATACACAGTTCCATTTGTGAAAGCAGCTGACAGGTGTGCCCGGCACTTGCACAAATGAAGTGCATACATGGGTGTTCACACAAGTGGGGATATGTGTGCATGCATGCGCTTGCTGCCATTTCCGCGGCACGGTTGCAAATGACTCATGACCTGGTAGTGGGGCCTGGAGTTTGGGGACCCCTGTGCTAGGCACCTATTAGATAAAGTTACTTAGTTGTGGAGCAGTGACTAAGGCTTGAGTGATTGTGAGCAAGACACAATTGATGCACAAGATAAATCTGTGCAAAGCATACATGCACCCCAGCCATAGTTTCCACCCATTTTTTTAACAGGAACTGAGAGTTTAGGAGGACCATAAACTGCATACCAGTTCTTTATTGTTGTAAGCAGCCCAGAGATGCATGTCCATTGGGTGGCCTAATACATAAACTAGTATATAAACCACACATTTATTAGATAGTTTTCCACTTAGTTTGGGGATTTAGGGGACAGCCCAGAGTTTGACGTAAAATGGGCAGCTATATAAATATTTTAAATTTATTTTTAACTGCATAAAAATTTGTCAGCCTTTTTGTGGCATTTCTAATGAAAATAATTTCACATTAGAACTATGAAACTCATAATGGACACTATATGGCAGAAAAAATTTGATAGATTATTTTTCTGTTTCTTTACTACCATCTACCATTGAATTTTGGCAGCTCAGATATGGCATACCTAGTTATTTTTGCAAGCAGGTTTGCTTACCATAAATTA
Organism: Arizona elegans; assembly: GCA_022577455.1. Taxonomy (NCBI): domain Eukaryota; kingdom Metazoa; phylum Chordata; class Lepidosauria; order Squamata; family Colubridae; genus Arizona; species Arizona elegans. Next base: position 68,268,737 of record JAKOOJ010000002.1, on the reverse strand, counting down.
ATTAAATTAATTGAGAAGAGCAACTTTACTGGCTACAAAGCAGAGAGAAAAGCAAGTAGTTATATAAATTTTCTTTGCTTACTATTTGTCTAATATATGCATTTGTTTAAATATATTAATATCTGAGTGCTTCCTCTCCAAATCTGAAAATTTGAAGGATGGCTGCCTTTCATTTCACACATTGATCTGAAAGTTAGAAATTAGGGAAGTTCATATTAAAGTGCAAAATCTACTGTTTCTAGACAAAATTGAGAGCATATAACATTAAATCAGCAAGAGAATAAATAAGGCCAACATAAGTGAATAAATCAAACTTTTAAAGAATTACTGTCAAATCATTCTGCTAAAAATGTCAAAAGTCAGTAGTTTGGATTCAACTATGCATAAGTTTTACATGCATATTTCAAGAATAATTTCTCTATTTTTCCTTTGGTTTTTATTAGCATAGTTCATATTGGTGACATTTGGTCTATTACATGGGAAATAGCTTAATGGGTTGCTCAATACGAATTGGTTTGATGTTTGGTTATATATCTATTGCTGAAATGTTGGTAGTGTCAGATTGAAATTACCTAAGGTCCCTGCATTCAAAGAATAGATTTTAAAACTGTGTGATTTTGATGTAGCATATGAGTTGATTACACTTGTTTACATCACTGATGTAACATTTTAGACAATGGGATGTTCCTACAGTCATCTAATCACAATCCATCTTCAGCATTCCTTCAAAACTGGCGCAACAGCTTCCCCGGTACCTGGATGAAGCTGTCTATCTAGACCCGCTCCAGTCCAGCTTCCGGCCTGGGCACAGCACGGAAACGGCATTGGTCGCGTTGGTGGATGATCTCTGGAGGGCTCGAGATAGGGGTTGCTCCTCTATCCTGGTCCTGTTAGACCTCTCAGCGGCTTTTGATACCATCGACCATGGTATCATGTTGCGCCGGTTGGCGGGGTTGGGGGTGGGGGGCACGGTTTTGCGGTGGTTCTCCTCCTACCTCTCTGACCGGTCGCAATCTGTGTTGACGGGGGGGCAGCGGTCGACCCCGAGGCACCTTGCTTGTGGGGTGCCACAAGGGTCGGTCCTCTCGCCCCTTCTGTTCAACATTTATGTAAAGCCGCTGGGTGAGATCATCCGTGGCTTCGGGGTGGAGTTCCATCAGTACGCTGATGACACCCAGCTGTACATCTCCACCCCAGGCCACCCCAACGATGCCCTTAAAGTGATGTCCCAGTGCCTGGAGGCCATGCGGGCCTGGATGGGGAGAAACAGGCTCCGACTCAACCCCTCCAAGACCGAGTGGCTGTGGCTTCCAGCGTCCCGATATAGCCAGCTGACGCCATCGCTGGCTATTGGGGGCGAATCACTCGCCCCCACGGAGAAGGCTTGTAACTTGGGCATCCTCCTGGACGCACGGCTGTCTTTAGAAGATCATTTGACGGCTGTGGCCAGGGGTCTTTTTATCAGGTTCGCCTGATACACCAGTTGCGTCCCTTTCTAGATCGGGACTCTTTACGCACAGTCACTCAGGCACTAGTCACTTCCCGCCTGGACTACTGCAATGCTCTCTACATGGGGCTCCCCCTGGGGTGCACCCGGAGACTCCAGCTGGTCCAGAACGCGGCCACGTGGGGGATTATGGGGGCGACTAGGCGCTCCCATGTGACACCTCTCCTGCGCGAGCTGCACTGGCTTCCGGTGGTCTTCCGGGTGCGCTTCAAGGTGTTGGTGACCACCTTTAAAGCGCTCCATGGCTTAGGGCCGGGGTACTTACGAGACCGCCTTCTGCCACCAATAGCCTCCCACCGGCCAGTACGCTCTCACAGAGTGGGCCTCCTCAGGGTGCCGTCCGCCAGACAATGTCGGCTGGCGACCCCCAGGGGGAGACCCTTCTCTGTGATGGCGCCCACCCTCTGGAACAACCTTCCCCCAGAGTTGCGTACAATAACAGACCTCCAGATTTTTCGTCGGGCCCTGAAAACCCATTTATTCCAACTAGCTGGGCTGGCTTGAGCCAAATTTTAAATTTTAAATTTTAAATTGATTTTAAATTGGGTTGTTTTAATTTACGGCCAAATATGTAATTATTTTAATACTGTTTTTAAATTTTGTATGCTCTGTTTTTACCTTGGCTGTGCACCGCCCTGAGTCCTATCTGGAGAAGGGCGGTATAGAAATTAAATAAATAATAATAAATAAAACTGCTATAGAAGGTTTCTCTGCTGTCCAGGCCATTTAAGGTGGATTTGCCAAGATCTGGAGGAAATTTTTTTACTTGCAACTCATTAATTCTGTTAATGAAAAGAATTAGACAAAAAGAAAAAGAAAGCTTATAAGTAATATATGGAACATTTGCAGAACACTGAAAGATTTTTTATGTAGATAATGCTGCCCTAAGATTGAGTAATTAATCAAAGGAAAATTCAATATTTTAAATACATTCAGATAACTGATGTGCCTAACGTTCTATCGTTAAGGAAAAAAATGGGAATATTGGGAGACTTCCGGTTGGCGCTGCGGGGACACAGACGGGGAAATGGCGAGCTCCGCTGAGCCCTGCCAAATCCCCTCTGCTAAGCTGCCGCCGATAGGTCTGCGGACCTCCCCTGTCTTGTAGGGACAGGCGGACAAGAAGGAACGCCTTGGGTGGCCGAGAGGAACAGGCAGGTTCCTCGGGGCTGGAGGTTTCTCCTTCACGTCGGCGGCAGTGGAACGGCAGCCATGGCGGCTGCCCTGAAACCACGGCAACCGTGAACAAGGATTGTGCTGGAGGAAGAAGATGAAGAAAGAGCAAAAATCAAGAAGCCGGGTGAGTGACACCAACCCAGGCAATATAACGTACCTATTTGGAATTATTGGAAAATAAGACCCCAAAATTAAAAGCGGCTGCTGGACTGCTGGGCTTAAAGATTGAAAAGAAAAAAAATGGGTAAAAGACCCAAATTGAATTTTGTTTCAGTAAACTTAAACTGGATGATTTGGCATTAATAAATTTCTGAAATTTGACTGTGCCTTTAACTGGAGTGGAGAGGAGAAATGGATATTCCTGAGAATTAATGCCTCTAAAAGAAAATGAAGCTAATGAAGATAGACAGATGGATGGCTACAAAATAGCCATGGAGTCTGCAGTGATTAAGCAGGGAAGTGGATTGAAGAGATTTCCCTTTCTGGGTGGAAAAGAAACATGTTAATCGGCTTTTTACCTTGGATTACTTAAAATTAATATTGGATATAAGGATTTTGGAGATTCCTACTCTGTCCCAGATGATTTTAAGAAAGAAGAAAGAAGAAAGAAAGAACATTTTGGATTTTAACAATGGAGACTGACAAAACTAGGTGTGGCGTAGTTAACAAAGACAGGAAGCTGATGCACTACGCTTGGAACAGACATTTTAAAAGTTTTAAAGGGACATACAGAAATTCTTTACTTTGAACTGATGAACCTTGAAATAGAGCATTTTGGACAGAGAGGAAAAGGAAGAAAAGGAAGAATTAAAGTGGATAAATTTAAATGTGACTAACTGAAATGTAAAGTTTAAAAGCCTATGTATATATGATAAAGTTTAAAAGCCTAGGTATATATGATTTTTGGATAAAAACAGGAAGGGTTGTGAAATAATAAAAATAGAAAGTAAGAGGTGGCTATTAAAATAGTGGATGATATCAAGGGGATAAAAATAATAAAGAAGAATATATTTTGAGGCAGGAAAATTTTAAGAAAATGTACTGTTTGATGTAATATGTTTTAATTTTAATTTGCAAACAAATGTTAAACTGATGAATAAGGATTGTTTGAACAAAATACAAGATACACAGATGCTAGTGATTAGTCTTGAAATAAGGTAATACAAGTTGGAAATGATGACTATTATGAAATATATTGAGATTTAAATTGAAAGAGCAGGATGGAAAAATGATATAAAACAGATAATTATATTACAGTTAAAATGTGTGGGATGGATACCAACTAAGAAAAAAATGGGAATATTTGATCCAGGATGAAACAATGTTAATTCTTGGGATGATTTGGGATAGTTAAGAAGCTGAAGTAAATTTTCTACATATTGATTACAATAACACTTTGTTGGAAGAGGCTTTTGAAATTTTAATCTTGTCTTTTATTATTATTGTTGTTCTTTCCTGTTAACTGTCTTGCCATTAATATAGTATATAGATGACAGGTTAATAATTTGCAAATAGAATTAGTAGCTTGGTAGTTTAAAATTCTTTGAGCCTGTCTTGCTTAAGGTGTGGGAGACTAATATTGTTATAATATATTCATCAGTATTCAACAAGAGGGGTGGTTAATTTGTGTATATGTGTTAGATTTTTAATGAACTTTTTATGTCTTGTTTGTTTTGTTTTTTCTTTGTTTCTTTAAAAAATGTGTTTTGTATTTTAATCCTTTTTGAATAAAATAAAAATAGATTAAAAACATGAATACAGACACAACATTTTGGACTTCAAACTAATCACATGTCATTTACTCAGGACTGACTCAAGAATATATGGCATATCTGGCCACATTAACTGAAGACACCACTTCCTACTAATGTATACAATTACATTTTAGAAGGAGGGCAACACTGGCATCTAACATACTAATAGAGTTGAAAGGGACCTTGGAGGTCTTCTAGTCCAACCCCCTCCCCTGCTCAAGCAAGAGACCCTATACCATTTCAGACAAAGAAGCCTCCTAACGTTTACTGCCCTAGGCCATTTTTATTCAGTTTAACTAAAGGCAGCTATGCCTCTCACTCTATAATGAGTTTAGATCACTGTTTTTCTCATTTACATTATTTTCCATTGCAAAATGCAGGTGTTTCCCATCTGGCCCTTAATGCTCAATAATATAGGGTCCCAAGATCCTATAGGTAAGGAGACTGCCTCAATTTATTTCTGCATAATATTGGAATAGTCAGGAGTGGAACCTTAACAGTTTGTATTGCCCTTCATTTGCATATATTATGAAGTCATGAATATAAAATCTTGGGAGAAAAGCAGTTTGCAGTTATTTTTCTTCATCAACATACTACTAAAGAGATGGTTTTTTTATTGTTTCCAAATGTTGCATAAACATTAGCACAGCTAAAAAAAAAAGTGATATTTATCCCCTATCAAGGAAAGCTATAAGGTATGTTGGGAACTAAATCCACTGGCAATTTATTCATCTTAGCAAAAACTTGATAAAAAAAAATGTTTGTGGACAATTATTAATTGGAAAGGAAAAGAGCAACCCAAAGTCCTTTCCCAATCTGATTATTTCATTACTCTTTCTGCTTCCAATTATTAATGAAAAATTGCAATTTAATTATATTTTTTTTCCTGGTTGATGATTTATACTATTCACTACAATCCATGTGAAACAGTTACAAGAGAGTGTAGGTAGCTTTAAAAGACTAAGTAATATATGTATATAGCTGCCAGGAACATTAACATTAACAGTTGAAGGCAATCACCAAGAATACACACTCAGGTAAGTAATTTTGTCGTCTCATTGTCGTTCCAGATATAATTAACATGAAATGGGCATTCTGGATGTTGAGTTCCTCTTGTGGTTTAATGCATTTTTCATTTACTCCAAGAGCTTGGCTAATTCCATCCTTTTTCCTTCAAGAAAACTGCATTAATATATCAAAGTAAATGTTCCTTTTGGAAAATAGAGAATCAGAGATTTTTTTTTTCATACAGCTTTAAAATGAGAGCCAGTTTGGTGTAGTGGTTAAGGCATCCATTAGAAACAGGGAGACCACCATCTTAGGCACAAAGCCAGCTGGGTGACTTGGGCCAATCATTCTCTCATGGCCCTAGAAAGGGGGCAATGGCAAATGATTTCTGAAAATCATTGCCAAACAACAACAATAACACAACAACCCTGCAGGGACTTGTTCAGGCAGTCTCTAATTGAATGGAAGGAGAAAAATGCTTTAGAATAATAATTCATGAGAAATGAGGAACCAATGTCTTTGGAAATTTCTCAGAGGAATTTAAAAGAAAAAATTATATAACCAACCGAGCTTCTGCTGTTAAATCCAATTTATGTTTTGATTTTGATTGTCTAAATTAATAAAATTGGTTAATGTAAAATCTACTGTGTTTCCCCGAAAATAAGACTCTCTTATATTTTTTAAACCCTGAAATAAGCGCTTGGCCTTTTTGTCATGCGCTCAAAAGCCCAATTGGGCTTATTATCAGGGGATGTCTTATTTTGGGGAAAACAGGGTATTATCTACTAGAGGTTATCCATCAGACACCATCAAATAAGGAATGTATCATAAACCCACATCATTTCTATGTCTGGCATGGATAAAATGTGTGATTATTGCAAGAACCCTTTGAGAAAAGCTATATTCTACTCTGGTTTATACATGATTCACGACATATTTTTACCAATTAACAATAATTGTCAATGTGTACCAGTAAACCTCAGTGTTTATTATGTAAGGTTATATTAGCATAACAAAATAGTACTCCCTGGAATGCTGTATTATGTTTCGAATAAACAGAGATTAACTTACTATAACTTTGCTATGGCACATATTATGGCATTATACTTGTATTAAGTGATATTGAGCATATTTAGATGAGAAAGTAATGAATATATTAAAAAGAAATTAATCTGAGGAAATATAGGCTGAGAATGATCCAATCAGCTAGTAAATAGCAAATGAAAATAGTGAAAATTTAGAAATCACGAGACACAGAATAACATGAATAAATTGTTGTTGTTGTTTTTCATCAAAGACTTCTTTTGGAGAAAGAACATTTCTTCCTTAGAATGCAAATTAACACACACACACATCCTGGGGAAAAAAATCCCTTGGAGGAAGGATGAGCATTCATTCTCTAATAAAGTCTCTAAAAAATTTCTGCTGGAACAGATTTGTGTAATCAGCTGAAATCAATTATACATTATTATATGTTTCTCCATTCTTGGTACTGTTACATGTCATCTATTAAATATTGCTAAATATTTACTGTGACTCCACACTAGGTCTGAGAGTCAATTATTAATTGTTCATTTTACTGCATGGAATTTGCCAGATGTTGAGTACTACTGGTCTGTAACTACAGCAGACTATTAAGTATTATAGCTGTACAAACCCATTTGGAGGGGTGCCTGGCTTCTGGCAACAGCCCCTGCTGGATGCACTGTGGGGACTTGATTCCTGAAGACTTGGCCCTACCAATTAAAGGGCTGCCTGAGGCCATCTACAGAGTTGCCAATCTACAGAAGACAGATTGACGGCTGACTCTATTTTTCTTTTCTTAAAAATAAAAGTATTAAAGATTATCATTCAAATTGTAAAAGAAGAAAGAAAAGAAATTAAAAGAAAGAATAAAGAGTAAAAAGTGTAAATGAAAAGAGAAAATGAGCCAGTTTGGTCTAGTGGTTAAGGCACTAGGCTCAAAACTGGGAGACTATGTGTTCTGTCCTACCTTATGCAAGAAAGTTGGCTGGATGACTTGGGAAAGTCACTCAGCTCAGCTAACCTTGTAGCTCAGCAAACCTCATAGGGTTGTTGTTGTATAGAAGGAAAAAGGAGCATTAGATATATTCACTATCTTATCTTTAAAAATAATAAAGGCAGGATAATACATACAAACATACATACATACATACATACATACATACATACATACATACTGGACAGTGCTGAAATGTTCTCAGTTCATACCGGATCAGGCGATCTGGTAGCGATTGTGGCAGGTGGTTCAGAGAACCGGTAGCAATGGTGGCGCGAGGCTTCGCCCACCCACCTGGGTGTCGTTACTTCCTGCTTTTAAAAGGTAAGAAAAAGGCTCTGATGATCATGCGCCACAGCTGTGATCGTCAGAGCCTTTTTTTAACCTTTTAAAAGCATTTTTACAACCGATTCACCCGAATAGGTTGTAAAAAAATGCTTTAAAAAAGTAAATAAAAAAAAGTTGGCCACGCCCAACCAGTCACATTACCCCCACCACCAAGCCACGCCCACAGAACCAGAAGTAACAAATTTTACATTTCACCACTGATACTGGACAAAAGCAAGAAGGAAATAATAAAGAAACAGACATTTATAAAGTGATGCCAAACATTCACCCAACAAGTATAAACAATTAAAGTAACTTTTCATTTCCTCTTAATTTACAACCAATGATCTCTTAATCCCATGATCCTTCTCATAAACAATCCATAAAGCATCTTTTTTTTTTAATCCTGGTATCAGCAAAATAAGAGTTGCCAGAAATAACAACATATATATTTTAATCTTGATCCAATAGACCAATTTTATATTCTTTACTTCTAACAATTTTAAATCTTAATCCATTCAAGTAAGGCCACAGAACTTGATTTCTTTTCATTTCTCTCCCTTGACACAACATTTATCCCAGCTATAATAAACTGTTGGCCTTCTCAGATAAACCAGACAGGAAATATGACCAGATGAGCTAAATCTACATTATTGTAAGGCTGCAGTAACAGAATCTTGTAAATCTGAAAGTACAAACTTCCTCCTGCCCTTTTGACTGCTAAATCCATTAGGTTAGGCCCTTTCCAAATTTCTTTAGGATGATTGTGGGTCCCTGCCTCTTTGTTCTGATGGTTTCCTAGGCAGCAGCATCTTTTCCCTTTCTCAAGGTTATTCATGCATTTCATTACGTCAATCTGCCCTTCAGATTCAGATTCTCTTCCCAAATTCCCAAGGGAAATAGAAACACATAAGAAATATGTGCCGTGCTTTCCATTATAATATAGGGGATTATTATTTTACTATTTTTTCACCACCTTCCTATGCCATTTAACCAGTATGTCATGAGTTGAAAACAGGAATTGTTCTTCAAATACATTATGTGAATTGTGGGATCTAGCACAGCATCAGAATATCTGGAAAAATGCACCATCTCATTATCATTGTTTTTTTTAATCTGGGCATTAGACCATATGATTTGCTTATATTGTATCTTGTAACTTGTATATTGTAAAATATGCCAATACGTTTAGATGTTTTTAATGAAATCTATATACTATACTATTGATCAGCATTTTTTCTCCTGTTATTGAAACTGTTCTACATTGCTGGATCAAGGCAGAAATTATGAATTAGCAAATATATATATATAATTATATTTGCTGATAAAGAAATAATTTATTTCTTTATCAGCAAATATAAATTTGGTATAAAATGATTTGTCGTGAATGCAACTGCTTGAGGGCTCCTGGATTGGGGCTGAAAGGCAAAAGGGAAGCAGTATGCTCCCTCCCATATTGGGGTAGGCCAGGTGCTTTGATAGGCATGGCAAAATGGCAGGGGTGAAATTTAAAATTTGTTACTACCGATTCTGTGGGCGTGGCTTGGTGCGGGGGGGTAATGTGACTGGGTGGGCATGGCCAACTTTTTTTTTTTTTACTTTTAAAAGCATTTTTTCTACAACTTTAAGAGGTTGCAGAAAAAATGCTTTTAGAAGCCTCTGATGATCAGGCAACTCAGCTGGGATTGCCAGAGGCTTTTAAAGGCATTTTTTTCCCTACAACCTCTTCGGCTGGAGAGGTTGCAGAAAAAAATGCTTTTAGCAGCCTCTGACGATCCCAGCTGAGGTGCATGATCATCAGAGGCTTTTTTAAAAAATTTTAAAAGCATTTTTTTTCGGCGAAAGAGGTTGTAGAAAAAATGCTTTTAAAAGTAAAAAAAAAACAGCCTCTGATGATTGCGTGGCTCAGCTGGGCATGGAGATTTTTGCTACTGGTTCTCTGAACCACCCGCTGCCATCGCTACCAGATCAGACGATCCGGTCCAAACCAGGAGCTTTTCACCCCTGCAAAATGGTATTAATTGAACAGGGTAAGCATGGATCTCACAATATTTTTCCTCTTTCCTGTGTAAAAATGAGAATAAAAATATTTTCCTTATGTTTTCAAATTCTGCCACTAAACTTAAAAAAAAATACAGCTTTTAGATAAAACTGGTAGTATTAGTTGCAATTAACCAATATCTTGTATTCACCTGATATCAAATGTTCTTGCCACTAAATCAGTTGGAAAACATGCATGGACTCATTATAAATGTTATATTATAAAAATGGAATGACTGTTAGTATCATGGAATATTCTACTCTCAGTGGTCTTGTTAACAGAATTTGAACATTGAAATGCCAACAAAACAGCTCTTAATAGCTGGAAGTACTCAATATGAGATCTCTTTGTCACTTAGATTTTAGATTGTTCAAATGGATGGTAGTTTGTTTCTGTCATTTTCCCTTCACCACTCTCTGCAGAGGTTTCAATTCATATAAACTTGACAATTGACTTAGAACTCAAATAGATGAAGTCAATTTGATGTGTGTGGCTTATTAGTATAATCATTAAAATTCATTATTTGTTTTTCCCGAGTGAGTAAGCATTACTTATTTAAGACTTGTCTTATGGAACAACTCAAAATGATCTGATATCCACTATTCTTCAGTGTTCCATGAATGATTTCCATCCAAAATGCAGACATATTGCTGAATTAACAAATATAGATTATGTGCTTTGATCAGAAGACAAATATGCATGACAGGCCACAATGGAGGGAAAAACCAGTTACAATATTGTGGCAATTGTTAATGCACAAAGGCATTTTATGCATTGTTACCTATGGTATTTGGCCCATTTAATAAAAAAGAAGTTCCTTCTAAGTAATCATATCTAAAATGATGTGGTGGGATTGCAATCCTGTATAGATTTAATTCACAGTAATCCCAGTGATTTATATAGCGGGATGCTTCTATTGAGTTAGGCATGTATTTGGGTTGAAATGGGAAAAAACAAATATATATTCCAGCAACTTGTAGATATGAAAAGTCCATGGCAGTCATTGTAGGAAGAGAGCTGTAGCACCTTTTGTGACCTGCATGTGATGGAATGTGTCTATGAGGATGGGGCGGTGATGTGAAGGACTACTATAGTAACAAAGCATGAAGGAGTGAGGACATTCCAAGGAGGGGGTTGAGGCAAGAGACAGAACAATCTGACCTGGATCATGGGAACAGAAGAGACTGAGGACAACCACTCTGTAGAATTTTCCAGAATATATCCATTAGGTTAGGGTAGGGTAGGTTTAGTCCACCAGAATTGTGTCTATATCATGTAAGCAAATAAAGAACTGAACTTTCGCTGGATTGTGTTATGTTATTCTTGGGCTAGACCTAACATTGCAGCTCACTTTATTTTCTGACCCAGGCTCCCTTAACAAGCAGGAGGCAGGAATTATTGGCAAAAACTCTTTTATTTACACGACTGTTAATTATGTTCATTCACAGTCAGCAACGTTTATCCAAACAGTTTTTCAAAGGAATATTTCTCAACACACCTTATCTCGTTTGGCAAGCTGCCACGTAAATTGTTTCCAACCGCAGTACAAGGCAAAACTTGGAACAGAGTCTCTCAGAGTAATGGAATGAACAAATTGTTTCCTGCAAAGTCCACTCCCTGTTAGCTCCTCTTTTATTTCCTATGGAAGGGACCAATTATCTCCAAGGTGTGGCCTTACTCCCGAGTCAACCCTGCTTTCTTAATTGTTTTTGTCTTCCGGCAGCTCTATGCATGCACACACTGGGAACAGGCTCCAGCTGTTCCTTTGCCTTGTTGCTGTCTAGCTCCCTCTCTGCCTCCAACACAGAGCCCTCGTCTGAGCTTTCCATAGCCCAGGATTGCCCCAAGTTCCTCCCCAACCTCCTCAGTGTCCAACTCTGCTGCCAGCTCCACTGGTCACCAGTGGGCCACAACACTTTATCAGTTGCATAGATAAATACTGGATTTATACTGGAGTAAGGTGAGAAGGAAAGGCAGGGAAACAGGTTGCGATGCAGAAGCTGATTAAATGAAAGATAGATTACAAGTACTTTATCAATTAACACCTGTAATTGTTTTTTTTTAAAAAAAAAAAAACCATTGCATGTGTCAAGACCTTCTGAAATTGCCTGTAATCTTTTGATATGCTGAATGTGACTTCAACAACCTCTTAGTGGTAAGGTCCAATTTTTCCAAAACAGTCATTTTTGAGAGTATTTGGGAGGCTGAACACTGTAATAATATTTTTCCTTGTTTTGATTCCCAAGGTCAAATTTGGTCCACTAATTATTTTGTGGAAAATTTGTTACATTTGTAAATGTATGAATCTATGGTCATGGTTGTCCCAAAGGTGCTTTTTCAAGAGGCAACTGGACTTTCTGTTTTGTTTTTTTCCTTTCAAGGCCATTTTCTTTGTTTCATTTGTCTTATATAGAAACTAGAGGAGTATCACTGACAGAAGATGACATATGTCACATTAGAGCAGCGGTTCTCAACCTGGGGGTCGCGACCCCTTTGGGGGTCGAACGGCCATTTCACAGGGGTCGCCAAAGCCCTCTCTCGCCCCCCCCCCACGCCTTCACTCACCCTCACCCTCTGCCTCTGCTGGATTGCCCGGTCCCCGTTCACTTACCCTGCCCACTCCCAATCTATTGCTGCCTCCGCAGTCCCAGCTGATGGCTAGAGGGAAAAAAAAACTTTAAATTCTTGCCACGGGGCTTCAAAGAGCCACCCTACTCTCAGCTGTTTTTCGGAGGGCTCTGTTGCTAGCTAGCTGCAAAGAGGTAAATTCCTGGAGCATATTTTTTTCCCCCTTAGTTATGCTGAAAAAGCAAAATTGAAAGTAAGCAGGGTCTTTGGTGCAACGTGACAAAATGAGGCAGAGAGATTTCTTTTTCCTCACCATAAAAGGTAGGTGCAAAACTATAAACAATGGGAAATTTAGGGCAAGAGGAGGTTCAAGATTTTAAAACACAGAAGAAAAAAAGCTCTATTTAACTAGGGAATTGTAATAATTGAGATACTATTAATTGCATATTGTGTTGAAAGCAGAAATGGTTAAGTTGTGGTTTGGAGGAATATATGGGGGAAATTATTTGGTTTATTATTATTGGTAAATATAAATAATTGATTTGTAAGAAATTGGATTGCATGGAAATAATTGGAATATTCATGTTCATATTGATTAATATACAAAAAAGGTAGTTATATAACTAATTGATTTATATTAAAATGTTGAATTTGTATTAAACAACTGTATTACATAATTAGCCAATGTGAGGATGGATATAAAAATAGATGACAATGGGAAGGGGTATAATATAGAATAGAAGGAAAAAAATGAATTTGATTAAGATTAGAGATGAGGATGAAGGGTAATATTGGTTTTTTTAAAAAATAGATGAGGAATAAATATGGTAAAAAGGAAATATAGAAATTGTAAATTTAATTGAAATGACTAAATACCGTGTTGGAAGAAATATCCTTCTGGGTTCTGCTCCAAGTGGGGAAAAAGACACTAGAAACATGGAGACTGCTTGGAAAGATGGTTAATGGTGGGCAGGATCACATGGCTTGATGGGGCCCATTGTGTTAGTTTCTGTTGCTATTGTGTTGCAAATGTCCTTTGACAAAGGATTGACTTTCTGCCTCTGGCCCATTAACAAAGGGTGGGGGGCAGGAAGGTGGGAGCTGCTTTGTCTGTAAAATATGCTTCTCCATTTCTCACCCAGGGAAATATAATATTCTGCCTTTTTAATATTTCCCAAAATATTTCATTCTTCTAGGAAAAGGGTGGGTGCTAACCTCCTACAATGGTTTAAATTTGTGAACTGGCCAAATACTCTGTTCAAAGAAAATACGTTGTATGTTTGTATGTGTGTTTCTAATTATTGCTATTTATTCCTATTTGTTCTCTTTTATTCTTTAAAGTTTAACAATTCATTCTTTATCTTAATATCTTAATATTTGTTTGGGGTTGGCTTTCTTTCCTTTCATCTTTTTTATTGTACAGCAATCTTTCTCCTCAAACCTACCACCTCTGTCTTCTCTTTCTTTCTTACTTTCTCTTCTCCCCCTCTTCTTCTTCTCCCTACTTCCTCTTTCTTTCTCCTTCTCCTCCTCTCTTCCTCCTTCTCTTACCTTCTCTCCTACTCTAATTTCCCTTCCCTTCCTTCATCCCTCTCTATTGCTGTATTCTTTTATGCATATGGACTACTCAGAGGGCTGAAAAGGTTATTTTTGACTGGTCCTCGCACTTTTGACCAGTCCTCGAACTTATGACTGTCCTCACAATTTACGTTTTTGCCCTATCTTGTCACCATGGTGAAGAGAAGCAGTTGTGAAATGAGTGACACGCTTGTTAAGAAAGGTACAATGGGCATAAATGATGACCATGATATGGGCATAAATGATGATAACTGCGAAGATCGGTCAAAAGTGCGAGGACCTGTCAGAAATCACATTTTTCAGCCCTTTGGGTAGTTCTTTTGTGCACAGGGACTACTCAGAGGCTGAAAAAGTTATTTTTGACTGGTCCTCGCACTTTTGACCAGTCCTCGAATTTACGACTGTCCTCACATTTTATGTTTTTTGCCCTATCTTATACCATGTTGAAGAGAAGCAGTTGTGAAATGAGTGACATGGTTGTTAAGAATGCTGCACAGGCATAAATGTGAGGATGGTCATAAGTGTGACGACCAGTCAAAAGTGCGAGGACCTGTCAGAAATGACTTTTTTCAGCCCTCTGAGTAGTCCCTATACACATAGCCATGGCCACCCGGTCACATGACCAGCTAGCCACACCCACTCAGTCACATGACCTCCAAGCCATGCCCACAAAATAAGCCACGCCCACAGAACCGGTAGTAAAAAAATTTAGAACCCACCCCTGGTTGGGGGTCACCACAATATGAGGAACTGTATTAAAGGGTCATGGCATTAGGAAGGTTGAGAACCACTGCATTAGAGGAGAATGTATGAAGGTGCCTCTATTGTGTATGTGTACTTTTGGGGACCTGTGATGGTGCCGTTGGTATAGATTATGGGGGGAATGTAGACATCTGGCTTTGTTGAAGGATCTGGTTCTGATGTTAGCATATCAATATCCTATTATTTCTTGTTGCTTCTGAGATACTGCTGAATGTTGGGTGATTGAGTGTATGAACATTGGTGGGATTCAGCTGGTCCACACCTATTCAGGAAAACCGTTTGTTAACTTTCTGAGCAGTTCGGAGAACCAGTTGTTAGAAGAAATCTTCCAACAGCCAATTTAATTAATTTAATTTAATTTAATTTAATTTAATTTAATTTAATTTAATTTAATTTAATTTAATTTAATTTAATTTAATTTAATTTAATTTAATTAATTTAATTAATTTAATTTAATTTAATTTAATTTAATTTAATTTAATTTAATTTTTTATTGCATTTCTATGCTGCCCAACTCCCAAGGGACTCTTTTTTTCCCCCACTTTACAGGGCTAATCCTGTCAAGAAGGCAGGAAGGAAACATTCTGGTGTTGTTTCTAGTCTAATCCTTATCTTTATTGCCCTGTTTACAGAAACTGCCTCTCCGGTTAAGTCTTATTACATTGTAAAGCTAAAGGTTCTTGGCAGTATGCCCAGACTTTCTGTTGCCTGAACTTCTGAGGTTCTTTTTCCCCTTTGCTGGTACTTTGCTTTTCATTTGCTTTATTAGGGACTTGACTTTCTTAAAGGGGAAGGGTTGTTTGAAGATTTTTACACTGCCTTAGTGGCTCCTGGCACTGTCCTTTTGGGGTGTACTTTCAAGAAGCAGGATGCAAGCTTGGCACCGATTTTTTACTGCCTTTCTTGGGGCATGTGATCTTTCCTTAAATCTGGATTATTTCCTTAGGATATCCTGTATGGTGAGTGAGACAAGCTGGTATCTTTAAGTGGTGCAAATAGATCTAAGGATTGCTTCTCCTGGGTGTGAAAGGGTGCTTTGTCAGTTCACTGAGCACAGGAGTCTATGGGGATTCTTCAGTCATCCAGGTCATGGCTGTCCAAAAGGTGCTTTTTTCAAGCGGCAACTGGACTTTCTTGGTTTCCAGAAAGTTCAGTTGCCTCTTGAAAAAGTACCTTTGGGACAGGAGTCTCTTGCATTGCTTTGGAGTGGTGAAAGCACATGATTGCTCATGATTGCCAAGAAAGAATACAAGATAGCAGTTCAAAACAATAAATCTTGTAATTCAAACATAGTTTACATCTAATCTGGACATAAACTATTCTGTCATAATTTACATGAAGACTTATGTAAATTTTCAAAAGAAGACTTAAAATATTGTCACTTTTTATTGGGATGATAACTCCAGATGAGTCAGAAACAGATAGTGGCTGTTGTGGCCCACCAGCGGCCTATGGAGCTGGCAGCAAAGTCAGATAGTGAGGAGATTGGGGAGGAACATGGGCCAGCCCTGGGGGCTGGGAAAAGCTTGGGTCAGGGCTCTGCATCGGAGGTAGAGAGGGTGCTAGACAGCAGTGAGTCAGAAGAAGAGTTTGAGCCTGTTCCCAGTGTGCGCATGTGCAGAGCTGCCAGAAGACAAGAACAACTAAGAAAGCAGGGTCGACTCAGAAGATAATAATAATAATAATAATAATAATAATAATAATAATAATAATAATAATAATAATTTTATTTCTATACCGCCCCTCTCCCGAAGGACTCGGGGCGGTGTACAGCCTATTAAAACAAAAAAATATAAATATCAAAATGTAAAATTATTAAAAATATTACACAATTTCGGCCCAGATTAAAACCCCCAATTTAAAACTCCCAATTTAAAATAATTACATAGTTAGCCCTGCCTGGCGAAACAGTAGAGTCTTAAGGGCACAGCGAAACACACGGAGGTCGGAGATCTTGCGTATTTCCGGGGGCAGTTTGTTCCAAAGGGCACACCTGGGAGGCAGGGGTGGGTTCTACTTACCTTTACTACCAGTTCACAACGGGATCGCATGCGCAGATCACTTCTGATAACGTCAGGGTCAGTGGGCGGAGCCTCCTTCTATAGAACCGGTCCGAACCAGGGGCAACCCACCATTGCTGGGAGGTGATTAGCCCCTCCCATAGGAAACAAAAGAGGAGCAAATGGAGAGTGGGCTTTTGCAGGAAACAATTTGTTCAGTCGGTCGTTACAAAAGTGGGAAGTTCTGTTCGTGACTCTAAGAGACTTTGTGCCAAGTTTTGCCTTGCCTGTGGTTTGAAATTAGTTACCTGGAAGCTTTCCAAGTGAGATAAGGTGTGTTGATAGTTATGCCTTTGAAAGACTGTTTGCAAAGCCGTGCTGACTGTGAATGAAAGTAATTCACAGTCATGTAAATAAAAGGGGTTTTACCTGGACTAAGACCCTGCTTCTTGCTATTTAAGGAAGCCTAGATCAGAACAGTGGCCAAAAAGATATGACACATGCCCTATTTCCTTTGATCTGTAATGCATGTAAAAAATGAGTGGGGAGTGATCACACTCTGGTGGCTACCATATACGCTTTTTTTTTCTTCTTCCCCCACCTTACACACACACACACACACACACACACACAGAGAGAGAGAGAGAGAGGGAGAGAGATAGAGAGAGAGGGAGAGAGCGACACCCATGTACTATACTAAAGCAGAACAAAAGGAAGATATATGAATGAATAGCCACATTCTCAAAAAGTGTGGGAAAAGTGATGGTTTTGTAGCTAATAGTAGATGCTGTTTTAAAAAAGAAAACAGCGTAAGAACCAAGAGATACTTGCAAATGAATACTGTTCACATTTCCCTTTTAAACCAAGCCAAAGTCATCAATATTGTCTTTTGTTTTAAAGTTTACCTGGGATTATTTGACTGAGCAAATGACAAACAGTAGGCAGGAGGGGAAAAAAAGGAACAATCTGTTCCTCCAAGGTAAATAAAATCAATTATACTTTGTCCTGCTCAGTTTGGTTAGCCATTTTAAGTAGGCCATATTTCTGCATGCAGCTATTGCATGAACAATTGACTTTGAGTAAAGCATACTGATTTCCAATATGCATTTATTTTGACTAATTAAATAGAGTCATTATCAAGTCTGAGACAAGGGTGGGAGAGGTCAGGAAGTCTTGCCTAGAATCAAAAGAGGGAGTTCTTTTGATTATTATTATTATTATTATTTTGCTTTGCTTTCTTCTCCTTCTCCTTCTCCTTCTCCTTCTCCTTCTCCTTCTCCTTCTCCTTCTCCTTCTTCTTTTTTGAGGTGGGGGAAGAGATCAGGCTGACTGTGCTGCTAGAATGTTTGTTTGTTAAATTGATCCTCAGCAAGGATTACCAAGATGGGAAAATGTTACCTTCGATCTAAACAGTTTCATCCAATCTTAGTGTCAGCACATAACTGCTTGCCAATGGCGATATAGGAAGAGAAATGAGAAGAGGAAAAGACAATTCTGAAAAATAAGGGGATTAGACACTATCTTGCTGGACAGTTCTCATCAAGCATTTGATCAAAAAGTTAAAGCTTGATAGACAAACATACAATCCACAGAGAGAGCTCACTTATTCTTGACCTGCTTTCTGTCAAAAATGGATTGCTTTTTAACTCATAGATTGCTTTTTAAATTATGTCCCTCTTTCATTATGTGGAATCTCCTCCCTTATATAATGGTGGAAAGGATTTTCATCATGGCAAAAAAAAAAAAAAGGCAAAAAGTGGGGAAATTATAAAATTAAATGACAAATCTGGCAGGAATTCCTACAGTAAACTATCCGCATGTATTGCTGAGAAAGAATTAGACTTCCTTCAAGTTTGGAAGAAGGCATTCTATCAGGGTGTTTTGAGCAGAATTTAAATTGCACCATCATGGCCACCATCTTGACTTATTCTGCAAACACCCTTACATTTTGTCCCTATTATAAGTGCTATTATTTGTCCCTATTATAAGGTAGAAATAGTTCTCAACTTATGACTATAATTGAATCCAGAATTTCAATTATAAGTGGTGGAGATTGTTAAGTGATTCACCAGATGATGTGCCCAATTTTACAACTTTTTTGAATTGCTCATTAAGTGAATACTGTGGTTATTAAGTGAACACTATATTTGTTTAATAAACTTATTTTCTTCAATAGCTGTCTTTTTGCTGGAACCTGAAATAAACACTGGAAACCAGCAAAAAAAAAAAAAAAAAAAAAAAACCCTGAAAATTGTGGTTACATGACTGTAGGATGTTGCAAATGACCATAATTGTGAGATAACTGCCAAATACCCAAAACGCAACTGTGCGTTTTGTGTGTGTGGAGGGGATTGAACTTTGGAACTGGATCATAAATAGCCCCCCTCCATCTGTTGCTAAGAGATTGGTTATTAAACAAAGACTACCAGTAAATGTAATTTACTGTAATTACTGTAACATGGGTATTCTACGTCCACCCAAAATTTACAACCTGTCGGGATTTTCTGATCTGTTTCTCAGTGACGTCAGGTATTGTTGACCGATGTTCACTGAATTTGGATATTGTATATTTTCAATAAAGAATGGCCTAGATTGTACCCAAGTTGGCCATTGGCTCCTCCCAGCCAGAAAGACATATAGGAGAGTTTTCTGTTTCAGTTCAAGCAATAAAGTTTGATATTCCATGTCCCTGGTAGTAGTCATCTGGTATGGCTCTTGGCTGTCTTTTCTTGTTATTTGGTTTGCCCTTTGGGTCATATTGTCCATTACTATCTGACTATTTTCCATGGCTCTAAGCCTGTTGTATCTTTAGGTCGGTCAGACAGTTTTCCATTAGTAGGGAAAGTCCAAAATAAGTACCATTTTCTACTGTAAAGCTATGCTATGCTTTAACTTAGATTAGCAATTGGAGTGAAATTTTATTGGTGCTTTGGAATCCCACCCTGCATTTTCTGTTTTGGAGGGAGAAAGGATAGAATTGTAATTACAATCTGTTCAAAGGAAGCAAGTCAACAGTGAGGTCAAAAGCTTAATTTTAGCTTCCTGAAGACATCCTCAGGCAAACAACGGGCGGAATTGTAATCATCCTCCTGTTATCTTGCTGCAAAATTAGAAATAACCCAAACCTTGATGTGTCAACATGATCTGCTGAGCTCTGAATATGCTGTAGCAAAAGGCTAGGCATTTTTCAAAGCAATTATGAGAAATACTTCTTGATGGATAATATTCTTCCAGATCCAAAGAGACAGGCAGGTATTGGCCAATCAACAAACATTTTGGTAATTAGACCAAGAACAGAAAATAGGAGTAATGATAGATATAGGATGCCAAGTGACACCAGTGCAGGAAGAAGGGGTATGAGAAGCTGAGAAGTTCCAGGGTCTGAAGGAGGAACTGAAGACGATGTGGAAATTAAAGGCCAAAATAGTACCAAAGGTGGATGGACTAGAAGAGGGCAGTATTATGAATAGCTAAGATACTCAAACTCAAATTCCCAAGCTTCCGGTAGAAGAACCAAGATTGAGGAAGACACGTATCACTCATATATGGAATTTTATATATCCCTCCCTCACACCATTATTGAAATTATGGGGAAATACACATAAACACACGCACACACCTCGACAAAAATAAAGCATGAAGAGAAGGAGCAGTACAGGAAAATAACCAATTTCTAAATCCTGTACATTCAGTCAATGCAATTCATCACTTTACCAAACTTAGAACTATCCTTATATATTGGGATATTGTTTTATTGAATTTCCCTTAGCTATCCGTTAGTAAAACCCAGCTTTCTCTCTGCTAGTCAACGCTGATCACAACTTTGCTTCCATCTAATTTACCTTGTCAACAGTAATGTATGTCCTAATCAGGTTTTCCCACTCACAAGTCCATTTTTATTGTTGCATATTAGAAGTAGAGATACTTTTTTGGACTGTGATAACCCTACTTTGTGGTGTCTCTGTCAACCCTGAAGTTGACCTGGCCGAAGCCATCTGGGATCTTCAGTGTTACCACTCTGGAGCAAGGGATAGGGAGGGATAGCTGGGATTGTGTATCCAAAATAAAATACTTTCCCCTGGAAGCCAAGAACATCCTCACACCTGGCCAGAGGAAGGAGGAGGAGCATGAGGATGCTACCATGATTGGACCATGTGACTGATTGTTTGGGTTTGAGGGGGAAAACTTTTATTTTTAATTAGGTGAAAACTAAGGGGTTCTTTAGAGTTGGTTTTCACCAGATACAGTATGTGCCAATTTGCTGTTTCCAATAAAGCTATTCACCTACCTCAGAGTTTTTGCTTGCAATGGATTTATTACTTGGAACCCTGACAGTCTCATGATATGGAAATGGGTGAGAATAAAAAAAAGCGAAATATTGGGAAAGTGGACGGGTAATAGAAAAAAGGATAACAATTAATACTTAAGAAATTGAATTCACAATGAATTAAATAAAATCAGAAGCTATACAAGATTTAACAGAGCAGATTAATACAGGTTTACTTATAGAACTGCCATAACTATCCTATTTTTTTTCCCCATTTTAAAACTGAAAATACATTGCTCTTTACTTTCTCTTTGTGGGTGAGAACGACAATGAGAGCAAACATTTTCTTTTATTAAATAAAGGGATGGCTTTTGCAAGTTAAACAAATTAACTTGATAATATTGCTGAAATTTAACCTCATGTAACATTCAACTAAATCTTAAATGCATTTCACTTATCAACTTTTTTTTCTTTAAACATAAACTTCATTTTAACTTATACTTAGAAACTGTTTTCAGGCCATTTTTGCTACCAGAAATTAGTAGTGCATCCTGCTTTTTAAATTTGGATGTCAATTTTTTTGGTTTATGAAGAAGGACATTCTGAAAACTGTAGCACATGTTTGAATGGGACTGCATTTGGTCTGTAGAGTGAAACTTATCTATCCCAGTTGGAGCCCTTCAATAGAATTAGGTGATTGCATGCAATTATCCCATCATAATGAAAAATGCATAATGCAAATGCAGTTTCATGCTACACCAAGTTGAACCATTAGGAGTCAGGTGGCATATAAATCTGATAGATTCTTCTGGTGCCATATCCCTCATTGGACGTTGGCGATCATGTTGGCAATCCTATTTTTGTTAACAGTGATATGAAAAAGTGCTGCTGAGTTTTCTCCAAACCAGTCCCTTAGGTTTTGAAGCCATGATGTTCTTCTTCTGCCTGGATCTTGTTTGCCTTCAATCTTTCCCTGGAGGATTAAGTGAAGGATGCCGTATTTTTCTGGGTGTCGCATCACATGTCCAAAATATTCTAACTTTAACTTTTTAATGGCTTTGATTGTTTCCCTTTGCTTTCCCAAGCAGCTTATCACCTCCTCATTTGTGATTTTGTTAACCCAGTTTATATGTAACAGTCGTCTGTAAATTCACATTTTAAATGCTTCTAGTTTCTTCAAGTAGTTTTCTGTCAGAGACCAACTCTCTACTCCATAGAGCAGGATAGAAAAGATGTAACATCTGAGAAGCTTGATTTTCAGTTTTAGGCTTAAGTCGTGACTGCAGAAGACCTTTTCCATTTTGAAGATGTGAAAGATAGATAAATAAATTACAATCTAAATCACATGAAGTTTGTGTTGCATTGCACTGATTCATTTAACACAGTATTCCATTTGAGGCATTATATTTTTAGAAGAATGAAGACAAAATGGAAGACAATCAGGGAAGATCAGTAAAGAAAATCAAAAGAAGCTGAAGAAAATGTGACTGAGAAGAAATATTTGATTATACTTTTCTATACCATCAAGGTTGTCACATTTCCATTATTTTATATGTCCTGTTAAGGCAGGGTTGTCAAACTCGTGGCCCATGGACTGGATGTGTCACACCCATGCCCAGTTTAGCGAAGAAGAAAAAAGTTGTGATATGTCACATAATGATGCCATGATGATGCAAGTTTGACACCCCTGTGTTAAGGACACATAGAATAATGGATTTAATTTATTGTGGATTTCAATTGAGCTTTAAGAAAAAAAATTCAGGGGTTTTGGAGCAATTTGACTATTGCCCAAAGAGTTGGTGGTCTCTCTTTCATTGGATATATTAAAGCCAAAAGCTGGGCAGTTAGCTGTTAAGGATGCTTTAATTTGAGTTTTTGCATGGAATAAGATCTTGGATTTGATAGCCCAAATGGCTCCTTGCAATTCTATGATTCTGTGTGATAATTTGTAGAATGTAATTTCACTTTGAAAAGTAATAGGTGAAGCATTTGTTGGAATCTCCTTGATTATAGGTAATTTGAAGTTTCTGCCCCATGTTTAAAATTATTCCAACGTTCCTATTTATCTCAGTTTGTTTTATTGGAAAATGATAAGAGCAAACCAATGTCTCGTACCGAGCTTTAGAACATGATGCTAATTCAGTTCAAATACTTTACCTACCTTATCTAACTCATTATATAATAGTCTTATTCAATTTATATGTGAACTTCAGTTCCCAGAATTCTCCAGCAAGCTTATTCAGTGCTGAGAATTCTGTATTGAAGTGGTATAAGACATATATTTCTATATGAATATACAACATATTATCATCATCAAGGTTCCAGATTCCTTATAATATTGAAATGAGACTTTTTTCCCCCCTTTATTTCAATGATTGCAGGAGGTGACAGTTCTAAAATTACACACAATAGCATCAAGGTTACCACTGTGAAAGTAGCTTATATTTCTTCCTGTCCAACTGCTGATTGATATTCCTGAAGCCAATCTGCATCCTACCAAGAGGAAGAAAGCAACACAAATAAAATCTTCCTTCTCTTTGTTGGTAGGCAAGAGAATGCTATCCCATAAGTTACAGGTGGGAAGAAAAAATAGCAGGGTACCGGAGACTCTCAGGTTTGTAATTTCTAGCTATGTGGCCTTGGCGATTACACAAATTTGCCAGTCTTTGCGGCAAGAAATAGGAAATGTTTTCTATTAAATAGGGAATATATAAGAAAAGAAGAAAGGCAGCAAGTAAAAGACAAGAAAAGAGTTGAAGGAAAAAACAGGAAAAAAGAAAAGAAAAAAGATACAAGGAAGTAGCTTCAGATATTCTTCACAGCCGTTACAAGTACAAGTATATTTTAACTCTCTCTTGAAAGTTACAACATACATCTATAGATTATATTTACGCTATCATATCCCCATGTAGTTGTCAAAGCCATAAATCACAAGTTTAATTTTTTTTCATTTTTATGTGAAAGGTCCATAAGAATTTTCCAGTCACCAATAAATATAGACAATAGTTTTTTGTTTTTGTTTTTTTTGTTTTTGGTCTTTAATCCAAAAAGTAAATTTATCCATTTCAGCAAATTCTGTCAACTTCACCAACCATCTTTCCATCTCTGTGCATATAGTAAACTTGCTATATATATTTTTTTCTGTTTATCCATTAGTCCTAAAAGGAAAAGTTCTGTCTTCAATGAAAACTGATCTTTAAAATCCTCTGAATCAAAGTATGTATTTGAATCCAAAAGTTTTTAGGTTTTTTTTTTTAACATATGCCAGTCTTGACAGCAGCCTTAATGATTCATGCATCTGAGAAGAAAATATGCTTGATGTCTTCACTTGAAGTCTTTGGAACATATACAAAATTTAGCAAACCATTAATCAATTACAACCTATCTGAGCCACAGGATTGTCACATCTCAAAGTAGAACCATCTTTCGTGAATTTATTTCCAATACAGTACAAAACAGAATAAAGTAGAAATCTGCTATCTAAAAATGAAACTAAAATCATTTTTAGATTGTATTTTCAAAACAAACCAGAATAAATTTTGTTATTAAAAAGCATTAATATATATACATATACATTCTGTACATGTATTTATGCACACACATACACACATACATACATACACATGTGTATGTATGTATATGTTTAAATCTATATCTATACCTATACGCACCCTGTTTCCCCTAAAATAAGACATCCCCTGCTAATCAGCCCAATTGGGCTTTTGAGCGCATGTGCTAAAATAAGCCCCCCCCCCAAAGAATAAGTCCTCCCCAAAAATATTTAAACACATGCACAGCCGGTCCCTGCCATTTCCTCTGGTTAGAGTTAGGAAGATAGAGCTGGAAATCAGGTAAGACAGCAAGAGGAGCCCCATCTTGCTCCACGCACTCCAAAATAATAAGATATCCTTGAAAATAAGGTCATTATTTCGGGGTTCAAAAAAATATAAGATAGTGTTTTATTTTTGGAGAAAAAACAGTATATCTCTCTCTATATATAGATACCTATATACCTATGTGTGTGTATATGTGTATGCATGTGTGTGCATATACATACATACATACATACATACATACACAAATGCAAAAAAAAAAAGCAATCCTACGAGGTGAGCTGGACTGAGAAATAGTGACTGACCTAAAGCGCCAAGTTGGCTTTCATGTTTAAGGTGGAACTAGAACTCGCAGTCTCCTAGATCAGTGATGGCGAACCTTATCAGCACCAAGTGCCCAAACTGGAACGTGCATGTGGGCATGTGCGCATGCATGTCAGAGTGCCAGAAACCCAAAGACTAGGCATGGGTGTGCCGGCCAGCTGGTCTTCAGGTTTCTGGTGCTCTTGCGCACGGGGAGAAACCAGCTGGCCAGGATGCATGCTTGCTGGAAACCACAATGACAGCATATGTGCCCACAGAAAGGGCTCTGTGTGCCACATCTAGCATGCGTGCCTTAGGTTCGCCATCACAGTCCTAGATTCTAGGCCAGCACCTTAACCAATACCCCAAACTGATTCCCATTATCTGAAAGAAAACAAAGGTGGAGACCCAGGTTGCTGAGTCATTAAATGGCAATCTTCAATTCAAATCCAATACTTTTAATTGCAATGTTGCTCTTGAGAAAGTGTAGCAGTGCTTGAAAGATGCACCAGGAGAAAGCTGCCCTTAGTCTGCCTTTATGCGGCAAGCCTGTTGCCTTGATGTACAACACAAAGCATTTGTCAGTGTCAAAGAAAGATTTCATGGACATCCAGTTGTGTCATTTAGCTCATTGGCTCAAAGTATCTCTACCTAATTCCACTGCAAAATTACAGGCAAAACTGACTTTGAAACTCACAAGCTCAGCCTAAGCATAGCATGTGGCCCCACAACATCTAGGATATGGCTGCAAAGTCTGTTCAATGGATGCAAGTAAATATAAATTTGTCGTGCATAAGGAAAATTAATAAATGGGAGAGTGATCCTATTAATTACATGCCCTTTAAACCCCTAAAATGTATTTATTCAAATGTAATTATACAAAGCTGTTGAGTGTTTTGCCCTGACTTCTCTGCTGCACTCCCTGCTGTGACAAATCCAAATGTTGTTCTTAGCGCTTTTAGCTTCTTCATTTTTTTTATTACTTTATCTATTTTGTAATACCACCAGTTCTTGCTTGCAGACAAATGACATTTCTTGCAGATATTTCAGGGCACCGTTGTTCCTAATTTGACATGCCATTGTTTGTAGTCAGTATGCGCCATTTTCTTGCAGCATCTAACTAGATGATCCAGTGTTTCTTTGGCATCTTTGCGGGGATGGTACTTGCTTTCTGTTGCTGTCTTTTCAATTCTGGATTTATATGTATTTGTCCTAAAGGTTTAGTCTTGTGCAGTCAGAATTAGCACCTTTGTCTCTTTCTTTAACTTTACTGCTCTTACTAATTATTATTATTCTATCCCACAGTTTTATATATAATTCAAAGAGGCAAATGTATCTAACATTTCCAGCTATCTTTGCACTTTCATGCAAAGGCAGAAGTGAAATAAGTAAATGTTGAAAAAATCATTCGTCAATCTGAATTCAGAATTTTATAGATTTTTATTTTGCATTAATGTGGCCAACAGTGATTTGATTTGTTATGTTAGGAAAGCCAGAAAAAATAGTAATTTTATTTGTGTGTATATTTTATGGCGTGGCAAAAGACGATATGCGAGTTGCAATGAATGAAAAAGAGGGAGAAATGAAAAGGTGTTCAGAAACTGCCTTCCAGAATGAAATACCATATGTTATATTCTTGTTCAATGTACTTTCAGATGAGTTATAATTATAATGCCCTGAAAAACAGGGTTCGTCATGAAAATGCTGACAGCTAACATAATGAAATGACACTTACAATGAAATAATGAAAATGCTGCTGCAGAAACATGTAAAAATAAGACAAGTGAATGAAAATCCATCATTTCTGTGTTTTGCAGTAAAATTGAACCAAGCCTAGAATATGGCCACCTGAAACTAATAAATTAGATATTGTTCAGTTCCCCGTGTCAAGTAGAAAATAGAAGTGGCATCTTTAAATATGTATCTTTCCCTCTGAAATAAAATCAGAGTCATAAAGTTGAAAAGGGTCACTCAGACCAATCTTCTGCTCAGTGCAAGAGTTCAGATTAAACATCTTTGACAAATGTCTCTCTGCTTCGGTCAGCAGGGGAATTCTGGGAGTTGAAGTCCATGTAGCTTAAAGTTGTCAAGATTGAGAAGCATTGCTATAATCTATGATTAAGCATGTGCAATGAAAAAGAGAACTAAGGGCTTTTCTGTTGAGAAATTCCCAATGTTGAATTCTTCTTGCTCTTTATTTGCTAATTGATTTCCTTCTTGTAGTCAGGTCTTCTTGGATGTGTGTGCATTTGTATATCCCAGACATATTATTATTATTTACTTATGTGCCAAGCACCTCCCAGACTTGCAGACACATGCATAAGCATGTATGTGCAAAGTTCATGTTGCCAGGTTTTATGCAGCAGTGATTAAAATTCAGATGATGACTTGTGCTTTAAACCAGCTTAAACCAGTTGTCACAATTGGGCAACTGGGTGGAATGTATAAGTACTTAGCTTCCCCTAAAACCAAGAATTATAACATAACATGATCAGTTTCCCCCCAATAGTTCTCCTTCATCCATTTCCTTTTTGAACTTTTCTTTATCAGTTGCAAGCCAGGAATAGCTGATATTCTTTGCCTTCATCCATGTTGTGAAGCAGAAAAAAGCTGTCAACAAGACAGGTATTTCTTAGGAGGGCTACGCTTGATAGAGATCTAAATATATTCCAAAATGCTGCAGGGTTGCAGCCTGAATAACTTTGATATGTGTGCTTTACAAATCAATAAATACCAGACAACATAACTCCCAGGAATGTACTGTTTCAGGTGGTATTTAAATTTTAAAAATCCCTTACTTACAGAAAGTTGATACATCAAGATAGCAGTAGTCTAGAAACCTGAAATCAGTGCTATCAATAATTGTGAATATGGACTTTATAATACATGTTCCAACTTTGAAGGTTCTCACAACCAAACATTTCTTTGTATTCCCAGTTGGATTGATTTATTCCTCCACTTGTTGCAGACTTCAGATACATATAGTTTACTTCTTGCTGAATGAAGATGTTGAATTGAGTGGAGGTGCTGAACAGCGCATCATGAACATCTAAATAGCCATAAATAGATGAATTGAGAGCATGTGTATATTGTATATGGATCTCTGGCATCTGCAGGGAGTCAAAATTGGCTGACATCATAATCCAAGATTTGGGCATGTGTGCAATGCTTGTCTATGACTGTAATAAAGATTTAATCAATGAAAAAAAAATCCACCCTCTTTTCTCTTATGTGAAATTCTCGGAATTTCTTTAAGGAAAATTATATTTGCATTATCAATTTTCAGTCTTATATTAAAATTCTACTGTACAACCGTATCCCTTGTCTTCTTCTGGACAAAGTTCACCATAATATCCCCTGGAATATTTTTTCTTTTCAGAAATTTTGAATTTATTCAATAACATTAACATTTCCTGCGTCGGTAGCCTCCTTTTCCCAATTCAATTTTTTTTCCAGAATTTTAATAAACTTTTTTCTAATTTCTTCCTCTGAGATTGCTTTAAATCTCAAATAAAATTGCTTTCTCTCAATTCCAAAAGAGCCAGATTATCTAGTTTTCTTTCCAATTATCTATAATTTTTGTAATAGTCTCTAAAATTTCCATTTTGTCATTAATTTGTTTTACCTCTTCAAGATATTTGTTTTACAGAGCTTTTCACCTTTTAACTAGTTTCATTTTTACAAGTCTTTCATTCATTATTTTTCAAAACCTGTCAATGTAGCATCAAGTGATTTTAGTTTATTCCCCAGTAACTCAAATTATCTCTAAAGCAAATCTGGTGTAATTCCTCTCTGTGTACCTCTAGCAATCCCCCCCCCCCCCTCCACACACACACCTTTTCCATTCTTGCCACTTTTCTGGTGGCTGCTATTATAATATTATAAACCAAAAGTGAATTTTATTCTAAGCTTCTTAAATCTTTAAGTCTTGAAAAAACAATAACTCACCAAATAGAATTTGACCCTGCCATTCAGAAAATCTCTCTTTAACTGTAGTTATATCCAAAAGTGGTTAAGAAATGAGCCTCTTGTGAACTTTGTATCCATATAGGCTACTCTATGATTGTGTGCTGGATTGAAATCTCTCTAGTACCAGCGGCTCAACTAATGAGATGATTGCAAAATCTTCAGTTCCTACAGGCTACTCATGAGGAGCAAATGCTCAGAGTGCAAGTGGGCAATCTCACAATCTATCCTTTTTCTGGAGCAACACCCCAGCCAGAATTCAATGTGTAGCTTCCAAGCTCCACTGCTTCTTTTGGGAAATCACATTTGTCATGAATTCTCACTGGCAGCCAGCTATCTTTGTAAATATTCATTCATACTATGAGTATATAGTAGACTAGGATATAGTTTAATATATTCCATCACAGTGGTATATTAATTGAATGCCCATGTTGACTTCTAATTGTATTCCCTTATGCGTTGGCTTACGGTCATGCTTTTACTCCCTTTTCTGTCACCTACCCATCCTGATCCCAAAGGAAGAATATGAACCTGAGAAGTTAACTTGACAACATAGATTTGCTTGTCTTCCTGTTTAATTTGAAGCTCTGGCTTCTAAAAGAGAAATCCTTGAGATGGGGAAGTGTGAGCAATCTCAAAGAAAATGATGCTGATGGGCTAAATGCTTTTACAGTGCGAACATCCACCTGCCAAACAAAACCTAAAGCAGAATTGGACATTTATGATTAATGGATGTAGCCTTGAGTCCTTTCAATAATTCTAGGCCTTCAGGGTGATGTGGTCATTTGGGATTTATTTATTCTCACTGTTGTGACAGCAAAATACAAGCTAGAATTATAACTAAAATGCCAATGCTTTAGAAATGCATCTCATAAATAGATATTAAAGCATCTCCCCATCATCTTTTTAAAAATCAAACATTAAAATGTAATTCTAAAAACAGCCAATGTTAATACTGGTTATGACTGTAGCACAAATAGAATAGAATAGAATAGAATAGAATAGAATAGAATAGAATAGAATAGAATAGAATAGAATAGAATAGAATAGCAGTTGGAAGGGACCTTGGAGGTCTTCTAGTCCAACCCCCTGCTTAGGCAGGAAACCCTACACCACTTCAGACAAATGGTTATCTAATCTCTTCTTAAAAACTTCCAGTGTTGGAGCATTCACAACTTCTGGAGGCAAGTTGTTCCACTGATTAATTTTCTAACTGTCAGGAAATTTCTCCTTAGTTCTAAATTGCTTCTCTCCTTGATTAGTTTCCACCCATTGCTTCTTGTCCTACCCTAAGGTGCTTTGGAGAATAGCTTGACTCCCTTTGTGGCAGCCCCTGAGATATTGAAACACTGCTATCATGTCACCCCAGTCCTTCTTTTCATTAAACTAGACATACCCAGTTCCTGCAACCGTTCTTCTTATGTTTTAGTCTCCAGTCCCCTAATAATCTTTGTTGCTCTTCTCTGCACTCTTTCTAGAATCTCCACATCTTTTTTATACTGTGGCGACCAAAACTGAATGTGGTATTCCAAATGTGGCCTTACCAAGGCATTAACACTTCACCTGATCTTGATTCTATCCCTCTGTTTATGCAGCCTAGAACTGTGTTGGCTTTTTTGGCAACTACAGCACACTGTTGGCTCATATTTAAGTGACTGTCCACTAGGACAATAGGAGAAAACTTATTTCAGAGTATCTTCCCTCCATCCAAATACGTCCATCTAATTTTTTATCAGAACTCTTTTCTCTGTAGTATTACCTTTCTCCATTTATGCATAGTGGAGGCGGAGATGATTAAAACCTATGCCATAACAAATGAGTAGTTTGGTTCATTGACTAATAAGGCAAAGTCAGAAGCTCCCCATTCCTGAAGGCATCCCAAATGTCAACTTTGGACAGCATCACTTTCAACAAATCACCAGCTTACCAGCTAAGCCTATCCTAGGTATGGATTTATTCAAATCTTTGTTTAGGATTATATGAAAAAATAATTAGATTTTTTTATACCTAATCATGATTTTTACCGGCTTTTTCATTCGTAATCCAATCATTTTATTTGAGATTTGGGCAGGAATCATTCAAAAGGAGAGTAAGTGCATCCACAACATATTTGTTCATTTTCTTCACTCTGGCTATATTACATTTCATAAAACATATCCACACATTCAAGGCTGAATAAAATCCTCAAGTATCCATATGTGGCTTGCATATGTATGTCAAAAATGTTGAGAGGGTAGCAGTTACCATGCAGTTGAAGCCTGGATTACTATACATATGATGAATATTAAAAGGGCTCTTGATCACATGGTTGTGGCTGCTATCTTGATTGTTTTCATCCCTTTACCCTGGTAACAGCATTGGAGTACTCTGACTGGCAATAGATAATCCCATTCTCTCCCAAAGGACATAATATTTTCAGGTAGGACTGCTTTTTGCAAGAGATAGACAGCAAAATAAAGGGATGTGGTTGCTCAGTGGCTAAGACACTGAGCTTGTCAGTCGAAAGGTCAGCAGTTCAGCAGTTCAAATCCCTAGTGCTGTGTAACAGGGTGAGCTCCCGTTACTTGTCCCAGCTTCTGCCAACCTAGCAGTTCAAAAGCACGTAAAAAATGCAAGTAGAAAAATAGGGACCACCTTTGGTGGGAAGGTAACAGTGTTCTGTGTGCCTTTGGCTTTTAGTTATGCCGGCCACAAGACCACAGAGACATCTTCGGACAGCACTAGCTCTTCGGCTTTGAAACGGAGTTGAGCACTACCCCCTAGAGTCGGGAATGACTAGCACATATGTGCGAGGGAAACCTTTAACTTTAGACAGCAAAATAAGCTCTACCTGCAAGATGACCAGAACAATTCCCAATTTTAAAATTAGAGATTTAGTTAGTTAGTTAGTTAGTTAGTTAGTTAGTTAGTTAGTAGTTAGTTAATTAGTTTAGTTAGTTCAAAATATTGCAAACTCCTATCTTTATTGTCATGGTTTATTTTTGGTAGCAAAACCTCCCCAGAATTGGGACCTAATTATAGATGAAATGGCAATCATTTTCCACCAAGAAAAAATAAAAATAGAAGAGTACAATTATTAAGATGTCATGCTAAGGCTGGAGTTATGTCCATGTTGTATCATTTTGTTCTACTAAGCTTCAATTTTGTATCTCCATATTTAAGAGGAAACAAACATTTCAAAAGAATCTTGATTTACAGAATTGAACCAAAATTTACAGCAAAGGTTTCTACCAGTTTTCCACACACATACACAAAACAACCCCCAGTAACTCATATATCACATCTAGGAAAATATTAAAGTATGCTGAAAACCAAACATGGCCTAACAATCCCAAAATAACACACAAGCTTTGTCCGGGTTTTGTCCTGTTTTATTCTATCCAGTTTTGGTTCAGAAATTGCATTGGCTTAGAAATAATGTAATGCTAAGTAATGGAAATTATGTTTTGCCATTTATTTTGGCAACACATGTAACTCTGTTGGACAAAAGTATATTTATAATTTTCAGTTCAAATTAAGACACAGAGAGAATAGATGGCTATGAATCTGAAAAAGCAAATAAGTAAATATTGATATTGATATTCTGTAGATTGCATCATTATTAAATCAAAGCATCAATTACTTAGAAAGTATTTTTAACAGCTAAAGTGTCCATTACGAAAAACAATAAATATTTGAGAAATGCAATATGAAAGGAACAGATTTACACAGTTTGG
Source organism: Arizona elegans (assembly GCA_022577455.1). Taxonomy (NCBI): domain Eukaryota; kingdom Metazoa; phylum Chordata; class Lepidosauria; order Squamata; family Colubridae; genus Arizona; species Arizona elegans. The sequence goes on along the minus strand of JAKOOJ010000002.1, from coordinate 68,235,911 downwards.
CTAGTACAGCAGTGTTCCTTGTTAAATGCAATGAAATTGTTTGATTCATGGAGAAAATCTATCCATGTGGTTGCTAAGAGTTGATACCACCTTGACAGCACATAATCAATAATTCAATATTAGGAGACATATATTAAATATAAATATGGTGGGGGACCTTTATATCTAGAAGTATATACTCCAAGACTTAGAAAGCTGGACATAATATATTATAAATGCAGTATTGCTTTAACCCAAACCTCTCTTTCCTGGAAACTGTGTAGATTCATTTACTCTGATGGTTCTGTTGTAAACAAGCCATTTGAAGTCTTTAATGAAATGCTATGGATTTTATATAGCTTTTGTCTCTCTGCTTTGCTTCATATCCTTAAAAAAACCCTGTCCTTATGAATTGCTTTCCTATCTTCTGACCTTCAGCATTGGATCCTCCCAAAGTGAATAACAAACATGCTTCCCACATACTCTGTGATTTTGAAGTAGAGATGCGTGCATCATTGCAGAATTCCAAACAATTGACATATTTTCAATGAATAGATTTTTCAAGCACAGATATTTGTATTATAAATCTATAATGTCTTGAGAGGAAAGGCAAACTTGGTATAAAGAGAGTTACCCGAAAATGACAAATGTCTTGCTTAAATAATAGCACTAGCACTTAGACTTACACTTTCACAGTGCTTTACAGCCTCTCTAAGCAGTTTTACGGAGTGAGTGTATTGGGTCCTCATTTTACCATAATGTTGCTTTTTAGTTACAAATTAGGAGTCATGTGAAGTTTAATACTCCTGATATTCCATTCTCCTGATTCTAATAATACTGTCCCTGAAACTGAGTTGTAATATTTTACTATTTTTGAGTGAAGAAAAATGCTTCATCTTTGGAAGGTGCAGTGCTTCCAAAGATGTTTGTCTATGCATAAATAAAAGCACGTGCCTATTTATGGACTTGGCTTTATCTTGCTTTCTTTATTCAGCCTCCAATGTCATCATATAACCAGATCTGCATAGCATCTTGATACCATTTTTCCCCCCTCTAAACTCATTCTCATCAATGATCCAATGAAGCATCTCTTTATATTGGTTTCATTTGTCTTTAGAAACAAAAGCAACATTGATATGTAGCTGATTGAAGACATAATAAAGGTGTTTTATATGATGCCTAGTAGTGTATTCCTAGCATTGAATTTGCAGTATGATCACTGATTGGCTTACATCTTTCACGGCCCAAGTCCAACAAAAAGGAAAAAAAAATATTATTTGAGACATGAAAAGGACACTGAAGCAGAGAAAACAATTACAACGGGCAGCTCTAAAAATGGGCATGAACAACTGGTGCATATGTGTGTGTATGTGCACATGCATGTGTGCCAGTGGTGGGATTCAAAAATGCTTACTACCAGTTCTGTGGACGTGGCTTGGTTGGTGTGGCAGGGGAAAGATACTGTAAAATCTCCATTTCCTCCCAATCAGCTGGGACTTGAGAGGCAGAGAATAGATGGGGGCGGGGCCAGTCAGAGGTGGCATTTACCAGTTCTCTAAACTACTCAAAATTTCCACTACAGGTTCTCCAGAACTGGTCAGAACCTGCTGAATACCACTTCTGGTGTGTTTGTGTGTGTTCATTGATGTGTGTTCATTGATGTTCTCTTTCAAGTGAAGGGTGATAAATGATTTGGTGCTGCTGCTTATAAATAAAGCAAAGAATATGCACATATATTCTCCTTTATCAGCACTGATATTTGTTTATAACTTCATACACATTTTTCCTGTTATGTGAATTTTTGAATACATTGTTCTTTGTACTATAAACTTATTTTAACAGATTTTTCACTAGAAACTTCACAGCTGTCCATATACACAATTTTAGGACAGTTTCACACTAATATATGCAATTTCATGTCATTTTTCTGATTTGTGAACTGCATTACAAAATGTAATACATTTGAAAAATATATTTTAAAGTCAGAATCTCATGAAATTTGGTTGGTCTTTAAGAACTATTGTAAAGGGAAGGTGCCTATGCCATTGCACAAATTGGTGTGATAGAACACCTGAAATTATTTTCAGTCACTTTGCTATTTATTCTGGAAATCTGACATGATTTGGAAGCAATTTATTTCTGACATAACTCCACTGTAAAAAGTCAATACTCTGTCCTATTTGGGGCTGAAAATTGAAAAGACAGACTATTCCATGTAATCATACCGTTCACCATTTAGTAGATTTGTCTTCCTTGAAATGGCTGAACCAAATACAGATTCTTAACTACTAAAAAATGCAAGCAAATGCTGATTTCTGTACTTTAAAAAAAAATGAAAAAAGTTTTTTATTTTTTATTTTTCTCATAAACATATCTTAAATGTACAATTTCTTATCTAACTTTCATACTAATACAATCTTCATCCTAAACAATTTAATTATATTCGGGATTGCTCTTCTACCATTTCATCTCTCTTGTTTAACAACAATCGTTCTTCTCCCTCTCCTCTCTTTCCTTTCCCTCCCTTCTTCCATCTACTCTTCTACTTTCTTCTTTCCTCCTCTCCTTTTCCTTCTCTATTTCCCCTTCCTTTTCCCCAACCTCCCTTCTTCCTTCCTTCTAACCTTCTCTCCTACTCTTGTTTCCCCTCTCTTTCTTTCTCTCCTTTTCCCTTTCTTCTTGCTGTCTCTCTTCATCCTCTCTTCTCTCCTCTATCCCTCTCCATTCTCTGATTTCTGTACTTTCGAAGACTGATTTTTCAAGTTCCATAAACCCATGTGAATCTCTGGATTAAGTCTCTCAGATCAATTTGAGGGTTTAAATGTAGTTGAGTCAACAAATGAGTCAACCAAAGCTCTCTTCACATTGCTTTAAAATGTTCTGTTGTTTCATTTTGCCATATTTAACCTCAAAAACATCAATGGAGTGGTCTATAAAGGGAGAGTCTCAACAATGTCTTTAACAATGTTAAAATGTTAAATGTTAAAATGGCAAGCACAACTCAGTGGTCAAAGACTCTTTTCCTCTTTTAACATGTATGCAAAGCATGTAATAAATTCCACTTTTTTGACAACCCTGTAATTCCTTAATTCTAGGTAGAGCCTGGGTGACTGGATGAGCATTTACTGGCCAGATGCCCTTCCTGATGCCACGTGGAGTTCAGAACAGATGTAATGAACATTAATAAGAGATCTGGCCATTACTGCCAGTTTTAATCCGCCTCTGTAGATGCTCGGGCATTAAATCACTGACCTTTTTTCTTGATATCATTTGGAATAGCAGTTAAAATATTCCAATGCAATGCAGTGCAAATGATCTGCAAATTTTCATAATGTAAGGTAAACTATGAAGAGCACAGTAAAAAAAAAAACCAACCCCAGGGCTAAGGATAAAAATAAAGCTGACCAAAGTAATAATAATAAATACAACAGAACTCATAATGATGACACTAAAGAAGTGGATACCTTGTGCTTTTTAGTTAGACTGACAAAGTTGAGGCACTACCAATAGAGAAAGATTGATTAGTAGACTAGCAATCAAGCCTGGAAGATGCCATATAGTGTCTATCCCTATAAAACCCAGAGTGTGACACACTATGAAAGTGAAAGTTGGAGTTTGAAAAATCAAGATGTAAAGAATATTGACACTTTTCAACTTTGGTGTGGGGGAAGACTCCTGAAAATATCATGACAGAAAAGAAAAGAAGCAAATGGATCAAAGGACCAATGAGAGTTCTCACTCGAGACACAAATGACCAAGTGCAAATTATCACATTTCTAAGCTTTCTTGAGAAATCTATAATGCTGGAAAACATGAGAGGAAAAAAGTAGAAGAGGATGACCAACAGTATAATAGACTGACGTAATTGTAGCCATGAGTAGTAGTATTGCTTCCAATTCAAGGACCAGCTTGAGAAAGATCATTCCAGAGAAGGTCTAATGTAGTGATGGCTAAGTGCCCAAAGCACGCATGCGAACCTCCAAAATGCAATGCACACACGCACACACACCCCGCATGCACCCCACTCTTCTGCCTATTCCCTATGCATGTGTGTCCCACCCCCCACATGTCCCCCGCCCCCCACGTATGCACGACAGAGATCCAAAGACCAGCTGGCCAGTGGGAGGCACACACACATGCACGGCAGAGCTGAACTGGGGTGACAGCTCATGTGCTGTCAGAGAGGGCACTGTGTGCCACCTCTGGCACGCATGCGATCAGTTTGCCATCACGGGTCTAATGGATACTAGGTGTCAGTCCTGACTTGGTGGGGCAAACATCATCATCATAATATATATACATTATATAATTTTTCCCTCTCCACTCCCACTAGATCAGGGGTGTCAAACTCGCAGCTTGCGGGCCAGATGCGTCACATGCTGGCCATGCCCACCCCCAGTTTAGCAAAGGGGGAAAAGTTGCAATATGTCACATGATGATGACATGACAACGTGAGTTTGTCATCCCTGCACTAGATGTACTGTATCTCCTTTACTAAGCACTCCATCTTTTTTCACATGTGATAACCTTATAATAAGCCATTGCTATTTTTATATACTATACATTGTTCAGTTGTGAAAATGCAACCATAAAAATCATCCGGAGCAAAAAAATAATACAAAGTATGTACAGGTATGCTTACTGTTCTTCTTTATCGTCCTCCCCTTCCTCTTTAAGAGATTGACTAATTTTGGATGTGACAACAATCCTTTAAGTATATTGTATCATTTGGGAATTGTTTGCCTCAGGTCTCAGACCATGTTGCAATGTGACACCATTACATTGTCTTTGGAATGCTAATAGCTTTCTTCCAGCTGTTTTCAGGAACATCTGCTACCTGCAAACATACCCGAGGTAGCACCAACAGCACAACCCTTCTCATTATCTTCTGCTTGAGGTTTGGGTCATCCCCCCCGCCCACGGGCAAAGATGGTTCGTTCCCTGGGCCCTGGAGGATTAAATGTCTATGGTTTAAGTAGTAAAAAAAAAATGTATGTCTCAGAAACAGTGTGATAGCATTTGCCACAGAGTAGATGTAGAATAATACAATGAATACAATGAGAGTTACACAGTATGATCATGATGTAAAAGACCAGATTGATAAAAATACAATTAATCCTAGCCAATGGGAAATCTTCGTTTTTCAGACTTTGGCTGCAACTCAAAAGAAACCTAGTGTCTACTGAATATCAAAATAACTGTTTCAATCACATAATGAGATACATACACAGTGTACTACCCACAATTGTGGCAATCCAAATGAGACTTCCAGTTTATAATCATTATAATTTAAACTGTTTCAATTTATGCCACACTATGTTCCAAAGGAACAAGGCAGTTTATAGTACAATAACCTTTCTTCAATCTTGTCACATCCCATTTCTTTGCTAATCTTTTCTCCAGGGATTCCTTTCAGCCTTTAGACAGTTTAACCATACCAACAAAAACATTGAAAGCAAATTGATAGTCAATCTTAATGTCCAATGTCCTTCAAACTAATCCATTCCAGCTGCTGTTTGCAAATGACCATCTTACAAAAGCATTCCCTAAAAACTAAGACAGCAAAAAGAAAAAGAAAAAGGAAAGGCAAAACACATCAACCACCACACAGCCAAAGTTGAACATGGCAATATCTAATTAACGGTAATGTTACATTTGTGTAATTGCATCTTCCGGCATCAACTAGTAAAGCAAAGCAGATGTGAAAAAAGTAAGTAAGTTATCTAACAAGTCATCCAATTGCCTACATCTCTTCTTAATGCGTATAATTGGAAGTTGGGTCTGCCAAATTTAGTTTTGTGAAAAAGAATTCATTTTATAAACATTTTATAACGAGATATGATGTCATCATCTTTATTTCATTCTAACATTGCTATTTTAAAAAGGTATTTTTTTTTTCATGTATCTTCCCTTTTCACTGCAACTTTTTAATATATAAAAAGTTTTATCATGGCTCAATGAGATATTAGTGTTAAAAATTGACTGGTGACCAGAGACATGCCTGCTTGGCTCCAAACCGGAAAATATAAAAAAGGATTTATGGTATTTGGCATTACATATCATTACAGCGGCGAGACTGACATGCGCTCAATTTTGGAAGAACCAAAATATCCCAATAGAGGAGGCTATTATAAAAAAAATTTTGGAATGTGTGGAAGCAGATACGCTAACTAAAAAATTACAGGATAGAGAGCAAACACAAGTAGGTTTAGTTTGGGACAAATTTTATAAATGGTTAGAAAAGAGGAATTTATAACCCACATTAGTTGAGGACTGGTATTGGAAGAGAAATTTATACTATATAAGATAAGTGTGGTCGGACAGATCTAAGTGATGCATTAAGAGATATAAGATGTTCTGCCTTCTCCGGAATATAATTTAGAGTTATAGTACCAAATACTTGTTTACTAGGGTACTATATGGAAGTTCGTATATTTATTGTTGTATTGTTATGTTTGTCATTTTATGTTGTTTGTTCTTTCTTTTTAAATGAAATGTAAATAAAGATTATTTTTTTAAAAAAAAAAGAAAGAAAAGATAATAAAGCCTGCTGGTGCAAGGAAAAAAAAAAGTTTTATCCACATAGCTTTGGAGAATGTAATAAGCAATTGGGAAAAATAGTCCAAATGCTAAAACCAACCCATAATTAATATCAAAAATATATTTGAGTACGCTTTTACTTTTACTGTACAGCATTTTATATATAACAAAGGAAAAAAATTGCAAAATTAAAAGATAGTCCCCAAAATAAAACGAAATGAAATAAACCAAAAATAATCGGGGAAAACAAGGAAAAGCAAGCTGGTCTGGCTATGAGCAAGTGTAGAAAAGTAAAATGTTCAAAAACAAATGTGTATGCAATAGAACTCAAAAATTAAATATTGACCATGTGAAATTATATTGATCAGACTTCTCACTATGTCAATAACAGATTAGTTTGAATATAGAAAGTCTTCCATCCAGACTGTGGAAAGCTTTTTCCTGCTGTTCCCCAATGCCATAAATCTAATTGCTTTATGTTTGGATATGTTCAAAATTTTCAGAACGCAATTTAACATCACATTCACATTTCTGACTCTTATTTATTTTCTCAACACCCTGTTTTTCTTTAAGAAAGCCATTATTTCTTTAGCCCATGTCTTTCTTATAACTCTACATAATTTCTATATAATGATCAGTGGTGGGTTGCTCCCAGTTCGCATCGGTTCACAAGAACCAGTAGTAAAAATTTGTAGTAGTTCTGAGAACCAGTAATAACATTGGCTGGCCACGCTCCTGAACCGGTCCCCGGCCCGGTCGCTTACCCCGCCCACCTCATCAGAGGCTTTTTTTTCTTTTTTTTTTACTTTTAAAAGCATTTTTTCTACAACCTCTTTGGCCAAATGAAAAGCTTTGAAAAGCTTCTGACGATCTCAGCTGAGTTGCCTGATTGGCAGAGGGTTTTCAAAGCATTATTTTCTGCAACCTCTTAAAGTTGTAGAAAAAATGCTTTTAAAAGAAAAAAAAAGTTGGCCACGCCTACCCAGTCACATTACCCCCACCAAGCCACACCCACAAAATAAGCCATGCCCACAGAACCGGTAGTAAAAAAACTTAGAACCCACCCCTGATAACAATGTTATTCAGATCTCAGTCTGGAAGATCTCTTTGATCAGAAGATTGTAGAATTGTCATATTTGTTTTTCTAAATGATAGGAGCTCATCTTGCTTTAAAAAACTCTCATATCAGCTCATGTCTATATGACACTCTTTAATAAATGAGAACATTTTCTGTTGCAGTGCCTGTCCTGCAGAATTTATCCTCCTATAAATTATATTGGCCCAGATCCTCTTGATATTTCATAAGTCCCTAAACATATTTTTATCTTCCCATGCCTGGGGAAGCAGAATGTCTGCTGGAGCCTGTGAATTAGTTTTATTGAAATATTTGTATTGCATTGGTATTGATGTTTGGGGTTTTATTGTTATTGTTGTCTTGGCTAAAATTTCCCAATAGTCTATTTATTACTGTATGTTTCTTTGCTTTCCTCTTTTAATGTTCTTAGCTGCTTAGCTGCTTTTGCCTGACATTATGAGTGTTTTAAAATTTTCTCTCAAATTTAAAATATTCTTTTACACCTATTGCATTTGATACCGGTTTTCATTGTGTTTGGTCTTGGACCATGAATAAAATTTGATTAATTGATTATGTTCCATCAAGTCAATGTAGATTCTTAGTGACCACATAGATTGTTCTCCATGATGATCTGTTCCTAATCTGCTCCTTCAAGTCATCCAATCATGCACGCATCATCACTATAACAGAATCCATCTGTGCTGTTGGTTGTTTGCTTCTTCTGTTTCCTTCCACCTTTCCCAGCATTTACCGCTAAGTTTTTGGCCACAATGTGTCCAAAATATAATTTAACCCTGATTATTTACTCTTTGAGTGAGAATTCGTGGTTATTCAGTTATCCATTTTTTTTTCTTGACCGCTCGTGGTATTCTCATGAGTCTCCTGAGAATAACATGAATAGCCAAGAAAAAAAAATTGATCAAGGAGTTTCCTGTAACACCAAAATCTAACAGCATGAATAGTCTTTCCATCCTGCTTTGTCAAGGTCCAACATTTGCCTTCATACACCATCAGGGAATACCCCCATGGCTTTCACTGTTCTAATCTTTGTATTTACAGATACATCCTGGCATCAGGGTATCTTCTCAAGACTTTCATTGCTGCTATACCAAGTGTTAATCTGCAATGTATTTCTTGATTGTTTGACCTTAAAAGACAGAAGTTATCTTCCATTTCAATACCTTCATTATAATTTCTAAGATTGTTTGGTGTACCCATTGCCATTCATTTGATCTTCTTTATACTTAATTTTAATCCAATTTTTCTCAGAACTCCTTAACTTTTATTACTACATCTTGCAGTTCCATTTAAGATGGACCACCACATGGATTGAATAAACAAATAAAATATTATGTGGATCCTTACGTATAAATATTTTGTGCTTTTCTGGAGGAGTACTAAACCTTTTTTAAAAAATGTACAATTAACACTGACCAGTGCTCTGGTCAGCTTAAGCTGAGGAAGAAAATTGAGTTTTGCCTGGTGTGTGCTTCTGTCCTGAGCAATATATTATAGGTTTTCTGCTGTTTTTGCTATTAAGAGGCTCAATGTGGCCATACTTTTTACTGCTTTCATTATTGGAGGGTGATAGTGCCATTTTGCTATTCCAATAGTTTCACCTGCTCCATCAGTTACTTCTTAGTGCTGACAACTATAACATTCTCTGCCAGCACTGTTCTTTCTTTCTTTGCATCAGTTTGAGGTAAATGAGAGCTGCAATAACATTGGCAAGAGTTCTGTTTATTTCCCCTTGTAGCTCAACCACAGATCCCAAGTAAAGTAGAAGTTGCAGGATAAAGTGGGAGAGAGATTACCCGATGCGCTGGGAGAGTTTAATTCATGCAGCACCCACCCACCCTTTGTTTTACAGGTTAATTTTGGACATAGGATTAATGGTCTTCCAGAAGATTGTAGAACTATATTGAAAAATAAGGCAGATGGTAGATCACTACCACATCACTACTATTGCCCAGGCACCCACCCATAGTTGCCTAAACATGTCCCATCATGCATTAAGGACAATGAGTTAGGTTTATTTTCTCCTGCAGAATAGGAGGGGCAAGACTGCCCTTAAACAATCCTACATTAAAATAATAAAGAGAGCCTTATCAGTGAGACTGAATGGAGCTGAGCTGTGGGGGCAGTATAAATCATGCTGACATACTTCTTTTTTTAGTCAAAGAAAGGAATAACGGACACTAAGGTAGTTCTGAGGAAGATTCCCAGCATTTGAGTTAACAATGCTTAACTCCCAAACTTCCTTTTGGTGGGGGACTTTTAATCAAATACGCAACAACAACAACAAACATCCTAGTCAGAAAGAGTCCAGAGAAGACCAACAAAGATGAGGGCAGGGCAAGAAATAATGGGTGGATTGCTAATCAAGGAGAGAAGAAACTTAGAACTAAGGAGAAATTTCCTGACAGTTAGAAAATTAATCAGTGGAACAACTTGCTTCCAGAAATTGTGAATGCTCCAACACTAGAAGTTTTTAAGAAGATGTTGGAAAACCATTTGTCTGAAGTGGTGTAGGGTTTCCTGCCTAAGCAGGGGGTTGGACTAGAAGACCTCCAAGATCCCTTCCAACTCTGTTATTCCATTCTATGGAGTTGCCTCCTCCAAAAATCACAGTGTTGCATAGGCATGTTAATCTATTTTAAGGCTTCTGCCTGATGTGATTTTACAGGATCTATCATAAGTGACATCAACTATTCTTCCACCTCAATCCTCTGCCTTCTTTTTTTTTTTCAGGCGCTTTGACAGCCTCTATTCCTAAATGTGGGTCTAACTATATTATATGCCCCCTAAGGAGAACTCTTTGACCAGGGATGTGTTAATATTTACTTTGTTTCAATCCTTTGGCATCTATATGAGCTAAGGAGAACAAATGTACTTGTTAACTGGTAGGGATTCTGCTCTTCCATCATGTAAAAAGGCAGCCCAGCTGTTAATCTCTGACAGTCCATAACTGTTTCCATTAAAAATACTCACAATTGTCCTGGCCCTAGTTTTATGCCAACAACAACAACAACAACAACAACAACAACAACAACAACAACAACAACTCTGGTACAAAATTGTTATTTAGCCTTGAATAACCTAGCTACAACCTTTTCCTCTTTCACAAAATCACCTAGGATCACAATAGTGCTGTGTTACATTTCCCACTGCTTCAGCATAGATCCATGCTACTTTATTGTTGTTTTCTTAGAGCCTTTATGGTCACACAAACCCCCATCCCAAAGGTTGAGGTGGAGGTCAATCAATAGTTCTCTGATCACAAAGATTATTTTGAACTGAAGACAGACTTATTGATTGCTGAATCCAATACTTCATCTCTGTCCCTTCCCTATCAAGACACTTTGCATAAGCATATGGTGAAAAGAATTTCTAAAATACCTTTTTTGGCAACATTTGGTGCCAGATGGCTTCAGAGACATCACTATCATACATGCTGGAAAGCTTTACAGATATTTTAAAATTGGGACAGCTGTCTGTCCTGAGTCAAAACCAGTTCTGAAGTGCTTTTGTTCATTCCAGATTCAGACTAAGTCCCAAGTCAGATTATAGACCCTTAACATGTAGCATTGATTCTATAGAAGCTATGGGACACAGGAAAATCACTGTAATTTATCTAACCTTTTCTCCAGTCATTTAAAAAAAAAAAAAAAAAAGAGGCATCAGATCAATGCTGTCTGCAGGTGACTCCAAAATTGGCAGATGTGTTAGAGATAGACTTTTAAACTGTTTTGATTGAAATGCCAAGTCAGAGACAGCTGCTTTCTAGAATTAAACTTATCCTTTGTCAAGACTGATTCCTCATCATTGTAGCCTTACAATTTTCTTGGCAGTCTTATGGAAGTTGCTTGCCATTGTATTCCTCTGGGGGTTTTTTCTTCCAATTTCTACTCTAGCCTCAAATCCTGAATTACCAGATGGTCTTCCATGAAAGTACTAAGACCAACCCTGCATAGCTTCTGAGATGATAACCAGGCTTTGCTAACTGCTGAAGCTTTACAGAACTTGGCAACATCTGTTGGTTCTTTCTGTTACTATGTATTTATAGAACTGATAAGGATAATTGTTATTGCAGAGGCACTGAATTGTATCCAAGCATGGAGAAAAAGTAGCAATCTTTGCCCACAATGTATCAGAATACCAATATGAGACAAAAGAGGATGAATTCTTTAAATAGGAGAGGGGAATTCTTTTGCATATGCTGATTTAGATTGGATTGGATTGGATTGGACTGGACTGGACTGGACTGGGTTGGGTTGGGTTGAGTTGGGTTGAATTGGGTTGAATTGAATGATCGAGTTTTTGTGCTTATTGAACATCTGGATGGACCATTTGCTGAATATATTACTAATAAACTTTATTGATTAAAACATACTTCATATACTATAAGTAATGATAGCTTAAACTAAGAGTCTGTACAGCTCCATGGCCAAGGGAAATGCTCTAGTTTAAGATGACTTTACACGATCTGAAAAAAATTATAACCATTGCTGAAATGCATCCTTTGAATTAATATGTTTTCTGTGTATATGCATGTGTGCATGTTTTACTTTAAAACTGGTAAATATAGATCTCAACAGCTACTGATGGAAACAATGAAATAAAAATTTCATTCTAAGAATGCTGTTCTGTGTTACATTAACTTTAATCTAATATAGATTTATTTCAAAAGGATAGCTACCGGGGTCAAGCTGGGTGAGACATTTATTTTAATTAGAGTATAGGATTCTTTCAGTGGGTAGGGTTTTTTTTAGCACAATCTGTATGTTCAGAATAATTTGTGACTTAATGTCCATATCTGCCAGGATACTTTATGAAATTAGTGAATCTCCCGTCCTTTTTATGGAGCACTGATATTTATGCTTACTTTACTAAGTGCAAAACTAAATCTGATGAAAATGAAATATTTTAACCCATCATTATCCTTCCTAACTGCAAGTTAATGTGCATGCCACTTATTTTATTTTATTTTATTTTAAAGCTGATATTCCATCTGGGGGAAAAAATCAAATTAATGAAGAGGTATATGGCAGAAAGCAGCATAATAAGAATAGCAAGATGCAGAAAATAGAGCTAAAAATATTGAACTATTCAACCGAGAAGCCATTAAAACAAATGACCCATTTGAAAGCAAAAATAAACACCAGAAATCATGTGGCAATAAAGGACAAGAATATCAGAAAGACTTGCTCAAAAGTTTCCAAAAGTGGGAGACATCCCATTTGGAGGGTTTTTCTAGCAGTATTATATCCTTCTTGATCCATGTCAGAGGCAGAAAATGTGGTGCTTATCATCATTGGTGTGATCCAAAATACCCAATTCATACCCACCAAGTTTCTTTTTTAAAGTATTTTAAATCATTAAATATAGTAGGAGACAACTTGAAAGGCAAGCACCATCTTGTACCACCTATTTACTTGCAGCAATATCTTATGCCTTACAAACAACCCAATGAAATATTAGACAGCATCCTGGGAATCTAATTCATCTACTGATAAACAAGTGCTTTTGATTGGCCAGGTTCACTGTGTAGCCATTTTCTTCACAGTCAACTTCCTTTCTTCCCCCTGGAAGAAATCATGCAGACATCTGGAGAAGTGACATCACCAATATTCCTGTGACAGGAAGAAAAGCAGCCAAGATTTTCCCAAGGGGGAAAAAAAAAGAGTGTTGGTGATAGTAGATTCAATTCTCAGGGGAACTGAATCAGCAGTCTGTAGACCAGACAATCAATCAAGGGAGGTATATTGTTTCCCTGGAGCAAAAATCAAATATGTGGCTTAAATTGCCAAAACATCTTACAGAGATATTTACATGAGGGAGATTTGAACATCTTGATCCAATGGTTAGATATGGAGATTCCTTTCTATACCATATAATGGACGTATCTGCATTTGCAGAGGTAGAACACTTGGCTCACATACTATTTGACTGTTGTTTGTATAAGAGGATGAGAGACAGGTACCTTGGTTCATATATTAAATGAATGACCCATTGGCATCCTCATATTAAAACAACATACCTTATGTGTGACCAGAATTTGAAAACAACATTTAATATGGCATAGTACTTGAGTAAAATGGTTCAGTTCAGATCGACATATGTGGGACTGATAGGGATAGATTGTAGGGGTGATACTGAAATATAATTTTATCTTATTTTACTTATCTTTATATTAAATTATTGTATTTTATTCAGATTTCATTTTAAACTTTATAGGATGTTATTAATAATTTGCATTTGGAACTCTGTATTTTGGAATGGCCTATGGGATAATCAATAAACTAAACTAACTAAAAGATGTGGCTGAGAGCCTTACTAAAATAATCAAGCCCACAGATCCCTTTCTTCTCTTTCATGAGGGGAAGAATGATACTACAATAAACCTGAACACAATATCAAGAGACTATCAACAACCTGGCCAGAAAGTTAAGGAGTTATGAGCACAGGTGGTGTTTTCATCTGTACTTCCAACAAAAGGTTAACATCCAATGAGAGAACAAAGGATTTTAGAAATAAACCAATGGCTTAAGGGATGGTGCCACCAAGAGAATTTTGGATTCCCTACCATGGTCTACATTACATACATGAAGGTCTTCTGGCAAGGTATGGGCTGCACCTCACAAGAATTGTGAAGAATGTATTCGGAAAATGACTGACTCACCTTATCTGAAGAGTTGTAAACCAAAACTGAGGGGGGCAGATGAACAATCTTTAGGATCTTTAGGACCTAATCTCAAGCATAAACCCCAAGACAACCAATCAAACAAGTGATGGGAAGGAAGATATAAAGCTGGAAATGTAGGAGGCATACTCAAGGTCAGCCATAGAGGACTCAGATGCCTATACACTAATGCTCAAAGTTTGGGAAACAAACAGGGTGAACATGAAGTTCATTTCTGGTCTAGGTTATAGATGTAGGCAAATTTTGTTCCTGTGAATTCTAGCATAAACAGCTACCCCATTCTGCCTCAAGTGTGGTGTCATCAGAATAGAACAATCCATTGGAAGTTGTATTTCACAGAATGAGACAGTACAGTTTTGGGTTCCCAAACATCACCCTGACTGTTTATTAGTGATAACAAAATATCCTAATGAGGTGACCTCAAAAATGAAATGAAAACAAAAACATAGCCAACATTTCAAAAATTTCACTACCTACAGATTGTTGCATAAGGATCTTGAAAGATCTGTGCCATTTTGTTCATTTGTTTTAAATTTGTATTATTTTCTTTTATTTTCATTTTCATTTTCCAGTGTTTGGGAAATGTGTAACTGTGCAATGATGCTAACTACCTGAAAATATGCTAAACCTTGTAAAAAGCTAAATACAGAGAAATAAATGCTATGGGATAAAGTGAAAACCTCGAAACATGTTCCCAACAGACATAATCTACAGGCAGCTGCCATGAAGTTACAGGAGGAAATACAGAAAATAATTAAGATCTGCAATCCAGTTGAGAAGTAAGTGGTTCACTTGAAACAGTTTGAAAAGGTTCTTCAGATCATTATGTATTTCCAAGGTGACATCCATGCAAGCAAGAATCCATTGTGATTATCAATCTATCAACATTTCCAGAGATAAACTTGGGATTTGCTTAGGTGACAAACCACCATCATTATCCCATCCTTGAGAATGAGGCCTGTGGGGAGCCAGGAGAACCAAGCCAGATATAGTACCCTGCCCTACGAAAGATAGTGGTGCTGACTACTATTTTTGGTGCAGCAACAATATTATCAATTCGGCATATGGTTATCAAACCAAGCTCCTGATGTATGGACTCATCTTTCTGAGGTAACTTACATATTTGAGTTATTCAGTGACTGTCGCCAGCTAGATTTTTAAAATGTCAACTAGTACACTGACTTAGCAACATGAATCTTTGGTTGTCAGGTGAGGTAGCTCAATTACATTTTGGTATTCAAAAGCTGACTAGTGCTTCTTGCTCCTGTTCTCTTGTCTCCAGTAGTAACCTGAACTAGACAATTTGCAGAAACTGCAGAAGAAGGCCACAGGGTTCCTTATGGAGTCATCCATCTCCTGTCAGCCTATTCCCAGCTTCTGGCAATTTGAAGAACATCTTGAAAATGAAGTGCCATGAAAAGCCAATGAGCTAAGTTGGGGAAAGGGCACACAAATCAGAGAAGCAAAAATGAAATACTAAATCTTCCAGACGGGAATCTCTTTCAGATAAGAAATGTGGGGCCAATGTACCAATGTGGGGAGAAGAATTGTCCCAAGAGATTTCTTTCTTACTTATTTAGGTGTTATGAAGCTGGTCTAGAATTGAATAGATTTTTAAAAATAGCCAAGCAATATACTTTAGCAGTTTGCCATCCATTTGTACCACCAACAAGGCATGACTGTAGCAAGAACAGAAAGGAATTCTTTTTCACTTAAAATCTATCCCTTTTGATGAGATTTTTTAAGTTCTCAAGTACCATAGCTTGTTTAGTAGACCTATTACCTATTATCAGTTAATCCTGAATAGATATACCGCTGTGACATTAATGTATTAATATATCATTGAATGAGACTATTTGAAAGTGGGAAATCTTCTCTATGGAAAATAATATTAATGTTCATACAGGCTTTTTTGTGCCTCCTGTTCAGCCTGCTTTTACATATTTGACAGAAATATTTGCTATGTTGTTATGCAACTATAAAGTTATGGAAAGGTTCCATTTTTCAGCTCAGCATTTGGCAAACTCTAAAACAGGCATTTGGGACCCCTGCACATATAAACTAATATATTTGACATTCCAATTTCTATATAATCAGTGTTTTCTGAAGAAACCAGAATTGCATCAGTGTTAGAAAAGGTGAATCGCAGTAAATATCCATTCATTAATGCAAAGAGTAGGTGGGCATTATTGCATAAAATTACAAGGGCAAAACCAATTTTGAAGGTAGACATTTTAGAGAAAAAGTGAAAGTTGCAGCACGTTACAGCAAACAATATTTCAATCCAATATTTGGTATCCCATTCTATTTAATTTATTTTTTGTTTTGTCCATCCGCCCTCCTAGATTTACCAAATGTTAAATAGCCACTGAATGTGTTCAGTTTTTATTTGGCTTTTGCACCCAAAATTGTTCTATTTATTTATTGACATTTAAATGAGCTCCACGATTCCCCCAACTTGGGGGATATCCCTATTTGTAGTGCTGTTAAAACTCCATAAACTACAGAACTGTTGTGGCCCGCCAGCAGCTGCGCAGATTGTGGCTGATCCCAACGACAAGGAGGCTGGTGTGGTGTCGCGCCAGCAGCCTGTGCAGCCGGCACTTGAGTCAGACAGTGAGGAGGCTGGAGAGGATGTGGTGCCAGAGGCAGAGACTCAGCCAGGGCCTTCAGAACCTCCAGAGGCTCCTTCAAGTGAAGAGAGTGAAGTGGAGGAGCCTCTTCTCAATGCTCAAGCACGCAGGGCTGCCAAAAGGCAGGAGTGGCTACTCAGGAAGAGGTCTCCTCGAGAGTAAGGCTTGGGGTTAATTGGCCACTCCCTTAGCCTATTTAAGTTCGCACACAGATAGCAAACGCTGCTGGAAACAACGTTTGGTCCTACGCAGAGCATTTTGAGAGTGAGTTTTTTGTTACAACTTGGTTTCTGGGCTGATTGCCAACCCTTGTCAGACTTTGTTTAATCTCTGTAATTCATAGCAGGCTGATAAGGACATTTGTGGTTAAAGCCTGCATTTTGAAAGGGGTCTGTTTGTATTAAATGGAGTTTTTGGAGCTGTGTATGTGTGCTACACTTCTTGGGACCCTTAGCTGGGGCAAAACAAGAACTTTCAGACTGAACATTAGAAAGAAAATAATTTACAGAACCGTGCAGACATGATTTATCTCAATGTATGTTCTTTTTCATAGTTACCGAAAAACATCCTGCACTGTCATTGCTGGAGCTTCACCTAGCTTTGATGATCTATATCAGTATTTCTCAACCTTGGCAACTTTAAAATGTGTGGATTTCAAGCTGGCTGGGGAATTCTGGTCTACATCACCAATTCCAATGTTCCTGCATTACAATGTCCTGTTTATATCTTAGACCCTTCATCTTCTTTTTATTTTTATTTATTTATTATTTATATATCAAATTTAGAAACTGTCCATCTCTCTCACATTTCAAAATAAAATGAAAATCTTCCATATCACACTCATAGCCTACAATGTCATTATATATAATGCAACAATCTCTTGGAGACTGAGAAACAAAACCATCAACTATGATCATCGATGAGACAATAGTGGGTTTTGGACTGTAACTTGATCACAATTTTATTGAATTGATGGTTATAGCTGCATATAAACTGTTGACAAAGGGAAAATGGCATTTTGGTGTACTAGTCACATTTATCCTGGAATTCCTTTCTTCAATGTAGTTCTCCCTTACTAGACATTTTCAGATGACATAAGAATAGTTTCTCTGAAACTGGTTAGAAATGGGGGTCCAAAAGTCTATGTGGCACCCCCAACTACACCATTAAAGCCTAACCCTAACCCTAACCCTTACCCACCCCGTTTTTACATGCATTGTGCCCACAATATAAAAAGGTATGGCTTCAACTGCATGGTCATCAATGCCATCTTAACCAGTTCCTCACTTGTAGACACTCATGGTTGCTAGGTGGACTGTTATTAACTTCTTACTCATGAGCCTTGACTTTCTTTTACTCTTATTTACTCAAATATCTTTTTGTTTATCAATAGAAGGTACTCAAGGCAATTAACTGAAAACAAACAAGAGATGACAACGTAAATACAAAACACTTAAAAGCAGTGGTGGGATTCAGCCAGTTCGCACCACTTCGGGAGAACCGGTTGTTAACTTTCTGAGCAGTTTGGCAAACTGGTTGTTGAAAGAAATCATTAGGGCAGAGAACCGGTTGTTAAATTACTTGAATTCCACCACTGCTTAAAAGCATAATTAAAAACAGGTACTAAAAATTACAGAAATCCTGGCTTCACCTAAATTTGATTTACATGAAATGCCTATCTAAAAAACCGTTTGACCAGTAAAAGATAAACAACAGGGAATACTTTTCATTAATTTGATTTATGTGCAATGGAATTTATTTTGCTGGAACATACAAATTTATTCCTCTAGGAAAAAAATATGAGATCTCTTTACCTGTCTAATTTAGTAATGTCAAGCTAGATACATAACATTGCAAAATATACATTATATTGATTCATAGCTAAGAATGGATTGCCTATGTAACTGAAAATATGACAATTTCATATGCATTCTTATTCTTTTCTCATAATACTCTGATTTTTTTAAGAAAAGTCATTGCACACCAAACTTTGCTTTTAAATATTTGTTCTCTATTGTCAAAAATATTGTCATAGAAAGATCCACATGTCTAAATAGATTTCATTTTAAAATAAACTGTGAATTCAGCTTGATGCATTCTTTGAGCCAAGACTTTCATTTCATTGGAGACAGACTAGTTTGCAGAATATATGTACATAAGCAGCAATCAAATCTGTTTATCAGAATTCACAAAACTCAGATAGTATTCCTTCATCCATGTTAGGTGTTAACACACACAATAATCCCTGTGTTCTGTCAAACATGTACTTCTTTCTCCTCATAATTTTATTTTGGATATCCATATGAATGCCATTAATGCTTGTCTCACATATTGTGCGTGTTTGAGTGTTGTATATTATTTACTTCACACTGTAGCTATCTGGTGATCTTACTTACAAACTGTAATCCAGTTCTGCAAAATTATTTACAGATAAAATCCAGAGCTGATCTCTATGTTATTGTGGTAGCACTTTTCCCTTGCAGAGCTCATTATAATCTGAAAACGACATTGCTTAAATTATATTTCTTAATATGCATCATTAACATATGTCCAGGTAAAATGACTAACCAATACCAGATGTGTATAAATTACAGCAGTACGTTCAGATGAATATTTTCTTGATAAAATAAGGCATCAAAGGTGTCTTCCACTTGTGGGGGTTGCTATAGAGAACTGCTTTGTTTGTGAGAAAGTTGACTTAGAACATTTTCTAGAAGAACCCAAAAAAACAGCAGAGCAAAATCCCTCAACAAAAATCAAGAAAAATGTGTAGCAATAGCACTTAGTCTTATATACCATCCCATTGTGCTTTACAACACTCTCTGTGTGGTTTACAATGTCAGGATATTACCCCGAACAATCTGGGTCCATTTTACTGGCCACAGATGAGTAGAAGGCTGAGTCAATCTTGACCTGTTAGGATCGAATTCCAGGTTGCGGGCAGAGTTAGCCTGCAATATTGCATTTTAATCACTGTGCTACCAGTGTTGATCACTCTAGACGCAAAAACCTGAATCATATGGGGCAATGTAACTGTTTTGGCACCTAATAACACATGCATTTCAAGGCTGCTGTTATTTGAAGAACTCTACAAAACGTATGAGCATAAACACCAAAGTTAAAAACATTAATTGCGCCCCTTTCTGGATTGGGACTCCTTGTGCACAGTCACTCATGCCTTGGTTACGTCACGCCTGGACTACTGTAACGCTCTCTACATGGGGCTCCCCCTGAGGAGCACCCAGACGCTCCAGCTGGTGCAGAATGCAGCCGCGCGGGTGATTATGGGAGCGACGTGGCACTCCCGCGTAACACCTCTCCTGCGCGAGCTGCATTGGCTCCCGGTGGTCTTCCGGGTGCGCTTTAAGGTGTTGGTGCTCATCTTTAAAGCGCTCCATGGCTTAGGGCCAGGGTATTTGCGAGACTGCCTGCTGCTACCGATAACCTCCCAATGGCCAATACGCTCTCACAGAGAGGGCCTCCTCGGGGTGCTGTCGGTCAGGTAATGTTGGCTGGAGGCCCCCAGGGGGCGAGCCTTCTCTGTGGGGGCACCCGCCCTGTGGAATGAGCTGCCTCCTGGAATACGATTGATCCCGGACCTCCGGACGTTCCGTAAAGCCCTGAAGACGTTTTTATTTCATCAAGCCAGCCTAGCCTAAATGGTTTTTAATTGGGATTTTAAATTTTATGGATTTGGGGTTTTAAATTGGGTAGCCAGTGATTTAATTCATTTTAATTATCTTAACTTTTGCATTTGTATGTTTTTAATTTTGGCTGTTCACTGCCCTGAGTCCCTTCTGGGAGAAGGGCGGTATACAAATTAAATTAATAAAATAAAATAAATTAATGACTCCCATCAAATTCAACTTCATATATTAAAGTACTTGGCTATTGAAACCAATCAACTTAAAATACCTATTGTTCCCTGTAATTTAGGTTTTCATTCATCTCTGAAGGGCTTCAGATTGCTTGGAATGGAAGAGTGTTAGAACTATGTATTATTAAAGAACCAGAAAGAGAAATTATGACCTTCCAGAAAATATTCACAAGCAAAAGTCATCTTCTGTACTGTTATACATGGATAGATTTTATTTCTCTATATGCATTTGTATAGCAGCTGAATATGTGTATTCCACCTGTGTCCATAGCTTCAGCCTGGACTTGATACATGTAACTGAGTTCACACACTAATATTCAGACAGAATGTAGAGATATTTTGTTCTGGCTCTGGACAATCTGATCCAGTCTCTGGGTAGATAAAGTGAATGACAAAAATTGGTTTGGTGTGTGCTCTGCATCACAAGCAATTGCCTAAAGAAACATGGAAGTCCTTTATTACTGAAGATACGTTATACCAGGGGTTTTATGAGATTGAACTGCAAATTCAAGTTAAATCAAATTGCAAATTCATGTAGGCTCTTGCCTGATTCATGCCTCATTATAAGTAAATGTATATTCTAGTATCTATTAAATGAGTTTGACAGCAGCTCCTGGACTAATAATGCTGGATGTAAATGACAGCTGAACTTCATTGGGTTAGCAGATCGATATCAATATTTTAATCAACAAACCATAATTCAAAAGTGTTGTTTGTTCATATCCAAGTGACAGAAACCTAACTCACAAGTCAATCAAAAGTACAGTCAGAATGTGTAAGAACAGATAACTGAAATGTTGAATCTTGGTTGATTAAGTAATTGGTTTCAATAATGAAGTCTTTTGGAAACAGAGATGGATGGCAGGCAGACAAAATATGACCACTTTGATATTCTTATTAATATTGTCAAATCTATTTTTCATATTTGTCCTGGCTAAACTTCCCTTCAGTGAATTATATTTTCTGTCATTTCATATGGAATTTTAGAAATTTCATATTTAGGAATTTAGGATCATATTTAGGGAAAATCAAGTAAGGTCATGTTGATGGCCCCTTTATTTTTTTCAGATCCCTTGCCTTTCTAACCAGCAGTGATTCTCCAATTTAGCTGATCTTCTTCCCACAAGACAACAAGACTGTATGCCTTCAAAACTGACAGAAAAGAAAGCCACCCCCTTTCCTCTTAAATTGTACAGAACTTCAAAGATGCTTAAGATGGATGATGTTTTCAGTAAAACAACCTTTTAAATGTACATTATGGAACAATGTGTCCCTTAAAAGAAATGCCAGCTTTGCCTCTGACAGCCTTCCTCAGCATATCCAATCGTGTACGGGTATCAAATTCATGGCATCACATTGTCGTCATATGATGTATCGTAACTTTTTTCCTGTTCACTAAAATGGAGGTGGGCATGGCCAGCGCATAACACATCTGGGTTGCGAGTTTGACACCCTGACAATAGTGGATGCACAGAAGCCTCTGGTGATGATGGATATACTGAGAAAGTTATTCTGGGAAAGATGCAAGAATGCTAGTTAAGACAATCAATGCAATCAATCTGTATTGCATCAAGCTAAATAGCTCTGCTTATGATAGAGCAGTATTTGTGCTAAGAATAATATAGTTGAAAAAGCTATAAGAGATCAAGTGCTGAGCTCTATCAGTGAAATTGCTATAAAGCAATTGTTTACAAAGCTTTTTAAAAGATCAAAACATTCCTTAAAGGGAAAGAAACAAATTAACAAAAACGTGAGGTAAACATCATCTTGCTTAAATTCCCTTCTTCTGAAATATGAAATGATTCCTGTTAACTATAGACAGTGATGAATGTTATGGGAATCCTTTTCCCTTAATTTCTCAGTTCTCAGATATTGCCACCTGGCCGGTGAATGGTGATATTAGGTCCCTGCCCCAACAACAAGTTGTGGCTATTACATGATCAAGGTGCCTGAGCAGCTTTGCTTTCTAAAGCATGAAATGACATCTGTGAGCATAACAATTCTAAAGGGAAAATAAAGTTATAGAGGAACTTACAAATGCTGTGTGTAGTCCAACGGAAAAATGCCCATGCAGCATTTTTTTAAAAAATGGCATTATTTTTATTAGACTGGTGCTATTTGGTATTTGTGATGCAGTTTTCTAGGCAGCTAGCAAAACAACAATCAATAAGAAAACTGATTATTTTTAAAGCAAATGTTCTCAATTCAGCACAATTAAAGTTTTTGCTGATTAATAACTGTATGGAAATAAGACTATGGCTAATCCAGATTATGATTACCAAAATTGAATGCTTTTTTCCAAATCCTGCCTTGACTTTGTTCCTTATTCTTATTTGAATTGAATTATTGAAAATATATTGCTTTTTCAAATGTTCAAATGGTGACAGAAGAATAGAATAGAATAGAATAGAATAGAATAGAATAGAATAGAATAGAATAGAATATTAATTGGCCAAATGTGATTGGATACACAAGGAATTTGTCTCTAGTGCAGAAGCTCCTAGTATATATACAAACAACAATGTAATATAATCATAAAATACCAATATGAGAAAGTAGTAGAAAAGATGAGAAGGATAATAGTAATACAGTCATGTTACATGGGTAAATAATGATAGAGAAATACATAAAACAACCCTCCAAAAAACCTACTAAGTTCAAATACACCATCTACAACAAAAGACATTCTAATGAAATACTAAAGCATACTGAAAATGAGATAAGAGAAAGAATGAGGGAGAAAGCAAGATTTATCTACCTTATTTGGCCAATCTAAAAAGAAAAGAAAAGTTTGAGTTGGATCTGGTTAGTAGTTGGATAGGAAACTTGTCAGGAAATTCCAAGATAGTAAGCTATTTCTGTCCGTCTAATCTCATGATGGTGAACCTATGGCACGTGTGCCACAGGTGACACGCATAGCCATATCAGTGGGCACGCGAGCTCAGCTCTAGTGCGCATGCACACACTGGCCAGCTGATTTTTGGGCCTTCTGGACCCACCAGAAGTAGGGAAACAGGCTGTTTCCTGCCTCCAGAGGCAGTGGTGAGTTGCTCCCAGTTCGCACCGGTTCGCAAGAACCGGTAGTAAAAATTTGTAGTAGTTCAGAGAACCGGTAATAACATTGGCTGGCCATGCCTCAGAACCGGTTCCCGACCCGGTTGCCGCTCGCTTACCCCGCCAACCTCATCAGAGGCTTTTTTTTTAACTTTTAAAAGCATTTTTTCTACAACCTCTTCGGACAAAAAAATGCTTTTAAAAGTAAAAAAAAAAAAAAGTCTCTGATGCTCACACGGCTCAGCTGGGATCGTCAGAGGCTCCTAAAAACATTCTTTTCTGCAACCTCATAAGGTTGTAGAAAAAATGCTTTTAAAAGTAAAAAAAAGTTGGTCACGCCCATCCAGTCACATTACCCCCCCCACCAAGCCATGCCCACAAAATAAGCCACGCCCACAGAACCGGTAGTAAAAAAAATTAGAACCCACACCTGTCTGGAGGGCCTGGGGGGTGGGGTGGGGAAGGTCTGTTTTTCTTTCTCACCTGGCTTCAGATGCATATGGGGAGGGCAAAAACAGCCTTTCCCACTCCCTAGGAGGCCCTCCGGAGGCCTGAAATGGCCCATTTCCCAACTCCCGGTGGGACAGGAAGTGACATTTTTTGCTGTCCCCAGCCTCCAGAGACACCTAGAGCGCCCTGCCCTCTATGTGCCCTGCCCTCTTATGCACAGGGCAGGGTGCATAGAATTATGGGTGTGGGCACGCGTGTGTGTGAACCTCTCCCACCCACCCCTCTCCTGGCACACGATGGCAAAAAGGTTAGCCATCACTGGTCTAATTTATCTATCTATCTATCCATCCCAGAAGATAATGGCAAATCACTTTCATACTTCTGCCATGAAAGCCACTTGAAATTACTAGTTTAGCCTAACTCACAATGGCTTTACTGTATGTTAGGAAAAGAAACTTTTCCAGAAGTTGGAGAGCAGATGTCATCATCAGAATATCAGAAATAGCTTAATTTGAAACTGGGAAACTTTCCATTTTTTGTTACTTACTTTTAGGTGTCTGTATCACTTACAAAGACCTCTGTGGTTTCTGACCCATGAAGCCAAAGAAAGCCACTAGTCATCTACAGTATATCAACCACCCAAAGGCTTCATAACTTTTCTTACTTTTCTTCCTGTCTGGCATTCAAAGAAGACACAGTTACGTGGCTGGTTGATTATGTTCAGCTTGAGGGTTACAAATTGGGCCACAATTGTTCACCTCCATCTCAGTGCAAAATATACATCATGTTAAGATGATGATGTAATACATATGATCAGGCATTTCCACAACTATATTTGACCAAAATATATCTATCTCAAGAACATGAGATGAGAAGGCATTTTGCAAGGTAAACTAAGATTCTCTATGCGAATGATAACAATGAGGAATATTTATCTTTACATTAGTGCTAACTGAATAATTATGGTACATACGCTGGACAGGAATTGTTCTAGGAATGTAAGGGGATTTTGTTTACCGTAAATCACACCCCGATGCAACTAAACATTGTCTCTTGGCAGTGAAAATATTGTATTTGCATTAACAAGTCATAATATACCTCTGTTACAGGGGTGCTATTCAGCAGGTTCTGACAGGTTCTGGAGAACAGCTAGTGGAAATTTTGAGTAGTTTGGAAAACCGGCAAATACCACCTCTGGCTGGCCTCAGAGTGGGGTGGGAATGGAGATTTTGCAGTATCTTCCCCCAGGAGTGGGGAGGGAATGGGGATTTTGCAGTATCCTTCCCCTGGAGTGGAGTGGAGCTATAATTGCACTCAACAATGAACTAAAGAGCCACCGTGAGTGAGCTGTTGGACAGCATTACTTGGTCTGTTGTGTGGATGTTTGGGTGGTTTAAGGGTTGGGAATTGTGGTGGGTGGGAGTGTGTTTGGGGATTGTTATGTGTGTTGGACCTGGTCTTTGGGTGTTAAGTGAATTTTGTTGTATGGGTATACTGTGTATACAAGTACAATGACAATAAAGTTGTTGTTGTTGTTGTTGTTATTATTATTATTATTATTATTATTTAATCTTTAGTGAGATTCACAGCCTTTGAGGCTGGTTAATAGCTCAGCAGCTCGAGTCCTAACCAAGGACCTAGGAACTGTTAAGGTATCGTTGGAGGATGTAAGCTGTTCCAAGTAAGGTGGTTTTTTGTAGAGTCAAAATGTTCAAGTCTGGCAAATTTAGAATTTCTAAATAGCGGGGTAGCCCTTTGGGTATTGCTCCAAGGGCTCCAATTACAATCAGGACAACACACAATTTCTTTTTCCACAGTCGCTCAACTTCAATTTGCAAGTACTTTGTGATTTTTTCTTGCTGCTTATCTTCAATCCGTGCATCACCAGGTATTGCAATGTCAATGAACCATACTTTTTTCTTTTCAACTATTGTTATGTCAGGTGTGTTGTGGACCAAATGCCTGTCAGTCTGAATCCTAAAGTCCCACAAGATCTTGAGTTTCTCATTCCCAATGGTTTTTGCTGTTCCCAATGGTTTTTGCTGTACTCAAATCCAAACTTCTGGCACAATTTCCAGTGAATGATCTTAGCAACACGGTCATGGCGTTGTAGGTAGTCAGTTTGTGAAATTTTGCTGCACCCACTGATCAGGTGGTCGACTGTCTCATCTTTCTCATTGCAGAGGCGGCAATTGCTGTTGGTGGTAACATGTTGAATTTTTGCCTTCATGCATTTTGTGGCTAGGGCTTGTTCTTGAGCTGCCAAAATAAAGCTTTCTGTTTCTTTTTTCAGTACTCCTGATCTTAACCAGTTCCAAGTTAGTTTCTAGTCAGCTTTGCCTTCAATACTTTTCAAGTATTGGCCATGCAGAGCTTTGTGTTTCCAATTTTCAGCTCGCTGCTCAACTACTTCTTTCTTATATTCTGCTTTTGTTTTAGTTGTCTTTAAAAGGCCTCCTTTATTTACTTCCTTAATCATTGGTTCTTCTTTTCTGGATGTAATCATTCAAGCTGTGTTTTTCTTCTTCCACAGTCTGCTTTACTTGTAGGAGTCCTTGACCACCCTCTGCTCTTGGTAAATATAATCGGTCAACATCACTTTTAGGGTGCAAGGCATGATTCATTGTCATAAGCTTCCTTGTTTTTCTGTCCAAATTGTCTAACTCCATCTGGGTCCAGTCAATTATTCCTGCAGACTATCTAATCACAGGTATAGCCAGGTATTTATGGCTTTTATGATGTTTCCTCCACTCAATTTGGACATTAATATCTTACGAATTCACCGAATGTACTTGGCTGAAATTAATTCCTTGACTTTATTATGCATTAAGTCAGAGGCTTCTAAAATCCCCAAGTACTTGTAGCCTTCTTCTGATTTTACTGCCTTTATCATTTCTTCATTCTCTAGTTCTATTCCATCCTCTTCTATGATCTTGCCTGCTTTGGTTGCTATTGCACATTTGTCAATTCCAAACTGCATACTGATGTCTTGGCTGAATTATTTTGTGTTTTCAATTAATAAATTCAGTTCAGCTTTTGTTTTACCAAACAGCTTCAAATCATCCATGTACATCAAGTGCGAGATTTTCAGTCCTTTCTTTGCAAGTTGTTGTTGTTGTTGTTGTTGT
Organism: Arizona elegans; assembly: GCA_022577455.1. Taxonomy (NCBI): domain Eukaryota; kingdom Metazoa; phylum Chordata; class Lepidosauria; order Squamata; family Colubridae; genus Arizona; species Arizona elegans. The sequence continues at coordinate 68,208,472 of JAKOOJ010000002.1, read as the reverse complement.
TGTTGTTGTTGTTGTTGTTGTTATTATCTTTATTCATTAAATATGAAACTCAGTCAACTGAACATTCAAAAATGCATCAGAAATACCATTGACTGGTGCTAATGGTTGATATGGGTTGCTGCCAGGGTCCTAGATATCAACCAAGTACCTTCTTAAGATGTATGATGTTCCAAGTAGCTCAGTTTTTTGCAGTTCCCCTGGTGTTATTGCAGGAAGCTGCAATTTGCTGATGTATGTTATAAAATTCTTGGACATGGTACCAAGTGCCCCAATGACAATGGGTATCACTGTTACATGTTTCATCCATAGCCGTGTAGTTTTGATGGCCAGGTCGCGATATTTCATGATTTTTTCCAGTTCTTTTTCTTCGACTCTGGCATCTCCTGGTACCGCAATGTCAATAAATTGTACGTTTTGGTTTTCGACAACTGTGATATCTGGTGTGTTGTGTTCCAAGTGACAATCTGTCATTATTATTATTATTATTATTATTATTATTATTATTATTATTATTATTATTATTATTATCGCTGAACTTGATATTCTTTTTCCAACAGCTTGTTTGGAAAGATGCATCCAGCTCAGCCTGGGAATTCAGCATAGTGTAGAACTCAGTGGCAAGTTGGTGGAACACAGAAATGGTCAATAGGGAGTCCTGAATATAAGTACCAATCTTGTTATAAACTCCTTATAAATATTGTCATTGGGGCTGGAGTACAAGGCAATCAAATTCAATGGTGTACAAGTTGCATGCATGCATGCATGTATGAATGAATGTCAGTCAAGGTCTTGTCCTGTCCCTCCTCCTTTATCTCCTCAAAGCATTCTGGAATATCCCAGGGTGAAGGAGAGAAAGAGAATGTGTGATTCAGAAATGAGCAGAAGAAAAGCCCACTGAAGGAATGACAGAGTGCCAATAATACACACCAGCTTTCAGGGTAGTCCCTTAATAAAAAAAAATGTATCTTTGATATATTAAAGAAATGGAAGAGGAACAGGAAAAGAAAAAAGAATAATGACTATCCTTGCCAGGGGGAAGGAGTTATACAGCTGCCACTTCAAGATCAGATATAGGATTAGACCCTTTCACAGAAGGTTGCAGTTTAATCAAGACTGAAACAAACAAGAATTTACGGATCCTTATAGAATTTGATCTATTGTTGCATGGGCAAGAAGGTAACTAACCATCTGCTATTATAACATTCTTATTCAATATTAATCTTAAAAATTGATTTTACATTCTTTAACACTGTCTCTGCTTTCTGCTACTGTGCCTCCATTTAAAACCAGTTATGTCCACAACAACAACAACAAAAGTTCTAGCGGTCCTGTTTTTCTTTTTTCCCCCTGCTCTGGAACTCAAGACTCAACCTAGATACAGGGTGTATGTATGTATGTATGTTGGTTTATTGGACCCTTGCTTGCAGAGGTGGGTTGCACATATTCTTACCACTGGTTCACTGTGCATGTGCATGCTTGCTTCACACGTGCCCCTTCCGCGCATGCGCCAAGTTGCCACTGAGTTTTATGCTATGCAGAATTCCCAGGCTGAGCTGGATGCATCTTTTCAAACAGATGAGAAAAGAATATCAAGTTCAGCGCTCATAACAATTAATATAATAATAATAATAATAATAATAATAATAATAATAATAATAATAATAACAACAACAACCACCACCACCAACAACAACAACAATGGAACATTGAAGAAAGAGACAGAAGGCTTGATTCTTGCAGCCCAAGAACAAGCCATCAGAACAAATGTAATCAAAGCCAGAATAGAAAAATCTGCTGATGACCCCAAATGCAGACTCTGCAAAGAAGCAGATGAAAACATTGATCATATACTGAGTGGTTGCAAGACAATAGCTCAGACTGACTATAAACAATGTCATAGCACAGTCATTCATATGGTCCACTGGAACTTATGTCACAACTACCATCTGCCTGTAGCAAAGAACTGGTGGGATCATAAACCTGAAAAACTGGTCGAAAATGAGCATGCAAAACTACTGTGGGACTTCCAAATACAGACCGACAAAGTTTTGGAACACAATACCCTGGATATCATGATTGTGGAGAAGAAAAAAGTGTGAATCGTCGACATTGCCATACCTGGTGACAGCAGAATCGATGAGAAACAACTTGAAAAAGTCACCAGATATCAGGACTTGAGAATCGAATTGCAGAGACTCTGGCATAAACCAGTGCAGGTGGTTCCAGTGGTACTCGACACACTGGGTGCTGTGCCTAAAGACCTAGGCAAGCACTTAAAAACAATTGGCACTGAAAAGATCACCATTGGTCAGCTGCAGAAGGCCACCTTACTGAGATCCGCTCACATAATCCGCCAATACATCACGCAGTCCTAAACGCTTGGGAAGTGTTCGACTAGTGATTTGGGATACGAAATCCAGCATGGTCATCTCGTTTGCTGTGTATACTGTCATAATATAAAAAAACCATGGGCATGGCTTAAGATGGGAACCCTCAAGAAAGAAATGGAAGGTTTAATACTGACTGCTCAAGAACAAGCACTACAAACTAATGCCATGAAAGCAAAGATACAAAAATCCACCGACAATCCAAACTACCAACTTTGCAACAACAAAGTTGAAACTGTTTCACATTTAATATGTGAATGCAGCAAAATCGCACAAACTGATTACAAAGCTAGACACGACTGAGTTGCTAAATTAATCCACTGGTCATCCACTGGTATGTAAAAAATACGACTTTCTTGTATCCAAAAAGTCATGGGAACATAAAGTGGAAAAAGTTATAGAAAATGAGATGGTGAAGATCTTGTGGGACTTTCGAATACAGATGGATCGTCATTTGGAACATAACACGCCAGATATCACAGTTGTAGAAAACCGAAGTGTGCAATTTATTGACATCGCGGTACCAGAAGATGCCAGAGTCAAAGAAAGAGAACTGGAAAAATTGTGATCTGGCTATCGAAACTAAGCGATTATGGATGAAACATGTAACTGCGATACCCATTGTTATCGGGGCACTTGGTACCATGTCCAAGAATTTTATAAGATACATCAACAAATTGCAGCTTCCTGCAATAACACTAGCGGAAATGCAAAAAACTGTGCTGCTCGGAACATCATATATTTTAAGAAGGTATTTGGTTGGTACCTAGGACACTGGCAGGAACCCTATCAACCATTAGCACCAGTCAATGGTATTTGCGAATCATTTTTAAATGTCCAGTTGACTGAGTTTCATTTTTAATGAATAAAAGAGAATAATAATAATAATAATTCCGTGCATGCCCTTTGCTCCTTTGCACGCCTTCCGTGCATGTTCCTGGCCTCAAAAACATGGCAAAATAGGATGATATTAACCTGGGGCAGGTGGGCCTCTACCAGTTCACCTGAACCAATCCGATCCAGCTGAATACCACCACTACTTGCCTGATCTGGATCAAGAGCAGTTTTAGGAACCTGGGAAGTTGCTGAGATTTAAAGAGAAAACATACTAAAGGGATTATGTTCAATTCATGCTGGCAGCCCCCCCCCTTGGAATGGGGGGGGGAGGACGGAGGCGAAACATTGAGGGCGTCGGCAACCCCCCCGGAGTTGGAGCGGGGGGGAAACAAACATCAAGGACGCCGGCAAACCCTACCCCCCGGAGTTGGAGACGGGGGTGGCAATGAACTACAGGAGGATGCTGGCGACCTTCTCCCCCCCTTTGGAACTGGGAACATCAAGAGTGGGAGACTTGCAACCAGGGTTGGGGCAGGACCTGGTGGGATATCTTTTCCCAGGCCTAGGAGGCCCTTAAACTGTGATTGCGCGAGGGCTGGGGGCTTGAAACAACTGCCCCACTTCCTGCCCCATCTCTCCTTTTCTCCAGCGTCCCCGTTTGACGATTGGGCCCAATTACATCAGCTGTTAGCCCGTAGGACTCACCGGCTTTGCTTATACCATTTAAACTCCCCTATTTATGAGAGGGCTATTTCATCTGAAATGGAAGGACGGTACATTACTGCATCCCGTTCAGCTGAGGGGGCTGGACACCAGTTGACCACAGTGAGAGGGTGGCCTGGATGTCGGGGCCCCTGGGGGCTGAACCGGGATGATTTTACATATATGTACTCTGTCAGCGGAGGGGACTCGACCATCGGACCAACCGCCGTGAGAGGGCGGTTTTTTGGACCAGACCCCCGGACGCTGTTTGTTTCATCGGTCCACTGCTGCCATCTCACCACAAGAGGGGGCCGACCAGCTGACCTAACCACCGTGAGAGGGTGGTAGGATCTATTGCCCCCCTTGGATTGTGGTCGTCTTGGTTCTGGACTTTGTCCCCTGTTGTGAGGGGACAGCGGACTTGGTCCTGTAAATATGTTCATAGATCCCCCATTTCTTTGTCTACTCCTCCGGTCCTTTTATAGACCCTTAGGATATGGTCATGCTACCCGTTCGGCTAAGATGTACTCAGCGGCGGAACTTCTTTGTCTGCGAGACTCCCCCCTCTCGCAGGCTTGGCCCTCCACTCTATCGAGGGCCTACCTCGATGACAGGCTTTGGAACCCCGAGAGGTGGCATGCCACAAAGAGGGGGCTGCGGGATTTTTTAAAATTGTCTTTGTCCAAACTTTTAAGGGGTTCGGGGAGGGGGGAGGGGGGTTGGACAGGGATTAGGATTGTGGGTTTGGGGATAACCCACTTAGGGGAGGGTCGGACCGGGCCAGGATGTGTGGCGGGGGGTGGGGGGGATCCGGGGGTAACAGGGGGTTCAAGCTTGTCCAGACTGTGTTTCCATCATTGGTACTGTGAGTGGGAGGGGTAGATATGGCGGGAGTAGGGGGTCATATCATGTGAAGGGAGCACGCACCCACTGTCTTCAAGCGGTAGGGCGCTCTGGCCCCCATAGCTCCACTCGTTCTCCAGGTTGCATAGATCCTCAGGGCCCAGGCCTTCGACTGATGTTGTGCAACGCCAGGTCTGTAGTAAATAAAGCCCCCCTCATTTGTGATCTTATTCAGGAGGGGGGAGCGGACCTGGCGGGTATTACGGAGACCTGGTTGGGCCCGGAGGGAGGGGGTCCCTCTGGTAGAAATGTGCCCACCAGGCTTCCGCGCATTCCATCAGCCGAGGCCTCAGGGGAGGGGAGGGGGAGTAGCGGTTATTATTAGAGAAGGCCTTAGGCCGAGGGAGACCACTGTTCCTCAGACAGCCGGTTGTGAGTCCCTCCTTGTGAAGTGGGGTCATGGGGTTCAGATGGGCTTGTTGATCACGTACCTGGCTCCCTGCCACGTGGCTGCAGCCCTGCCCGAGCTACTGTTATCGCCGCGATGACGGTTGATACCCCCAGACTTATGGTCATGGGGGATTTCAACCTGCTGTCCGCAGGTGAGGCATCTGAGGTGGCTCGGGAGTTCATGGCTTCCATGACGGCCATGGACCTGACCCAGTTAATTTCTGGCCCTACGCACAGGGGGGGAAACACACTGGACCTAGTTTTTGTCTCTGGACAGTGGTTGAGTGATCTTGAGATAGGGGACATAGTTATTGAGCCCTTGTCATGGTCGGATCACTCTCTCCTGCGCCTTGACCTTCGAACCGCGGTACCCCGCCGCAGGGAGGCGGAACCGGTAAGATGGTACCGCCCCAGGCGCCTGATGGAACCTGAAAGGTTCCAGAGGGAGCTTGGGCCAATCCCCGAGGATCTTGCACACGCCTCGACTGGAGACCTAGTGGCCGCTTGGGATAGAGCAGCCGCTGGAGCTCTGGATCGAGTCGTGCCTTTGCGGCCTCTGACCCGGCGCCGTTCTCACCTGGCTCCTTGATTCACTGAGGAGCTGAGGGAGATGAAGCACTGGAAAAGACGCCTAGAGAGTAGTTGGAGGGCTAGTCTTTCTGAATCGGACCGGACACTGGTAAGATCTCATATTAAGAATTACCTAGTGGCGATAAAAGCAGCAAAATGTACACATTGTGCTGCTCTTATTGCGTCATCAGATAATCACCTGGCCGCCCTGTTTAGGGTGACCCGCTCCCTGCTCCACCAGGAAGCGCGGGAGGACCCCTTGGAGGGAAGAGCCGAGGACTTCGTACAATATCTGCATGACAAAAATCACTCAGATTCGGGAAGGTCTGGACTCCGACTGGGTAGGTCCAGCGAGGGTGACGGGGGCAGGTCTTGAGAATATTATCTGGGACGAGTTTGATCCTGTGACCCCAGATGACGTGGACAGGATTCTGGGTAGGCTGAATGCAACCACATGTTTGTTGGACCCGTGTCCCTCCTGGTTAGTACTGGCTTCCCGGGAGGTGACGCGAGGCTGGCTCCAGGGGATTATAAATGCTTCATTGGGTGAGGGTGCCTTCCCCGCCGCCTTGAAGGAGGCGGTGGTGAGGCCTCTCCTCAAGAAGCCTTCCCTGGACCCGGCAGTATTGGCTAATTATCGTCCAGTCTCCAACCTTCGCTTCGTTGCGAAGGTTGTTGAGAGTGTGGTTGCACGACAGCTTCCCCAGTACCTGGATGAATCGTCGTATCTAGATCCGTTCTAGTCGGGTTTCAGGCCTGGGTACAGCACGGAAACGGCATTGGTCGCGTTGGTTGATGATCTCTGGAGGGCTTCGGGACAGGGGTTGCTCCTCTGTCTTGGTCCTGTTAGATCTCTCAGAGGCTTTTGATACCATCGACCATGGTATCATGCTGCAGCGGTTGGAAGAGTTGGGGGTGGGAGGCACCGTATTACGGTGGTTCTCCTCCTTTCTCTCCGACCGGTCGCAGTCTGTGTTGACAGGGGGGCAGAGATCGACCCCGAGGCCCCTCATATGTGGGGTGCCGCAGGGATCGGTCCTCTTGCCCCTTTTGTTCAACATTTATGTAAAGCCGCTGGGCGAGATCATCCGTGGTTTCGGGGTGAAGTACCACCAGTATGCTGACGACACCCAGCTGTACATCTCCACCCCGGACCATCCCAACGATGCCCTTGAAGTGATGTCCCGATGCCTGGAGGCCGTACGGATCTGGATGGGGAGGAACAGGCTCAGGCTCAACCCATCCAAGACTGAGTGGCTGTGGTTTCCGACGTCCCGATATAGTCAGCTGGTGCCATCGCTGACTATTGGGGGCGAATCATTGGCCCCCACGGAAAGGGCTCGCAACTTGGGCGTCCTCCTGGATTCACGGCTGTCTCTAGAAGAGCACCTGACGGCCGTGGCCGGGAGGATTTTTCATCAGGTTCACCTGATTCGCCAGTTGCGTCCCTTTCTAGATCGGGACTCTCTACACACGGTCACTCATGCCCTTGTCACCTCTCATCTGGACTATTGTAACGCTCTCTACATGGGGCTCCCCTTGAGGTACACTCGGAGGCTCCAACTGGCGCAGAGTGCGGCCGCGCGGGTGGTTATGGGAGCAACGTGGAGCTCCCATATAACACCTCTCCTGCGCAAGCTACACTGGCTCCCGGTGGTCTTCCGAGTGCGCTTCAAGGTTTTGGTTACCACCTTTAAAGCACTCCATGGCTTAGGACCTGGTTATCTACGGGACCGCCTACTACCACCAATAGCCTCCCACCGGCCAGTACGCTCCCATAGAGAGGGGCTCCTCCGGGTGCCGTCGGCCAAACAATGTCGACTGGCGGCCCCTAGGGGGAGAGCCTTCTCTGTGGGGGCACCTACGATCTGGAACGAGCTCCCCCCGGAGATACGGAGGATCCCGGATCTGCGCACCTTCCACCGTGCGCTTAAAACGTTTTTATTCCATCAAGTTGGCCTGGCCTAAATCTTCTCCTTTTTAAAATTTTTAAATTTTAAATTTAAATTTTAAACACAAATCTGAATTTGTCTAATTATGGGATATTTTTAAAATTTAGCCAAACTGTTTAATCTGTTTTAACCTATTTTAAATTTTGTATTTTCTGTGTTTTTATCTTTTGGCTGTTCACCGCCCTGAGTCCTTCGGGAGAAGGGCGGTATAGAAATCTAATAAAACTTAAACTTAAAACTTAATTGAGTGGAGGCTTCTGAAAACCCTTTGCCCTCTTTGTGGGTTCCCAATGAATAGGCTGGGAGTACGTAAGTTTTGCCCGCTAAGAAAAGCTGATCTTGCATGAATCAAAGAGGTTCTCTGGAATAAAGAATGGCTTTTAAGGAAGAGTGAAACTCAGAGTGAACTGACTGATTGCTGCAGCTTCCCTTTGACTGACCATCTAGAGATTTTAAAAAACGATGTCAAAACAAATGTTAGTAATCACTTGCCTAGCAGGTTACCACCTCCCTAGAACAGCACAGAGAGATTGAGAATGAACATTTTTCTTAACTTCCATTATTTCAGGGAAAGCCTGGCAGAGGGCTTTAAAAACTAAAATAAAAAAGCTTCAAACAGAAACACAGCCTTCATCAGCTCCATATTTATATTTAAACATGACTTAAGTAAAAAATGGAAGCACAATTTTCTTTTTAAATAACTGCATATTCCTGATGAAAAAAGATGGAATAAATGTAAAAGTTAATAAAAGTGAAAGTGATGCAGACCAGTTGCCAATGAAAGTTTGATTGGATTTAATTAGAGATGGTAAATTTATCTTTCCCATCTCTCTGTTGCAAATATCAGCCTTTGCTTTACATATGACTTGAGTTGTGATACTTCTCTAAATTAGTGTTTGGAGAGTATTTGCTTTCCAGTGTCCACATTTAAAAGATTTTGAGTATATCTTTTGAGTTAAAAACCACATCAGAAACCCCAGGAAGAGTCCCAGTTGGGAGATGATTACATTTAAATCTGCTCATTCATCTGGGAATTAAAGATGGGCCAAAAGGGAAAGCTGCCTTTGGTTAAAACTCAAATGCTAAGGAGTTCATGGGTATAACAATGCCATTTTTCTGGCAGCAATTTGGATGGAATTTGCCTTTGTCTTCTTTGGGAATCCCAACCCCCCCCCTCAGCTTTCCACTCTGAAGTCTTGATATTCCCTTGAGCCTCCTATCCAACTACTAACCAGACCCAGATCTTCTTAGTCGAGAAGGGTGAGTCAGGTGTCACAAATATTGAATTTCTTAGGCATTTATAAATAAGTCTCCTGAATTCAATGTACCAGCAAATTCAGAGTAAATGCATGTTGGATAACAATTCCAAAGGGAAAGTAAATGTTACAGAGGAATTTAAAATGTTGTGTGTAGGCCAGCAGATAAACTTTGAAAAATAATAATAATGTATTTGTTCTTTTTTGAGAAATTATTCAACTATTTGTATATAAATCCACAAAGAGCCTTTTTTAAACCACAAAAACTATTCCCTGTTACTTAAAAGTTTTAATGAGACAATAACAATAAATATATGCTTATCTATAAGTGGCCACAATACAGTAAATAATGAGCTTTCCAACTTAAAAGGGTACTGCAATGTACGTGAGAAGATATTTGGATTTTACTGCCATCTGTTTCTATCCCCAATAAGATGTTTGTAAGTACAGTGATTAAAAAGAAAGGAACCTCAAGGCTCTTTAATAGTTATATTATGCACCAATAGCAGAATGAAATTCCTATTACAACACTATAGCTTACATTCCATCAGTGACAACGAGCTTAAGACAAATCCTGAAAGATGATATTTCTCTTTCCTCCCCCCCCAAAAAAATAGTAATAATATATATCATGAAAGTCATTCAGAAGACTCAGGTTTCACTATGATGAAAAGCAGAAGAGTATTTTACGTTAATGTGGTGTGGATCAACCTGCATCTATATATCTTTTTGTGCTAAAACCAATTTAAACATGAGAACTACATCTATCTGATTTTGTACCAGGCTGCTACAACAAGTCAAGGATTACTATGCATGAAAGCCATTTATATATAACAGTATGGACCCTTTGTGTATATGTGTACTGCAATGAGAAAGTAAATGAAAATATGTTTGTAAAATTTGGGATTTATATTATATCAGATGACTAGCCTACTTTGAGATAAGACTGACCATAGGTAATTCCAAAAATAATGATTATAATAATGATCTTTGGTTTGAAATGTAAATTGAAAAGGAAAAATAAACCAAAGGCAAAGACAATGTATTTTCACATAATTCCCAAGAAAACTACACAGGCATGTAAATGAAGACACTGGATTTGAGTTCAAGAAGCATTTACTAGTACTTTCATTTGGATCTCACCAATAGATTTTCACAAAAAAATAGAATTAGTGGATCATTTCCTTAGGGTTTCATAAATGGTTATTTCTCATTCAAAAAAAATCAGGGTTTATTTTCTTTATATCTGGAATACCCAGCTACACAAATTACCAATCCTTTATAAAGGACATTTATTTATTTAATTAATTCTTAAATTCACAAACAGCATTGTTTGAATCATATCCACTAAACCTATCCTACTTCTTGAAGATTAACATGGTTAGAAGATGGGATGGGAAGGGATATAGTACAATACACTGACTTTCTTGGAAGAAAGGTGAATGAAAATGCCATGAACAAGTCAATTGAATAATTAACCAAAGCACGATCAGTATATATTCTCCCCTTATTAGAGAGATTGCCAGGGAGGGCAGACGACTTTTATGTAGGATTTCTCCTCCAGGACTCATGCAGTGGCAAAATTCTGTGTCCTGCAATGTCCATAAGAAAAAAATTGGTTACATAATTATAGCTGTCAACTTGTGCCAAAAAATCTATGACAATTTTTGGAAAAATATACTATTCACATACTTATCAGCTCTACACTCATGTAAATTAGGGAGTGACCCAAACGCTTTGAGATCATGTATTTTCTTAACATGGATGTTATTATCTAATATTAATGCTGCTGCTGCTGCTGCTGTTGTTGTTATTTTAATATATTGTATGTCTATTGTTGGTCGATGACCGTAATAAAGTTATATTCTATTCTAACCAAAGCAGAAATCATAATTGTTTTGTTTGTTTTTGTTTTGTTTTGTTTTGTTTTTTTGCTAGGGAGTGAATGGAACAGACTCCAAGAATCGCAGCGGCCACAACAGCATTTTAAGCAGTAGCAATAGACTTGGAATTTTAGCTCACTTTGTTCCCACATGCTTCAAACTAACTTGGCAATGACTTCCATGAAAACAGTGCGATTCTCTTCAAATGCATTAGTATGAGAAATAAAATGTAGGTAGATCCCGGGATTCCTGTTTCTCTTCACTGTCCATTAATTGGCATTTATGAGGATTGTGCACCTAGCAAAGAAGGGCAAAATAATAGGATGATGGCTCCCTAAGCTGACTTACTGCAGCAGAGCTTAACTAATAATAATAATAAAAAAAGTTAGATTAAAAGTGGAGGAATGTTAGAGCCACCTACTGTGGCTTTAGGGGATGCTAAAGAATAATGATGAGTGTTCACTTTCCTCCACATTAAGTAGAGCTATTCAGTAATGGCTTAAAAAAAACCTTTTTTTTTTTTTTAGCAGTGGTGCATTAAAACAAAATTCTGCATGTTACAACAGAGAGAATAAACTCAGGCAAGACCTGTAGGGGAGAATACTCTGCTGAAAATATTAGAGAGATTCCTCACTCCCCACCCTATGTGTGCACACATACACATACAAACTATGGATGAGGGGAAATCAACTCTACAAAATCAGGATACCTTTCAGTAATAGAGGCCGGGTTGGGGGGGGGGCGGAATAATGAAGGGCCATTTGGCAACTATTAAATATTTTTCTTTCACAATGTTTTTTTTTCTTTCTGAACCCCCCTTCCTGTTTGTTTGATGTTCCCGTGTTTCTGTCTTGAGAGAGCGGGATGTAAGGAAAAGAACAGATGGCTCTTATTGGAGATTTGAACAGATTCCTTGCAGAGGGCTTTCAAAATTAAGCCGTAGGCCACGTAAAATTAGGCCTAAGTCCCCCTATGACAATAGGCTGCTCTTCCCTATTCCAAAAGGCTGCAAGTACCTTTCTTATTAACACTCTATAATCCACGGGAAAAGCAAGAATGGCATGTCGCACAAATCAGTTTGATCTGAAGCTCCTTTGACTCCTTGCTATTCCTGGTCTCTCTGGGTGCTTGGTTACTGATCTGGTGAGCCAAGAATCTGCTCTAAACTTTCCATTTTTTCCATATAAATTGTACCTCAGGCCCACATATTTGGCTTAAGATCAGTAGCAGCAGTCTACCAAAAGTTTCTATCTTTTGTCTTCAAGGTAGTTCATGCAATGAAGTCTGTCAACTTGTTATTGTCCTGCACAGCATTTTAAAAGGTCATGTGTGTCCTTGATGGAATGCGTGTACTTGTATTTCATTTCATCTTTTATGTTAGCAATAGGGTGTTGCATTTTTAGATAACTGCATGGTGAATTTTGAATGTTCCTAATATAATGCTGCATGTGTGCATACATTAATATATGCCCGTTTGCACTGCCTTGATTACTGGACTAGAATGGGCTGTGCAAATTGCTTTGGGCCAAGAGCCATGTTTGTCCTTTGAGAGGAATGCTATGGCTGCACTCCAAAAAAGCCAGGACAAAACTAGGCTAGAACAAAACTAAATTTAGTTTAATTTAAATTTAAGTAAAAAGAAGTGGATATCATTATTCCCTATGTAATTTCATAGTTTAGTCTTTCCATCTTGCTACAATTATAATTCGACCACAGTTTTGGTAGTTTTTATATACTTTGGGAGGTTGGCATATTGTGTACCCTTATACTAGAAAGAAAGAAGTATGGATTGACATCTCTAGTCAGCATTGCAAATATATATAACACTGGGCTGGTTATTCAGTTTCACTCTAGTCTACTTTACCAGGTTGTTCTAAAGTTAACATGATCGAGGGGAGAACCATTTACACCACTACTAACCCAGAGATGGGCATCACATAATGTAACAACCAGTTCACCCAGCACCAAAAATGTGAGCATGTGTGCGGCTTCAAAAACACGGTGATATAGGACGGGATACTGCCAGAGCAGGGTGGAACTACTGGTTTGCCCGAACTGGCAGCAGCCCACCTCTGTACTAACCCGCTGTAAAGAAAAAATGGAATATAACTAGAATAATCACAGAATTGTCAGAGTTAGAAGGAATCAGAAAAATCATCCAGACTAGCTAATAACACCACTGTTTTTTTAGTAGTACCATAAAATTATATATCAATGGAAATATAATGTAATCAAGAATAACTTTTATGAAGGATTTGATATTAGAATAGCAGTTGCAGTATAAAGAAGAAAAGTGAAACAAGTAGAAAAAACAAGATATACAAAAATGATCCCCATAGAAAAAAAACAAGATAGAAAAAAATTATCATGTCAGTTAATACTTAGCTGGGTAACCTTTAGTATGAATTATGGCCTTACAAAGTCTTCCCATGGAGTGAACCAAGCCTTTTAGTTCTGCAGCTGTTATAATGTGAATGATTGCTTCTATTAACTGGGTTTTATTGTTGGGTCTCTTCTGACTAACAAGTTTCTTTAGTTGGCTCCATAGATTTTCAATTGGATTAAGATCTGGGCTATTCCCAGGCCATTCCAGTAGTGGAATATGATTATCTTGAAACTCCCCCCAAAAAAGTGGAGTTATTAGCCATCAAACCTCAAAAATACACTTTTCCCAAAAGGTTTGCATAATTTTGGCCACTACTGTAGTGTATGTGATATAGCCACCCATCTCACATTTGTGATGCTTGGTATCTTACAATTCAAGCACAAACAGTAATAAAAAAAAACACAGAACAAAAAATACAAATAAAGCTTGTGATAAGGTCCTTGAGGGAGCATAATAATTCACAAGCACCAGAGTCATTTTATAGGCTTTACACCACAGGTGTCAAACTTGAACACATCACAGGCTGGATCATGACGTATCACAACAGTTTTTGCCTTTGCAGAGCCCGGATGGTCATGGCTGTGTATGATGTATCTGGCCCACAGGCCGCCAGTTTGACAGGTCTGCTCTACACCAATCTTTCATCCCTAGGCTAGATGGTAAATCCAGGTCTTCTTCTGGAAGACCCTCAAAGTCAGGACTTCAAAAGGAGCTACCAGTATGGTAGCAGAAAAATCCTTCCTCCTAAGTGCTGCCAAATGATACTCTAACGTGACAGTTCATAATTTTTTTAGCACCCGGGATGGTTTTGTCAACACAATTTTTCCACAGACTGAATGGTGGTGGTTTTTCGGTTTGCTCGCTTGCCTGCTGTTCACCTCTAGCTGTGCAATGAGGTTCCTAACAGGCCACAGATCAGTACTGGTCTATGGCCCAGGGTTTGGGGACTCCTGTTCTAGTGGATGGGATCCACAATAATCCCCTTCTGCTGGATCTGCTTTCATCCCAGTCTTCAAATCTGTCCAGATTAGATTACAATCTTGTTCTGTTTTTCTGGGTTTTGGCCAGGCCTCTCAATTATCTAACCATCCCACTAATCCCATTATTCAGACTGTTCATTAAAATGTCAAATAATACTAGCTGCAAGATAGTTTTCCGAAGGACCCACTGATGAATGTTCTCTAATTCAATGTAAAACCATTAATACTAACTCTTTGAAAACAGCCAGTCAGTCAGTTGTGGATCCACCTTATTATAGTGCCATACAAAGCACACTTTAACAACTTGTCAATGTGAAAAGCATGGGGAAGCTTATCAAATGCTTTGCTGTAATTGAGGTAGTTTATATGCACAGCATTCCTTTTGTCTACTAGAATAATTGCTTTATCAAAAATGGAGGCATAACTTATCACACATGACATATTTTTGATACAGCAATGATAAGGTGACCAGATTTTAACATTGGTAAAGAGGGACATTGTGGGCGTGACTTATTTTGTGGGCGTGGCTAGTTGGTCATGTGACTGGGTGGGCGTGGCTAGCTGGTCATGTGACCGGGTGGCCATGGCTATGTGTATAGGGTAAGGTGAACAGATTTTAACATTGGTAAGAAGGACACCATTGTGGGCGTGGCTTATTGTGTGGGCGTGGCTTGGAGGCCATGTGACTGGGTGGGCGTGGCTAGCTGGTCATATGACCGGGTGGCCATGGCTATGTGTATAGGGACTACTCAGAGGGCTGAAAAGTCATTTCTGACAGGTCCTCACACTTTTGACTGGTCCTCACACTTATGACCATCCTCACATTTATGCCCGTGCAGTATTCTTAACAACCATGTCACTCATTTCACAACTGCTTCTCTTCACCATGGTGACAAGATAGGGCAAAAACGTAAAATGTGAGGACAGTAGTAAGTTCGAGGACTGGTCAAAAGTGTGAGGACAAGTCAAAAATAACTTTTTCAGCCCTCTGAGTAGTCCATATGCACAAAAGGACTAACCAGAGGGCTGAAAAAAGTCATTTCTGACAGGTCCTCGCACTTTTGACTGGTCCTCACACTTATGACCATCCTCCCATTTATGCCTGTGCAGCATTCTTAACAACCATGTCACTCATTTCACAACTGCTTCTCTTCACCATGATGACAAGATAGGGCAAAAATGTAAAATGTGAGGACAGTCGTAAGTTCGAGGACTGGTCAAAAGTGCGAGGACCAGTCAAAAATAACTTTTTCAGCTCTCTGAGTAGTCCATATGCATAAAAGAATACAGTAATAGAGAGGGATGAAGGAAGGGAAGGGAAATTAGAGTAGGAGTGACAGTTAAGAGAGGGAGGAAGAGAGGAGGAGAAGGAGAAAGGAAGAGGAAGTAGGGAGGAGAAGAAGAGGGGGGGAAGAGAAAGTAAGAAGGAAAGAAAAGAGAGGTGGTAGGTTTGAGGAGAAAGATTGCTGTACAATAAAAAAGATGAAAGGGAAGAAAGCCAACCCCAAACAAATATAAAGATATTAAGATAAAGAATGAATTGTTAAACTTTAAAGAATAAAAGAGAACAAATATGAATAAATAGCAATAATTAGAAACACACGTACATACAATGTATTTTCTTTGAACAGAATATTTGGCTGGTTCACAAATTTAAACAGTGTTTAGTCATTTCAATTAAATTTACAATTTCTATATTTCCTTTTTGCCATATTTATTCCTCATCTATTTTTTTAAAAAAACAATTTTACCCTTCATCCTCATCTCTAATCTTAATCAAATTCAATTTTTCCCTTCTATTCTATTTTATACCCCTTCCCATTGTCATCTATTTTTATATCCATCCTCACATTGGTTAATTATATAATACAGTTGTTTAATACAAATTCAACATTTTAATATAAATCAATTAGTTATATAACTATCTTTTTTGTATATTAATCAATATGAACATGAATATTCCAATTATTTCCATGCAATCCAATTTCTTACAAATCAATTAATTATACTTACCAATAATAATAAACCAAATAATTTCCTCCATATATTCCTCCAAACCACAACTTAACCATTTCTGCTTTCAACACAGTATACAATTAATAATATCTCAATTATTACAATTCCCTAGTTAAAAAGAGCTTTTTTTTCTTTTGTGTTTGAAAATCTCCTCTTTTGCCCTAAATAATTTTCCATTGTTTGCACTTACCTTTTTTGGTGAGGAAAAGGAAAATAAATCTGCTGCCTAATTTTCCAACGTTGCAAGCAAACCGCAAAGCCAACAGCCTGTTTTACTTTCTGTTTCGTTTTGAGCTTGGTTTGCACAAAGAGGAAAAAAAAACTGAGCAATTTAGCAAGAGCAGAGCCCTGTGCAAATCAGCTGAGAGGGGGAAGCCGAGCTAATTAACGTAGGGCGGCCCTTTGAAGCCCCGCGGCAAGAGTTTAAACAGGTTTTTTCCCTCTAGCCATCAGCGGGGATTCAGGAGGCAGCCGGGAACCAGGAGGCAGAATGAAAACCCTAACCCTAACCCATTCCCCCCTCCCCTCATTTTTCTGAAGATAGGAAATACCTAGAGTGACCAACCTTCTTCCAAGTTGTATTCATTCCCTGTGTATGGTACTCAAAGTGTATGGTACTCAAAATACCATTTCATTTGGGTATTTTAAAAAAAGAGAAAAAATAAGAATTGAGTTATGGGTTTTTCTGGGTCATCTATTAAGTTCTGTTAAAATTTTATAAATAAATAATAATAGAAGGTTAGGTTAGAAGTTGGAACTGGTTGCCAAGATTTGAAAGAATGGTCTTGCTTTGTGTTCATATGTGTTCGCTTTGCTTCTAATGATAACATGTTGCTAATTACCTTCACTCTTATCTTCTGGAGTTGTAAGGTACATTCTATTCTATTCTATTTTATTTTATTTTATTTTATTTTATTTTGTCGAGTACATATTAGATTTTATATATATATATATATATATATATATATATATATATATATATATATATATATATATATATATATGTGTGTGTGTGTGTGTGTGTGTGTGTGTGTGTGTGTGTGTGTATGTATGTATGTATAAGCATGAATTGAATACATAAAATGAATACAGTTAAAGGGAACATATTGCCAAATTCTACCAAGTCAGCATATCAACATAGTATGTCTCTAAATAGCAATAGCTCTTAGACTTATATACTGCTTCATAGTGCTTTACAGCTCTCTCTAAGCAGTTTACAGAGTCAGCATATTCCCCCCCACAACAATCTGGGTCCTCATTTTATCAATCTCAGAAGGATAGAAGGCTGAGCCACTCAGGATCAAACTCCTGGAGTGAGCAGTGCATTAGCCTGCAGTACTGCATTCTAACTACTGCGTCACCACGGCTCCATAAAAAAGTATGCTTTATATCATCACTGAAAGATGAAGGATGTAGATAATATAAATGACTCTGGTATACAGACACACACACACACACACACACACACAATATGAAGAGTGCCATGTGTTTTACTTATGAGAATGTGAGACTTTACAACAGATGCTTCACTTCTGATAAAAAAAAAAGTTGACCATGTTCCATATTTGTGTTTTGAAAAAACAAGCTAGAATTTACATAAATAAAGTGATATTAAATTTATTTTATGTTGGCAAAGCTTGGCAAAGTCTGAAGCAAAGAAGGCATGCCTTTAGCACTGATTTTCTGATGAAACTTAATTGAGAATTCCTCAGAGGGGTTGAGACTAAAATGCCCATTTAGGAAAATGGCCCGTTTTCTGACTACTGTTTGAAAAACGAACATCTTTAACAATCTGGACAGTTTGTCCTGTTTTTCCCAAACCCCACAATCAAGAAAATCTTTGATTGCATTATTATACTTTTCACATAGTCTTTCTACTAGGGCAGATCAGCGAAGATGAAAATGCTCAATTATATCTGCACAGCAATCTTGTGAATTGGCTTGAACCATGAATCTTAAGATCTAAAGGTTGAACTTCACTGGTGTTTTAACTGCAGAATGTCATGTGGTGATGCTGGTATATATGCCTGCCAATTCTGTCATTAACTCCAGGATATCTGAGCTGCATGAAAAGCAACACTGAGAGCTAAAGTTGATGTAAGATCTACCTCAGGTTGCTAGCTAAGTAATTCTTTCCAGTGGCACAATTTCAATTCCTAACAATAGATGAGATCAGATCTCAAATAATAATTATTTGTCTCTTATCTGCAAGGTGATGCTTGTTGGAGAAAGAAAAAAAGACAGTGCTGAAAGAAGGACCTATCGGGGAAAAAGGTGGGGTACCATTCCAACAAATGATTCTGGTGATCTGTCAACAGAAGAAAATTTACCAAATCCGGCTTGTACTTGCTGAGTTCAAGAGTGGACAAGGGCAGTGATGCTATTTGTTCAATCATATCCCACATTTAATTTTACAAAAATACATATGTATTTTTTCTCAAGAAGTTAAAGAATTTGAATTTTTCTCAAAGAGGTTAAAATAAAATAAATTTCTCAAATAGGATAAAGTTACCTCTTCATGTCTCCAGAACGTCTTCTAAGCTTCCTGAAGGTATATGACCTGCCACTATATGGCAAGGAATAATGGACAATCTTTGGCCTAATACAACATTTGATTCTAGAGCATTAAAGCATTGTTTATATAGAACCTGGTCTAGGTAGAGAAGTACTGTCATGGTTAATTTTAGCTGCCACTCAATAATCTTAGGAGGGAGATCTTTATGATGACAATACATGTGCCATCCAAGATATTGCCCTGATATATTTGAAGTTGCCTTGGTTCATTTTACGAAAAAGCCTCCATGCTTCTCCTCGAACAGCACTACTTTCTTGAAGTGGTTTCCCTCAGGTTCCGCAGCTGTCAGTTTTACTTTTTTCAAAGACATATTGCATGCCTAAATATAGCTGTGAAACCTTAGTTTTTTATTTCACGCCCGAGTATATGAGTACGCGGGGAGCATTGCATGTTTAATTATCAGTCATACAAGGCCATATCTTCTTGCTATTTCTGTGTGATGTTTTCTAAACAAAGTGATGATGGTTCAGATATCTGCCTGGCTTTCCTTATTTACAAAAAAAAAATGTTTCTTTGGTTGTTACTGGATGATGTTTCAGCAATCACCCAACATTCTTTCTACAGAATTCTTTCTGCATGTAGGCAATGCCTTATGTTAGGACTATTTCCTATCTTGCCCAGAAGTTCTGGCCAACTGATCCAGGAATCATTAAAGGTAATTGATTAACTTATAAGAACTGAAGACATAGCACTTGATCTATGGAAATAACATACAGCATCTTAAACACACATGGAAAGCTTGAAACTGTCAGCATTTTTTCCACATCATTGTGCATCATGTCATATAAAACATATAGCTTTCAGTACACAAATACTCTATCACACTTAAGGCATGAAGACTGACTAATGCTAAGAGATGTATGTGCTCTTGTGCTCCATGTAACAGTACTTTGTCCCACAGCAGTATTATTACTTTTTTTTTTGATGGAAATATTACTTCAGGATGAAAATACAGTAAATCCTCAATGTAACAGATCTTGATTTAGAGGACCAGATATTATGGGCAGGAATTCAAGTCCCAGCCAAGGAGCAAGAGACAGCATGAGCGGCAATTATTCAAGCACCAGCGCTGAGATTGAAGGAGACTCCAGCAACAATTGTGATACATCAGCAAGTAGAAGACAGTGTGCTGCAGAGAGGCCATATGGAAGCTGAGTATTAGAGCCTAGGTGCATTGGCATCAGCTCAATCTGTGGTTGTGGGACTCCTCTTTATCCAATCAGTGAAATTATAACAGTGCTCAAATGTGTTTGCCTCTCTACTTTCTTTGAGCACAACAAATAGGCTAGATGGCTAAGGGAAAACACATATACATGAATTATCAGTTCAGTATTAAAAGTTTTTGAATAAGTAAACAAATTGCCACACTTAATTCTGACATTCTGTGAGAGTGTGAGGGAACTGGCAAAGTAACAGGAGGAACATTAGTCAATAATCAATCAACAGTTGGAAGAGAAGTTTGTTAGTAGTTTAGAGCATAAATGGCAGCTCAACACAGAATACAAAAAACTCAGGGAGAACAGACTCCAAACATTCAAAGATACTTATGCCTTACTGAACTTAGAAATAAATGAGAGTTTGATACTATAGTTTTCCAAATTGTTTTAGAAAAGCTGCTTATTGAAGTGTTTTTCTTCCTTATTTGATCATGCTAAAAGTTTTGGGGCTTGATATATGCCACTTTTACTAGCAAGTTAGTTCAGCTTCCTGAATATGAATTATATTAAGATGCTCGGAAGCCAAACTATACAAGCTGGTTCACTCAGGAATGTGAAGTTTTTCAATTCAATATAATATGAGTAGTTCATTGTACATCATCTTTGTTTGGATGGAATCTGTTCCATATTATGGTTGGCACATAGCCAGATGTTTAGACTTGATTTGGCATTCTTATCCACCTATCAAATCTTCCCAAGATGCTGAGATAGACAGATGATTTTTTTCCACGATGGTGTTAAAACAGGGGTGAAATGGTTTGGGATGGTTCTCCCGAACCGGTAGTGAAAATGCTTCTGGTTCGCCTGAACTGGTAGCAAGAAAATGCTTTAAAAAGTAAAAAAAAAGTTCCAAGGATCACGCGGCACAGTTGATCATCTGAACTTTTTTTTTACTTTTTTAAAGCATTTTTTTTACTACCAGTTAGGGCAATAGGTAATAAAAAAAATGCTAAAAAAATGTAAAAAAAAAAAGGTTCCAACAATCAGCTGTGACAATAAATTGTGCAGCTTTATCCTCCGAACTTTTTTTTTTTACTTTTTAAAGCATTTTTTACTACCTATTGGGGGTCCATTTTTGCTCCCAAGAGGCTTTCCTGAGGCCTGCTAGGCCAAAAACAGGGGTGGGGTTCCATTTTTGCTCCCAGGAGTCTTCCTAGGCCAAAAACGGGGCATGGGTGAGTCCTTTTTGCTCCCAGGAGGCTTCCCTGAAACCTGCTAGGCCAAAAATGGGGCATGGGGGGTCCTGTAAAAAGAAAGAAAGAAAGAAAGAAAGAAAGAAAGAAAGAAAGAAAGAAAGAAAGAAAGAAAGAAAGAAAGAAAGGAAGGAAGGAAAGAAAAAGAAAAAAGGGAGGGAGGGAGGGAGGGAGGGAAAAAGGAGAGGAAGGAAGGACCACAAACCTGGCACTAGACGCAGCTTCAGTGGATGCCTTGAAAAAGCACAGCAATCCAGGGTTGGAAGGGACCTGGAGGTCATCTAGTCCAACCCCCTGGTCCAGTAGGACATTGTTAAAGTGAGTTTCTGTCTTTTGACACACACCCCAGTCACATGACTACATAGCCATGCCCATCAAGCCACATGACCCACCAAGCCATGTCCACAGAACCGGTAGGAAAAATTTTTAGATTTCACCACTGTTAAAGGTATTGTTGCAGAATGTAAGCTATTTCAAGTAAAGCTGCCTTTTGTAATTGATTTGTGATTTTGTCAATTCTGATGATGTTCAAGAATTGCTCAGTTGTCCTTTGAGACCGCCAGCCCCGATGCCTGTAAAGAGCCGCCTTTAACCTGAAAGGCAGCTCGAAAAACTCCATTTCCTGATGGAAATGTGAGTCAGAGCAGGCAAGGGCAGGTAGAGCCCTCTGCGAAGTCCCCAGAGTTTTTTTTTTTTTACTCTTGGGGATGGGCAGGTTGTGGCTCCCTATTCCCGTTCGCCACTGCTCCGGGCTTCGGGAGAACTCTGCCTTTTTGCAGAGCTAGGCACTGGAACCGGATCAATTAACGAATCTAACAGATGGATTAATTAAAAAAGATGAGACTTGGACTTGGGACCCTAAATCGCAAGTATCCTTAATGAATTTACAAGCATTTTAGAGTGAAGGAGAAAAAAACTTTAAAATGGCGACTGCTTAGGCTTGGGAAGTAGAAGAAAGCCGAAAGTGAGAGTCCTTCCATAACAGCTACAAAGTAGCGGAATAAATAGTGCTGGTTAGAATCTGGAAGAGAAATAGTTATTTTAAGTTCTTTTTCTTTTTTTTCTTTTTTTTTTGGAGATTTGTACTTGATCTTGTTTGGGGAAAAGTTTTCTTTTTTTTAAAAAAAGAGTTTGTTGGCAGGATGGCGTTAAAACTTATAAAGCCTGACAAACAAGCAGTGGGGGGGTTGTTCCCCCACTTGCAATTATGTGAACAAGCTTTGAGCTTATAGACTCAGCAGAATGGCTTTGATTTAAAAGAATTTCTTCAGGAGGAAATGGCTAGGTATCACGAGTCTGTGAACCAGAAATTTGAAAAATTTAGGCAAGAAATTAAAGAAATGATACAACTAAAGTATGATAATTTGCAACGAAAGATTGTAACAGTGACTAATGCTTTTTCAGAAGTTGTTATAAAGATGGATACAAATATCAAGTTATTAGAGTCTAAAATGGAGGAAGTTGATGACAAGATTTATACTTTGGACAATAAAATACAAATAATTGAAAAAGATTTGATAAATATTCAAGACAAAAGTTTAGAAGTAAAGTTTAAAAAGGAAGCTGGTCATGAGACTTACAATGCAGAAGATATAAAGCAAGGAATTGAAAAAGAAATTATAAAGATGCAATACAGGCTTACAGAATTTGCGATCAGAATGAGAGGGTTATAGGAAAATAATACTGATGATTTAAGAAAAATATCTGCTCAAGTTCTGGCCGGGATTTTAAAGGTTCATCCTGAGGAGGTATCTTGCAAGATTGACAGGGCTTACAGAGTAAATTCTTGGATTGCAAAGCAAAGGCAATTGCCTAGAGATGTGGTGATTTATTTTATAGATAAAGAAATAAGAAATGATATTGTGCAAAAATCTTTCAATTCTACTTTACAACTGTATGAAAGAAAGATCTTGATATATAAAGAGTTGCCGCCTAAAATTCTAAAAGATAGAAAGAAATTTGGATTTTTGGTGAATGAGCTAAAGAAACAAAATATTTTATTCAGGTGGGACGTTCCAGTTGGTATAATATTGAGATATCAAGGAGAAAGATATCAGTTAAATACTGTTGAAAAAGCGGAAGAATTTTACTACAAGGTTCAAAAGCAAAACCAACAAGAGATAGAAATTCAAGATAAGCAAAAGGAGCTGGAAGTAATGGAAAAACAACAAGTTACTGAGGTTCTTCCAGATGAGCCGCTTTCAGATTCTTCCTTAGAGATCTCAGCTGGATCATTTATAAATACAAGAGAGGCGGCTCTGGATTCTAAAGTGATGACTTACCAAGCTACAGACCAGCACGGAAATCAATCAGTTGATATACAATTTATAGAACCAGAATGGAGATTTAAGCCACAAAAGCAAAACCAACAAGATCAAGTTACAGATCAGCATGAAAATCAAATAGCTGATATACAATTTACAGAAAGAAAATCAGGATGGAGATCCAACCCACAAAAAGTCAAGAAAAGAAGAAGTAGGTCTCACAAAAACAAAAACTTTTAAACTACAACAGTGTAATGCCAGTTATTTAAGAGATGATTGAATACATGATAAGATGATCGGCAAAGTATTGGTTTATATTATCCTGAGGAGAGTGACAGACCTCTGCAGTGCTGTATTTTCAGGATGTGAAAAGGGCTTTAAACTGAATGGATTGGAATTATCTTTTTTTTGGATTCTTTGATAAATATACTACGTTTATGCTGAGTCACAAGGCAAGAGTGTTATGGAATTGGGGCACGCAGATGATCTGGCTGTTACCCAATTACGGTGGCTGGAATTAATAATCTGGATAAAAGACACCTCTACAAACACGATATGGAATACAAATATAAAGTCACTCGGGTGGTTGTTTTTTCTTCTTCTTTTATTATGAAGATACTTGCTATTGATGGGGGCAGATGGTAATTGAAGATACCGAACATACTGTTGGAATTAGGATGTGATGTTACCCTAACATGGGTGATGGAGTTTATAATCCATCTGAAAGACATTACAGAAGATATTATATGGACTACAAGCCTAAAGTCTTTTTAAGAGGATTTTATTTACATAAGGGAATTTATTTTTAGTGGAGTGGGCAGAAGAATAAAGATATTAAGATTTATTAAGTATGGTAGTCTTGTAGGAAAGTGGGTGGAGACAGGTTAGTTTATTGATTGTTTAGTTTAAGAAAAGGGATATTATGTTTAGATATGAATATATGTAAAAGATTTGAATTAAGAGATATAACGATGGGGGTGAAGGAAGTGGGTAGACTATGAACTGAATAAATGTTAAATTAGGATTTATTATATAGTTTTATAGTGGAAGGTTGCTTTGAAATGTTATATTAATATTCATAAAAGATATGACTTAAGAGATATATGTATGGGGGTAGAAAAAGGGTAGATTATGAGCAGAAATCGCTAAACTGGGAGATATAATAATATTATTATGTTAAATTAGGAGTTATTATATAATGTTATAGTAGAATGCTATTTTGAAATGTATAGTATAAGGGGGATATGATAATTTTATTAGAAAGAAAGGGTCAGCATATGTTGATGGAGTAAGTGGATGGTAAAGTATTATATAATCTGTTATGAATTTGGGTTTTATTATGAAGAAGTCACGGGGAGGGTGAGGGGGGGTTAGGGAGGAGGGGGGGAAAAGGGGGGAAAAATTTGTATTTGAAAAACTTTTTCAATAAAAAAAAAAGAATTGCTCAGTTGTTTTGGGATTGCACCTAATGTTCCCATGTCTTTTGGTATTACCTTTGCTTTTTTTCGCCACAGTTGTTCTGCCTCTATTTGCAGATGTTTGTATTTTGCTA
This sequence comes from Arizona elegans, assembly GCA_022577455.1. NCBI lineage: Eukaryota > Metazoa > Chordata > Lepidosauria > Squamata > Colubridae > Arizona > Arizona elegans. The sequence goes on along the minus strand of JAKOOJ010000002.1, from coordinate 68,183,409 downwards.
TTTTCTCCAGTTCTTTCTCTTCCAGTCTGCTGTCTCCAGGTACTACTCCAGGTCTTCTATATTCAGACATTTTATTATTAAATCTGGGGTGTTGTCATTATTATTATTATGATTTGTTGCACAAAATATTTATACTGGATTTGGCATTTTTATCTACTTAGATAAACATCAAGCACACTGAAGTCAAAAACAAGATTGGAAATTATTAAAATATTTTTATCTCACTTTTTATATATAACTTAAGACAGCAAACACTCTAATGAATAACTGAATGCATGCTAATAAAATCAAGAAAAATCAAAAGATGCTATTCACATACAGGTAGCTCCACTCAAAACTTTTGTTTCCAAAAGAAATGTCATTTTTCACCCTCTTTAAGTCGATGAGTAAAGTTGTCATGACTAAATATCTGCAAGTACACTTTATGGCATAATGAGGAATTCCTAGTTTGAAGCTCTATACAATCAGTAAAATACTTCTTTAATTTTTATGGTTCCCTGATTATTAGGGCAAATTGATATTTTAAATTAATTTAGAATTTTTTTCAATAACAGATCATCTTTTTCCCCACAAGAGAGATGATCTCGTCCATTAGAAAAAAATACTAGAACAGTTACATGTAATAACATTTGTTTGCCCCTTGAATTTCACAGAAATGTCACCATTTTGGTGAAGTATGAAATGACATTTTTGTTGGACATTTTGAGAGAAGGAAAAGAAATTTCAGCTTGTCTTTCATTACACACAGATAATAAATAGATACTGTAGATAAATGGACGATAGATAGATAGATAGATAGATAGATAGATAGATAGATAGATAGATAGATAGATGGATGGAAACTGACAGACATAAATATGAAATATTTCTGTTTTCTCAATGGTTTTGTATGAGCATAAAATGAAGAAAAATGGGAAACATTCCATTTGAAACCTTATTTTATTTCTATAGCCATCTGTTATTTAGGCATAGATACAGATATCCCAGTGACCACTATAGAATTGATATAGAGTTTGGAAATGTGCATACTGAGTTATGAGCTACTAGCCAAAGCACAGATCCTTTGTTTTGCTTATTCAAATGTAGAGTAGGCCAACATAACTGAATTGGATTTAATCCTGGCTAATTTAAATCCCAGTTCTTACAGTGGTCTCTTCTTAGTGTGATAACTCTGGATTCAGTAGTATTGTCTATGAAGATTCTCAATCATCCAGGTCAAGGTTGTCCTAAAGGTGCTTTTTCAAGAGGCAACTGAAGAAGCTTCTTGGATGAGAAGCAAAACATCTTCAAAGAAAAACCAGAAAGTCCAGTTGCCTTTGGAACACCTTTGGAACATTCAGTGGTAATATATTCCCATGGTCCATGACCAATTTCTTGGGTTCTCTAGCTATGACTGCCATTTTTATTGCCATGTTGGAAGGCATTTCCAGCTGCCATTGGTCAATGAAATTTCTTCCCACTGCATGGCATTTTTCCTACAGTTGCATTAAGGGACTAACTTCATATTACATTCCATATATACAGTATTTAGAGAGTACAATATCCTTTTTCTTAAAACAAATTGCATAAGCGAATCCCACTATGAAAGAGCTGAGCTAGAATTCTTAAAGGTAAAGATTCCCCCGCACATGCGTGCTAGTTGTTTCCAGCTCTAGGGGGTGGTGCTCATTTCTGTTTCTAAGCCAAAGTGGCAGCACTGTGCAAAGACATCTCCATGGTCATGTGATCAGCATGACTAAATGCTGAAGGCACACGGAGCACTGTTACCTTCCCACCAAAGTGGTCCCTATTTTTCTACTTGCATTTTTTATGTGCTTTCAAACTGCTAGGTTGGCTAATGGGAGCTCACTCTATTATGTGGCGCTAGGGATTTGAATCGCTGAACTGCTGACCTTCTGATTAACAAGCTCAGCATCTTAACCAATGAGCCACCATGTCCCTAGAATTCTTAGGAAACTACAATTTCTGAAGGTTTAAAAAGGGAAAAGAAACAACACATGTTAATAGACTGATCAGTGTGAGAAAGTGTGTATTACACTGAAGTTCTGCTTTGCTGAAGATCATTATCTATAGTATAATTCTATTTCTTGCCTCTTTTTTCTTTCTCTCCCCCACAACAGGTACATGAATATAACAGGATTATACATCATGAATCTGATGCAGCGAACTCATGAACTTTAAGCAATTTTAAATTTGTTAATGTTTAGAGTTCCTTTTCTCATTGCTTGAAACTAACACAATGTCAAGATTTAAGAACATAAAGTACAAAGTAATAAGAGGAAAACAGCAAAAACAAACTAGAAGCTTGTGAGTATAAATGCTTGAATTCATAAGTAACATTAAGGAAAAATACCCAACATTTTCACATCTGTACTCAAACATAGTTTACATGAAAGTAAGCTATTAAGAATTACTTTGCATGCCATAACTGAAAACCAAAGTAATGTTCAGGTAAACAATTCTTCAAAAGACTTTGTTGTTGTGGGGTTTGTTTGTTTGGTTTTGGCTAACACAATTTACCACAATTTTTACAATTTTGTTTTACAAGATATTGTTCACACAAACATTTGCAGCAAACTGAGATTATGTCTAAAGAGTGACATACACAACCCTGGTACATTCTTGCAAGTGAGCATCAGATACAAGAATCTAAACTGTGGTATTTGCATTGTATCATGATGCATGTCCATCATTTCTCCTCACCTACCAATGTTTGTAATTGCTGGACTTCTTGTTAAGGACTTTGTAATTTTAGATACTCCAATGCAATTTTGTATATGGGGTACTTCTGACTATGGGCTCTTGTTGGCAATTCTCTTGCAGCATCTATTAATGTTGGATATAGGGGAGCTGGGTTGAGATTGACAAGAGCTCTTCCTGTTCTCTGTTTTTGCCCAACTGTGGTCTACAGATCATAGAACGTACAGTTCACAGAACCAATGAAAAGCAGGGGGTGAAGTGGGAAGGAACTTACACAACATTTCTTGCAGCCCATGCACCATGTCCATGATTTATCACTACTTTATGTCAGAACATGGATCTAGCATTTTTCTGGCAGACTGCTAATCCCATGTCAAAAAATGTAGAAGGTACCAAGGAGGTGGAGCAAAACATATGTGAGATAAAACAAGAGGGACATCAAAAGTCCTTCCATCCTCTTTCTTGTACATTTCTTCCATTCCATCCACCTATTTATGAACATGCATAGCCCAAGTAAGTATATGAATAAGGCTTATGATCTTTATGTTAGTTGAATTCTTACTTTGAATAGTTCTCTAAAGCCTTAGTTTTGACTTTGCAAATCAATTTTTTATTGAAAGATATCAAGAAACAAAGTTCAGATATTGGTTTCAGGAATCAGATGACCTATAGTTTAGTTTTATTTTAAGGAAATAGTGAGACACTTAGTAAGACAGTTGCATTCACTATTTACTTTAAGGAGCAGTTTTCCCTTTCCCCTGAATACACATTAGAATGACAATGTACATTTTGTGATCATAGGTGACAATGTACTGAGGTCTCTTCAACATATTTTCTTCTTCAGATTCTCTGAAGTTTCATCTGATAAGAAATCCCTAATTCTCTCTAAATTTTACACTATTACAATATTGACAAAATATGCCAATTGATCCATCAATTTTGGCTTAAATTAGATTCTCATGTTCTCAGTGCTAAATTTGTTTTCTGCATTGATGTATCAATTTGGTTTCGGACAAGTCAACACAAACATGCATTCACATATTCAAGGGTATTTCTCCTAATCCATGCATTTGATACTTAGCTCTTCTATCTTGTGTGTATTTTGCTCTGCATTTATGCCATTACTCATATAATCAAACATCAGGGCGAACTTTGGCTCTAAACTTGGAAAGTTTTACAAATTGCCTAGGTGCTCCTCTATCCATCTCTCACCAACATCTCCATTCTCCTAGCCAGGTGTTCTCTATTTGTCTTGTTGAAATTCACAGCCATGTCATCACCCTAGGAGAAAATGAGAATATTAATGCTCATCAGATTGCCTCATGATAATGTTGTGCCTATCTCAGAAATATTTTAATTTTCATGGGAAAATTCAATGGAACTCAGGCTGCATAAAAAAAATAAAATATGATGTTTACATGATGCTCAGAAGATTGAGATGAGAGAAATTTTAAAGAACAAAGCAATTATTTCATATCTCTCTTGTGCTATGTAACATTGTATGGTAAAATATTGCAAAAGTGTTGAGATAAGATGATTTATTTAAAGACATATGTGACAACTGGACTGAGAACAAAGATAAACATTATATAAAAAAAAGAAAGCATCATTTTACCATCAGTTTATTTTTTTTTAAAAAAAAACCCTCTCTCTCTCTCTCTTTTTTCTTTTCTCTCTCTTATTTAAACTCTATTGAACATTTGAGTTACAGTTAAAGGCCAAAGGTTATTAGAACATGTTACATCTACTTTTTTTTAATGATACAACCTTTTAGAATGTCAGAATGGTAAGGCAGATAAAAAGTTAACCATGGGTATTTTTCAAACACAAATTTGAAGTGTGTTGCTGTCACACTGGTTTTCAAGGACCTGCTACAATCTGCTACAAAATCAAACTGCTATGGAGACATTAAACATCCCTTCTTCCATTTACAAAGTCATTTTCCTTGACACAGAAAATGTTTCTTATCAAATATCCTGCTGTAGAAATGTAATGTGGATAGAAAGGTGGTCATATCTCCCACTTTATGGATAGTTCTTTATTTGAAAGGCTGCCAACTGACAAAACTTTGAAAGAATTCTGCATTTGAATAGCTATTCATTCCGTGTTTCTTTTGTAGATAAAAAATTCCAATAGGGAAGACCTTCACACTGTCCATTAGCAACTATTAGTACCTAACAGGCCACCTGACCAGTTTTTCCCACAAGAGATGCATGGTAGCTCTATTTAAATTATATTAGTTCCAAATTTGCATCTGAATAAACTAATTAGTATGCCTCATTTATACACATGGTATTCCTTTTCTTTAAAGCAATTCTTCTCTGAGTAATGCATAAATAGCCATTCTCTGTGCACAAGGAAATTTATAGGACAGACACTACTTTGGTAAATGTTTTGGTGACATGAAGTTGATGCTCTCATCACTGGAAACAAGCAAAACTACTAGGTACAGGATGTTAGAATTCTCGCATCCATATCAACAAATATCTATCAGAATGATGATATTCTGACACTATTAGAGTTCTTGGAACTTAATTTTCAGATGTTTCATTATTCTGCTAGGTAACTTTCTAAGTGTGAAGTTATGGAGAAGTGAAGTTCATTAGCTGCCATAGGTTTCCTTTTTTGTTGAATAGAATAGAATAGAATAGAATAGAATAGAATAGAATAGAATAGAATAGAATAGAATAGAATAGAATAAGTTATTGGCCAAGTGTGATTGGACACACAAGATATTTGTCTTTGGTGCATACGCTCTCAGTGTACATAAAGAAAAATAAAATACATTCATCAAGAATCATAAGATACAACAGTGATAGTTATAGGTTACTAATAAGCAATAAAATCATACTAGGAAACAAATAAAACAATATAAATTGGAAAGATACAAGCAGTTATAGTCATAAGTGGGAAGAGATAGTTACTAGGAAGGATGAGAAGAATAATAGTACAGTTTTAGTAAATAATTTGACAGTATTGTTTAGCAGAGTGATAGCATTTGGGGAAAAACTGTCCTTGTGTCTAGTTGTTCTGATGTGCAGTGCCCTATAGCGTCATTTTGAGGGTAGAAGTTGAAACAATCTATGTCCAGGATGTGAGGGGACTGTAGATATTTTCACAGCCCTCTTCGGGTCTGTGTACAGGTCCTCAATGGAAGACAGGTTGGTAGCAATTGTTTTTTCTGCAGTTCTAATTATCTGTTGAAATATGTATCTGTCTTGTTTTTTTGCAGAGCCAAACCAGACAGTTATAGAGGTGTAGATGACAGACTCAATAATTCCTTTGTAGAACTGAATCAGCAGCTCTTAAGGCAGTTTGAGCTTTCTGAGTTGGCACAGAAAGAACATTCTTTGTTGTGCTTTTTTGATGATGTTTTTGATGTTAGATGTCCATTTTAAGTCTTCAGATATGATAGAACCTAGAAACTTGAAGGTCTCTACTGTTGATACTGTGTTGTCTAGTATTGTAAGAGGTGGTAGTATAGGAGGGTTTCTCCTAACATCTACCATCATTTCTACGATTTTGAGTGTATTTAGTTCAAGATTGTTCTGGTGGCACCACAAGGCTAGTTGTTCAATTAGCCTTGTGGCTAGTTGAAATGTATACAGTTCTGTATACAGATTCATTGTTGACTCGAATGAGACCAATCACTGTTGTATCATCTGCAAACTTCAGTATTTTAACAGAGGGATATTTTGAGATGCGGTCATTGGTGTATAGAGAGAAGAGAAGTGGAGAGAGCACACAGCCCTGGGAGGCTCCTGTGCTAATTATACAGGTATCTGATGTGATTTTGCCTAGCTTCATCTGCTGCTTCCTGTTAGGCAGCTTATGATCCATTTACAAGTCTGGTCAGGTTCAGCTAGCTGATTTAATTTAATCAGCATATAAATTTAATAAGTAAGTAAGTAAGTAAGTCAGTAAGTAAATAAATAAATAAATAAATAAATAAATAAATAATTTAGTTAGAAGAATTTCAGTAATAATGGTATTGAAAGCTGAGCTGAAGTCTACAGAGAGGACCCTTACATAGATCTTTGGAGATTCAAGATGTTGTAGGATGTAGTGCAATCATATTAACAGCATCATCTGTCGATCTATTTGCTCGATCTATTTAGGCAAATTGCAAGGGGTCTAACAGTGGATCCATGATGGTTTTCAGGTGGCCAGCACTAGCCCTTGTGCATGCATAGATGGAATGGTCTTCAAGACCCTGAAAGAAATATTAATTTCAGAGACATTTAAAGTTTCAGCTCTGTGTAAATAATTCTCAGCTCTGTGTATAATATAATGTAAATAAATATAATGTAAATTGCTAGGGTAAATTCCATTTAACCTAGTAACTACTATAGAACTGAAGTATACAAGTTAGATATCCCTCTTCAGCTGAATATAAAAGGTATTACATTATATAGATTATTTTTCATACATTAAAAACAGAATATTTGCTACTTTAGTACATGCTATTACATCTGCATTTTAATTCATTCATTCATGCATGCATGCATGCATGCATGCATGCATTCATTCATTTCATATGTGTGCAGTTGGACTCTGCCTTTGTTACTGTTTTCTGCATAATTCATGTTCCAGAGATCTATTAAATTAATTGCAAAATCAGGGTGATAAATCAGGAAGGTAGGGAAATTAACTGGGTTTCAGATTTCAGTAAATCAGTCCTCATTTTTTAAAGTTCTTATGTCGTCATTAAAACTGGGTATAGTACAAGAACTTTAATGGTTTCTTCTGAGCCTTCTATCAAAATGTATCTAAAGATACATAGATGGAAGGTTTCATTCTATTTTATTGTTCTATGATGTACCACTTCAGAAAACAAATTATAAGAAATAATCACAGAAGTTAGGATCTCAAATCTGAAAAGCTATACTTGATAGAGCTGAGTGAAAAACCTGGAACCCCAAGACCATAAAATTCCCCAAGTCTTTACCATATCCTTGGGATCTGTCTAAAAGTTGCTACTAAAAGACTAACACTGTTGAGATGATAGAAGAAATAAATTATTAAGTACAGGAGGAATAACAATATTGACTGCATTTAATTAATTAAATGCTTCATACTTCTCACACATGGGTCTTGACATAATCTAAATTGGATAATTTGGATTACCTTTGGGAAAGAAAAATAAATGCAAGCATTGCACTCAAAATGTATTGAAAGTAATCCTCGGTGGTGGAGACATTATTGCCCACCAAGTATTTTTAAATTAGAACATCCAGCAGCAGTACCTAGCATAGCCAACAGAGAAGGATGCTGGGAGTTAATACCGAGAAACATCTGGACAGCCACATACTTTTAAGTGTGAAATATATTAATTTATTATATAGACTATTTTTGAAATAAGCACTCAAATGAACTAAAATAGTACATAAACGCAGCATAAAAGTGCAAAACATGTTTTGTGGGAAATTGCCTACTATTCTCACATGCTGGCAAATAACACATTCCTAGGACTCATTCGTTTTTAGAAATTTCACACATAAAAAATTAGCTTTTGAAATTCTAGACATTGGTTAGAGCAATGGTCAGAATCTTAGTTTGATTTCCATTAATGTCCACATTTTCTGTTGTTTAAAACAAAGATTTTCAAGCCATATATTATTGACCCCATGCTGGACTGAGAGTGCACACAGTGTGATTATTTTGAGACAACCCAGGAGCAAAATACAGTAAACAGAGGTTTGTCTTTCAAATAGTGGTTTATCTATAAGGAATATATACATACACATACTAGGCAAAGTCAGGCAATCAATCATCAATTATAGCACGGAAGCACACAAGGAGAGAGAGACACCCTCATAGGGCTTCTCTTATATATACAGCCTTTTAAAGTGATAAGTTAAATAACCCTGCTGACTCATTCTCATTGCATCATCATGTCAGTATTACAGCCTTACAGCAGCTGTTCAGCTATTAAATCATTACCTTAACATTTATCCATGAAGAGGAAGTGGGGGGGGGGGGGGAAGAAGGGGAAAAAAGGATCATTTGTAGGTGTTAAGTCTATCTTGAGAAGTTTAATATCAGTTTCATTAACTTTACCATCTGTTTTATCTCAGAAGCACAGGACAGTAGCAGTTGGAGATCTTACCATTTTAGGCCATGCTGTTATAAAGCTATACCTGTTATCTCATAAAATTAACACCATTTAATTAAGGATAGGACCTTTGACTTGTGGATTTGAATTGGAATCTGATGACCTTCCTCAACTGCACATTTCTGTACACAATATAACAGGACCAGGATGGTGATACAATTAGGTTTTCACATGTTTTTGTGTCTTGAGGGATGAGAAGAATCTTCTGTGTGTTGAAATTTGGTATTTCCTCTTTCAGTCCATCTGATTCTTTGAAAAACAGCCCGTGTAAGCAGAAATCCCTTTCATCATTTGATGTTGCCCTTCAAGGAAGGAATAGAATTCTACTCTCAGTTGATCAGAAGCTAATTGCATAGAATATATGAATTTTTTGCTTCATAAGTTTGTTATGAAGCTAAGTGAAATGCAGAGTCATGTAAAAAAAGAATCAAAATGTATTTAAAATTAATAGATTACAGTCTAAATAAGCTTTTTGGAGAGAAAATCTGAAGACACCCAGCAGAATGTACTTTTCATTAAATTTAGATTATGTCGACATTGAAATAGCAAGTAGTAGTGCTTTGTCATGATACCATGACAAAGTGTATTCTACTATGTTCAGTGGAGCTGAAAAGTACACTCTACTATGTATTGTATATTCTACTGTGAATATACTGAAAATTGTATTCTGCTACATTCCATGAAATTTGTACCAGAAAGTAAGTAGTTTGAGTTGTTTGTCTTTATTTTTTCTTTTATATAAATTAAATGTCATCTTGCTTTGTCATCATAATTTGATATTATTATACACAGTGCTTCAAGAGTCACCATCCAAATGTCCAGAAAGAAGTTCACAAGTAGACTATGGATGTAATTGTTTTTACTCAAGTTTCTCTCAAAATCTGATTCTAGAGGTAATAGAGGTGAATAGACATCATTAGTCTTGATCTCTATGAGTTAGTCTAATTCCCTTTCAAATCTATCTACATTAATTATCATCATTATATCTTATGACACCCATTTCACAATTATTCATTTTCTTATTCTGAACTTTAAACAGATTTTTAGTTCAGCCTTGACACCTTCCTAATGTCTACAAAGAGGTTTAGAAAGATTTTTTGTTCTACTTTATCTTTAAAAATATTCATCCATCTTATAAAAATCCAATGTTAACTGAAAAAGCTAAAAGGTTCAAGAGTTTCATGGAGATTTACCATGATAGACATTATATTAATTTGAGAAATTCTTGCTGGTTGCTTCAGTTGACCCTTTTTATTTTCTAAATGTAGTGAACTGTGTATGAACATCTCTCATGAAGTGAAAAATCAAAGAAAACATTTTTTAAAAAAAATTGACTTTGTGCATGTTGGGCTGCTGCTGTTTTGAAAATCTGAAAAATTCCAAGTGAAGCAGAATAAAGATAAATCACACCAGTACTGCTTCTACTCCCCAATGTCACAAAAGCATTTTGAAGATGATGATCTTCTTTAAACCTGCTAACCTTTTGAATCATTTTCCCATGCTGAGCTACCTCTGGTTTTGCACTAACACCCACTCACCCTCCAAATTAATAATCCTAATAATTACAATAATCCTATCAGAAAAACTGAAGAGGCATCAAACTATTTTTTCCTCCTTCAAGACCTAAAGTCTAGGAAGTTGGAAGCATGGTATGGTTGGAGTTTGTGCAAAGAAGAAAACAAAATATCCACAAATTCCACAGTTCAATAGTGCTAGGGAGGGAGGAAGAAATTTGTTTACTCTGCTCATAAATATACTTCAATTGAGACAGAAAGAGAACTTAATCAGTGTTGTGGTATCACTATAGTCTGGAGCTGCTGTCGAAATGTATAGAGTCGTCATTTATACTTCATTCAATCAGAAGCTAATGCAGTAGAAAACAAATTTAAAATATCTATGGTAAGGATTACAAATTTAAAACCAACTTGGATGCCCTCAGGAGCACCAAGCAGATTAAAATGCTCTCCAGAACATCTTCAACATTTCCCTTGGATGCACTTGGATTTGTACAGGAAGGCTGTTCCAGAGAATTAGTGCCAATGAAAGGCACTATTTCCTTGCTTTAGCTCCTTTTATTTCCCAGTGGTGGAGCATTAAAGCAGCTCCATGTAAAAATGCATTGGAGTAATCTAAACAGGAGGCATGAAGTACTGTTGCACCTGGTAGGGTTGAAGCTACTATTTAACCAATGGAACAGCTTGCCTTCAGAAGTTGTGAGAGCTTCATCGCTGGAAGCTTTCAAGAAGAGACTGGATTGCCATCTGTCAGAAATGGTGTAAGGTGGGAGTTGGACTAGATGACTTACAAGGTCCCTTCCAAGTCTGTTATTTTGTTACTATATCAGTCAAAACTAGTCAAATCCCACCTATCTTCAGTACCAAAAGGAGCCAAGAGTCTAGGACTCCCAGATAGTGAATATCTACCTTGGGAGTAGTGCTTGCTTATTCAGAAATAACGCTGACATCAGTGGAAAATCTCAATGAATAAGCAGTAGTTCAGTCTGTTAGGATTCAGCTTCAACCTGTTCCAGCCCATCTAAACTTTAACACTCCAGGCACCATGATAAGACTTCAATAACATCTTCTCTACAGCCTGCAATGGTGATGCAAAGTTGAATATTGTTAACATATTAATAACATCACCCTGCAAACTATTGAATGAGTGGATTCACTGACTTTGTACAGTTCTCATGTGTAAATAATATAATTTAACTAATATTTTGAACCTTTTCTCTATCAGGGAGAAGTTTGTGATATTCTTACCTAACTGGAATTGTCCAAAAATTATTCTATTTAGCTTATTTTTATAATTTAACTTATAAAGGTTCTTATTTATATAAATAAAATAACTGATTGAAGACTTCATTGATTTATCTTTCAATGATGTGAGATAGCTCTTGTAGAGAAGTGTAGATAATTTGTGGGAATGTACTCTTGCATTAGGAAATTGCAATACGCAGAACTGCAAATACACAATACGCTATTACAACAAGTTTTGCTATATGTTTTTCATAATTTTGCTCTCTTGGAACTGGAGAGGGAATGTTGGCAAGCATGTGTTTCTTGGCTTCTTGTTTGCATTAACCATAGGAATTATTTCTCTGATGTGTGTATGCTGCCCATTGTAATGTAATAAATACATTACAAAGTCATCTTATATGAGTATTGTATCCCTCAGATATTATACAAGCACATTCTCACTATATTTCATTGGGAAAGTTTAACTATTCACAAACGAGTAATTCTGATTTAAAGCTAACATGTTCTAAAACTGTGTTTCTATTAAGAAACTTAAATCTTTTGCATGTATTTTGCAGACTCCTGAGAGAAGCTGGGTTGTCTAAGTTTGTATATTTCTGTCATAGTGACTCAAGCTTATTACTTATAGCATGTAAAAGAATAATTGGAGAACTGACCAAGTCAGGAACTTCCTATTTTAGATCTAGCCTCTGCTGTGAACTTGCTAAATGATTCTGAATAAACTACATTCTATCAGCCAGTTGCATGGTGTGGGGAAGAGGAGACAATGATACCAGCCTTATTTGATAAATAATGGATTCAACTTCCATACTGATGGACATAAAGTTGAATGACTTGACAAGGGAACAAAACATGTTAACTGAGGATAAATCTAGTGATGACTACTAGTGATGATGGTCAAGGTTTGCTGCAGTGTAAAAGGCAGTACCAGAAGTTTGTTGACCAAACAGATGTTTGTTGTATAGATTGTTGAATGGATTATAATTGGGCAGGAGTAGAGCAGATCAGATTATTTAACAATTTAGCCCAATATTATCTATTCTGAATAGAATCTTGACAACCAATGTCTAGATTCAGGCAAAAAAACATAAGGCAAAGAAAAGGTTATTGAAAACCTTTTAGTTGGAGATTGAGCTTGAATATTTTTCCATGAAAGTCAGGTGCTCTCCAATTGAACAATAACCCAACACCTAGAAAACCATACCTATTTGTCTTTATTCCTAATATTTTTTTCTCCTATACACAATAGGGATCTATTTACTTTTATTGAGGCCTCCGCTATCATGAAGGTTATTGAGAGGTAGCATTCTCTGGCACAACCATGCCCCATAATTTGGGTACATATATCAGTGTTGCCACTTCTGAAGAGCAACCATCAGATGCTTGAATAACAGCTCGTTTCTATTCCTGGTAAGAGTTATGGGTCCCATTCATTAAATCTCAGGAGCCAACATTGTGTTACTCTTCTAATAAAGTATGAATTCACATACAGCAGAATACAAAATACCTAGTTTTTCATTTGTTGATTCATAGAATTTCTGTTAGGTCTTGGCTCCCAGGATTCATTTATATTGCTGAATAGTTTGGCAGGCAAGTGCTGATTGCTCTTTGGTAAATGCTTGTAAGAACCTGGTAGACAGGCCCATCATTTTTATTCTTTACGATCTGACAGAAAGCAGAGGTTCAAAATCTATAGTCCGTAATCCCATAACATAAAAATGTTAAGGAATCCTTTCAAACGTTGTCCCTACAGTTTATTGTTTCAGTACCAATTATGTGGAAAGCTCTTACATTTTTAAAATAAAACATTAAATAAATGTACATTTAACTTCAATTTACGCTGGATTAAATTCAAAATTCTCATATGGACCCATTCACTTTTTAAAGTATGTGTGGCCCTTAGTTAAAATCAGCATGCTCCCCAATGTAAAAAACAAAACAAAACACTTTGTTTCCCTTTCCTCCTAGATATATTGAACAATAGGATTTAGAGGGCAAAGAAATGTCAAAAACCTCCCAAAATTAAAAGAACCAATGCATTTTCTTAATTTGAAACAGCCTTCATTCTTGGTCACATCAAGTCAGGCATTCAGCCCAGTGGTGAAATCTGAACCAGTTTACTACCAGTTTGCTGGTGCATGCGCAGTGGCACCATGCATGCCAAAAGGAGGCATGGGGTAAGTAGAACAGAGCGCATGCGGGGGGGGGGTGATCAGCTGTGGCATGCATTTTTTTTTTTACTTTTAAAAGCATTTTTTTACAACCTATTTGGCCGAATAGGTTGTAAAAAAATGCTTTTAAAAGTTAAAAAAAAAAAGCTCTGATGATCAGGCAGCTCAGCTGGGATCATCAGAGCTTTTTTTTTTTTTTAAGCTTTTAAAAGCATTTTTTAAAAGAAGTGGCAAGCAGGCAACCGGGCGATTGGGTGGGCGGGGGGGCAGGGATTTTTGCTACTGGTTCTCCAAACCACCTGCCACCATCACTACCGGATCGGCTGATCTGGTCCAAAATGGGAGCATTTCACCCCTGATTCAGCCTGTGAATGCTAGGACTCTGTAGTGTTACACCTGGTTGAAACACCTTTGTGAAGAATTACAGTGCCCCTCATTTACCCACTTCTTTACCCATCTTCTTCATAATCGTCATCCCCATTCTCATCATATTAATTCACCAGCTAGGTTATCCAAACAGTCTCTATGTAGGTCCTCCTGTCACTGGAAAGGAAGCTGGGAGCTTCTTTTTATTTATTTATTTATTTTTTCATTTAGAAAGGAAGAAGATCTTCAGTGATACATTTGGGATCAATGTCACTGTGGACAAGATTAAAAGAGATTTACTGCCCCCTTTTTGGAACCTGTGTGATTTCAAGAGGTGAAAACTGAAGTCCATCTCATTTGCACAAAACTTCTCTAGGAGATCAGCTATACCATAGATGTAAGAAGGGACAATCTGTTCATGGCTAAAACTAGTCCCTTCTGGGTTAATTGGGATATTTTACTGGATTTTTTCCCCTGTATGTTTACCATATTAATTATCCCCATTCCAATTAACCATACTGTGTGAAGAGGGCCATTGACTGAAGATAGGTCTAAGTGAATCAAAGTATTTTCTTGTAATGTAGCAAAACACACCAAAAATACAACACATTCTAATATTTGGCAGTCTAATATTTAATTGCTAAATACGTTGATGAAGTACAATTCTTTTTTTTTTTAAGTAACAATAAAAAGAGAAATGCACACAGTTCACTTCAAGGAAAATGAGATAGGAATACTTGTGCTAAAGATCCCATTGGACCAGTAAGGAAGGTAGCTGCAGAATTGAGATGGCTTGGGTCCAGGTCACAAAATAATTAAAAGGGTTTAAAATAAAATTATCACAGCATTGTAATGTTTTTGGATAGCTTTTCCTGTTCTTTACTGGCTAGGTTCTTGCTGCTATAATTTCCTTTTTCATTATGCACTTAGAAAATGTTCAATGTTATATCATAGCTGCTCCAATTATTCCTCTAAGTGAGAGATATAGGGCTTTTCCATCCTGTAGTTTCAACTAGAGGATTTTCATGAATAAGCAGACTGAAATTGAAGTCTTTATAGATTTCATCCCCCTCCTCCTTTTTGGTCATAATGATGCCCTGATTCAGCCCCCTCCCCCCCCCCGGTTAATGAATTTGCTTGTCCTGGATCAGTTGCCTTTCTGATGAACTAGAGCAGTTTGAAGATAACCTCATGCATTTTTGCTGTTGAGAATTGGCCTGAAGCCAATACTTGTACTGGTAATGAAGATAAACCAAATGTACATGGCCCTTTGGAGCAGAGGAAAGCTATAGCCATATTCAAGAAAAGTAGGAACATTTCTTATTGTATTAGTATTACGAAAGCATCATTTCAGAGTTTCTTCCTTTTCACTTATAAATTCTCTGGATTTTTCAAGAAAGGTTGGTGGGAAATGACAAAGCTTTGGGAGTCTGTGTGCTGCTCACTCATTCTTTCTCTCACACCCAAAATTGTGGTTTAGTGGGTTTATTAATATTCCCCAGCAATTCACTTCACCAAAGACCCAAAACTGTCCCAATTAACTCCAGCCAAAAGCAGACCAATGCTAGTCCACAGAGCAATGGCCAATGAGTCCACATGGCACTTGAAAGTTTCCCAAACAAGATAAACCCACCAGGAAAAATCAAATCCACAACACCAGAGGGTTCATGAGACAAGAAAAGTCCTGAGTTCACAAGGCATGATCCAAGTCAAGGCACGGTGTCAATCCAAACTAAGGCAGGAATCATAACATCCAAGAAAAATGCAGCTAGGAAAGGAACATGTTGCTTCTAGCATCATCTCCATCTGCCTGCTGCATTAAATGGACAGATTTTGGTACAGCCCATCAAGAAGGGCAAGGCTGCCTTCTCGCAAGTAATCATGCTGACCTTCGCTGCTTCTGCCTTTTCTCTGCCCTACGTATTCTTGGATCAGATATAGAGGACAGTTCCTCTTCCTCATCGCTGATTGACTGCACCTGTGTGCTTTCCCTATCTAAAGGGCTGTGCTGCTGCAGCTGTGCTTCAGCTACTACAATTGGTTCATCCTCCTCTGAACTGACATCTGGAGAGGTACCTGGGGAAACATCTGTGGGAGTCATCACATTCTGCTTGGGCTAGGAGTGCTAGTGTTTCTTGATAAATGACAAATGATCACTTTTTGGAGAGGGCAGATATAGAATTTCAGTCCACCAACACAGAAAAGGCAACATATATTTTTTTTAAAAAAAAAAAGGTGGGGGAGGGGGAATGGCCTTACATGATTAACCTATTAGTTAATAGGTTCAGTTTCATTTTTCCACTCACAGAATTATTGCAATTTGTTGACAACTTAGAGCTGTCATTGCAAAATATACCACCAGGAATTGACCAAATAACGAAACAAATTTTGTTGATTTTGAAATTACCGTAACATCATAGTTCCAGGCATAAGATATCATGTTTGCATATTACTTTATTTAATATATCTATGCATGGTGGGAAGGTAACAGCGTTCCGTGCACCTTTGGCATTTAGTCATGCTGGCCACATGACCACGGAGACGTCTATGGACAGTGCTGGCCCTTTGCCTTTCAAGCGGAGATGAGCACCGCCCCCCAGGAATGACTAGCACATATGTGCAAGGGGAATCTTTACCTTTACTTTTTATCCATATTTGTAAGCATTTTTCTTAATGCATGCTTTTAAAATGCAATTTTCTTCGTTATGCATTGTAGGACATCTTTTTTTTTTTTTTTTTTCAGGGCGAACTGCTTCACAACTGTGAAAAATTGGGAAACTGATATTTCCTATATGAATATGACGGGCTTTAAGAGCAGATTTGGAGATCCCTTTAGTAGTTTTATTCAATGCCCTCATTAGAAAGCTTGCATAGCACTAAGATTAATATTGTTTCAGTCTTTAATGAAGAGTTTTTTAAAAATACTATGCTGAAATTTTTATCACTATGTTAAAATCAATCTTACTCCTATATTTACTATTTGCTTTCATTTTTCTATTTGTATTTGGTTATTCTATTGTTTGTTTCCTGCCCAGAGTTGTCTGCTGAGTAAGCAGCCATATCAATTTTCTAAATAAATAAGCAAATAAGATTACTTCTAATAATGCACAAAGATTTCCCTGCTATCAAATCATAGCACTTCCTATCATCATCTGCAAAATTCTACAGCTTTGGATGAAAAGAATTTAATGTCTGTTTGAATCTTTTACAGAGTAATAACATTTTATGCCACTTACTGCAAACATCTTGTAAATCACATGCTTTTGTTTTAAAAGGATTAATGTGGTTGGGAAATCAAATAAGCATCCAACATATGGAGGAGTGTCTAGTAGTGTTATAAAGAGATATTGACAAAGAATACGTCTAGACTTTGGGATGGAGGACGTCTTAACACTTAATTAGAATATTAACCCAATGACCTAGTAGCAGAGTTAAATTCCCTTTAATAAGTCCTTTTCAAGCATGTTGTCTGCTGTTTATAAAACAAGGAACATATGTTATGTTAACATATTTATATCATATAGATTATTACTTACTGAATTTGTGAATACTGAATGTCACTAAACTATGTGTCATATTTCCTTTCTTTGAAGAAGGGGGCATCAGATATTCAAGATGCTTGGCAGTGTTATATTTCTAATAACATTTCTTTATTATATAATAGTATCTTGAACATTAGCCGCAACACTGTCTCTAAATTATTCACATCCTAAAGAACTTTCCAATGCTGCAATATCAGTATTTTGGCCATAGGAAGAGGATAGAGAATTTATTTTTGTTGTCCAGTTCTCAAATTTGACATAGAAGGTATATAGTTTAAGTGAATAATATCCTGTGAGAATTTTGGGTTTTGTTGCGCAATCATAGTTTTCTGTTTTTGGCAGTCCTTTTCTACGCAAACATAATGGAACACAATAAATTCTAAATATTACTTTTTGCTGTATGAGTTGTAATTTGATGTCCTTTGACACCAATAGAAGTTAAGACAATCTCTCCTTTTCCTTGTCATGATTGTCAGTTAGTCCAAAATCAATATCTTTGTTTCCATCTAATTTTTCCACATCAATATCCCACCCCCACCCCCACCCATTTTCAAAGTTGAGTTTCCGCATAAAGTCAATTTAGCATGGAAAAAAGAATTGAATCTTTTTTATTCTATTTCTTAACTTTCTAACTGGCATAATTTTTTCCAAAGATATCACAGTTCTAGTATATTTGTATCCTAACACTGCCCATATGAAAATCAAATCCTTCATCATTAGTTGATAATTGCATTTTCCCCCTAAAAATATGCTTGTAATTGAAGAAACCCATATTTTCTAAACAAAGAACTTATTTTCTTCAAAATTAACTATTTTTCTATCCCATAGGTGGTACAGATAACTGGGTATCATCTCTATCCAGAATGGCCAACTAGGCATATACTGGAAACCACAAACATAGCATCAGTACATTAATTCTTTTCCATTCATGTTCCATGACTCTTAATGATAATACATAGACAATATATTATCTCCATTGTTGATATCAACATTTTCTATTCAGAGTCACATCCTTTATAAAAGTTTGCATGGGAAGCAATGCTTTTGGTTAGATCTTATTTCGTAGAGCAGTGAAATAATAGGATTCCATAGTCATGACCTTCAATTCTCTATATGCTGCTAATTTAGAAATGGCACCTTTTGCATTATTACCCAGAAGCATGTCTGAGCTTGAAAAAATAATAACTTTTACTAATAACTGATCCCACTTATGAATAGAAATGCTTAAATGCTCTGTAGGTAAATTGAAATCATTAGAATGTTATGCTGGAGACATTATAATTCAGTGATAGGAATGGAGTGAGAATTAGGGGTAGTCCACTCTTCTCTTAGTGGAGGTAGAAGAAATGGAGTAATCATGTAAACTTGAACAATAAGAATCTGAAGACAGAGAGAGGCTGGCAAAATCAGGAAGAGTAGCATATGAGATGGCAATGCATAACTGGGTATCATCTGCATGTTAGTGATACCTCATCCTATGCTGACTGATGACTTCACCAAGACTTTTTCATGTAGTTATTCAACAATAGAAAAAGGGGCTGACTGACCTGATGGAAACTGTGAGGGCTTACTTGGGGAAAAACAGGCTGAATATTAGTAAAATTCAATGGGTGAGTATTTGAAGGTCTAACACATCTGGAAATACCCTATCTATAACCCTTATGTGTAGCTGGTTCTCATTCTGAGATTCACAGCATATTGAGGCTACAGCCAAAAGAACTTTTACACAATTGCACGTTGTCACCAACTATGACCATTTCTTGATCAGGAAGCTTTTTGTGTAGTCACAAGCTGATGCCCTCATAACCTCATGGCTGAATTAGTGTCCCTTGTTCTACATGAAGCTGCCTTGTAGTCCATTCAGCTGGTACAGCATACAACTGCCAATGTAATTAACACCAAACTGAAATTTCACCATGCAACACTGTTACTTTGGGAACTAGACTGACTGCAAATTAGATTCTGGATTCAATTCAAGGTGCTGCTTGTTACCCTTTGTGGCTTGGAATACCTAGGAGATTGCCTTTCTGGATTGAATCTGCCACTCAGTGAAATCAAGAGACTCTTTTCATTGAAGAAATGACACCCACAGGGACCCTGAGATAAGCCTTCTCTATGATGGTGCCCCCCCCCCACTTTTTTTGTAACAGCCTACTTGTAGATATGAAGTCTTGAAGGCTGCAAACACTTGGGACTTCAGGACTGCATTTGGAGATGTTGAGGTTTAGTCTACCACAAGGGGTAGTAATACTGTCATTGTACATTGATTGATTGTCATATATGTATTCAATATTTTTATCTTAAACTTTTGGCATTTTGAAGGCTGATCAGGGAGATAATTTATTAGTATAGAAACCTTAGTAAACATGCAAGCAAATGGATGAAGCTAAATAACCAAGGATAGTGGTTATTACACTGGACTTTCTTACTTAATAATTGTTCCATTCAACAATTATTACAGTTTAATCAAATATCAAGAAAAGAAAAGAAAGAAAAAGAAAAAAGGGAAACAAAGAAGAAGGTGGGTCCACTGTTACAATCAGGGCCGGATTTAGATGAAAAGAGGCCCTAGGCTATTCCACTTATGAGGCCCTTTCACCAGTGGTGGGATTCAATTTTTTTAACAACAGGTTCTGTGGGCGTGGCTTAGTTGGGGGTGTGGCTTGGCAATCATGTGACTGGGTGGATGTGGCTATGTGCATAGATTTTTTTTCAGAGGGCTGAAAAAAATCATTTCTGACTGGGCCTCGCACTTTTGACCGGTCCTCACACTTATGACCATCCTCATATTTATGCCCATGCAGCTTTCTTAACAACCATGTCACTCATTTCACAACTGCTTCTCTCATATTAATCAATATGAACATGAATATTCCAATTATTTCCATGCAATCCAATTTCTTACAAATCCATTAATTATATTTACCAATAATAATAAACCAAATAATTTCCCCCATATATTCCTCCAAACCACAATTTAACCATTTCTGCTTTCAGAAATATACAATTAATAGTATCTCAATTATTACAATTCCCTAGTTAAATAGAGCTTTTTTTTCTTTTGTGTCTTTCTTTCTTTCTATCTATCTATCTATCTATCTATCTATCTATCTATCTATCATCTATTTATCTTATTGTATACTTGTTATACTGTTCAGAGTTGTCTCAAACTGCGGGATGGGTGCCAAATAAATTTAATAATAATGTTAACTGTGAAAAACCTAAGAGCCAATGATACCTAGAGATAAGATCCTCATAAAGATTTATTAAAAGGGAAGGAATTGGGTTATAATAAATAAACATTTTCATTTTGAGAGGACAATTTATCTGTGAGTTTGCCAGGGAGAAACTTTCTTCATTCTCCTGGTGACAACCCTTTGATGAATTGGTGAGCTAGTGATCCATTTTCAAAATAATAGAAGAACCGTGCACTGGTAATGTTTTTCAAGCCACTCTCCTCTTTCCCAGGTAGTGGGAAAATTGCAACCATTGCTGTCTTCAAATATATGAAGGGCTGTCATGTGGGTCAGAATTGTTTAGTGTTGTTCCAGAAGACAGAACAAGGCACAATAGGTTTAACTTGCAAGGAAGTAGATTTTAATATGACCTCAGGAAACATTTTCTAACTGTGAAACTTTCAACCATTGAACAGAACCATTATTTTTATTGAACCATTATCATGGGAGGGGGAATAGACTTTTTGCTAGAAACTGAATGGACATCTGCCAGGGATGCTGAATAGTAGATTCCTGCATTGGGCAAGGAGTTGGATTACATTAGAGGTAGTCCTCGATTTACAACAATTCATTTAGTAACTGTTCGAAGTTAGTATGGCACTGAAAAAAAACTTACTGTATGGTCGTTTTTCACACTTATGACCATTGCAGCATCCCTATGGTCATGTGATTTACATTCGGATGACATCTGGTTCACATTTATGACTGGTTGACGTGTCCCGAGGTCACCTGATCTCCTTTTGCAATCTTCTGACAAGCCAAGTCAATGGGGAAGCCAGATTCACTTAACAACCGTGTGACTAACTTAACAACTGCAGTGATTTGCTTAACAAATGTGGCAAAGAAAGTCATAAAATGGGGCAAAACTCACTTAACAAATTTCTCACTTAGCAACAGAAATGCTGGGCTCAGTCGTGGCCGTAAGACAAGGACGACCTGTATTTTCAACTTATCTTCTGATTCTTACCTTCTATAATTGTACGATTAGCATGATTCACCGCCCTGAAAGGTGTTACAGTAAGCAGTTGTAGCTGTTTATCATATAGTAAAATTCTAATTACATAGAAAAAGAGCTCCCAATTTTATCCTTAATAGCCTAAGACAGTAATATAAGTTGCCACTTAATATTAAAGTTAGGCTGATGCCATAGCCAATATAAAAATGTGGCATAAAGTGAAAAAAGGATTGCTGGCTTAGGAGCAGAAACCCAGCTATTGTTTGTTTATATTAATTTATATGACCACCTATCTCACAAAAGTGATCTGGGCAGGTGACAAAGGTTTAAAAATACAATATAAATACAATATAAACACAATAAGAGCCTTGATAGTACAGTGGTTTGGTGCACCCTGTCATTAACACAGCTGCCTGCAATTTCTGCTGGTTCGAATCTCTCCAAGGCTCAAGGTTGACTCAGCCTTCCATCCTTTCTAAGGTAGGTGAAATGAGGACCCAGTTTGTGGGGGCAATAAGCTGACTTTGTATAAAATATACAAAAGAATGAAGGCTATTGCTTAACGCATTGTAAGGCGCCCTGAGTCTCTGGAGAAGGGCGGCATATAAATCAAATTAAAAAAAAATATATGATAAGGCACCTTTCATGCACATTTCATGACCAGCTGAAACACAAAGTGGCTGCCAAAATACCATACATCAATAATTTGGACTCAATTATTCTCCTATTCCCTTGCCTGGGAAAGCAGCCAACTCTTCAAGGCTTTCTGAAAGGTGAGCAGAGATGAGGCCAATCTAATCTCAGGCAGCATCATGTTCCAGAAAGTGGTCCTTCCTTAAACATCAAAACTAACTGGGTGACCTTGGTCCATCTTGGGCCAGTTACTTCTTCTCAGTATTAGAGTCTATGACAAGTCAGTTGAAGAACAGCAACTAGATCCATTTTACTTCCCCCTTTAGGAAAATAGACCAATCTCAAAAGAGGCAAATAAAATCAAATTTTAAAAGAAAAAAATAGGATATATGAAACCTTTACTTTGTGCTGATTTACGATTAAACATAATGCTTCTATGCCACATTGATAAAAAAAGCTTGGTAATTACACAGAAAAGGTACACGTACTTACCTTCGCTACCGGTTCGCAAATGTGAGTGCACGCACCTCCTCCACGCATGCGCAGAGCCTTCTGCGCATGTGCAGAGGATCAAAAACGGGACGTGATGACGTTCGGGCGGGTAGGCGGAGCCTCCCACTGCCGGAGCTACTTTTTCACCCAAGTCAAATAGAGCCGGCTCCATTTCACCACTGGTACACGGTAAAACATTCAGAATAAAAATTAAAATAACCATTAAAACAATAGAGGGGATATTGTATTAGTGAAGAGAAGTGTGAGTATCAATATACCAATCCATAAAAGGCTTAAATTGTACACAGAGACAATTGACAGCCAATGCTGTATTCATAAACTGATGTAATATGCCCCCAATCTCAAGAGCCTGAAAAGATACAAGCTGCTGTATCAGTTTATTCTATAAGTGTTTATTCTATAAGAATACATTTAGTAATTTAAAGGGTAGCAATAAGGACATGAATTACTGTAGCCAAATCCTTTTGTCCTAGGTAAGAGTATAGTTGGTATACCATCCAATGCAGTGGTGGGTTCCTCCTGGTTTGGCCCAGTTTGGCCAAGCCAGTAGCGGTGACGATATGACATCACCGAACCAGTTCTCTTTGTTCAGGAGCTGGGCCCTCCCACCCACCCCGCGTTATTCTTAGCTTTTATTTGGCCCCGCCCCCAATCTATTCACTGCCTCCTGAGTCCCAGCTGATCGTCTAGAAGGAAAAAAACTGTTTAAACTCTTGCCGTGGGGCTTCAAAGGGCTGCCCTACAGCTGATCAGTGTTAAAAGGCAGTGTGGTGGTAGACCAGTGCACTCGAAAAACAAATGGGTAGACCGGAACGCTCCAAGAACAAATGGGTAGACTGGTACAGCTCTGCAAGCAGTTAAAAGCCTGGTAGACCAGTACCTCTGCTAAATCCTAAAGAATTGTCACATGACCATCAAGCCACGCCCACCAAATAAGCCAGAGCCACAGAACCGGTAGTAAAAAAATTTAGAACCTACCCCTGATCCAATGCTAGGCCTATGTCCTTTTGATCCAGTAGGAGCCACAAGTAAAGAAAGACCTCAAAGTGATAAATCTACTATTCAAGTATAACTCTGGCAGTGACACAGGACCCTGATGGATCAACAGCAGCTCTGACCTGCCAGGGTTCAATTTCAGTCTGTTGTCTCCCATCCAATTTTCAGGCACCAAGTAAGGTACTCAAATAATCACAGACAGGATAAAAAATGTACAATTGTGTATTACCAGCATTTTGATATTATCAAATCCCAGCTATCAAAAGACTCCTTCTAAAGGCTTCCTACAGATATTGAAAAGCAAGGGAGGTAGGACTGATCCTACAAGTCAGGTCCATGAGGCCAATCTCTCCTTCCCAACTATCACAAATTAGAGCTAAGGAAGGAGAGAAAACACTGCAAAACAAGGCCTCTTAGCCCCAATCTTAACAGGTGATCCAAAAGTATACCACTGTTGATCAAAAAGTCTGAAAGCAATTTAGTATAATATGTGCAATGATCCATGCAGACCACAAGATGGTGCTGGTCTGCTACAAGTAATGCACTTGGCTCTAGATTATACAAGAGTATATGGTGCTCCTCCTTTAGCGACAGTAATTGAAACCAGCAACTTAGTCATCATGTGAAGTATTTGCTAAGTGAAACCACTAATGTGCCCTTGATATCACTTCAGCTTTCCTTTGCTTTACAGATCTGCAAAGATTATAAATGTGAGGATTGGTCATAAAGTCATCACCATTATAACTGTGAATACTTGCTAAACGAGGCTTTATTTCAACTTAAAGTAGTTTTAAAAGGGCAAATTAAATGTATCGGAACAGCTTGACATAGGAATAAAGAAAAAGGCTGACATTACAAAGAATTCTCTATTTGCAAAGAGAAAATAAGCACATGAGATCATAAGGCTGGATTTGAACACAAATAAAGATCCACATTCTAATGCAGCTTCCTGGCTAAACATTTTTACCCATTCCTTAGAGGAAACAGATTCCTTCAGGTAAAAGTTCTTTGCTTGCTTCTCTGACTTTTCCAGTTTGCTTGTTCTATTGTTCATTAATCAGAAGCTCAAGAAAACTATGTTCATTCTCTCCTTATCCTACCTCTGGGAATCAGTTTCTTTTTCCTCCATTTCCTTCTCCAGTTCTGTCTCAAAATTTTAAAAATTCAGTTTTTCTTAGCAGATAAGCAGAAGCTAGGGTCTGACTCCCCATCTATGCATACAAGGCAGTGGTGGGTTGCCCCTGGTTCAGACCAGTTTGCAAGAACTGGTAGTAAAACCGGTGGGAGGCCCTGCCCACCACCCCGGATGTTGTTATTGTTGATCTGCGCAGAAGCAAGGTGCGTGTGTAAAGCAAGTGCGTGCGTGCAATCCCGTTGCGAACCGGTAGTAAAGGTAAGTAGAACCCATCACTGATACAAGAGGAGATGCAACACTTATGTTCAGAGGAAAAGGCATTGTAGTTCTCCCTCCCTCTATCTATCTATCTATCTATCTATCTATCTATCTATCTATCCAATTTTACGTGGGAGAAAACCCGAATAACCAAAGACCTACATATATATAAAAATATAAATATAAATATAAATATAAATATAAATATAAATATAAATATAAATATAAATATATATATATATATATATATATATATATATATATATATATATATATATATATATATATATATCTCAGATAATGTATTTCGGTTGTATAAAGTGAATGCAAAGATCCACCAACATGTACATATTGGGGAAACATAACCCCAAATTTCATACTACAGTACAACTTTTTGGTTTGCTTGATTATTTTAAACTTGATTCCCCTGGAGATGGGAGGGAGAATAGAATAATTAATTAGTGAATAATAATTAGTGAGCTCATGTGAAAAGGAGGAAATTCAAATTTAAACAGACTCACATATTCCTGTAGTCAGCTCCTAGTAATAACAGGATTAGAAGGTTGAAGGACAGCACACTGTTGTCTCAACCATCAGCTAAAGCAGTGATGGCTAACCTTTTCCAGACCGAATGCCCAAAACTCAGTTGCGAACTCCCAATATGGAATGTGTGCATGCCCTCCGCACATGCGCCCTGCCCCCCACGCCTGCGCACGTGCCCCCCCACATGTGCCTCACTCCCTTTGCATTTGCACACGCCCCCTGCATGCACCCTGTCCCCCCTGTATGTGTGGCAGAGACTGACAACCAGCTGGCTGGCAGGAGATGCGCACACATGCACGGCAGAGCTGAACTAGGGCAACAGCTCATGTGCCCACAGAGAGGGCGCTGCGTGCCACCTGTGGCACACGTGCCATAGGTTCACCATCATGGAGCTAAAGAATCAAGTTCTGTTAGATAATATCTAAGCAATGGAGTGTCAGCATTGCTCACACTGTATATTGCTCTTCACATTCCTCTGGTCTTGAGAAACCATTCTCATTTTTCTGCCTTTTTTCCACCAATCCCACTCATCACTTTTGGATTTTTTCTTCTTCAACTTGGGAACCAGGGTCTTCTCTTTCTCTTTTTTAAGTCATGTCAGCTACTTGGGACACAATGGTTGTCTGAATAGAAGGATAAAAGTACAGTGTGCAAGTTAAGTGCAGAACTAAGTAAGTAAATATGACTGGAAAATATTTGCATAAGACATATTTTTCCAATGACAACTTTAGTACTTTTCTTATTGAAGATTTCTATCAGCACATTTGGCAGGAAAATGATGCTTCTTCATCAGATAATTGCTCTACAGATATTTCCACTACTGTTTGTTGTATGTCTCCATATTGAGGCAGGGGAATTGCTTATAACGATGAAAGCCAAACAAATCTATCTCCAGGGCATCCATATTGTGGGAAATAAATGCATCTTTATTTCATTATTCAAATTATAAGCAGCATTTTTACCTTTTTGTCATTTTGAAGTTTTCTATATCCTTGTATATGTCATTGGGTGAATTGCATCCTTTGAATGTTCAGTAATTCTACACGTTACTTTATATTTATTTACTTGCTTTGCACAATTGCCCCATAATCCACATTCTTGGGGTGCCTCAAACACACCAATCTTTAAAACTCCTTGAATTTATGAAAATTAAATCTTCATTGAAGAATATGTTGTCGCACTTGAGTTAAATTTTGTTTTTTTCAAAATAAAAGAGATAAAATAAAAACTGGCCTCTTGGGAGTCTGAAGCTTTCTAGTAGGTTTATTTCCTCTTGGACAACTCTCAGGCAGCCCAGTACATTCTTGGTAGTCTACGTTTCCAGTAAACCTTTTTTAAAAATCAATCAATCAATCAATCAATCAATCAATCAAGTTTAATTAAATTATGAAATATTTTTTACTAAAAGAAGGTTTTACAAAGATTTTTAAAAGTACAGAAATATAGAAGAAGAAATAGAAATTGTAAAAGATTGTGAAAGGGTAAAAGACTTATGTTAATCTTTTGATTATAGAAGAAAAAAGAATAATTAAAAAGCAAGAAAAAGATATCTAAAGAAATGACTTCCAATCTTCTCTGCCACAGATACAAATTTAGCAATGATCATATCTACCCTCCCATGTTGCATTCCATCTTTTCACCAACAAACTTCTTTAATCAATAAGTCTCAAAATTATCAGTTCATATTTATAAATTTGCAGCAAAAAAAAGTCTATAAAGATTTCCAGTTTTCTATAAAAGTAGCTGTACTCTTAATCAAACAAGTCAATCTAGCCATTTCTTCAAACAATCATTTTTATTATCTCTTCCTCCATTATTGGTGTCTTTGTAATTTTACACCTTTGTGCATATAGTAGCCTTGCTACAGGTA
This sequence comes from Arizona elegans, assembly GCA_022577455.1. Taxonomy (NCBI): domain Eukaryota; kingdom Metazoa; phylum Chordata; class Lepidosauria; order Squamata; family Colubridae; genus Arizona; species Arizona elegans. The sequence continues at coordinate 68,155,617 of JAKOOJ010000002.1, read as the reverse complement.
TTATTCATAAAACTAATCAATTATGAGCCTTTTCTAGTTGAGTGTCCATAAATCCTAATAAAATAACTTACAGTTTCATCTGAATGTTAATTTTTAAAACTGTCTCCAACACCATATGTGTGTGTCCATTGTCTTTTCACTTATTCGCAAGTCAACTCAAGCTTCCAGTAAATCTCAAGGGAAGGCATCATGAGGGAATCCTTCCAAGAGTACTGGGGATCAGTGGGTAGCAGAGCATGTTAAATGTGTTACATTTATTGTAGGTGGATTTACTCTTAGCTGCCATTCTTTGTTTCTCTGCTTCTGTTTTTGTCATTTTATGCTCTTTGTCATTTGTTGTTATATTGATGCTTTTAATTGTAATAGCTCCTCAGTCACTTTATAAGATGGGTAGACATATGAATCTAATGTCGTCATCATCATCATCATCAGTATCATCATCATCATCTAGCTTTTGGGGCTCCATAGAAAATATAAAGGGAGTGTAATTCTGCTGATCCACATTGATTACTTGGTATTGATTAGCTTACAAAATAATTGCTTTAAGATCTTGCAAAACTTCATAATACCTAGTAACATCTGCACGAAAAATGTAGGTAATATTGTTCTGGATTTGGCATGCACTGCCATTAGCACTCTATTTCTGTGGCTATCGGCATGCTTGATCAGACAGCCTACTTGGTAAGGCAAGAGTTATGAACAACTTCCAGCATGGGCACCTTACTAAAAGTATTGACATTTTAAGAAGCTCAGGAAAAGTTCCTTTCCATCATTTTTATAGGGTAAACCCCAAAGCCTGGGTCCAGAAATTGTCTACATGTGCATATAATGTAGATTATATGCATTATAAAAAGATATAAGAAATCTGTAATAAGAAACACATCTATGAATCCAAGAGGGAGATATACAGGTAAGACAGTAAAGCTCCATGCAGAAATGTCTGCACCAAAATGTTTATATAGTTTGTTAAATTAAAGCCATTGTGTATTAGAAATAAGCACATAAAATTCCTTTTCTTCTGCATCAGGATTGAGGCATAAATTTGGACAATCATATTATTAAAGACATAATCCTATTAAGTCTGCAAAGTCTGACTTGGCCAGTGACTTTACTGTACCCAGGTACTGTCCTTGCTATATCCTTCCTGACTTTCAAAACAACCCTTCTTTGTTTTTTATGTCCTAAATAATAAACAGTGTGATTTTCTGACTGCAAATGTCCAATTCCAGTCCATTTCAATTTGCTTATGCCTAGGTTGTCAATGTGTAGTCGAGTCATTTCGTCTTTCACTGTGTTAAGCTTTCCCATTTTTATGCTTCTTGTGTTCTAAGTTCCCAGTGGTAATTCTACAGATTTTCTTTTTCTGCATGGTAACATCAGCAACTAAATGTCCTTAAAACTTTAATCCAACCATATCATAAAGTGTATTAGTATTCCAAACTATCCCAGTACTTCCTCAGGACCTGTGTCGACTGCTATCTGACTGGACATATCTATCAAACACTGTGGTGAAGATGCAAAAAACAGCTGCTATTTTTTAGAGGTTTTTTTTTTTAAAAAAGAGTTCCTTAACTCTAGATTTTCCAGGACTGTGGATCTACTTCAGTAGCCCATGGAAATTCCCTGTATTTCATGGGCCTCAGCATGAAACTAACAGCCATTTCCTCAATTAATCATTAGTGTAAAATTAATATAAAATTAGTGTGGCAAATAGTGGAGAAATGATGGCTTACTCAAAAGTCCAAAATGCTGTTGCAAACTCTTCCAGATCTATTGTTTCAGACACATTGCTGTCTGTATGAACAAACAACTGGGACAATCTTTTCAGAAATGTGACATGCCTTAAGAAAGCAACAAATCACTGGAGAGTCTTTTATAAATGGAAAGACTTTTTAGAAACAACTAAGGTTGAAGGCCATCATAGTTGATCAGCATCAAGAGAAAATTGTACTGTATCAGTTATAGTATTGGCAAAATGTTCTAAAAAAAAATCTCACTGCCATTGTTAGAATGCTTCCAAACTAAAACCTAGCACTAGCTGGTTGTACATGCCAAGATCCATTGCATCTGCCAAGCAATCAAAAGTTCCTTAAAACTATAAATGACTATGTTCCATGCTGTATTTAATGCATATCTGAGACAAATCACCTCACAATAAATATGCACATGTCATTACCTTGGAAAAAACATTCAAAATGAGATCATTCAGTTACCAGCAACAAAAACCAAAGACTGTGGCGGTTATAAAGTCAGCAAAACACTAGTTTGCTATTCTGAACTGCAGATCTAACCTCAGTCATATTGAATGAATAACTTTAATGTTTGGATCAGCAATTGAATGTGGTGAAATTGTCCCTGCAATAATGGCTGTCAAAAGTATTTTCTGGAATTTAGTGACATCAATGATACTGCAGGAGCTGGTATGATAAATGTGCTTCTTAAAAAGCTGAAAGCTACAGGAATTGCAACTGTTGACATAAGAGGCCAGAAATATACTAACACAAAAGTAAAGAACAAAGGAGTATAGACATGCATTCCAGAATTAAACCCACATACTTTTTTCCCTCCGGCAATATTACTTATTTAACTTGATAGACAGTGATCTTGCACCACCTAATGAGGTTCCTAAATTTTTTAATGCAATTCAAAGTATGTGTGTGTGTCTATTCTTCAATGACAAATGTGGAAGCAGCACTTGGGAAGATCATCTCTGACACTAAAACCATTGAGTGATGCACAATGGGAAAGCTGGGTAGAGATAATAAAGCTTATGAAGTGATGTCATTACGTGGATGGATAATGCCGTAGTTGCCACTGTGAAAGATAAATGTTTGACAGGAACTGCTCATGGGAGAACAATGGCAGAGGGAAACTGAATCATCAGAAACTATGCATAGGTTAAAATATCTGTGGGGCCTAATACTGTGGCAATCACTACAATGCATATAAACAAAAAGAGTCTAAAAGTGTTGACCTTCATGAATCTGGAAAATGGAACATCTGGCCAGTACAAATTCATAGCTACAAACCTACCAATCAGATGAGGGATTTATAAATGTTCTAAAGCAGGGGTCCCCAACCTCGGGCCTCAGCCCACTACCAGGCCTTGAGCCTTTTGGAACTGGACCGCGGAAGTGATAGGCAAGTGCCCATGGGGGCACACTCCAACTTGTGTGAGCAGTGGCTGAGCACGTGTGCATTGTGCATGCTTGTGCATGTGCAAAACCATCCCCTCTCCTTCCCAAGATGGGCCACAAAGCTAAAAAGGTTGGGGAACTCTGTTTTAAAGTAAGCATAGAAGTTAGCAGAAGATCTTCACAATGGAACTATTTTCATACTATTCATGATTACATGATTCATCACAGAAGACATGTTGATTACGAGGTATAAAATAATTCCATTAGAGATCTCAGGTTGAATTTTCTAGCCAGGTGCTAAATTGTACAATACACTGAATTGAAGAACGTTTCATGCAGTTTATGAGATGTAGTAGCATATTAGGATAATGTATATAATATTCCAAAACCTCTTACTGTACCCAAGAAGAGCTATAGCAGTGATGAAGGAGAGAGAGTGCTGACACATGATATGTGTATTTTTGATTTTACTGATTGAGTTATGAACTGAAACTTTTTAAAGGTACATGTACAAAAGTTACATTTTGACAAGATCAATTCCAAAAACTAACGTGTTTCCCTGAAAATAAGACCCTGATTTATATTTTTTTGAACCCTGAAATAAGCACTTGATCTTATTGCCATGCGCTCAAAAGCCTGATTGGGTTTATTATCAGGGGATGTCTTATTTTGGGGGAAACAGGGTATTATGAAATATTTTTGTTGCTCGGTGCATAAATCTAATCCCTGCTACAGATGTTGTCGGTGGAGAACCCAGCTTCTCCAAGCTGAGGTATATCCATGCTCACAATTACCCTAGAAAAGCTGATCAGCATTGTAATAGTCTCAGTAGGGCATAATCTGACTCTGGATTTTTAGAAAGCAACTCAATTTTTCTTTCACAAAGGAAAGCACAGAAAGGATGAGTTTGATTATTCAATCAGATAAAAATGTCCATGTCTTCTATGCAAATCGGTAAAATTACATCTGCTGTTCAAGTACATGGAAATTACTTTTAGAGTTCTTCGTTTTCCTTTAACTAAGGTAGGTAGCAGAGCAGTAACATGAGAAGAGTATCAAAGAAAGAAGATAGAACTGAATTATTTCAAAGTTTCTGTTCAAATAAAGGGCCATGAAAGGGATATATTTTGAGTTTATTGCTTCAGATAAGAAAATGTTGCATCCCAGATCCAGAGAAAACCACAAAAAGAAGAGTGAAGGATATATATCAAACATAATTCAGGCAATCAAAACAGTGAAACCACAATTTACTAACAAATAGCTTACCTCCTGTGATATTTCTTTCATTTACTACTGTAGTTAATAACTAATTATTACTTATATAGTATTACATTCCTATGTTTCTCCAGAAAAATGACCCTCTTTTTTTTTTTAATTGAGGATACGCTTGGCTTTTGACTGGCATGCCAGGGCTAGTAGTCTAAAAGGAAAAGATAAAAGAGGAAGAGAGTCAGATAAAAGTTAAATTTTATTTAAATATGATTAATTCAAAGAGCTGATGCAATTAATTCCTATATCTTTCCAGATAATTGTTTTTTTAAAAGCAATATTAAAAAGGACCCAGATCTTAGGGAGACTTCATGCAGCCATTGGGCCTAAAAAATTGTCCATTCTGTCCAAATTTCCTAAGTGGGGGTCTGGTAAATTGAGAGTTATTGTACTTTTTGTCTTGAAGTCAGAACTGAAAACCCTGAATATCTAAGGATGCTTACACACAGTCTTCATATCTGGGTCTCTTAACTCTTTCTGAGGAAAAAAAAGGGGGAGGGGAATTCCACCACTTAGCCTCCTTGATTGGTATCCAATTACAAAATGCCTTTCTGACCTTTGCTGTTAATGTTAATCCTTGTTAAATTCCCTGTTGCTTTTCATTGTGGACATGATCTGAAGGATGCAATACCAATCAATCAGTGGTGAAATTCAATTATTTTTACTACCGGTTCTGTGGGCTTGGTGGGCATGGTGTGGCTTGGTAGACATGGCAGAGGAAGGATACTTAAAAAAATCTCCATTCCCACCCCACTCTGGGGGCAACCAGAGGTGGTATTTGCCAGTTCTCTGAACTACTCAAAATTTCTGCTCCCAGTTTTCCAGAACCTGTTAGAACCTGCCACATTTCATTCCTGCAATCAATCCTGTAACCTAGTGAAAAGAATATTAACCATGATCATGACAATTCTCAGCATTTTCTTGATCAGAACACAAAAAGTTTAGGAACATATTAGCTTATGTTCTTTATTCAAATGCATCAAAAATTCCCATAACAGCTCTTTTTCTGCCTTAACAATCTCCCACCCCTTCTGTGGCATCTCGAGTCTGCAAATTTTATGGTGTTGTTTACCCATTCTACCAAACAGTAAGAGTGGCCCACTAAATATTTAAAAAAAAAAAAAAAAAAAAAAAAAAACCACCTTCTCATCTTCTGGAAGTCTGTCCAACTTTACCGTAGTTTCTTGAATTGAAGGCATTTGTAGACCACAGGGTGGGATGGGGTGGGGGAGAATGAACTGGAGACATTGCAGTTTGATGGTGTACAAAACAGGATAAAGAGTAATAAACAAGTTTCTGAAAACTGTGGGAATTAAAGTTTCAAAGGCAAAAGATAAAAGTGAAGCTGTGCCAAAGGAAATAAGATTCCCATTGCTCTACTATTGCCCCAAGAAAACATGATGCACAGGTGTATATTTAGAAGAAAATGTGGATGTCAGATGGTGGGATCCCTCAGGCTTCTCAGTAACCTGCATTATTATTAAAGGAGAGGCAACAGCTGTTTTGTGTAAAACTGCAAGATGAGGGTAGATTAAACTCCAAAGAGCTGCATGGATCTCAAAGGGACAAATGTAGGGAAAAGGCATCCTGTGCCTGAGGAAATGGCTTAGATGTACTATTGAGTGTGTTCTAATAATATATAAAAATAAAGGAAAATGCTGCAGAGGGGGAAACTGAGTTTCTCTGCAGAAGAATTGATATATTGTCAGGTATTATATATAAGTGAGAACCAGTTTAGTGTAGTAGTAAGGTACAAGGCAATTAACCAGTAGACTCTGAATTCTAATCTTATTTAAGGCGTGAAGCAAACTGGGCCAGTCACTTTCTCTCAGCACTAAGAAGAAGGCAATGACAAGCCAAAATGGACTTGTCCAAGTATTTTCCAGGAGTCAAAACTGACTCAAAGGCATCAAATATCAATGTCTAAATTACTATTAAGGGTTACAGGTATAATGGTTAATGTATTTCAATAAGCTCATTAGGCGTCTGTGACTCAATCATTCTCCACCAATAGCACTTATATCATAGGATTGTTGTTTTGGTGATAAACAGAACAAATAAATTGAAATGCCTTTAGTGTATAGAACTCCAAATGACATTGGCCATTTGGTTAGGTCTAGAAGAAATTAGTGTGTTACTTAGATTGTGAATTTCAACAACCATAAACTTAAGCAAGATGACAAGGCTGAGTAACATTTTTCCGGATGCTGGATGAGGCTGAAGCAAATTCGTGGTGGGACCAGAGCTATTAGTGGATAAGGATGCTCATTAATTTCAGTGCAAATCTGTGTGTCATAGAGAGATAGCTTTTATTAGTGATGTCAACTTACACAAGATATTTAAAATTAGGCCAAGGATCATATTGAATTAATTGAAAATCCCTTAGAGCAAGCGATTGCAGAGGTTGCAATCCAAACAACTGTAGGGTACCGAATTGCCTTCGTCTGACTGAGATGATGGTAATTCTCATAATCTGAGCTCAGCGCTGCAACCCAAATCTTAAAATGCTGGCAACTTTCTTACTGACCCCAGAGCTGCTTCCAAAATTCCAAATGCTTAACATACATAAGGAGCTTTAATATTCAGAGTCAATTCAGAGTCAATTCAGTAGTTATCTAGGCCAATATTTCTACACAGAGTTGCGGTGCAGGAATGTTCTGAGAAGAACCTGTTGATGCTCAAAACTAAATTTATACCAAATATGGATTCTGTCACTGAACTACCCTCCTTCCCTGGAAGCAGAAAACAGTGTGATGCACTGATAAAAAATTGGATTTCAGTTTTAGAGATCTATATTCAAAGACCGATTAAAATTTACTTGGACAAGAAAAAGAAAATTACAGAGGGGATGGTTTAAAATGTCCATGTTAATCTTTCAACAAGATAAACATGTAATAACCTTGTTCCCACCTCTGGAATGCACAAATTTCACATTCAGGACACACAATATTACAAAACAAAGTTGCTTTTATTACAAACTTCTAATTACACGACATGATGCTAAGCTGTTTCTCCCGCAACATATAATCAAATGCGCCATAAAAAGTCTGTTCCTAGCAGCTTGCCAGCATCAACAAGGGGGGAGAGCAGGGCACAGTGAAAGGTACATATTACAATATGTAGGTACAAGTGTAAGGGCTTCAACTTGGAAAAAAAAAATACAAAAGAAATTGGAAAGGCTATATAGATTTCAGACCAAATCTGATTAAAGAAAGTGCAGAACACCAGAAAACAAAAACAATAAGAATGTTGTATTAATTTGAATGCTTCCTTTGAACAAATCATGAGGAAAAAAAATAAAATTTCTGGCAGCTGCTGTTTGGTGTCTATGGGTTGATTTTTTTTTTTTAAACAACTGATCTGATGGGTAATGTTAGAGAAATCCAAACAGTCTGGAAAGGAAACAATTCTTGTAGAATCTATCACTGATTTTCTGATGAGCTTAATTTCTGTTTCCTTTGCTTGAGCTTTTGAGTGCAAGGTAAGAGTTATAAGGAAAGGAAGATAAGGCATACTTACATTATACTTCTTATGTGCACATTATATCAGAATCAAAGATAACCATACGGATCTTCTGCATAAAGGATTCTGGGAAGATTACCTTAATTTTACATTTTTTGCTTAGTCCTATCATTATGATGATGACTTCAAGTGATATTAAAAAAAAATACATGGAATATTTGATCAGAGTTTTTAAAATAATCAAATAATTGCATTGTCCCCACACCAGAAATCTTTACCAGTTCTTCAGCGCTAATTAGTTAGACATGTTGTAATACAAAGAAATAATAGCTGTTATAGCTCTAGGAAGAAGAATGGAATTAGTGAAAAAAACATAAACAGTTTGCAAAATCCTTTGTGGAATTCAGGTCAATTAAATCAATTTTAAATTGCAATGGCAATTCGACAATTATCTTTTTAAAAAAGGGGGGCGGGATTTAACTGAAGTTCTGATGTGGGTCAACATGTTAACAGCCCAGTCAGTCACATTCTTGGAATTAACTCTAAATCCCTCTAATTTGACAGAAGAAGGACAATAAAGTTGCTGTGAATGCTTTGAGCATATTAAGCAATAATGATGCAAAATGCCTCTTGTAATAAAATGTACCCTTACTTATGGGTAAGGAAAAAGTTAGCCAAATTCAACAGAGACTAAATTTGCTCAACCATTCTCAGTAGACTTGGACATTCAAATTAAATTGAGTCCATGTAGCTAAATTTTTCTCCAATCAAAATTTTGAAAAAGAAGAAACATTTTTGAAAAAGTACATGTAAAGAACAATAACTATTAATAGTTATTACTATTAATAACTGTTATTAATTATTATTAACTATTAATAACAAAAGAGATGAAGGAAAGTTGTATAATGAACATAAAAAACAGGTTGAATCAATGTTATTACAAAGGTCTCGTAACTTAGGTGATTATTTGGGAGAAATTGCAGTTAAAGCAAAAAATAAATTAGGGGTTTTTTTTAATTCGGTATCATATTTAACTATAATTTATTAGAAATATGTAACTACATTATAGGAACACTGAAGGATTAAGAATTGTTTGGAAAATGTCATGGCAATCTTGCTGGCCATGGTTGAAGACAGAAAATTTGGTATGATACAGTATGGCAACAGTCAGTTTTAGTGGACAACACATATGCATGAACATATGAACACATGCTAACAAATAAAAAGGAAACTGAATAAATGTACACACATAGACATGCACATGTCGTGGTTCCTAACTTATTTTTTGTATTTTTCTAATTATATCAAATTGCAGAGTGAAGGCTCCTTCATTGAAGGCTATGGACTATCATCTACTTCACTTATCCTGTGTGGGTTAGTATAGACTTAAAATTGTGTTGTGAACTTGTATTGTGAACTGCAATATTTTTGATAAATCTAAATATTTACAAGTCCATTTTCTTCCTATAGAAGTATAGTTAAACTATTCTTGGTTTGAGTAAGAACTGGTTTTTTTTTTTTTTATTAGCTTATGGTATCATAAGCTAATAAGGTTTTCAGCTATGCATATCATAAACTAATAAGGTTTTCAGCTATGCATATTCAGCATTCCTGAGCTAGGTATACTGGATGTAACACAGATCTTCCAATTTATATAGATAATGGAGCTCGGCAAGTTTAGAGTCCCTAAGATTTTGACCTTTTGAGTCAAATGGGCTTAAGAAAGTAACTTCTTTTTAGTTATTGTTGATAGCTATGTGTCTTCCTAACTCATGTAATAAATTTAAGGTCTGCTTCTTCTAATCTCAAATGCTTACTAGCTATAAGGTAATTTTGTGATTATTCTCTTTTTAAGCATGGGCCCCAAACTGCAAGGATGGTGGTGCAGGAAGTTATATCTGTGCCTATGTAAAACATACCTTATTGATCTAATGCTGAAAATACATCTCTAGATCCACCAGGGCAAATTAGTATATCTTTTGTAATGTGAGAATAAAATTTGAATGAAAACCTAGGGTATGAAAATGTGTGGACTATACAGGTCATTTAATCTTCCTCACTCACTTATTATAAATCAGGGGTGTCAAACTGGCGGCTTGCAGGCTGGATGTGTCACATGCAGGCCACACCCACCTCACCTCCGTGAAGGGAAAAAAAGTCACGATATCTCACATGATGGCAATGTGACGCAGTGAGTTTGACATCCATGTTATAAATGTTCAAAGAGCCAGCAATATCCAGCAAGTATAAAGATATAAGAAATACACAGGGAATATACAATTGACCCCAAAAGCCAAAAAAGGATAGTAATATTCAGTAATGTTATAGATGTAACCTGCAAAACCAGAAGTATGTTACTAGAGGATAGATAGCAGTATGTATTCCAAAGATGTGTCACTTGCAAATGGTTAAATTGTGATATTTTCAAATCATTTCTGTCTCCTCTTCTTGTTAATTGTTCCATAAACAAAACTTCCCATATCAGATTCTCCTGTTGCGGCCCACCAGCGGCCATCTGAGCTGGCGGCAGACTCAGACAGTGGGGAGGTTGGGGCCAGTCCTGGAGTCTGGTGAAGGCTCTGATGAGTACTCTGCGTCGGAGGCAGAGATGTGGCCAGGGCCGTTCAACAGTTATCAGGTACCTTTGGAGTTGGAGATAAGTGGGGCTGAAGAACAATTGGAGCTTAATAAAAAGGGGTTTTATTGGGACAAGGAGTCTGCTTCGTGCTTTTGTGAAGTCTCGGTCAGAACATCTGAATGTGACATAAGAAAAACTCTTTGGACTTCTAATGACAGAGCTTTCAAAATGGCACATCTATCATTTATTTTCAATGACTTCTTGAAGTATGCATGAATTTTACTGGAGGTGCAATGTGTATGCAATGTATTTATATATAATACAAATCTCTTTGCCTCACTCCAATTTTGCCCTTGGGCCTTGAGTTCTTACTTCACATATATATTTTAATAGAGTTCTTAGTATATATAGTAATCAGAATGAAAGACTTATCTTAAAAGGGTTGGTCATCCATATCCTAATATAATTTTCTATAATGGCCTTCTCTTAGCTAACCTAATTTAATCTTATTTCACTTTATCCCACCCTGTAAAGGGTGCATTTGGTGATGAAATATCGAAGATGACTGCCCTAGAGAATCCTTTTGACCCCAAAACAATGAAAATCTTTGTTGTTGGCCTTGACCTTTGCTTGTAGTTTAGAGTGAGGGCTTTCTGCAGGCTTCCTGCCAAGCCTCCTTTCAACCAGCTAGCATGGAAATTTTCTGATCACTCTAGGTAATATCCATGTTAATAAACAAATTGGTACCACTTTCCCCTGGGGACAATCTGCATCTTCAGTAAGTTGTTCTGAAGCATGGCTCATTGTCTCTTGAAGGCTGGTAGATGTCATCTACGAAATGCTCGTGGGCTTTCAATCCAGAGATATGCCTGGCAGGCTACCCATTATCTGTACATGGCTGGCTGCTCAACAGATGAGTTGCCTGCTGTGCATATTTCTGGATTAACCATACATGCCTAGTTGCTTTAACGACACCAATCACCCATGCAATAGGATGATTTAGACCTTTTTAAAGTCAAGGACCCAATTTCCTTTCTCTAAAATCGGTGTGATATGCAGTATAAATACAAGTGAATAAATTCTCAATTTTGTCATGAAAAGGTGGATCCTGCAGAGAATTATTACAAAGGCAAACCAGATTGTAATGACATAAACACTTCCATGCTGACTTTGGTTGAGACAAGATGTATTTTAAAATTTCTGTTCCATTAATAAAAGATTAGTTTAATATGCCAATTATCTCTATGGTGTAAAATTTCTTCCACCCCCTCCCCACCATTCAGCAATGCTAGGACCTGGGGGACTGTTTTAACAGTTTGCTACTTTTCAATATTTTATAGGCGAGAGAAAACTTGACACAAAGGCAAGGCTGCATTTGCTTTAAAATAAGTCATTCTTTTTCTGTTTAATTTATTTCCTTATTACATTTGGACTAGATGCACATTAAACTTCTCTTTAAAAAAATAAAATAAGATCTAGACTAAACCATCTTCAAAAAGATCATTCATTTGGTCCCATCTTTTTCTATCAAGCAATGCATATTTCATATTGAATTAAGAGCTGTGCTGTAAAGTCTTCCCCCACTTAGATTAAATACATTATTTTGAATGCATGCAAGCAATATACTCGGTTCTGGGCTTTTTTCTTTTCTAACACCTAGCAAGCTCTAACTGCTAGGTGGGAGACCTAAATAGATCCATTTCTAGCCCGTTAGCTGTCATCAGTAGGCCACACCCATATCCTCCCTGTAAAGGTACAGTATCAATTTTCTTACTTCTTCGTACGGTTTATGTGTGTTTTTCTTCTAGCCAGGTTTTCCCTACGTAGCCAAGGTTTTTTTGTAGCTCCAGCTCAGTAGAATCACATCTACTCGGTTCTGGGCTTTTTTCTTTTCTAACACCTAGCAAGCTCTAACTGCTAGGTGGGAGATCTAAATAGATCCATTTCTAGCTCGTTAGCTGTCATCAGTAGGCCACACCCATATCCTCCCTGTAAAGGTACAGTATCAATTTTCTTACTTCTTCGTAGGGTTTATGTGTGTTTTTCTTCTAGCCAGGTTTTCCCTACGTAGCCAAGGTTTTTTTGTAGCTCCAGCTCAGTAGAATCACATCTACTCGGTTCTGGGCTTTTTTCTTTTCTAACACCTAGCAAGCTCTAACTGCTAGGTGGGAGATCTAAATAGATCCATTTCTAGCTCGCTAGCTGTCATCAGTAGGCCACACCCATATCCTCCCTGTAAAGGTACAGTATCAATTTTCTTACTTCTTCGTAGGGTTTATGTGTGTTTTTCTTCTAGCCAGGTTTTCCCTACGTAGCCAAGGTTTTTTTGTAGCTCCAGCTCCAACCTGGCTAGAAGAAAAACACACATAAACCCTACGAAGAAGTAAGAAAATTGATACTGTACCTTTACAGGGAGGATATGGGTGTGGCCTACTGATGACAGCTAACGAGCTAGAAATGGATCTATTTAGGTCTCCCACCTAGCAGTTAGAGCTTGTTAGGTGTTAGAAAAGAAACAAGCCCAGAACCGAGTAGATGTGATTCTACTGAGCTGGAGCTACAAAAAAACCTTGGCTACGTAGGGAAAACCTGGCTAGAAGAAAAACACACATAAACCCTATGAAGAAGTAAGAAAATTTATATATATATATATATATATATATATATATATATATATATATATATATATATATATATATATATAATAGTTAAATATATATATATATATATATATATATATATATATATATATATATATATACATATATATATATATATATATATATTATAGTTATATATATATATATATTGACAAAGAAATAAAGGGAGACTAGTATAGATCAATTCCATGCTATTTAGCTCTCATCAGCTAGCCATACTCTTCTGGGATTCAAATCTGGTTTTGCTTGCATATTAGGCAGATGTATTAACCTCTAAGCCATAGGCTTAGTCCTCACTTCGTCAGCTTGTACCAGGGAAGATTAAATGGGTTTTCTATGGAAGCAACCTGGTCTACCCAAATATGGGAAGGAGCAGACTGCTTCCTTCCAGGTTGCTTCGATAGAAAACCCATTTAATCTTCCCTGGTACAAGCTGACAAAGCAAGGAAAACCTGTGGCTTAGAGGTTAATACATCTGCCTAATATGCAAGCAAATCCAGGTTCGAATTCCAGAAGGGTATGGTTAGCTGAGTTGCAGTTAACTGACATACACAATTAATATTTGGTGATTTGCATTGAATTGTGAGTCATTCAATAGTAACCAAATTCTGGGCACAATATATTTCGTATGGACTACTGTAATGCTCTCTACATGGGGCTCCCCTTGAAAAGCACCCGGAAGCTCCAACTGGTCCAGAACGTAGCCGCGCGGGTGATTATGGGTGCAGCTCGTTACGCCCATGTAACACCTCTCCTACGCGAGCTGCACTGGCTCCCGGTGGTCTTCCGGGTGCAATTCAAGGTGTTAGTTATCACCTTTAAAGCGCTCCATGGCTTAGGACCTGGGTACCTACGAGAACGTCTTTTGCCACCAATAGCCTCCCACCGACCAGTTCGTTCTCACAGGGAGGGACTACTCAGGGTACCGTCAGTCAAATTATGTCGACTGGCGACTTCCAGGGGGAGGGCCTTCTCTGTGGGGGCTCCAACCCTTTGGAATGAACTGCCCCCGGAGATACGGAATATCCCTGATCTCCGTGCTTTCCGCCGTGCCCTCAAGACCCTGATGTTCCAACAGGCAGGGCTAAACATACGAACATGTGAATGATTTTTTAAATGTTATCTAATTCTGGGTTTTATTTAATTGACCAAACTAAGTAATAATTTTAATTAGCAATTTTATGATGTTTGTGTGTCTATATTTTTCTTGACTGTACACCGCCTTGAGTCCTACGAGAGAAAGGCGGTATAGAAATATAATAAATAAATAAATAAATAAATAAATAAATAAATAAATAAATAAATAAATAAATAAATAAATATTTTATAGAGATGCTTCTATGAAGAACATTTCATTGCTAACTCTTTCCCCATAGCACTGATACTGAAAATATTAGCAAAAGGAAAAGGTATGAGGGAATTCATCAGTTTTTAATGTTGTCAGATCTGTGTCATTTCAACAAAAACTTTGCAAGATTTCAGCCAGTTGTGCCTGAAACTTTACCTCATCTCAGATCAGTGTTTTTCAGCCTTGGCAATTTGAAGATGTGTGGACTTCAAACTGCCAAGTTTAAGGAACACTGTCTCAGATGTTGTGAAATATTTGCATACTTTTCAGATGTTGAAATAGATGCTGATAGCCCAAACTTCACCATATAAGGGGACATCCAAAGAGCAGTTTGTCGAATGGTTCTTTTAAATCCTGTGAACCACTGTGAGACCAAGACAAGGGGAAATGAGTTGAAGAGAATTTTGCTAAGATGCTAAAATGCAAAAAAAAAAAAAAAGAAAGAAAAAAAAGAAAGAAAAAGAAAACACAGATTTTTCTAAACCTCATAAAATATCCTAGATTAGTTCTGGTTGGCTTCTCCATAGACGTTTAATACGATTTCAGAGTTCAAATGTCCTGTCATAATTTCCTATCAATCTATAAGGATTTTCATGAAAACTGGCCCATGATCAAAGAAGAAACAGGGAGAGGAAGCAAGGAAATTAATTTTTACTGCAAATGGTTTCTAGCATTGCTGTTGTTACCTAGTTTGGTAGTGAAGCATCTGTAACAAAACAATCAAGCTCAGAGAGCACAAAGGACCCACGGTTGACAATGTGCAAGATTATCTTTGAAAAAGTTCTTCTTAGCAATTGGCTTTAGAAGTAACAAAGCAATTTTTGTTTTAGTAATTGTCATTGTTGACCAATTTTTAAAGGCAGGCCTCCAGTGCAACATAATAAAATAGAAGGCAACCATTCCAGGGAGAAGGCACTATGGTAAGAACTTGATTCTCAACCTCTCCTTATAGCCATGATGGTGAACCTATGGCATGCGTGCCACAGGTGGCACGCGGAGCCATATCTGTGGGCATGCGAGCGTTACCCTAGCTCAGCTCCAGTGAACATATGTGTGCTGGCCAGCTGATTTCTGGGCCTTCCGGAAATCTGGGGGCTGTTTTCACTCTCCCAGGCTCCAAGAAAGCCTCTGGAGCCTGGGGAGTACAAAAAACAGGCCTACCTGGCCCACCATGCCATCGTGTGCCAAAAGCGTGGGGAGCAGGGGGGGAGGGTAGTGTGCGCATGCACAGGGAGATGGAGCGCATTGAATTATGGGTGTGGGAATGCATATGCATGACGCCCCCCACTCCCCACGCTTTTGGCACGCGACGGCAAGAAAGCTAGCCATCACTGCCTTATAGGATCAGCTTCAGAGGTTGGTTTCAGCAGGTTCTGACCAGTTCTGGAGAACCGGTAGTGGAAATTTTGAGTAGTTTGGAGAACCAGTAGTAAAAATTCTGACTGGCCCCCAGTAATGGGCTCTAAATTTTTTTACTACAGTTTCTGTGGGCGTGGCTTATTTGGTAGGCGTGGTTTGATGGTCATGTGACAATTCTTTAGGATTTAGCAGAGGTACTGGTCTACCAGGCTTTTAACTGTTTGCAGAGCCATACCGGTCTATCCATTTGTTTTTGGAGCGCACAGATCTACCCATTTGTTTTTGGAGCATTCCGGTCTACCTATTTGTTTTTAGAGTACACTGGTCTACCTATTTGTTTTTGGAGCACACTGATCTACCACCACACTGCCTTTTACTGCTGATCAGCTGTAGGGTGGCCCTTTGACGTGCCACGGCAAGAATTTAAATAGTTTTTTCCCTTCTAGTTGATCAGCTGGGACTCAGAAGGCAGTGAATAGATTAGGGGCGGGGGCAGGCAGAAGTGGTATTTACCGGTTCTCTGAACTATTCAAAATTTCCACCAGCGGTTTGCAAGAACCGGGAATAACTGGAAGCAACCCACCACTGCTGGCCCCACCCCCATCTATTCTCTGCCTCCTGAGTCCCAACTGATTGGGAGGAAATGGGGATTTTGCAGTATCCTTCCCCCGGAGTGGGGTAGGCATGGAAATTTTACAGTATCCTTCCCCTGTCACATCCCCAAGCCATGCCCACCAAGGCTTGCCTGCCCACGAAGCCACGCCCACAGAACCAGTAGTAAATTTTTTTGAAACCCACAACTGATCAGCTTGCATTTGCATAGTCCAAGTTATTTTTTTTTATCTTTCCTTTACTTCTACTATACAGTAGATATGTAACTCAAAAATAATACCAATGTAACATATGGAAGGCTGGGAAGATGAAAGGGGGAAGATGAAGTAAAGATGGAATAACAGAATGCCTTCAGAAATACTTTATTCTTATATAGTGTAAGAGCAAGATGAGCAACTATCCTCACTAATTATTAATAATCTAACTGGCTGGCCTGCCTCTCTTTTTCTTTGCCAATATCTTTCTCCCTCCCTCTCTCTCCCTCTCTCCTTCTCTCTCTCTCTCTCCCTCTCTCCTTCTCTCTCTCTCTCTCCCTCCCTCCCTCCCTCTTTCTCTCTCTCTCTCTCTCTCTCACACACACACAGAAACTTTATTTTCATACATGCTGTTAATATTAATGATAAAGATAGATGTTGATATACACTAAATTGTAAGATTAACACTACTTCTATATTACTCCAAAAATATAAATTTAATCCAACACAAAGCAATAAAAACTTATTTCTCTCTCTCTCTCTCTCCCCCCCTTCAATTTTAATAAAAAAGATTGTGTCCAGATGAAGAAGATGCAGCCTTTTGCTTTACTTACTGAAAGGAGCTTAGTTCAGTTAACCATCTTATCTTGTAAAGGTGATAGCTTTTATCTGGAAGTATAAACATCAAAATGGAGCTATAATCCCACCCTAGTCCTTTAGATGATCTCCAGCGGCTTCTGAGATATGAAAGGACTTCCCTGCTTCCAGACAGATATATTACTGTTAGGATATGAATTAACCAATGGATTTGATTTTATGTTACACGAGGGTCTGAAATTTATAGAGGGTGAATATAAACAACAATTTAGCACAGAATGAGCAATCCTTTTAGGTCCAATATCCACATCTGGTGCTGCATTGTAAGTGGGAGATATTACCCATTATTTTACATATCCATCACTGCAAGATTTTGGGAGTGAGTTGGAATATGCTTCATTCCTCCCCCCAAATAATTGTTTTACACTGCCATTAGCAAAGGTGAATCAATGATCACCTGCAAGGCAGGCCACACTGAAGACCTGAATGGTGGAAAAGTTAGGATTACTTCCTGGATGCTTCTTAGACTGCGTGTAGACTATAATTGTCCTCATTCGATGTAGCAAACAGTCAGTTATGGAACACATTCACTTATTTGTTTGGATGGAAGCATAAATGCATAATAGCTAATAATACTGGAATTAATTCATAAAGAAGGCAACACAAGTCGTTTATTTGGGAAAAACAAGCCTAGAAAATTGGTGTGACAAAGTGGCTCAGGGAGTGAAGTATGAACCAAGTCATCTCAGTTTTGAATTTTTCTCCAAAAGTAAGTGTGTTTACTTTAAAGTTCATTGAGCTTGGTCATGCATTTCCATAAACATTATCCATTGGTGCAGAGCCCCTATTTATTTGTATTCATTTCCTTTGTTCATGTCCATGCTCATAAATAAATAAATAAATAAATAAATAAATGAATGAATGAATGAATGAATGAATGAATGAATGAATAAATAAATAAATAAATGGACTACATTTATTTTAACAGCAAAATGTTTATTAAGTCAATATGTGCAAGTTTTTTATATGTGTAGAGTAGGGCCACAAACTGGCCCACAGGTCAGATGTGTCACATGCTGGCCACGCCCCCACCTGGTTTAGCAAAGGAGGAAAAAGTTCTGATACATCACGTGACAATGCTGTGATGACGCGACTTTGACACCCCTGGTGTAGAAAATACTTTATTTTACCTTCTCTTAGCATGCAATAGATAAACCCAGAAATCCTTTAATTGTAATTTTGGGATTACCAAAAGTATGACTATAAGGTCTAAAACTGTGATGGCGAACCTATCGCACGCGTGCCCAAAGTGGCACATGGAGCCATGTTGCCTGGCACATGAAGCGCCGCCCGTTCCTCTTCTTGATTTCTGGCGTTCATGCGTATGTGATGATCAGCTGGCCAATAGTAGACAGATTAACTGGGTTGTAGTGGTCAAAGTGTTGGTCTAGAAATAGGTTGATCTAAGTCCAAGTTTGTTTTCAACCAAGAAAGCTTCTGAGTGTCCAGAGGGTTAGAATTACAGGAGGCTATTTTTCTCATTCCAGGTTGCTGCATAGGATTGCTGTCATGGGAGTATAATTGGAAGAAGGAAACCTAAGTATATCATTCTGAAGATTATACATAAGGAAATAAAGACATAAAATAATAAATCAAACATAAACTTTCAAAAGTTTATGGAATAGAGAGAAAAATGTTTGTACTCTGGAAAGCTGGCAGAGAAGCTGGGAGATGAGTGGGAGAGAGATGTCTAATCTCTTTTCTTGCCCATAAATGTCTATATTCCAATCATCTTTCAAGCTATGTTTCCCTGCAGGGAAGGAGAGAAAGGGAAACCAAACTGCTTAATCTCCTATTACTTATTTTCGCCTAAATTGCCCTCAACCACAATATTTAACATTTTGTGGAGTGAGGGGAAAAGGGTCCAGGGATTTTGAAGGAGGAAATGGTTAAATCCTGCTTTCCTATTATTTCTCGCCAGACTAAACTCTTCTCTCCAAGTATTTTTTTTTCCTATTCTCTTAAAATGGCCATGCGGGTGCCCGAGTTTTCAAGTAACATTTAATTATGCCCTCAGAGACTAGTAGCTGCCATGTTCTGTTTCAGCTGAACTTTCTGGACACCCTTCAACAGCATCCCCATGTGGGTGGCATAGTGTAGCAGCCCAAACCTTGCAAGGTAATTTCAGCTGCCATTTACCTAGAGACATGATATATATTTAAATTAAAATCAAGATTCGGAAGAATACGAACTCTGAACCAAATATCAGAATTGGTGAGGCGTGCCGTGCACAGTGAATTGCTTAAAATGAGCCGTCTTTTCTAATTGCAAAGAGAGAAAGAGAGGAAAGAAAGTTCCATATCTGCTTAATATAAAAGAAATATGCCTGCAATCAAGACTTACCTGCAATAGAAGAGGGCATAAACCAGAAGAATCCTATTAAAACAACTAATAGAAAATAGAATACAGAATAGAATGAGTGGGAAAAAAAATATCAGTTGATCCAGATAAGAAAGCTTTTGCTTCAATTATTCAGCAACAAGCAGCTGCTTAATAGCTTCAGGCCAGGGTTTTTATGCTGATTTCTGAAGAATAAAATGGGTGTCCCTAATATATTTTTCAAACCAACCCACAAAGTCAGCTGGAAAGAGGTAACGGCAGTTAGAAACCCATTTGAAGATAAATTTTATTTTTCAGTAGACTATGGTCATACTTGGCTAGTATATAAATAGTCATACTGGGCTACTATATAAATTCAAGCCAGACCGGCTTTGAAAATGGTAATGAATTGCCCGAATTCAAATACGGGAAAGACTCCAATGACATCATGCATTATACAGTATTCAACATGTTTCAGTTAGCAAATAGGAGAAGTCCTGCCTAACTCGAAAGATTTACTTGTACAGGAAAGCAAAGATGAAAAGGATGTAAACAAGCACATATCAATGGACCAGGAAGATTCAAGGTAAGAAGAAATCCCAGTTGTCAAAGAATATGAGAGATGGAAAGATCCAACTGCATCATAAATCTGAATACAATTTCTACGTGCTCAGGAACTTTCAATTGCTACAGCTACTGTTTCCTGGAATTCCATAAAGATATAACTTGTTCTAGTTGACCCTATTCATTCAAGGCAGAAAAAATATATCAATTAAAATTATTTCCCAAATAATTGCAATACAGTACTTTACATTTTGTTGTTTACAGGCCATTGATTTCAGTGAAACCCCCCCTCCCAAAACAAAAGGATTAAAAAGGTCATGATTAGGAGTGTAACTTCCAAGATAATAGACAGAAATAAGAGAAAAATCTGGTACAGAGCAGGCAACTATAGCTTACAAAAGACACCTGTTTTACTAGCAGAAGTTTTCAGCTTTAGTGTTTGACATTTTCAGAACATATTAAGTGACTAGAAAAGCCTCTGCCTGAAATGTTATAGAAAATGAAGGTGCACAATATTAGGATGAAAAGTAAAGATTCTTTCAAGTCAAGCTGATGTCTTAAGACTATGTAGACATATCCATAATTTCCCTAGCAGCCACTGCCTTCCTCCAGATATTTTGTTTGCTTGATTTCCGATCCAGTCTACAACTATAGGATGTTCAGGAATCCTCCTATCCAAATACCAGCAAGGTCTGATAATATTTAGTATTTTTCTAGATGAACCAAGTCATTTATGCGTGGCCACCTTCTGTAAATGGACATATAATTTAATTTGTTATAAGACCATAAGTTTTGATCTT